>CM038146.1:362647276-363309776 GCA_021437245.1 Aegilops speltoides | reverse complement strand
GCATTTCTGTAAGGGCACCTAACGGCGGAGGGGCATTTTTGAGCAGGCTTTTGAATTAGGGGCAAATGTGAGTAGTGGGTTCGAGTTAGGTACACAGATGTAAAAGACCCTATTTAATTACCCTGGATTTCCACCATTTCGGTTTTGGTTGCCATGGTGGGTCGGGAACCTCTTTGATGAACTTTTCCCAAACCCTGCCCGGAAAAGAAAATGAATAAAAGAGTTATTAATTAGTTGATATCAGGAAATGAACTAAAGAGGCCGACATAGTGCGATACTGATTGAAATTACCTGTCGAACATCAAGCTCACGTTGTGGTATTCTTTAGGATCTATAGATAGTGAGTTCAGTACTTGAACTTTTCCCTCGTCAACTTCAATAACTAGTAGGATCTAGTGAAAACTACATGCGCACACGTTTGTATAAGCGGTGCATAACTCATCAACTACACTTATTAACTTAATTATAGTAAGCAAAATAGAATTTATAGTGTACAAGACAGTAACACTCACCCAAAGTTGTAAGGAAGTACTATTTCAGGTTGGGCATTTAGCTTCTTCAAAAACTGTAGTAAGCTTTTCTCTGTGCATGTTGGGCTGATTTTCCACATACCCTTTGTCGGGGATATACCCCGCGGTATGACCCGGCCGAAATTATGACCCGGCCGGACTTGGCAAATCACCAAAGACCCAGCTGGAGCTTGGTGACTCACTGGCGATCCGCCCGAACATGGCGGTTTACAAACAACCCGCCTGGACATTGTGACTCACTGGTGACTCGACGGGCGGGTCAGATAGAGGACTAGGCCCAAGGCCCAGAAGGCCGGCTCATGTTATTGTGGGCCGGCTTAAGAGGAAAGGCATAATGAATATTCTCCTACAAAGGAAGCAAGACTAGGACTCCACTTGTAATAGAGTAAATCTAGTCCTAATAGAACTAGTCATGTAACCCGCCCCTTCAACATATATAAGGAGGGGCACGGCACCCCAAAGAGGGGAAGCAAGAAACAATCTCTAGGTCTAGACACAACTAAAGGGGAGCCGGCTTATGCAGCGTCTCCCTGATGAGCATAATGAGATCTAGCCACAAACAGCATGTAGGGCTATTACCGGATGATGTTTCCCGGGGCCCGAAGCTGTCTAAATCCTTGTCTTGTGTGTTGATCCGTCCCGCGTCTCTCATTCCGACCAACCCCTCTCAAGCTACCACATAGATGCGTTGGCCTCACGACTAAGTCCTCACACTAGGACATATGCCGTGACAATTGCACGACAGTTGGCACCCACCGTGGGGCTATCACACGGTGGTGTTGAGTTCTTGGAGGGATCTCTCCCAGGGATCGAGAAGTTCATGACTTTCCGGATAAGAAGAGCCGGTTTTGGAAAGATCTGCATCAACTTCAAGTTCATCGGTTCAGATTTACAATCTATGAGATTTGAGTTTAAGAAAAAATTAGGGTTGGCTTTCCCGAGGGCAGCTGTTCCCGCGGGGCATTGTGCGGGTGCTTTAGATTTCGACTGGTCAAATTTTCTTCAATGGACGTCAATGACTTTGCTACTGCACCGGGTTAGACGACTCGTATGGCTGGATCTTTTTCGTCAACACCGGCGTAGGGCTTTACATCAACATCACCCTCGCGCACGACGATCGCATCTAGCAGAGGACAATAGGGATTCGGCGACTCGGGAGTATAAAGCAGAAGCAATAACACCGAGCTGTTCTAGAGTTGGACTCGGTCCCACGCCCGTGTTGCGTACTCAAACTGGATGACGCATACTGGATTGATCAAAAGGCGGGCGGTTTATCGCGAGAGGTCGGTCTAAACTGATTTATTTGGCAGCAGTCAGGAGGGCTTTGATCTTCTGGATAGGAAAATGTTTCACGCCGGCGGACCGGCTCAAATTTGAGCCGGTCGCTAGCGCACACCCGCGTGGACGTGAGACTCCTTTTGCTCTCATCCCACGTGACCCCTTCTTCTTCCTTCTTGACCCCTTCTTCTTCCTTCTTATCCTTTCACCCACTGCTAACCCCCTTTCTTCGTCTCTCTCTCTCTCTCTCTCTCTCTCTCTCTCTCTCTCCTCTCTGAGTAGAACGCAGCACCAAAATCCCATTTAGTAGTCTCTCTTTTACACGAGCAAGCCCATATGACCACCACCGTTGTTAATCCCTGACCACATATCGCTGCTAGGCAAGGTTGGATTTAGACTGGAGCTGCGACCCATGGCGCGCGGTGCCAGCATGGGGCTGTCCATGGTTTTGACTCGCCGGAATGCTCGCGAGGGAGTTGCTGCAAAGGGTGGTGCCGGTGCCCGTGGGCTATGGCGAGTAAGGCAGAGCCATTCACCTTTCTTGCCCCAGGTAGATACCAATGTTACATCCGACGTTTTGTTTAGCTGGAACCGTAGGCGAGTTTTGCTGGAATCAGCAACTAATTTTGCTGGGGATGTGCAGTCGATGGTGTTGTTTGCTTCCACGGGTGACGGATTTGCTGTGACGAGTAATATTTTTTGCTGGAACCGGCGACGATTTTTGATGCAACCGATTTTTGATGCAACGACTTTAGTCACATCGGCGCCATGGCAAATAAAAATGCTGGAACCGGTGGAATCATATGCTACTACCGGCAAACAAAAAGCTGGAACTTGCGATGCGAAAGCTACCACCAAGAGAAGAAAATGTTTCCACCGGCGAAAAAAGCTGGAACCAGCGAAATCAAATGTTACTACCGGCAAATCAAAAAGTTTGGCGTGGGCTTTAACTGATGAGGCGGTGCTGCGACGGCGGGGCACACGCCGGCGCCCACACTATGACTGCCAAGGCGACGTGCTCGGACCGTTGTATTTTTTTGCTGCAACCGACAAGGATTGGGGCTACCATGCCGAACTGCAGTGCCCGAGATGGTTGTGTAGGAGGTAGAAGATGGGACCAGCGGCGAGCAGCGGAGGGCAGCGCTGTGAGGCTTCGGCTGCGAGTATCCAAGGATGCCCTCGCCGGAGCCAAGCATGAGGGCATGGATTGCGTCCTGACAGAGGCTGGGGATTTCTCTCATGCGTATAGGACGAGCTGCGTGGGTGAGTCTGTGGAAGAAGATAAGAATCGAACAGCTATCACTAGTTTAATCCAACGGCTGCTAGGCGACCGGCCGAATATTGGGACGGTCTGCCGGCGCCTATCACTAAGGGAAACGTTTGTATATGGCGCACCGGTCAAGCGTTCGGTCGGTCGCGTGCCGCGCATCAGATCACCTAATATCATGCGTCTCCTAGCACCCTGCGCTAAACACATGTCCAGTGGGCCACACGCACATCATTCTCTATCCAGTACGATCTGGAGAGTTCCCATGCCTCGTTTCCAAATCGTGGCTCTTATCCTCTCCCCAGTCCTCACCCTTCCTTGCGATAGATCGGGCGGCTGCCATTATCGGTGCACGAGCAGCTGCAAACTCACTCTTGACCCCATCCTTTCTCCCCGCCTTCATGCCGAACCGCGCCTCCGTGAAACTTTTGTTGCAAAACACCGTCCGGCCCCGCAAGCCGTCATGGGGCGGGCAACCGGGTCTTTGGAGCTAGGACCGTGCCCCTTGGTGTTTGGACCGATGCTCTGGCAGTCTTTGGGACGACGGCCACAAGATTGGACACGACGGCTACCGGTGGTACAACCAAAGACCCACGGTGCTAGAGGCAGTAGCACAAGTCTTTGGAGAGTCATGCATGGCCGTGGTTCGAGGCGTTTGAAACCACGGCAGGAAGTGTGGGAGATCCCATGAGGTTCTTTTTCTTTGAAGCGACCCAAATTTTGCTACCATTGTCTTCTTTTTTTTCGAACTGGTCAATATTTTTGCTACCATGGTACCAATTTGCTACCATCATGTTCGACTTTTCTTTGGAACCAGCCCAAATTTTTGCTACCATGTTTGTTTGAGTAGAACAAGTACCAATTTTGCTACCACCGTTTGAGTTTTGCTTCTATCGGCATGGTCAATTGCTACATCCTTTTCATGACCTGCCTAGACCCATGACTATGTGTTTTGTTGCAACCTTTCTTGTTTTTGCTACTACGGTGTTCGAATTGATACATATGTTGACAGTTTTGCTACTACGGTCTTTAGGATTGATACATATGTTGTGATTTTTGCTACTACGGTGTTCAAGATTGATTCATATGTTGACGTTTTGCTACTACCATGGATGAACAAGGAAGGCCATGGAAATGCTGCCATGACCATCGGTATTTTTGTTGCATTTGTGACATGGCGTCGGCGGTGAGATTCAATAGCGGCGTCGGCGGTGAGATTCAATAGCGGCGTCGGGGCGAGACGACCGGGAGGTAGGAATTCGCTCCGTGGGATGTGGCGGCGAGAGGCGGCCACCATGTTTTTCTCGGAGGAGGTGTGCGAGGGTGAGGCGCGAGAACAAGCAGATCGAGCGGTTAGGCGCGAGGATCGAGGCTCTGTGGCGCGATCGAAATATTGGGCTGGTTGACCGCGCCTAGTACTCGCCATGTTGCAACCGGTGCAACGTTTCTTTGGAACCAGCTTGTCCGGAGCTCGACAAAGTCTGCCGGGATTACCGTGATATTTGTGAAGGCATGGAGATTTCTTTGGAAATGGCGTCTCGAATTCTGGAACCGCAACCATGTTTCTTTGGAATCATTTGTCATAAGTGTGGCATTTTCTTCGCAACCACCACGTCGTTTGTTGGAACCGACCGTAATTGCTAGAACGGGCTTTTGTTCTTTTTTCGACGGTAGCCATGGTGACCACCGGGGCCACGATGTGTTTTTGCTGCAACCACATATCACAAAACTGCAAGCACTATGGGATTTAGCTACGACCAATGAAACTTTTTGCTACATCCATCCAAGGCAGAGCTACGACCCACGACGCCGGCGGTGTCAACTTTGCTGCAACCGCTTTTGGTTTTTGCTACGAGTACGACCAACAATTTTTTTGCTATTCCATCCACGGCAAAGCTGCGACCCGCGACGGTGGCAGTGACATTTTTGCTGCGCCCGTCATCTGGTTTTGCTACAACTGATGAAACGTTTTGCTACATCCTTTCATGGTATACTGGTGGCCATTGTTTGCATAACCCTGTGCGGCGAGCTCGACGAGCGGCGCACGAAGTCCCGGATCTTGCAAACAATGGCGTCAATAAAGGAGTTGCAATCGGGCGGTGGGGAAAGTGCGTGCGGTTTTGGCGGCAAAGTCGCAACGAAATCGATGATCGGGAAGGTTTCTTCGACGTAAACGGAGAAGCGATGTTGCGGCGGCAAGGTGTGAGGAGCTGGCGGCCGTTGCCCTCGCCTGAGCCGCGCTTGCCAGAGCTGCGCACATGGACAAGGCCGCGTAGTTCAGAGACGGGGTGCGAGCGCCCGTGGTTATTGACCTGTAGAATAGACGAAGTCGCTGTTATATAGTGATTAGATGACTTGGACAGATTCCATCGGGTGGCTATCTAACGGCCATCAACGCTCTAATCTAAAGGTTTAAAACGGACCGGCCGAATCTTTCCGCCGGCGCGCCGGCGCCTAGCGGTGGCCTTCTGGATAATAGTAATCATATCGGTGATTACCAGCGGCCACAGGTGGACAGCAACAACAAAAGTATAATGAGCGGTGGCAGCGGATCTGCTGTTATTACTGTCGCCTACGCCCAAAAAAAACTACAGTAGCAGATGTCTAAGGCCTCGGACAAAGACGTGCTCGAGGCATGTGCCCGCTAGCCCTGTTTGAAGATGCACGCACATGCAGCGGCAGTCTGCGGAAGTCAAAGGCCAAAAGAAAGGGAGAATAAGAAAAGTACTACTAGTACATCTCACGGAAGGTCTAGTACAACACTAAGGCAGAAATGACATATTTGACCTGAGGCCCAAATCAAATCATAAACTGACCTATTTCCGAAAAAAAATCGCTCTGCTGGCCCTTTCGTGTGGCACCCGACAGCTGGGCGTCGCACCCTACTGTGCAGCGCCCTTCCCTTAGGCGTCGCACATCCTTCCAGCGTGGCAGCCCTGGTCCAGTTGCGGCCCCACACGCACCTGTGCAGCGCCTAAGGCTTAGGCGTCACACCTATGTGCAGCGCCTAGCTCTTGGGCGCTGCACAGTCTGTGTTCCACTTGGGCTGGCCCCACCCTCTCTCCCCTCCCACCCCCACCCCACACACCCCACCCCACCCAAACCCTTAGACTTGCGGCCCTCCTCTCTTCCCCTCCCCCCCTCTCAAATCCTTCTCAAATCTTGCAAATCCGGAGTATTTGACCGTGGATTTCGAAGCCAACCCCTCCCTTAAGGTAATCTCCTCCGATCCCCTCGTTTTCATCCATAGGAATTGTCACATTTGCTCAAATCTTGCTACTTTGGGAAAACCCTAGTTTTGACTTGGGTTTGCAAATTTGTGTTGAATGATGTTATGTTTCTTTGCTAACTTGGGTTGGTTAGGCTTCCATAGTATGCTAGGGTTAGGGTTATGTGTGTTTGATGCTGGTGTTAGGGTTATGTGTGTTTGATGTTGGTGTTAGGGTTATGCTATGGTTATGGTTGTTATGTGGGGGTTAGGGTTATTAATTCATGTATATGTTAGGGCATATGTGTGCAAATATTTTTCTTAAGTACTTACTTGATATATGTGTGTTTTTGATTATTGTAGGGATGGGGAGAACATGTGTTTATGTTCATCATGTGGATAAAGAGGCCTTTTGAAAGGCAATGTTGAGACGGACCGGATGAGCTTGACATGGTGTTTGAGAGTAGTCCTACCTATGCGGAGCTTTTGGAACAAGTGAGGAAAGATTTGAATTGGATGGACCCAAGTGACGTTGTTGAGTTCGAGGGAAGGCATAATGTTGGTTTTGGAATGCACATCCGTTGGAAGACAATGCGTGTGAACTCCGAGCAACATTGGGTTGCATACAAGGAGACGGTTGACGAATCTCTAGACAAGGCTCTTGAGTTATTTGCCTCCAAGAAGGTTGAGTCTACTTTGAATTTAGACTTGAACCGGAACCCCTCCCCGTTGGTTGCTAACACTCCCCCACCCATGAACCAAGATCAAATGAGTGAACCTCAATTCACGCAACAAGATTGGCCAACATTGAGCCCGACTCCAAACAACCAAAATGAAGGTTTTGAAGAGGAGAATGATGAGTACGAGGAGGATGACAACGAAGTTGACCTCCATGACAACAATGTGGGTGATCTCGACCAATATCATGTGCAAGAGACAATGGACCAATCCATCCCTTTTTCCCGTGCATATGCATCGGACTCGGATGACGATGGTCCCGATGAAGAAGTTGATGAGGAGGGGTTCACGCAAAAGGAGGCCCAAGCATTCAAGAAGGTATTCAGGCGGGATCACAAGACACCATTGTTCAAGGATCTTAGTCTCGCGGATGAAGCCGTTGTGGATGGTGGCAAATGCATATCTCTTGGAGCTAGGCCAAGTTCTCACCGTGATTTGGAAGACGGCAAGAACGGGATATATCCCGGTTGTGAGTTTCAATCCTTCTTGGAATTGAAGATGTGGGTCGACAACTACTTGGTTACACATTATCGTCCACATAAAGTGGCCAACTCGGACATGAATGTGCGTTACACGATCAAATGTGAAGTGCCAACATGTCCATGGATTGTGCGTGCAAGGCCATGGAAAGGAGGTCCCACTTGGCGCATAGTGAGTTGTCTACCAACTCACATGTGCCGGCACAAGAATGCGGATGGCAAGCTTGTGTATCAACAACATAGACAACTCACGTCCAAGTTCATTGCTTACAGGCTGTCCAACCAAATATCCACACTTCCAATAATGAGCATCAAGAGTGTCATTGACCTTGTGAAAGCCATCTTTCATTACAAGGTGAAGTACGGCAAGGCATGGAAGGCGAAGCAAGCCGCATTCAAGATGTTGTATGGCAATTGGGAGGAAGCATACAACCGACTCCCTAGGTAGTTGTTAGCTATGGCCGCCACAAACCCAGGCGTGGTTCACGTGGTTGAGCCTCATGGGCACCAAACATTGATTCATAACGGGAGGACCGTTAGAGTATTTGGCCGTGCATTTTGGGCCTCTGAGCAATGCGTGAGGGCTTTTGAGCATTGTCGGCCCGTCATCGCCATTGAATGGCACGTTCTTGACCGGACAATACAAGGGCACTTTATTGGTTGCAATAGCAAGTGATGCCAATAACCGGGTGTTGCCTTTGGCTTTCACTTTGGTTGAGGTGGAGAACAATGATAACTGGGAGTCGTTATTGCGTCAACTGAGAACAAGGGTATTATTGGCTGAAAGGGAAATTTGTGTCATATCGGATCGCCATCTTGGAATTCTAAATGCGGTGGTGGTTGACATTCCCGGACATACAAAGTTGCATAATCGATGGTGCATGCGGCACTTTTGTGCAAACTTCTATAGGGCATGTGGTATCAAGGAGTTGGCCAATGATCTTCAGGATTGTTGTCTCGCTTTCACCAACAAGTGGTTTTCCACATTGTTCAATGCATTGCTCAGACACAAGAAACTTGACCCTGGCGGTCAGGAGTTTCTCAATAAGAACATTGCCGAAAGGAATATGTGGGCACATGCTTTCGATGAAGATGGCCGGAGGTACGGTCAAATGACAAGCAATATGGAAGAATGCTTCAATAAGGTGCTCAAGGGTGTACATGCATTACCCGTGACGACAATAGTTCAATACACATTTGACAAGATGAATGAATACTTTTTAAAGCACTCAATGGAGACTGATAAGCAGATTGCTGGTGAGAACAAGGATAAGCACAAGTACAATTTCCCACCAAAGGTTGAAGAATGGTTGGAATTTCAATCACGAAAGGCAGACTCCGAAGAAGCTGTACTATATGACGACAACGAGTGGAAGTATGAGGTGAAAGAGCCCGGAGGAACCAAAAACGATGGCTGCCAACACGGAGGCCGGGCTTTCAAGGTCTCCCTAACACGGTGTGATTGCAGCTGCATGAGGCCATCTTTGCTTCATCTCCCATGCTCGCACTTGTTAAATGCATCCCAGGTTAGGAATGTGGACGTCAATCACCCTCTTACCGTGAGGGAGTCTGTGTTCTCAATCATGACGGTAAAGAATACATGGACTCCACGGTTCCAGTCATTCTTGGACCAATCACAATGGTCGGAGTATCATGGAGTTCAACTATGGCCGGACCCGGAATTGAAGGTCGTTCAACGGGGAAGACGTAAGACAAAGCGTCTTAGAGGTGACATGGACGGATGGGGCCGTGGTGCCGGTGGAGAATACGGCACCGGCCAATT
The DNA here is from genome assembly GCA_021437245.1 of Aegilops speltoides. Classification (NCBI taxonomy): domain Eukaryota; kingdom Viridiplantae; phylum Streptophyta; class Magnoliopsida; order Poales; family Poaceae; genus Aegilops; species Aegilops speltoides. The sequence continues at coordinate 363,300,493 of CM038146.1, read as the reverse complement.
CCAAGAGCCTCGTGAGCAATCCCGTTGTGGGGGCTGCAGTAATGGGGGACACAACACAAGAACTTGTCCCAAACCAAGAAAGAGATCAAAGAAAAATGGTGCAAGCACAAGCCAAGCAAATGATAGCCAACCAAGTGAACCAAGGGGTAGCCAACCAAGTCAAACAAGTGGTGGAGTGCCAAACCACTCAAATCAAACAAGCCAACGAGGAATTAGGCAACAAAGAGGGAGTCAACTTGGTCTTAGAAGAGGCCGTGGTGGTGGTAGAGGCCGTGGTGATGTTCTTGGCCGTGGTGAAGGTCTTGGCCGTGGTGATGGTCTTGGCCGTGGTGAAGGTCTTGGCCGTGGTGATGGTCTTGGCCGTGGTGGTGGTAGAGGTTGTGGTGATGGTGTTGGTCGTGGTGAAGGTCTTGGCCGTGGTGATGGTCTTGGCCGTGGTGGTGGTAGAGGTCGTGGTGATGGTCTTGGCCGTGGTGCTGGTAGAGGCCGTGGTGGTGGTGGTGGTAGAGGCCGTGGTGGTGGCGGTAGAGGCCGTGGTGGTGGTGTAGGCCATGGTGCTTGTGGAGGCCGTGGTGGTGATCTTGGCCTTGGCGGCGGCTGTAGTGGAGGAATGTTCTCTTGGCTCAATGGACATTGCCGTATGTGACTTACTATGATCTTGTCCTTTTGGCTCAATGCTTGTATTGTCATTTTGTATTGTGTGACTAACTATTATATTGCCATTTTCATAGGTATGGAAACAATGAAGGGGGTGGAGGACACGGAGGGGGAAGGTGAGATCCCTTGGTGGTGGGAGGAGGGAGAAGAATAAGAAGAAGAAGAGAGGAAGAAGAAGAAACTACATGGACCGTGATTTGGACAAGTATATGTGCTATGTGTGTATGACTATGTGAGGGGACTAATATTTCTGTGTATGACTACGTGAGATCCCTATGTGTGTATGACTATGTGATTTGGACAAGTATATGGGCTATGTGTGTATGACTATGTGAGTGGACTACTATTTCTTTGTTTTGGACTACTACATGTAATTTGGATATGATTATGTGGCATCTTTATGAATCACAAAACAAAAAAAAACAGTAGGTATTTGAAAACAGCAGTTAGTGCAGCGCCCAAGGCCAAGGCGCTGCACTGTGTAGTGTGGAGCCCAAGGGCCAGGCGCTGCACTGTGCAAAACCTACTGGAGTGCTTCTGTTGCTCTCTGGACTGGCATGTCCAGGTGTGTAGCGCCTATGGGCGAGGCGCCACACTACAGTCTGCGCCTTGCCCTTAGGAGCTGCACACTGGATGTTGCCGATCCAGAGAGCAGCAAGCATTCCAAGAGTTTGCACCAAAATTTGCTAAGTCCATGTGCAGCGCCCACGGGCAAGGCGCCACACTATCTGATCTGGCCTAGCTGTTGGGCGCTGCACAAGAAGTCTGGCGCTTGCCCTTGGGCGCTGCACACTGACTTAGCAAACTTTGGGGTGGAAAAACTCTTGGGCAGCTCTGGTGCTCTCGGTGGCATGTCAGTGTGCAGCGCCTAAGGGAAAAGCGCCAGACTGCAAATGTGGCACCTTTCCCTTAGGCGCTGCACACCTGGACATTTATTAGGCTGCACCAACTCCTCCCACCCATCCCACCCACACACCCCACCCTCCACACAAACCCGAAGCTCAGTGCCTCCCCCTGCCCTCCTCTCCCCCCCTCTCAAATCCTTCTCAGATCCGGAGTATTTGACCGTGGATTTCGAAGCCAACCCCTCCCTTAAGGTAATATCCTCCGATCCCCTCGCTTTCATCCATAGGAATTGTCACATTTGCTCAAATCTTGCTAGTTTGGGGGAAACCCTAGTTTTTGCTTGGATTTGGAAATTTGTGTTTCTTTGCTAATTTGGTATGGTTAGGCTTTCATAGTATGCTAGGGTTAGGGTTATGTGTGTTTGATGTTGGTGTTAGGGTTATGTTGGTCGTAGGGTTGTGGTTATTGTTAAGTGGGGGTTAGGGTTGACCAATAATTCTCGGTTTTGTAGGCATGGCTTCATTCGGTTCCATGACGAGGCCACCGTGTGCTAACCAAGAAGACATGCCGAACAAGTGGGAGGACGCATCTTTGGACAAGGTGAAGGAGAAAGATGTCAACATCCCGCCATGTTGGTGTGGAGATGTTTGCAAGGTGATGGTGTCCACCGACCGAAAGAAAGCATGGACGGAAGGGCGGAGATATTTTGTATGCCCGAACTATGCTTATGATCGTGCACTTCCAACTAATGCCTATGGCCAACCACCGGTAAGCTTGAGAAGTAAAATGTTACTCTCAAATGTGTGTCAACACTAACAACAAATTTTTATGCAGTCACCGCCTCCTCTATGCAAGTACTTCACGTGGATAGATCTTGAAGTGCCAGAAGATGTCAAAAAGGACCAATACGCAGATTGTCTTAGGCGGCAATGGCGGTTTGAAGAATCATTTCGAAGAGGCTTGGAGGAAGAGCGTCGTCAGAAGGAGAGGATGGAGCGGAAGAAACGAGAGGAGGAGAGGGCACGCCAAGCGAAACTTGCTCATGAGGAGGAGAGGGCAAGGAAGCTTGCAAAGGCTCGCGAGGCGCAAGAGGAGGACTCAGCACGTGACAAGAAGGGGAAATGGCCTCGCTCTACTCAGTAGGGACTTCACTTCGGTGCACTCGTCGTCAACTATCTTCTAATGAATGTGTCGTGAAGTTGTGAGGGCATGTGAGATGTTGGTGAACTATCTTCTAGGGCAAGCTGCCATTTGTCATTTGTAATGAATGTATTGTGAACCATGTCGTAGTAATGTTTGAATTGTCTTAAGTTATGAACTCGTCGGCATAAAATTTGTGTTTGTTCAAATTGCTGTGATGCTGCAGACATTGTAAGAATTATGGATGTGATGCAAGCCAATTGTGGCTCTCTGGATAGCCATAGGAAGTAGTGCAGCGCCTAAGGGCGGTATTTGCCAGAGTCAGAAGGCAGCAAGCGCCACAATCTAGCGCCTAAGCTGTTGGGCGCCACACATGATCTGGCGCCCTAATGATACGGTGTATTTGTAGTGCTAGATCTATAAGCTAAAGCTCCTTAGTAAACAGATGCCATTTTGGCCTCCTGCAGCAACACTCACATAACTAGAACATCAATAAAAGTACTGTAAACTGTACATGCTAAACAAAGAGAACTAATAACTTGAACATCATATCATTTAAGTCAATTCAACATTACTTCAAGTTCGCAAACACAAATACCACACTAGTAAGAGTTCACCAACATATAACATAACCTCACAAGTTCATCAACCTAATTAAATGGCTACAAGTAACATGAACAAGCACTAATGCCTTCCGCGCGTGTTCCTAGTGCCACGCTTGCAGGCAATCTTCTTCTTCCTAGAAGGACGAGCCTCCTCTTCATGCACTTCCTCCTTCGCCTCCGCCTCCGCCTCCACCTCATCATCCAAGCTAGCCATCCGCGAGGTCCCTACGACCACCTTTGGGTTGCCTCTGTTGTCATAGTCTTTGGGCGTGTACCGGCGTCTGGGCTGCCTAGGCTTGAACACATATGCGGACCGAGCTTGAGCGTCCGCCAAAATCATGTCATCATCAAGCTCATGGCTCTATCACACAACGAAACAATATGGTGAAGGCCGGTGTCGTAATCAAGTGAGAATCACATCTAAAGGATTAGTCATACCTCTTGGGTGATCGCACCCTCATCAACCATATAAGCATATGAGGAACTCACATCGTCCCCCTCATGGTGAGATGCGGGGTCTGATGGTGTACCAGACCTAGAGGCAGATGGTTCATCATATTCAGGATCACGGCAACCGAGAAGGTTCGATAACCGCCTTAACTTCTTGGCCTGATGCTGTAACATGAACAAGTGTGTAAGATGTCAAACTTCGCAACATAGACTCATCATTGCCAGTTCCAACCGGTGTCTTCTCCAGAATAGACTGGCTCTCATCAGCCGCTTTTTGATCTCGGTGCGCTAAGATGAGAAAGAATGAATGCGTTAGCCATTCAAACATGTGTAATACGGTCAACGAGAAAGTAAAGAAGGGAACACTTTACCACATAGTTAATCACCGGAATAGCAGGGACTCCTTGCCCTTTCCTGACATCTCTGTTGTACTTCCCCTTTGCTAGATCCTCAAAGTTTACGAGTTCTTCAAGAATATCCTCATTATATGCCGGTGGGCATATCTCAACTCGAGTAGTTCCAATAAACCATCGTACGTAGTTATCAAAAGCTTGTTGGCTATGCTCATGAAGCGGGCGCGTGCTTGATGCTCTGAGCTTGCTCCACGAAAAGCTGAAGCGGGTAACATCTGAAGCATGATGCTTGTCGATCCTTTATCTTCCGCCGCCTTCTCTGTCCAACTGCGTGGTATAAAACCAAGCATTAGCACAATCAAAAGGAGTCGATGCTTAGACAATACGCAGACATGCTCTCTTACCTATGAAGTGCTTTGTCCGTGTCCACCCAGTCCGGTGGTGAGGTGGAACAGACAAATCGACGATACACGCGATGCGGCAAATGAAACTCAACCGCCCGATTGCATATCGGTGGGCACCGCATAAGCGAGAGATCCTTATCCGCAAGCACATCGGGTTGGCGGAACTCCTCGGTGTACCCCAAGCTCTCACCGTGCCATATGGCTGCCATTCCACCTATGAAACAGGCAACAATGCAAATTTGATGACTATTTTTCAAGCAAGCATGAGAAAGGATCAAGTAATGACCTCCTTACCGCTTTCAGCGTAATCGTGCTTCGGCAATGTACTTTTGGTACATGAGATTGACATCGTTAAATCATCTCGAAATGATATCCCACTTGTAAGCCCACGTGGGGCGCCGTAATTCGTCATGTTCATCTGCATACCAAGGATCAAACCTGACGCTCTTCGGGCGTCCAACAGGCAGACGCTCCTAGCTCCATACAGATAGTAGAAGCAGATTACCACCAATGCCTACACTATCTGTGATCCTGCAACATGCATCGTCCAGCTACATATGAAAGAAAAACAATGTTAACTTGACAGCAAGCTTGCATTGCTAATGAAGAAATGAGTTGATCACAAAACAGACCAACTACCTGTTGGTACAAGTAGGCAAGAGTCGCTGAACCCCAGCTCCATTTGCTATCGAAGACGGTCAACGCCTTCAGCCACATCCATGGAGCGTTCTTGCCAGTGGAGTCAGGAAACAAAGTCCTCGACACAATGTACCACATATACACACGAGCATGTGTCTGGATCACATCATCAGTGGCATCCGGAGGGCACGTCGCAAAGTTATTTTGAATCCACGTGAAAGCAGCTCCGGCTGCTTTCTTTTCCCTCTTCTTCTTCTCTTCTTCCTCCTCTACATCAGCCTCAGCCTCGGTAGGAGCCATACCGATAAGAGCAATCATCTTCTCACACCACCCATCAGAATCGGTGCTCATACAGAGAGGCCTCCCATCGATAGCAAGACCGGTGATCAACGAGACATCCTCGAGCGTCACGGTCATCTCCCCAGTCCGAAGATGGAAACTGTGCGTCTCCGGCCTCCACCGATCAACAAGAGCGGACACGGTGGAAGCGTTCAGATTGGCGTGGACGGTGACCAACAGAATCCACGGGAGTAGTCCTGCCTACTTGATGTACAGTGTGTACCGCTCGTCGTAAGGCATGGCAGGACCAGAGACCCCATGATACCGAATCTTCAGAGGTACAAGCTTCTGCAAAAAACAAGTAGTGACAAATCTTAGGGCATGTAAATTTCAACTAAAGGCAAATTTGCAAAAGATTTAGATTACTCATTATTACCTTATCCTTCTCGCGCATCATGTAGGACCGGTGTTGCACGTCGTAGACATCGTCTAGAAGCCAAACCATCCTTACAATTTCAAACAATAAACATATATGAGTTCATCTTCATCTCAAATATCGGTATACACTAAACATATAACATGTGTTCAACTACAAGAATCTCAACATCTCCTTCTCACACAATGAATATGTCATATGTGTTCAAATAAACTAAACATCTAATATTTCAAATAAACTCAACATCTAATATTTGAAATAAACTCAACGTCTAATATATATCTAAACAAACATCTCATATATGTCTACAAAAATCAACATCTCATAGTTATCTATAAAAATAGGCATCTCATATATATCTAAAAAAACTAAACAATCTAGGGTTTCACTAACAAGAATCATATATTGTGAACTAATAAATAACACTACGGCACTACCAATATGAATACACATCCTAAATTGAGCAAATCAAACAAATCAAGGGTTCCATCAAATCTTGGACAAATCTCTAAAATGGCAACAAATTTACGGAGCAAAAGAAAGAGAACGGAAGAGTTTACCTAGTAGGATGGATTGGGGATCGAATCCATGGATCAAATCTTCAGATCTGAGAGGGATGTGGGGGGGGGGGGATTAGATGGGGGCGCCACCGCTGCTCTCTGTCCAGAGAGCGGAGAGATGAAGAAACTGCCTGGTCGGGCTGGGGCGGCCGCGCTTAAGTCACTGTGCAACGCCTAAGGGCTAGGCGCTGCACGTCACAGTGTGGCGCCTAAGCCTTAGGCGCTGCACAGGTGCGTGTGGGGCCGCAACTGGACCAGAGCTACCACACTGGCAGGATGTGCGACGCCTAAGGGAAGGGCGCTGCACAGTAGGGTGCGGCGCCCAGCTGTCGGGCGCCACACCAAAGGGTCAGCAGAGTGAAATTTTTTCATGACCAGGTCAGTTTGTGATTTGATTTCTGCCTCAGGTCAAATATGTGATTTTTGCCCAGCACTAAGGGCTGGACAAACTCCGACCATGCATGCACCTTGTGTAGAACAGGAAATCATCAGCATACTTGATATAAAGGCTGTCTGTTGGTCTTGTTTATATAGGCCGCACCGAAATACATCTAGTACTGGACAAAATCCACTACAAAAGTGATGTCATGCCATAGACATGAGGTTCGCACCGGTTTAAACATTGTGGCCAACTCTCGCCCGTCCGCACCGGCTTACAACTCCATGGCCGATTCATCTGTCTGCTCCCACGGCCGGTTCAACCGTGATTGATTTCAGCTTCGCCGCAGTGATCATCAACTCCGCGTGGATAAATATCAGGTGAAATCCATCCGGTATATTTTTATATATTACATATTGCTTTCTTTAAAAAAAGAGCAATTATTCTGGCTTGTGATGTTTTTGATGCAGGACAATTGTTCACTACATCAACACGATGTAGTTGACTCGCCCGTCCGCGCGGCTTACCGCGCCTGCGATTGACTCGCCCGTCCATGCCAGCTTACAATGCTGTGACCGACTCATCTGTCCGTACCGCCTCTGATGCTACGGTCGTCTTTACCGTCTGTCTCTCACGGCCTAGTCTATATCAACATACCGGGCCACACCTATCTGCATGAGCTGATTATTGAGTATGAGCAAGTCACTGCTTGGGTAGCCCGGTTTTCTTCCAACAAATTGGAGGCAAATTATAATGTATTATCAGCCGCCGTTTGCACTGGATGGGTCAATGGGCAGGCGCACAAGTCACCGCCACTACGGTTTGGTTAACTTCAAACAGCTAGTTGGAAGGAACGATTGGCCGAGTTGCTAACATGGCTCATATGGGAACATTTATAGCCCGCCGTAGTCACCTCAACATTCTGTGGATTCACATCGCGCTATCAACGCCAATGATGTACATCTTCTGCTATCGTCAAATACGGAGAATCTCAAGACAACTCCTTGAGTCGTCTTAAGACTCGGGGGCTACAATGGTATGACTCGGCAAATCTTGCCAGTTTCAGCAAACCAGGACGTTGGAGGGAAAGATAACCCGGTCCCGGAGGCTACTGCCATATTTATAAAAAACTAGAGGCCGTCAGAAAATTTCTGGCTTAAAGAGAAGATTCTGGTTTAACATCCGGCTCAAGAGAAATCTGTCTCTCACAAAGCTTTGAAGCTCTCAATATCCGGTTTAAAATTCCGGCTCAAGAAGAATTTATCTCTCGCAAAGTTCGAGTTCTCAGGAAAAATTAAAGGGACCAAAGAGAGTTTGTTGCAAAGCACAACCCAAACATAGGTACCCTGCTTCCAAAGACCAATTGGGGGCTGATCATAGTCGAATCTAGCTTAACTCCTTTGGCACAGTTTCTTGATCGTATTCGAATCATAGCTTAACCCCTTTTGGGTCCGACTTTGATCGTATTCGAATCAGAGTCATTAAAAAAGTCTCAAGGTCATTTGGGGGCTTCCTGTTCAAACATAGGTCTTATTCAAACCAAAGAGAGCATAGCTGTCGCTACCCTCTTGATCGGCACAATGCCAAACTCACTAGGGGGCTTCTTGATCGTATTCGAATCATAGCTTAACCCCTTTTGGGTCCGACTTTGATTGTATTTGAGTCAGAGTCGTTAAAAAACTCTCAAGGTCATTTGGGGGCTTCCTGTTCAAACATAGGTCGTATTCGAACCAAAGAGAACATAGCTGTCGGTACCCTCTTGATCGGCGCAACGCCAAAGCCACTGGGGGCTACATGATCGTATTCGAATCCTAGCTTAACCCCTTTGGAACGGTTTACTGATCGTATTTGAATCAGAACCCTCGATTTTTTTGGTTTAAGTTTTTGAAAACAATCTTTGGTTTTGTCTTGAGACTTTTTTGTTCAGATCTAAGTATAAATGTGGTTTCCATTTAACCCGGCTTAATTTTGGACGATAAGTCGCCAGCATATGACAATCATCAAAGTTTGGAAGTCTTGGCTTCTAAAGGTTGGGTTATCACCCTTACTGCATAGGTCATGTAAATCGGCAGTACAAATTCAATATCATAGGTATGATATTATTGTTACAGTTATATTTCAAGTTCTGATTCATACCAGGCTTATCTATGACTCCTTTTTATACATCAGTGGTTATATGTGAGATATTATGACCCGCCTTGCGGTAAACTGCCAAGGGATCTTGTGATCTACTTGTGTGCAGGATAAGACTACATTTGGGTGGTTACCCACCCTGGCTTTTGACCTTAAGTCGCCAGGGCATATGTTATTTAAACTCTGTGCAGGATTTACAGAGCTATGACTTACATAAATGATTAAGTTCAAGCCCATCATCAAAGATTGAAATTGGTGTCTCAAAAGGGTTATAAATTCTTGATTTTCTCAAAGGCTATAAGCTGCCGGGTTATAAAAATTCCGGCTTACAATGGAGGCGTATTAAATTGCCATCGGCCAAGAGCCGCCAGGTATTTAAACTCCGGATTTACTTGTCAACTGATATGGTTTTCAAAATCACTTTCGCGCAAAGGCTATTGTTTATCAATGGATATGATTGTTTCTACATTGGAAGGAATAGTCCCGACTTGCTGCAGGCTTACAACCCGGCACTTGGGGGCTACATTATTCAGATTGAGATTACATCAAATATGCAAGTCCCATGTCACTGCCAGCATGCACCATGGCACTTGGGGGCTAATGCAAAGTCATTTTTTTGCTCAACTTATTGAAGACCCGACTCATCATATTGTAATGAGCCGGCCCTTGGGGGCTACCCGTTGCTCATGTCAAAAATTCAAGGTACACAAACCTTAATCCATTATATTGAAAGATCCACTGCTCAATTGGTAAAGCACAAAGCTCTTAACCTTGTGGACGTGGGTTCAAGCCCCATGATGGGGGTTACATCATATGATGTTATTATCAATGAATTATATACAAATTACCAGCTCAGTATTATCTTACTGAGACAGCCCTTGGGGGCTACACGTTGCTATTCAAGTCTACATAATTATATCTACAAAGTCCCTGCTCATTATTGCATAATGACCCGGCCCTTGGGTTAAGAACTCCTGTAAGCCGGCACCTGATCATCCTTAAGTCCTTGTCATTCCCTTCATTAACGGTATTTGGGTCAATGAACCCAATGCCATAGACTCAGTCTCTTTTCATTTCATATATCTTCATTCTGCATAATACCATAGAAAATAATATAGTGATGATAATTACAGGCAATGAACGAGCACATCTAGAGACTTAAATTACAGAAAGAAATCACTTACAGAGAATAGCAACTGACGAGAGATTTGTCGAGTGCGTCTTGATTGAATAACTGAAACATTTCTGGAAAGTCAACCCACAAATCTTTTTCATGGAAGTAATGCTCTACCTTGACTTTCATCATGAGGCTCTCTCGCCCGTTATTTACTTCTTTCAGGTACCAGTCATGCAATGTGCGCATTTTCGTTGGTAGAGACGGGACCTCCTCAGGCCTGACCAGAGGGTTCCCGCAGACATATTTCCATGCTAGTTCCTCCGCTCGAAGCTTGGGCATGACTCAATGCCTAGGTGTTGTTAAACAGTGACACCGGCCTCTCTAGCCATCTCTCTATGAGCGTCGGTTATTACTGTCGGCTGATCGGCGGTACTCACATGTGATTGTACAGTGAGTGGGGGGATCGATTGCACTACATGTTCTTGTCAGGACCCCGACTCAATGCCACACCGATCTAGCATGTAACACCTCATATCACTTTGCGGCCTCACGCACGGTATCCCCACGGGTGTCGCCTTACCAGGCCCAGGACCGTTTGCAACTTTTGGCACACGTATATGATAGTGTCACTAGCATCCATATGACAAGGAGCCCGGGCTGACATGGCTAGTCGTGAACCCAAAGTGGCACTAACCTACAGGGACAGGCATACATGACCCAGCAACGAACGTGTCGGTCATCATCAAGTGAATCCAAGCTGTAGCAGCTGGGCTAGCAGGACTCTGGAGAATCCGGGTTGTAGTAGGCTAACAGGACTCCGTAGACACCGTGTGACATTTCCCTGAAGGGACAGACACAGGAACGAAGAAGGACATATGCCGGCGAGCCTAAGTGTTCCGGAGCTGTAGCAAGCTACCAAGGCTCGGTGGAAGCACTAGGAGACATTTCCCAGTAAGATAGGCTACCAAGGATAAACAACTAGATAGTCAGATCCCACACATACCAAGCATTTCAATAACATACACACAATATGCTTGATATGTGCAAATACAACATGGCATCACAACATGACTCTACAACTCAAGTATTTTATTCAATAGGCTCCGAGGAGCAAGATATTACAAACATGGGTCTCATGACCTAGCATTCAGAGCTTACAAGTCAAAGCACATGCGGAATCTTAACATGTCTGACTACAGACATCTAGAAATGAAAAGGCTGAGAAGCCTGACTATCTACCAGATCCTGACGAGGGCACAAGATCGTAGCTGTGGTAACAAGCTAAATGTCGAAGTCCATGCGGAACTACTAGTGAGATTGAAGTCTCTCTACAAAAACATAAAATAGGCAAACGTGAGTACAAATGTACCCATCAAGACTTACATCAGAACTAACTACATATGCATCATTATCAACAAAGCGAATGGTGGGGTTTAACTGCGCGGTTGAATCCTCCGGGGTCGATTCGTGTTTTATTGCGCGCGCCCGCACCTACGCCCGGAGTACATCATGGTTGCTGCTACAGTGCCTGCCATAGATGATGCCCGATGCTGTCTTGGATCGCTCGTCTAGAGATGGATCGACACATCAACCGTGGATTTCGTCTCTAAACTTGTATGTCACTCTGTGCAAGTCACCGATGGATGAACCGATGGACGTGATGCTGCGATCGATGGACTGGTCAGGTGCATAGGAAGCTATCAAAGGGTACGATCGTTTGGTGTTACCGGCACCGCCCAGCCAGAAACAGGTGCTCGCCTTGCCTTTCGGCGTGCAAGCCCGACGCCAGCCTCTCCGTCGCAGTCGCGCTCCACCACCGATCACTAGCAAACCAGCTTTGACTCGGTGGCTATCCTGAACTACGACTGCAAGTAACTCTTTTGAGGTGGCGCACATGAGTCCACATATTCACTATATCAATACACCACTGTGGATCCGCTCCCGTCTCCCTATGAGAACGCCATCCATAGCACTCACGCTTATCTTGCGTATTTTAGAGTATCCATTTCACTTGTCTATGAACTATATAGGCAACCCAGAGGTCCTTTACCACGGACGCGGCTATTCGAATAGACGATGTAAACCCTGCAGGGGTGTACTTATTCACACACGCTCTCACCACTTACTGCCGTTTACACGACATGTACTCGGCAACCTTCAAGCGGAAGCCCAACGAGGGTGTTGGCCACAGACTACCTAAACACTCAAGTCTCTAGTCCAGGTTTATCGCCTATCCATGTTCCATCCGCAGGGAGGCCGGCCGAGGTTTCCACATACGGCCCCGAACGACGTGTGCAGGGTTCCCGCGACACCAAACGGGCGCCCGGTACACCATGTCACGTGCCTACCACATCATAGCCCACCCCTCAGGCCAGCGCTCCGCATAGCCTCCAGCATACTACAAACACCAGAAACTACTTGCAACTCCTGGACAGAGGACAGGGGTGATTAAGAAGCCGAGAGGGTCCATTGGTTTCGGGCCCAATGCGTGGTAGTAATTTTTTCATGGATCACAAACACAAAGCTCAGTTCCTGAGGACGGCTTCAATGAGACAACCCACCATGTACTCCTACATGGCCTCTCACCATTACCTTTACCAAATCGTATTCAGACACTTAGCTCACACACAATAGGACATGTTCACCACTTTCCAATTCATTCCCGATGAATCAGTGATGACCCACAAGTATATGGGACCTATCATAGTCCTTTTGATAAGTAAGAGTGTCAAACCCAACGAGGAGCAGAAGGAAATGATAAGCGGTTTTCAGTAAGGTTTTCTCTGCAAGCACTGAAATAGTAGGTGATAGATAGTTTTGTGATAAGATAAATAGTAATGAGCAAAAAGTAAATAAAGTAAATAAAGTGCAGCAAGGTGGCCCAATCCTTTATGTGGCAAAGGATAAGCCTGAACAAACTCCAATAATGAAGAAGGAGCTCTCGAGGACACATTGGGAATTATCATCAAGCTAGTTTTCATCACGTTTGTAAGATTCGCGTTTGGTACTTTGATAATTTGATATGTGGGTGGACCGACACTTGGGTACTGCCCTAACATGGACAAGCATCCCACTTATGATTTACCCCTATTGCAAGCATCCGCAACTACAAAAAGGAGTATTAAGGTAAACCTAACCACATCATTAAACATATGGGTCCATATCAACCCCTAACGAAGCAACACATAAAGTACGGTTTAAGCTTCTGTCACTCTAGCAACCCATCGTCTACTTATTACTCCTCTGTGCCTTCCTCTAGGCCCAAATAATGGTGAAGTGTCATGTAGTCGACGTTCACATAACACCACTAGAGGAGAGACAACATACATCTCATCAAAATATCGAACGAATACCAAATTCACATGACTACTAATAGCAAGACTTCACCCATGTCCTCAGGAACAAACGTAACTACTCACAAAGCATATTCATGTTCATAATCAGAGGGGTAATAATATGCATAAAGGATCTGAACATATGATCTTCCACCAAGTAAACCAAATAGCATCAACTACAAGGAGTAATCAACACTACTAGCAACCCACGGTACCAATTTGTGGTTTTGATACAAGATCGGATACAAGAGATGAACTAGGGTTTTGAGATGAGATGGTGCTGGTGAAGATGTTGATGGAGATTGACCCTCCCGATGAGAGGATCGTTGGTGATGAGCGTTGGTGATGATTTCCCCTTCCGGAGGGAAGTGTCCCCGGCGAACAGCCCGCCAGAGCCCAAGATTGATTTCGCCAGGTTCCGCCTCATGGCGTGAGTTTCGTCCGTAAGCTTGCCCATGATTTTTCGGTGAAAACCCTTCATATAGCAGAAGATGGCAGCCGGAAGCCCACCAGGGGGCCCAGGAGATAGGGGGGCACGCCCTACAGGGGGGGGGGGCGCCCCCTGTCTCCTGGATAGGGTGTGGGCCCCCTGGCCTAATTCTTTTGCCCAATAATTCTTATTAAATCTGAAAAGTTGTTTCGTGGAGTCTTAGGTCTTTTGGAGTTGTGCAGAATAGGTTTCCAATGTTTGCTCCTTTTCGGCCGAATTCCAATTGCCAAGCATTCCCCTCTTCATAGTAAACCTTGTAAAATAAGAGAGAATAGCCATAAGTATTGAGATATAATGTGTAATAACAGCCCATAATGCAATAAATATTGATATAAAAGCATGATGCAAAATGGACGTATCAATCAGACATGACACAACTCTAAGCAGTAGCAGGCATGACGAACAAGCATGAATGATTAGGCACAACATGGCTCAAACAACTCCTACTCATGCTAGTGGGTTTCATCTATTTACTGTGGCAATGACAGGTCATGCAGAGGAAAAGGGGTTCAACTACCGCAACATGTAACAGTTGAATCATTGTTGTCCTAATGAAGTAAAAGAGAGCAGGAGCGAGAGACTGGGATTGTATCGGAATGAACACGGGGTTTTTGCTTGCCTGGCACTTCTGAAGATAGTATAGTTCTTCATTGGTGTCATTGATCACATCGTCGAAACGACGTCTATCGAGAGGGGACAAACACCGGCAAACAAGGAAGAACTCAATCAATGCAATGCACAATGTGATGCATGATCATGACATGGCAATATGCTGTGGTTTGAGCTAATGCAACTAGCAGCAAGTTAAATGGAGTTGGTTTGAATCTATGATTCAAATTCAAACTCCATATATGACATTTCAAATGCCATTAATTCAAATTGTTGTATACAGCACCTTTAAGTTGTTCAAATATGCATGATAATGCCATAAACAGATTCTTTGGATTTTTCTGATCATTTTCATATATAATTTATTTCATTTGGAGCTATAGATAATTTTCTATGAATTTTAGAAGTTTTGGGCATTTTCTGGAATTTCCTGAATTAAGTTTAATCTAGAAAATGACTTATCTGTGTCAGCATGATGTCGGGGTGACGTCAGCAGGTCAAAGGCGCCAGCCCAGGTCAAACATGACGGCTGGGACCCACATGTCAGTGTAACAACTAACTAACAAGGTTAGTTAGCGTTACATTAGCACTAACCTAGGTTAATTAGGGCCTAGGCCCACTGGTTAGTGACTGGACTAATTAATCTAAGTTAGTTAGCACTAACCTAAAACTAATTAAAGATTAACAAGGCGGGCCCGCTCGTCAGTGACCCTAGGGGTCAAACAAGGCCAAACCCGGTCGGTGGGTCAAACCCTTGACGCTGAGTCGCCGGGCGAGGCAGACGCGCGAGGCGGGTCGAAATCCTCCTCCGGCGACCAAATGGCCGGCGAAGGGCATCTACGTGATGCAGACGCATGTCCGCATCGAGTGGTGGTGGCGGTTGGGCCTGGGGTGGCCGGAGTTGTCGCCGGCAATGACCTCGGCGGTTGCCAGAGCTCCGGTGAACGCGGGGTCGAGGCTACGGCAGACGAGTCGACGCGTGCGAGGCACCTACGGGCCCTACGCGACGCGACGAGGTTAGTGGACAGGACGACGGGGTCGTTGTGAGGCCGGAGCCACGTCAACGGTGAGCTCGGGCGGTGGCGCATGCTGCTGTGCTTGGTGCGGCGACTACGGCGAGTGGTAGAAAGAACGGAGAGGGGAAGGTTGGTCAGTGGCTCACGGCGGATGCAGGGGTGGCTTCGTCGTGCTCGGGGAAGCACCGGAGCGAGCGGAGCGGCGAGGGGGATCTCCGGCGGCCGGCGATTAATATGATGAAGATGGCGACGATGCAGGGCCTCCGGTGAGGCGTGGATGGACGAAGAGGACGAGGGAGGCTCGGTGATGCTCTTGGACACGTCGGGAAGGCGAGGGGAGCACGGTGGCTGCTGCAGCAGCGAGCCCCGCTCGATGGGAGAGAGAGGGAGCCAAAGTAGGGGGAAAGGCACGGGAGAGAGTGAGAGGGCCTGGGGGTGCGTGGCAACGCGGAAGAGATCGAGCGATGGGGCCTTGACGCGCAGGGTGGAGGTGGGCGGGCGCGTGCGACGGCAGCGTTGCGACCACGCGCTCTACCTCTTGGCACGGGAGGAAGGCGACAGGAGCAGTGGTGCAGGCCGCCACTTGGGCCGCCAGGTGGGCTGCACAGGTGAGTTGGCCCAGGTTAGTCTCTCTCTCTCTCTTTTATTTCTATTTTTCTATTTTTCTGTAATCTTTGTGGCTTTATTAAAAATACCAAATCAATCCCAAAAATCATGAAACTGCCCATGACCACTATTGGGAATATATCCTACAGTAAACATTTCAGTTTATGATTATTCGGGCATTTAAAATATTTAATAGCATTTAAATGCCCAAATGCAAATACTATATGATTTAATTCAGAGCCCAAATATGTCATGGAAAAATGTGCAACACCTCTGGTTATGGTTTCTAGAATTCTCCAGAAATGATGAACATTTTTGAAAGCCATTTGGATTCACTGAAAATATTTTAGTTGAACCTAGTGAATTCCTTTGATGCTAGGGTTTAGGCAATCCCCATTTCAAGTTTCAAGAGAATTTAAACGTGATGCAACAGACAAGTGCTAGCCTAGTGCAAGGTAAGGCTAGGGATGTGACAACTCACCCCCACTAAACAAGAATCTCGTCCTGAGATTCAAGCGTAAGGTAAGATGGAAGGGGGAACGCCAACTAACACAATCTTCTTGATCCAGGTTGCACTTCATAAGAACGTTGATTCAATCACCATCATTGTCTCGATGCCTTGCTCTGAGAACTCCAACCAACATGGCAACAAGAGGAAAGGGAAAGTTCTAGAAGGATCGATCTTCTCGAAGATCGAACAACTCAGGATCAATTCACGGAATGAGACATAGCAACATCTCTCGAGCTGAGACACGAAACACACATCTAGAGGGATGGAGTGGAACAGATGACGAGGGTTCACTAGGTAGGCAACAATCCCACACTTAAGAGGGTGGTGAATGGTTGTCAATGTAGCGAGGAGTTGAGTTGCTATGATATCACAACGAAGACCTCGGGAAAAAAATGACTCATAGAGTTATTACCTTAAGTGGCAAAAAGAATTACTTTTGATATGGAGATCATTGGGACTCTCTATACCAACCTAAGGCAAATCTCGAGCGATCGTTTGGAGGAGTTCAGTAGAATGGCATACTCGGACTAGGATGGTGATGTGGATTATCTTGTTGAAGACAACACAAGGGGTGATTTTGCTTATCACTGGAAATGTATGGGACCCATAGTAGAATGGCACATTGGCAGTGCAAGCTGGGAACAAAATGCAAATGCTGGGAATGATTCTAGTAACTAGGGAGAAACCCAATAGACGAGAGTGATTCCACTGTTGAGAAAGTTATAGCATAACCGAGGAAGTCTGGGGCAATCCCAGATAGTGCCAGTGATAATACCTAGTGCTTGTGCGTGCTCTCAAGAACTTGAGCATTTCCATATTCAGCAAGGTTTTACCAATATCCATGTCAAGGATCCTGGCAACACAACATACTACCATTATGAATAGCGATGGATGATGCAGATGCAAAAGAGGATAACACCTTCTCATATTTCACCTTAGCGAGGCCAAGGAATCAAAATCCGGATGATTGACCGATAGACATTTAGCATTCCGCTTATAATGTTCTCCTTGATGTGTTAGCATAACCCATTTACATGGTTTGGTATCTATAACATCAAGTAACAAGTCGGACTTCGGGAGCTCATGAATCCATAAGGAACAGCTGCTGAAGTAAACCCCTATGAAATCCTTATGGGGAGGTGGCCAACTTCCACAATCAAGATACTACAATAATAGGTCTTCCGGTTGGGTGTGTTGGCCACGACATCCACTTTACCGGGTTACAGAGAGACCAATATTGTAGTTCTTGGAAACATTCCAATCATCGTATCTGCCTGAGAATCAGACCTGGTTGGTGTTAGGATATTCCAGAGTCATCAAGTCTAGAAAGAAAAAATGAAAAAGTTTGCAACACAAATCAACGAGATGACGTTGCGAGATTCTCGGGGAATGAACTACGATAACAAGCTCCAAAACATGAGCTGGTTCTGCTACAACATGTGAACACGTTGTCCGAGACAAGCAGGACCACACATTAGTCTTATAACAAAACACTACCGAGTTCAGGAGGGAAACCATCATCGAGGATATCAAAGTCCTTGCATAAGTCTTTCTCTTAAGAAGGAACTTCTTCTCCTTGAACAAATCAATCAGTGGCTTGGTGTGCTAGGAATACATATAGAATGAAGGTTGCAAGTCTCTGAACCACATAATACTTCGCACGTATGCATGACCGATTTGGGATGATTCCAAAGGAAGCAACATTGACTTTCTCGAATCCACGGCGGCAACTTTCGTCAAATGCACATGAACTGGAGGAAGTCACTGCTTACATCCGAACATATGCTTCATGAGCTAACATGAAGAAATGCTTATAGAAGTTTCCTATACTAGTTGGATGTTCAACACGAATCATGGAGGAGACACGATGCTGCTGATAAGCTCAACAACAAGTCATCGAGGTTTCCATGTAAATGGAATTCGTTAATTATGTGAACAAGGTGATATCATTGGTCAGACCAAAAGATATAATGGTGTATGCCCGAGGAATCAACCACGAGTAAGACAACATTACAAACATCGTTGGTTCTGATTTGATTTGAGGACAGCCCATACTCAAATCAAAGTTTTGGCAAGACAATAGATCCAATAATTGACCACGAGGTTCAATCAAGGAAGATATCATCTATCTTCAACACACACACACACACACACACACACACACACACACACAAGATATCCCTTAAAATGAACTAAGTCGGACAAGCTTTCATCTTCCAACTCTCCAAGTTGTTGTTTAGCCTAACCAACTCGCTCGGGGTATCCGACACAGATTCTTGGAGAAAGGGTGGTTTACAAGAAAACCAACTTGATCACGAACTCAACATAGCGGTCAGGTGACGATCTGGTGATACTTCCGAGAAGATATTCGGAAAATCACGATCCACCAATATGCTACTAAGCTCGAGAACAATCTTGCTTTTCAGGCAAGGCGATATGATCGAATAAGCAAGGATTGACACTATCCTAACTCATTGATCTAAAAGTGCACCGGGAATAAGGACTAGGTAGCACGACCAACCTTAGGATGGTGATTCAATAACCAACATGCTAAGGATGAAATTATTGTCCTTTAGCTACCAAGCAACAGAGTTGCTAGGAGTATTGATTTCACACATCACGATTCACTTGTCGGCATTCCGGTTGCGACAACACGGAACCGAGGAATGAATAATGGTGGCGAGAAGTATGACTGTATCAAGAGTTCATAGGATGGTGTGCAATTCCCATGATAATATTAATATAAATATGGCAATACTCCAAGGTAGAACAGAACAAAAGCTGGATTAGCAATTTGATCTGTGGAGTACGACTGTTTTGACCCAATCCTGGAAATGGGTAAGGTACTGGAGTTCATTTCTCCTAGTCATTCTAGAATAGAATGGCTTGACGGACCACAAAAGTAATGGGCATCAATAACATGGGTGCACAACTACTCCTGACTATCAATTGATAGACGGGGGTCAGAATACACCTTAAGAGGGACAACTCAAAGGAACATACGACTATCTGAGTTGTGGATGCATAGATTAGTATGTCGAACCAAGTTCAGCAGGTTACTTTCGGATAACCCATGCAGAGAAGATAGAAATGACAGAGTCGCAACATAGAATTGAGAACTCGTCAATAGCACTCTGGTTGTGATCTTTCGGTTCCGCGAGGGACTTCTGCCATAAGCAGTTCATGGTATTTGGAAGAACGATATACAATGTACCTCGAGGACTAACGCAAAGGTTACTAATATCCTGAAGGAACTAGCAAACACTATCATCATGAGGTAAGTGGGGTGAATCTTGGGTTCAAAAACCCAGGGATAGACTACCTACTACTAAGTGGCATCACGAGATGCTTTCGAGAATAAAGGCCAGAATCATCATAGTGGAACACAAAACATGGCTAGATTTCTAGGTAATCCTCTAAGACACCTAGGGTCATAATAATAACTCCAACATATATGTCGAGGCAATAGAGTACCTCAACTCAACAATTAGTGTGATTAACCTGGCATGAAAGAACAACAAAACCAGAGGGAAAGAATTTTGCAAATGCATCAGAATGTTTAGAAACCTGGGACAAGTCAGACAGCATAACGGCTGTAAATGCTCAAAAAGATTTGAGACATGCTACAAAAATGGTGGTATAACCACTCAGAAGCACAATATCAAGGTTTCGAGATCAATAGTTAACATACGGAAGTAGTAGGAACTGAACTGAGGCTTAAATCCAACAATCTTATAAGTTTACGGATTAGTAACACGTGATCCTGATAGAGAGAAGAGAAAACCTAGTTCCTTAACCCCGTAGGAAGGTAGTATGACTCGGATCAGAAGGGCATGCGGTTTAAGAAGTAAAAAGAGCCTTACTTTCCCATCCACAATCAATTCCCTTATATAACTAAAGAATTTCTAGACTCAACTTCGACCAGTTTGGCTTGGTAATCCTACAGGTAGTCAGGCTTTGATACCAAAGCTGTCAGGACCCTGACTCAATGCCACACCAATCTAGGATGTAACACCTCATATCACTTTGCGGCCTCACGAACGGTATCCCCACGGGTGTACCCTTACCAGGCCCGAGACCGTTTGCGCCTTTTGGTACACGTATATGATAGTGTCGCTAGCATCCATATGACAAGGAGCCCGGGCTGACATGGCTAGTCGTGAACCCAAAGTGGCACTAACCTCTGAGGACAGCATACATGACCAAAGAACGAACATGTCAGTCATCAGCGAGTGAATCCGGGCTATAGCAGCTGGGCTAGCAGGACTCCGGAGGATCCGGGCTGTAGCAGGCTAACAGGACTCCGTAGACACTGCGTGACATTTCCTTGAAGGGACAGACACAGAAACGAAGAAGGACACATGCCGGCCAGCCTAAGTGTTCCGGAGCAGTAGCAAGCTACGAAGGCTCGGTGGAAGCAATAGGAGACATTTCCCGGTAAGAGGAGGCTACCAAGGATAAACAACTAGATAGTCAGATCCCACAAATACCAAGCATTTCAATAACATACACACAATATGCTTGATATGTGCAAATACAACATGGCATTACAACCTGACTCTACAACTCAATTATTTTATTCAATAGGCTCCGAGGAGCAAGGTATTACAAACATGGGTCTCATGACCCAGCATTCAGAGCATACAAGTCAAAGCACATGCGGAAGCTTAACATGTCCGAGTACAGACATCTACAAATGATAAAGGCTGAGAAGCCTGACTATCTACCAGATCCTGCCGAGGGCACAAGATCGTAGCTGAGGTAATAAGCTAAATGTCGAAGTTCACGCGGAACTACTAGTGAGACTGAAGTCTCTCTACAAAAACATAAAATAGGCAAACGTGAGTACAAATGTACCTAGTAAGACTTACATCAGAACTAACTACATATGCATCATTATCAACAAAGGGATGGTGGGGTTTAAGCTGCGACAAGCCGTTTTGACTCGGTGGCTATCTGAACTACGACTGCAAGTAACTCTTTTGAGGTGGCACACACGAGTCCACATATTCACCATATCAATACACCACTATGGATCCGCTCCCGTCTCCCTACGAGAACGCCATCCATAGCACTCACGCTTATGTTGCGTATTTTAGAGTATCCACTTTCACTTGTCTATGAACTGTATAGGCAACCCAGAGGTCCTTTACCGAGGACGCGGCTATTCGAATAGATGATGTTAACCCTGCAGGGGTGTACTTCTTCACACACGCTCTCACCACTTACCACCGTTTACACGACATGTACTCGGCAACCTTCGAGCGGAAGCCCAACGTGGGTATCGGCCATGGCCTACCTAAACACTCAAGTCTCTAGTCCAGGTTTATCGCCTATTCAAGTTCCATCCGCAGGGAGTCCAGCTGAGGTTTCCACATACGGCCCCGAACAATGTGTGCAGGGTTCCCGCGACACCAAACAGGCGACCGGTACACCGTGCCTTATGCCTACCGCATCACAGCCCACCCCTCGGGTCAGCGCTACGCACGGCCTCCAGCATACTACAAACACCAGAAACTACTTGCAACTCCTGGACAGAGGACAAGGGTGATTAAGAAGCCGAGAGGGTCCATTGGTTTTGGGCCCAATGTGTGCTAGTAACTGTTTCATGGATCACAAACACAGAGCTCAGTTCCCGAGGACGGCTTCAATGAGACAACCCACCATGTACTCCTACATGGCCTCTCACCGCTACCTTTACCAAATCGTATTCACATACTTAGCTCACACACAGTAGGACATGTTCACCGCTTTCCAATTCATTCCTGATGAATCAGACATGACACAACTCTAAGCAGTAGCAGGCATGACGAACAAGCATGAGCGAGTAGGCACAATAGGGCTCAAAAAACTCCTACTCATGCTAGTGGGTTTCATCTATTTACTGTGGCAATGACAAGTCATGGAGAGGAAAAGGGGTTCAACTACCGCAACATGTAAGAGTTGAATCGTTGTTGTCCTAATGCAGTAAAAGAGAGCAGGAGCGAGAGAGTTGGATTGTACCGGAATGAACAAGGGGGTTTTGCTTGCCTAGAACTTCTGAAGATAGTATAGTTCTTCATTGGTGTCATTGATCACATCGTTGAAACCACGTCTATCGAGAGGGGACAAACACCGGCAAACAAGGAAGAACTCAACCAATGCAATGCACAATATGATGCATGATCATGACATGGCAATATGCTGTGGTTTGAGCTAATGCAACTAGCAGCAAGTTAAATGGAGTTGGTTTGAATCTAAAATTCAAATTCAAACTCCATATATGACATTTCAAATGCCATCAATTCTAATAGTCGTATACATCAGCTTTAAGTTGTTCAAACATGCATGATAATGCCATAAACAGATTCTTTGGATTTTTCTGATCATTTTTCATATATAATTTATTTCATTTGGAGCTATAGATAAATTTCTATGAATTTTAGAAGTTTTGGGCATTTTCTGGAATTTCCTGAATTAAATTTAATCCAGAAAATGACTTATCTATTTCAAAGATGACGTCGGGTGACGTCCAGCAGTCAAAAGCGCCAGCCAGTCAAACTCGACGTGGGACCCACATGTCAGTGTAACAACTAACTAACAAGGTTAGTTAGTGTTACGTTAGCACTAATCTAGGTTAATTAGGGCCTGGGCCCACTGGTTAGTGACTGGACTAATTAATCTAAGTTAGTTAGCACTAACCTAAAACTAATCAAAGATTAACAGGACGGGCCCACTCGTCATTGACCCTGGGGGTCAAACAAGGTCAAACCCGGGTCAGCGGGGTCAAACCCGCCGGCATTGAGTTGCCAGCGAGGCCAGACGGGCCGGAGCGCGTCGGAAATCCTCCTCCGGCGACCAAATGGCCGGCGAAGGGCATCTACGTAATGCGGATGCACGTCCGCATCGAGTGGTGGTGGCGGTTGGGCCTGGGGTGGCCGAAGTTGTCGCGTGCGATGACCTCGGCGGTTGCGAGAGCTCGGGTGAACTCGGGGTCGAGGCTATGGCGGACGAGCCGGCGCGTGCGAGGCATCTACGGTCCCTACGCGATGTGGCGAGGTTAGTGGACAGGACGACGGGGCCGTTGCATGGCCGGAGCCACGTCGGCAGCGAGGTCGGGTGGCGGTGCGTGCTGGTGTGCTTGGTGCGGCGACTACGGCGAGTGGCAGGGAGAACGGAGAGGGGGAGGATGGTCAGTGGCTCACGGCGGATGCAGGGGTGGCTTCGCCGTGCTCGGGGAAGCAGCAGAGGGAGTGGAGCGGCGAGGGGGATCTCCGGCGAGGCATGGATGGACGGAGAGGACGAGGGAGGCTCGGCGATGCTCCTGAACACGTCGGGGAGGCGAGGGGAGAACGGTGGCTGCGGCAATAGCGAGCGGCGGCGATGAGCTCCGCTCGGTGGGAGAGAGAGGGAGCCAGAAAAGGGGGAAGGCACGGGAGAGAGTGAGAGGGCACAGGGGGTGCGTGGCGGCAGGAGAGATCGAGGCGGCAGTGCAGCAGCAGCGAGGTGGAGGTGGCCGGGCGCGGCTGGCGTGGCTGTGCCACGCGCTCAGCTCTTGGCCCGGGAGGAAGGCGACATGGAGCCAGGTGGGCTGGGCCGGCCACTTGGGCCGCCAGGTGGGCTGCACAGGTGAGTTGGCGCAGGTTAGTCTCTCTCACTCTCTCTCTCTCTCTCTCTCTCTCTCTCTCTTTTATTTCTGTTTTTCTAGTTTTCTGTAATCTTTTTGGCTTTATTAAAAATACCAAATCAATCCCAAAAATCATGAAACTACCCATGACCACTGTTGGGAATATATCCTACAGTAAACATTTCAGTTTATGATTATTCGGGCATTTAAAATATTTAATAGCATTTAAATGCCCAAATGCAAATACTATATGATTTAATTCAGAGCCCAAATATGTCATGGAAAAATGTGCAACACCTCTCGTTATGGTTTCTAGCATTTTCCAGAAATGATGAACATTTTTGAAAGCCATTTGGATTCGCTGAAAATATTTTAGTTGAACCTAGTGAATTCCTTTGATGCTAGGGTTTAGGCAATCCCTATTTCAACTTTCAAAAGAATTTAAACATGATGGAACCGACAAGTGCTGGCCTAGTGCAAGGTAAGGCTAAGGATGTGACAGTTCTCCTAGCCGGGGAACAGTTTTCTCGCTTTTTTTACTGCCTACTTGTCTCAAGCTCGACTCCTTATCTTTTTGTGCATGATATGACTTCTTAATAGAGCGCTCGTAGTCTGAGTCCATTGTCTTCACAGCCGTCGAGCCATATCCACAAAGTGTTGTATGACTTCTTCGGGTATTTTCTCATTTGGCGGCGGGGGCAGTTTCTTCACCAAAAAGGCCTTCACTTGGGCATCCATTTCGGCGTTGTTTTCCTCGATGGTCATGTCGTGAGCCAACTTCTTTTTGGCAGGAGGAGAGGGTTTCTTGCTTGGTGCTCTCTTCTGCTTTGGAGAAGGTGGACGCGCCCGAGATTGATATGGCGGACTCACACTGATGGGCTCTGTCTCGGGGTGGGGTGGAGTCGGCTGACGCGGTGGAGGACTAGCGCCGCGCTCCGTCTCGGGGTGGGTTGCGGTCGGCTAACACGTCGGACTTGGAGGAGGAGTCGGCTGACGCGGTGAACTTGGAGGAGTCGGTGGCCTGGGAAAGATGATGCAACCCTTTCTCCATAGAATGATATGACGTATGGCGTCTCCCAGTGTGCGCTTGTCATCACCTCCAGGAATGTCAAGCTCTAGCTCGTCATATCCCGACATCACTTCATCCACCCCGACACGAGCATAGCCAGCTGGAATCGGATTGCCATGGAAGGCTGCTTCAGGGGGATTTGGTAAAGCATAGCCGTTCGCCACCTTCATGGATATGTTCTTTAGTTTCATGTGTAGCTCACAAGGTGTAGCATTTTTGACATCATCCATGGGGTATCTAGCCAGCAGTGCATCATCAGCCGGGGTGGAACCCATGTTGCTTTTCGGCATAGATGAGACGGTGATATTCAATGCTGGATCTGCTTGCTGCTGCCACTGAGACGCCCTTTCCTGGCTAAGTGTGTCGATCTACTCCTGCTGCCGCTTGAAAGCGAGTGCGAACTCCGTGTGATTTGATTCTACCTATAGAAGGTGGACTGCTTGCTGTTTCTTCTGCTCCTCCTACTGCTTCTTCTTTCTTGCATGGCTTCTGTAAGTGGTGTTCCACTCCGCAAAACCCTCATACCACGAAACAACTCCTTTGCCTCGTATTCGTCCCGGGTGTTCAGGATTCTTCAGGGCGTGCATAAGCTCATCGTTCTCTCTCTCAGGCTCGAACTCCCCCGTTTGAGCATCTTCTATTGCTTCAAGTGAACCGTCGGAGGCTTTTTTAAGACTTGCCGGCTCCATAATCTCCCCTGTCTGTGGGTCCAACTTTCCCCCATGCGCATAAAACCAAGTCCTGCCACTACAAGAAATACGTCAACTTGCGATCATCACTATTGGTCACTGAATGGTCATTGTTTTCCATTTGTGACCTTTTTGTGACCAAAAACAGATGGTCAAAAGCTGGCCGTCGTCAACTGAAATTAATGACCTTTCTTCTGGAACGGTCATAGACGTTTACGACCAAAAAAGGTCGTAGATTCAACGCCAATTATTTTGGGCACTAGCAATCCGCCCACACCACGTCAAATCCACCGTGGCAAGCTGACATGGCAGAATTACAACCCAATGAAAAGGTCGTAAATTAGAATCGGCCCGGTCCAATTTGGTGTTTTACATGGGCCGAGCCCAATAATTAAGCCTTATATATATTTTTTTCTTATTAATTTTGGATAGCTATATGGGTGATACGTCCATTTTGCATCATGCTTTTATATCGATATTTATCGCATTATGGGCTGTTATTTCACGATATGTCACAATACTAATGGCTATTCTCTCTTATCTTACAAGGTTTACCATGAAGAGGGGGAATGCCGGCAGCTAGAATTCTGGCTAGAAAAGGAGCAAATATTGGAGACCTAT
Source organism: Aegilops speltoides (assembly GCA_021437245.1). Taxonomy (NCBI): domain Eukaryota; kingdom Viridiplantae; phylum Streptophyta; class Magnoliopsida; order Poales; family Poaceae; genus Aegilops; species Aegilops speltoides. Next base: position 363,273,943 of record CM038146.1, on the reverse strand, counting down.
TCTGCGCAACTCCAAAAGTCCTGAAACTCCACGGAATATCTTAAAATAAATAAAGAAAAATCGTCGCCAAAGATGAAGGCCAGGGGGCGCACACCCTACTCACGAGGGTGGGGGCGCGCTCCTCCCCCCTGGGCGCGCCCCCTACCTCGTGGGCCCCCTAGTGGCTCTCTGACGCCCATCTTCTCCTATATAAAGTCTTTCGATGAGAAAAAATCATAAGCAACCTTTCGGGACGAGACTCCGACGCCACGAGGCGGAACCTTGGCGGAACCAATCTAGGGCTCCGCAGAGCTATTCTCGCCGGGGACACTTCCCTCCGGGGGGGAAATCATCACCATCATCATCACCAACACTCCTCTCATCGGAGAGGCAATCTCCATCAACATCTTCACCAAAGACCATCTCATCTCCAAACCCTAGTTCATCTCTTGTATCCAATTCTTGTCTCCAAGTCCGGGATTGGTGCTAGTAGGTTACTAGTAGTGTTGATTACTCCTTGTAGTTGATGCTAGTTGGTTTATTTGGTGGAAGATCATATGTTCAGATCCTTTATTCACAATATTACCCCTCTGATTATGAACATGAATATGCTTTGTGAGTAGTTACGTTTGTTCCTGATGACAAGGGAGAAGTCTTGTTATTAGTAGTCATGTGAATTTGGTATTTGTTTGATATTTTGATAAGATGTATGTTGTCTAACCTCTAGTGGTATTATGTGAACGTCGACTACATAACATTTCACCATTATTTGGGTCTAGAGGAAGGCATTGGGAAGTAATAAGTAGATGATGGGTTGCTAGAGTGACAGAAGCTTAAACCCTAGTTTATGCGTTGCTTCGTAAGGGGCTGATTTGGATCCATATGTTTAATGCTATGGTTAGGTTTACATTAATACTTTTGTTGTAGTTGCGGATGCTTGCAATAGAGGTTAATCATAAGTGGGATGCTTGTTCAAGTAACACTACTAGGGAAAACCTTATACACAGAACTTTAGCAGTAGCGTGGGTCAAAGAAGCACGCTGGTGCTAAGTAGCAAAGGCGATGCTGCGCGCAAACCGTCTTTGTAGATAACCGTAGCGATGGCGCGCCTTCTTTGCATACACGTTACTACTAAAATTCTCACGGCTTAGCTGATATGGTACACATAGTAGTAGCGATCTATATGGAACCGCTCTATGCTACTTTCTTTGTAGCAGCAAGATTTTGCTCTAAACTCGCTACTACTAAAGGATATAAAATTAAATGAAAAGCAAATAGAAAGGTAATTGAAAATGAAATAAATAGAAGAAGGTGAAAGGAAAAAAATAAAATATGAAGAAAAATAAATGAAAAAGGGAAAAAAGGAGAAAGTAGTAGCAGCAGATCCGTATCCGAGCATACAGCTAACGTAGCGAAGAGGCGCTTTCGAACGCGCTACTACTACTTCTGACTTAACCACCGCGTTCGTCCTTCCCCACGTCCACTTCTCCCCAAATCGAACTCCTCCGCTCTCGCCGCCGCCGTCGCCCATCGGTCGCCTGGCCTCCTCTCAGACACCCTCTACGCCCCGACCCGGATTCAACGCCGCCCCACCCCGACCTCAACGCTGCCCGGACACCGCCCGGCCCGACCTCGATGCCGCCCGCCGTCAGGCGCCCGAGCCCGAGCCCGACCTCGGCGCCGCTGCCCCTCTCGCTGTGAGCACCCGAGGTGAGCACGCCTGCTCCTCCCCTCCCTACTTACGCCTAGATAGGGTTCTTCAAATTTTAGTTGCATCAAATTAGTTAGGGTTCATCTATGGGTGGAAATGAATTGGATCTGATATCTGGCTGGGATTTTTTCTTAGGTGATGTTTTCTTAGATGATGAATAAACACTAGTGTAATGCATAATAAAACGAGTAAAATTTGACCTTCTTCTATTTAGTTAGTAAGAACTATGTACTAATTAGGTACTAGAATATTTTTATTTATAGTAAGTTTATTTTTAGTAAGAACAAGTTGAATTAATAGAACTAGTTAGTAAGAACTTGTTTCTATTTTTTAGTTAAAGCAATTTTTCCCGCCTCGACGTGGACGATGCCTATCCCGCATCCTCGTCGTCGAGTCGGCGGAGGACAACACCTGCTTGACCAGATCAGCCATGTCCGGGACTGGGCTCTGCCGGGTTGGTACTAGGAGGCGCTACCTACTGGGGGGCGCAGGTTGGTGAGGAGCCAGCCTGTCGTTGACCCAAACCTTCTTTGGTGGCGGCCGCGTGGGCCAGTGATGATCCAGAGGCTCGAGGACTCCGTGGAGGTGGTGTGTCACCGTGTCAGTGAGGAGGACGCGCACGTCCGTTGCTACTTGTTTGCGTTGGAGCACATGCCGTTCTCCAATACCTGGCAGGTTCTCCGGGGATCTCACTCGAGTTATGATCCCGTGATGGTTCCTTCTCTGTGGGTGTCCACCGCCCGCGCCGATACCCGTCATGTGCTAGGGCTTTAGTTGTATTAATGATGTTATATGTATGACACTATTCGTGATGTATTAGTGATAATATTCGACGATGTACGGACGCATGTGATGATTTACTTTTGCTTATTGAATGCATGCTAATTTGAGTCCTATAAGATATTTTGAAATGTATATCTTGTGTTGCTCAATATCCAAGTGGCCGGTCATGTTTGCAGGTTACACCTCCGAGTGGCCTATGTTTTGCCGGAGTGTTGATTCATTTCCGTTCCGGCAAATTTCAGGCGCTCAATATGTCCTATTTTAGCAAAGGTCATGCCGGATTTTTCTGTGAATTTTGGCATGACTTGTGCTAGAATATGTAGGAAATATTGAGTGCCCCGAATTTGTGTGTTGAGTATCTTGGTAGTTGTCTTCGATCGATTTTCAATTAATGTTTTAACTGTGAACATAGGCAATGTCCGATTTACCTAAAAGGATTTGGTATTTGCAAATCTGCTAAGACGAGCGCGGCCTCGTGTCTGACGGAATCTTCCTAGATGATGATAGGCGCTTGAGATCAAGTCGACGAGAACTTCAAGTGGATCTGATGAAGTCCAACGACAAGTCTTTTTTCTTAATTAAGCATGACATGTGCTTCATTTGCTTCAACTTATTTTTTACTATTCTACTAGCGTATCCCCGCCATGCAAGAGTTTTTGTATTGGATAAGATAGGTTCCGGTCATAGTACGGAGGAAAAGAAAGTTTACTTGAAGACCGAGCATGGTTATATTTTCCATGCAAAATTATACAATTCAGACGACTACACCTATTTTGGATGCAAAACATGGCGAGCACTATGCAAGACTTATGCATTTGAGCTCGATATGGTTATCACCTTTGATATTCGTCCAGGAAGATGATATTGAAGGTAATACCGACATCCGGGTCGATGTGCGACGCCTCGATTATACCATTATGTAAGTTTCTCAACCATATTTATGTCTTTGATATTGTTTATTCAAAATAGTTGACAACTAATTTGTATTGTCACTTATTTCGTGCAAGCAAACATGTCGGTAGCTTGGTAGGCGGGACCAGATATCGTCACGGGCTGAACTCAATCTGCGAGGAGCTCGGTCATTATGTTTCATGGCTTGAGGATCTTGATCTTGTCAAGACAAATTTTCTTCCTGCATTTAGAAATGTTAGTACTGAAAATGTGCGACCAATAGTGTTCGTAATGAACTACGGTCACATCTATTTAGGAAGGATGGTAAGATTTTTACTATTTGTCATCGATTGCATCTTTTCCATACATTATTTTTGAAGCTAAACTTCATTGCTAAGTATGTTACCATACGATGTTCTTCAACAGGACTCCCGATGAATGTTGTGCCTTATGGGATCGAGACTAAAGGTACCATGAGTATTATCACCACGCCAAGATATCCTCTGATTACTTTAGTGCATTCAAGATTAACGATGGATGCTTAATAGTGCAAGACTGGACCAAATATGTGATGGGGGCGAGAGAAGTACTAGGGGCAGCAAAATGATCGCTACCCACGATTAGGAGACAGGTTCATCTGCATGCTCCAGTTTGATCAAGGAGGAGAGCTATACATTTTTATGTTATTTTACCTAAGAGAGAGCAGCAGGAGTGATTAGCTAGCTAGAAATGAGTTTGAGGATGATGATGTGCTACACTATTACTATGATGATAAAATAGCTAGTGTTGGTGGTAATGACTATGATGATTATTATTAGCTAGTGTTAGTGGTGATTAAATAAATACTGTTGGTGGTAATGACTATGATGATGATTAAATAGCTTGTGCTGGCGGATTAGATTCAAGTGGAGGCAACATGTGGTGCACATCGAAAGTACTACTAGTCCAAACTAGATCAAGTTTGGATTAGTAGTATACTTTTGACATGCACCACATATCGCCTCCACTTGAACCTAATCCACCTTCATTTGACACACTGTTATGGACATAGTGATGTAAACCTCATAACTGGTATTGTACCAATATTTGTACGATGGCGCATAAATACACTAAAAAAATACTAGTAGCGATGGACAGAAAACACGCTGCAAGTAGTTACCTTAGCAGTAGTGTGGTACTAAACAAACGCTGCAGCTATTTGTCCTAGCAGTAGTGCGTGCGGGCACGCGTTACTGCTAAGCAATAGCTGTAGCGCCTTATTAGTAGCGCGGCCTCCCACGCTACTAGTGGACACAAAACCCGCGCTACTGCTAGGGTTTTCCCTAGTAGTGTAAGAACAACACCCAAGCACCGGTCCACCCACATATCAAATTATCAAAGTGCCGAACGCGGATCATATGAGCGTGATGAAACCTAGCTTGACGATATTCCCATGTGTCCTCGGGAGCGCTTTTCCTATTATAAGAGTTTGTTCCGGCTTGTCCTTTGCTACAAAAGGATTGGGCCACCTTGCTGCACTTTATTTACTTTTGTTACTTGTTGCTCGTTACAATTTATCTTATCATAAAACTATCTATTATCACTTATTTCAGTACTTGCAGAGAATACCTTGCTGAAAACTGCTTATCATTTCCTTCTGCTCCTCATTGGGTTCGACACTCTTACTTATCGAAAGGACTACGATAGATCCCCTATACTTGTGGGTCAACAAGGCTCTTTTCCGGCGCCGTTGCCGGGGAGTGTAGCGCCTTTGGTAAGGAAAAATTTATATAGTGTGCTGAAATTTTCTGTCACTTGTTACTATGGAAAGTGAATCGAGGGCTTGTTCGGGTATCTTCACCCGTCGAAGAGAGCAAAGAGTTGCTCCTCAACCTACTGAACCTATTGAAAATGAAATTCCTTTTGAATTTCCTTCGGGTATTATGGAAAAACTGCTGGCTAATACTTTTACAGGAGATGGAACAAAGCATCCCGACGAGCAACCATGCCATGTGGATGATATTTGTGGATTATTTAAGCTTGCAGGTATACCCGATGATGTTGTTAAGAAGAAGGCTTTCCCTTTATCGTTGGAGGGAGACGCATTGACATGGTATAGGCTATGTGATGATACGGGATCATGGAACTATAAAAGAGTGATATTGGAATTTCATCAAAAGTATTACCCTATGCATCTTGTTCATCGTGATCACAATTATATATATAATTTTTGGCCTCGCGAAGGAGAAAGCATCGCTCAAGCTTGGGGGAGGCTTAAATCAATGTTATATTCATGCCCCAATCATGAGCTTCCAAGAGAAATAATTATGCAAAGTTTTTATGCTCAGCTTTCTCATAATAATCAAACCATGCTCGATACTTCTTGTGCTGGCTCCTTTATGATGAAGACTATTGAATTCAGATGGAATTTATTGGATAGAATTAAACGCAACTCTGAAGATTGGGACTATGACACCTAAGTTTGATTGTGTTAAATCTTTTATGGATACCGATATTTTCCGTAAGTTTAGCACTAAATATGGACTTGAATCTGAGATAGTAGCTTCTTTCTATGAATCTTTTGCTACTTATGTTGATCTCCCCAAGGAGAAGTGGTTTAAATATCATCCTCCCATAGAAGTAAAAGTAGCTGCACCTATTAAAGTTGAAGAAGAGACTATCACTTATAATGATCCTATTGTTCCCACCTCTTATGTTGAGAAACCACCTTTCCCTGTTAGAGTAAAGGATCATGCTAAAGCTTCAACTGTTGTTTGTAAAAGCAATACTAGAACTTATACACCTCCTGAGCAAGTCAAAGTAGAACCTAATATTGCTATTGTTAAAGATCTCTTGTCTGATAATATTGATGGGCATGTCATTCATTTCTCTAGTGAAACTGCTAGAATTGCTAAACCCTGTGATAGAGATAAACATAGACCTGTGGTAGGCATGCCTGTTATTTCTGTTAAAATAGGATATCATTGTTATCATGGCTTATGTGATATGGGTGCTAGTGCTATTGTTATACCCATTGACTTATATAAAGAAATTATGCATGATATCGCACCTGCTGAGTTAGAAGATATTGATGTTACAATTAAACTTGCCAATAGAGATACTATTTCACCTATGGGAATTGTTAGAGATGTTGAAGTCTTGTGTGGGAAAACCAAATATCCCGCTGATTTTCTTGTTCTTGGTTCTCCACAAGATAGCTTTTGTCCCATTATATTTGGTAGACGCTTCTTGCGTACTGTTAATGCTAAGATAGACTACGAAAAGAATGTTGTTACTATTGGTTTGGATGATATGGTTCATGAGTTTAATTTCTCTAAATTTAGTAAACAACATCGTGAGGAAGAATTGCCTAGTAAGGATGAAATTATTGGTCTTGCTTCTATTGCTGTACCTCCTAGTGATCCTTTAGAACACTATTTGCTAGACCATGAAAATGATATGTTCATGAATGAAAGAAGGGAAATAGATGAAGTATTCTTTAAACAGGAACCTATTCTGCAACACAATTTGCCTGTTGAAATCTTAGGGGATCCTCCTCCACCCAAGGGTGATCCCGTGTTCGAGCTTAAACCGTTGCCTGACAATCTTAAATATGCTTATCTTGATGAAAAGAAAATATATCCTGTCATTATTAGCGCTAACCTTTCAGAGCATGAAGAAGAAAAATTATTGAAAACTCTGAAGAAGCACCGTGCTGCTATTGGATATACTCTGGATGATCTTAAGGGCATCAGTCCCACTCTATGTCAACATAAAATAAATTTGGAAGCGGATGCCAAACTAGTTCGTTATCCTCAATGACGTTTGAATCCTAAAATGAAAGAAGTGGTAAGAAAAGAAATACTCAAGCTTCTGGAGGTAGGTATAATTTATCCCGTTGCTGATAGTCAATGGGTAAGTCCTGTCCATTGTGTTCCTAAGAAGGGAGGTATTACTGTTGTCCCTAATGATAAAGATGAATTGATCCCTTAAAGAATTATCACAGGTTATAGGATGGTAATTGATTTCCGCAAGTTAAATAAAGCTACTAAGAAAGATCATTACCCCTTACCTTTTATTGATCAAATGCTAGAAAGATTATGAAAACATACACATTATTGCTTTCTAGATGGTTATTCGGTTTCTCTCAAATATTGTGTGTCACCTAAAGATCAATCAAAGACTACTTTTACATGCCCTTTTGGTACTTTTGCTTATAGACATATGCCTTTTGGTTTATGTAATGCACCTGCTACCTTTCAAAGATGCATGATGGCTATATTCTCTGATTTTTGTGAAAAGATTTGTGAGGTTTTCATGGACGACTTTTCCGTCTATGGTTCCTCTTTTGATGATTGCTTGAGCAATCTTGATCGAGTTTTGCAGAGATGTGAAGAAACTAATCTTGTCTTGAATTAGGAAAAGTGCCACTTTATGGTTATTGAAGGTATTGTCTTGGGGCACAAAGTTTCTGAAAGAGGTATTGAAGTTGATAAAGCCAAGGTTGATGCTATTGAAAAGATGCCATGTCCCAAGGACATCAAAGGTATAAGAAGTTTCCTTGGTCATGCTGGATTTTATAGGAGGTTCATTAAGAACTTCTCAAAAATCTCTCGTCCTCTGACTAATTTATTACAAAAAGATGTACCATTTGTCTTTGATGATGATTGTGTAGAAGCATTTGAAATACTTAAGAAAGCATTAGTCTCTGCACCTATTGTTCAGCCACCGATTGGAATTTACCCTTTGAAATTATGTGTGATGCTAGTGATTATGTCAGAGGTGCTGTTCTAGGGCAAAGAGTTGAGAAGAAATTAAATGTTATCCATTATGCTAGTAAGACTCTAGACAATGCTCAAAGAAATTATGCTACTACTGAAAAGGAACTCTTAGCAGTTGTGTTTGCCTGTGATAAATTCAGACCCTATATTGTTGATTCTAAAGTAACTATTCACACCGATCATGCTGCTATTAAATATCTTATGGAAAAGAAAGATGCTAAACCTAGACTTATTAGATGGGTTCTCTTGCTGCAAGAATTTGATTTGCATATTGTTGATAGAAAAGGAGCTGAGAATCCAGTTGCAGACAACTTATCTAGATTAGAGAATGTTCTTGATGACCCACTACCTATTGATGATAGCTTTCCTAATGAACAATTAAATGTCATAAGCACTTCTCATAGCACTCCATGGTATGCTGATTATGCTAATTATATTGTTGCTAAATTTATACCACCTAGCTTCACATACCAACAAAAGAAAAAGTTCTTTTATGATTTGAGACATTACTTTTGGGATGATCCAAATTTTATAAAGAAGGAGTAGATGGTGTTATTAGACGTTGTGTACCTGAGCATGAACAGGAACAGATACTACGCAAGTGTCACTCTGAAGCTTATGGAGGACACCACGCTGAAGATAGAACTGCACATAAGGTATTGCAATCTGGTTTTTATTGGCCTACTCTCTTCAAGGATGCCCGTAAGTTTGTTTTGTCTTGTGATGAATGTCAAAGAATTGGTAATATTAGTAGACGTCAAGAAATGCCTATGAATTATTCACTTGTTATTGAACGATTTGATGTTTGGGGCTTTGATTATATGGGACCTTTCCCTGCCTCTAATGGATATACACATATTTTAGTTGCTGTTGATTACGTTACTAAGTGGGTAGAAGCTATTCCAACTAGTAGTGCTGATCATAACACTTCTATTAAAATGCTTAAGGAAGTTATTTTTCCGAGGTTTGGAGTCCCTAGATATTTAATGACTGATGGTGGTTCACACTTTTATTCATGGTGCTTTCCGTAAAATGCTTGCTAAATATGACGTTAATCATAGAATTGCATCTCCATATCACCCGCAGTCTAGTGGTCAGGTAGAATTGAGCAATAGAGAGCTCAAATTAATTTTGCAAAAGACTGTCAATAGGTCTAGGAAGAATTGGTCCAAAAAACTAGATGGTGCATTATGGGCCTATAGAACTGCATACAAAAATCCTATGGGTATGTCTCCGTATAAAATGGTTTATGGAAAAGCATGTCACTTACCTCTCGAATTAGAACATAAGGCATATTGGGCTATTAAAGAGCTCAACTATGATTTCAAACTTGCCGGTGAGAAGAGGTTATTTGATATTAGCTCACTTGATGAATGGAGAACCCAAGCCTATAAAAATGCCAAGTTATTTAAAGAAAATTTTTAAAGATGGCATGACAAAAGGATACAAAAGCGTGAGTTTAATGTAGGTGATTATGTATTACTATACAACTCTCGTTTATGATTTTTTGCAGGAAAACTTCTCTCCAAATGGGAAGGTCCTTACGTTATAGAGGAGGTCTATCGTTCCGGTGCCATAAAAATCAACAACTTCGTAGGCACAAATCCGAAGGTGGTAAACGGTCAAAGAATCAAACATTATATCTCAGGTAATCCCATAAATGTTGAAACCAATATTATTGAAACCGTAACCCCGGAGGAATACATAAGGGACACTTTCCAGAACGTTCCAGACTCCGAAAAGGAATAGGTATGTGGTACGGTAAGTAAACCGACCCCAAAACAATTTTTAAAACAATATTTCTCCGTTTTGGAATATTTAGAAAAATAGAAAAATAAGTAGCAGTCCGGGGAGGACACAAGGCCTCCACGAGGGTGGAGGGCGCGCCCCCTACCTCGTGAGCACCTCGTGTGCCCTCCGAACTCCGTTTTCTTGCACGATACGTATTTTGGTCGGTAAGAATTCATTATATATTCTCCCGAAGGTTTTGACGACCGTATCATGCAAATATCCTCTGTTTTCGTTTCGAACGGTTTCCGTTGCAGATTTGAGGATTCTGGAGACTCGAACATCCTTCTATGAGGGTGAGCCTATGCCATGGAAGGTGGACGACAAGCTTCCATCATCAACAACACCTCCACCGCCAACAACAAAGAAGGAGATATAATCACATGGGTATGGGCACTCCCCTTGGCAACTGCCAAGCTTGGGGGAGGTGCCCCGGTATCGTATCACCATCACAACTCCTATCTTTACCGTTTTTCTTAGTTCGATCCTATTAGTAGTATCTTGATTTAGTAGAATAAAGTCATGGCACGATCTAGTTTGAGTTTTGCTTTATGATCCCTCTATGCAATCGAGTCCGTGAGCTATATGTAATAAAGATTAGTGTTGAGTCAAGGGCTTGATTACTTTGCCATGATCTTTGGTGAATAAAGAAAAGAATAAAAAGAAACAAAGAGTTCATATTGATCTTATTGAGAGTAATGACTTCACATAAAAAGAGTATGATGATTGAAAGTTGTTGGGAGTTGGCAAATATAGCTTTGGTCATCATTGCAATTAATAGGAATTAATAAGGAGAGAGAGGTTTCACATATAGATATATTATCATTGACATCTTTTATGATTGGGAGCACTCATTAAAATATGACATGCTAAAGAGTTGATGTTGGACAAGGAAGACAACATCATGAGGTATGTTTTCTTACATCTGAGATAAAGTATGTTGTCATGGTTCCTTAACATGTGGAGCTTGCCTTTCCCCCTCATGCTAGCCAAATTCTCAGCACCAAGTAGAGATACTACTTGTGCTTCCAAATACCCTTAAACCAGTTTAGCCATGAGAGTCCACCATATCTACCTATGGATTGAGTAAGATCCTTCAAGTAAGTTGTCATCGGTGCAAGCAATAAAAATTGCTCTTTAAATATGCATGACTTATTAGTGCAGAGAAATAAGCTTTGTACGAACTTGTTGTGGACGCAATAAAAGCGACGGACTGCATAATAAAGGTTCACATACAAGGGGCAATATAAAGTGACGTTCTTTTGCATTAAGATTTTGTGAATCCAACCATAAAAGCGCATGGCAACCTCTGCTTCCCTCTGCGAAGGGCCTATCTTTTTTTATTATCTTCTACTTTATGCAAGAGTCACAGTGATCTTCACCTTTCCTTTTTCATTTTATCCTTTGGCAAGCTCAGCATGTTGGAAAGAACATGATATATATATCTAATTGGATGTGGGGGAGCATGAATTATATTTGTTGACATTACCCTTGAGGTAAAAGGTTGTGGGGCAAAACTACAAGCCCCTATCTTTCTCTATGTCCGGTTAAAACTCCGTAACCACAAGTATTGCGTGAGTGTTAGCAATTATGAAGGACTAAGTGATAGTTGAGTATGTGGACTTGCTTTTAAGCTCTGACATAGACTCTTTCCGATGTTATGTTAAATTGCAATTGCTTCAATGACTGAGGGTATAATTTGTTGGTGCTCAATAAGGTTTATGATTCATACTTTGGCGTTGTGAAAAGATCATCACTTGAACATAAGTAATCATATGAAAAATCTATATATGTTGCTGTTATGAAAATAATCATGATGCCTCCATGTCCGTATTTTATTTTTATCGACGCCTCTACTTCTAAACATGAGGACATATTTATTGTTATCGGCTTTTCGCTTGAGGACAAGCGAGGTCTAAGCTTGGGGGAGTTGATACGTCCATTTTGCATCATGCTTTTATATCGATATTTATCGCATTATGGGATGTTATTTCACGATATGTCACAATACTTATGGCTATTCTCTTATCTTACAAGGTTTACCATGAAGAGGGGAATGCTGGCAATGGAATTCGGCCGAAAAGGAGCAAATATTGAGACCTATTCTCAAGAACTCCAAAAGTCCTTAAACTCCACGGAATATCTTAAAATAAATAAAGAAAAATCGTTGCCAAAGATGAAGGCCGGGGCCCACACCGCTCACAAGGGTGGGGGCGCGCCTCACCTCGTGGCTCCCCGGTGGCTCTCCGACGCCCATCTTCTCCTATATGAAGTCTTTCGATGAGAAAAAATCATAAGCAACCTTTCGACGAGACTCACGCCACGAGGCGGAACCTTGCGGAACCAATCTAGGGCTCCGCAGAGCTGTTCGCGGGGACACTTCCCTCCGGAGGGTGGAATCATCACCATTGTCATCACCAACGCTCCTCTCATCGGGAGAGGGCAATCTCCATCAACATCTTCACTAGCACCATCTCATCTCCAAACCCTATTTCATCTCTTGTATCCAATTCTTGTCTCCAAGTCCGGGATTGGTGCTAGTAGGTTACTAGTAGTGTTGATTACTCCTTGTAGTTGATGCTAGTTGGTTTATTTGGTGGAAGGTCATATGTTCAGATCGTTTATGCACAATATTACCCCTCTGATTATGAACATGAATATGCTTTGTGAGTAGTTACGTTTGTTCCTGAGGACAAGGGAGAAGTCTTGCTATTAGTAGTCATGTGAATTTGGTATTCGTTTGATATTTTGATAAGATGTATGTTGTCTAACCTCTAGTGGTGTTTTGTGAACGTCGACTACATAACACTTCACCATTATTTGGGCCTAGAGTAAGGCATTGGGAAGTAATAAGTAGATGATGGGTTGCTAGAGTGACAGAAGCTTAAACCCTAGTTTATGCGTTGCTTCGTAAGGGGCTGATTTGGATCCATATGTTTCATGCTATGGTTAGGTTTACCTTAATACTTTTGTTGTAGTTGGGGATGCTTGCAATAGAGGTTAATCATAAGTGGGATGCTTGTTCAAGTAAGAACAGCACCCAAGCACCGGTCCACCCACATATCAAATTATCAAAGTACCGAACGCGAATCATATGAGCGTGATGAAACCTAGCTTGACAATATTCCCATGTGTCCTCGGGAGCGCTTTTCCTATTATAACAGTATGTTCCGGCTTGTCCTTTGCTACAAAAGGATTGGGCCACCTTGCTGCACTTTATTTACTTTTGTTACTTGTTGCTCGTTACAATTTATCTTATCACAAAACTATCTGTTATCACTTATTTCAGTACTTGCAGAGAATACCTTGCTGAAAACCGCTTATCATTTCCTTCTGCTCCTCGTTGGGTTCGACACTCTTACTTATCGAAAGGACTACGATAGATCCCCTATACTTGTGGGTCATCAATGGGCCAGGCCCAACTATTCGGCCTTTTTAATTTCTGGGCCATGGCCTTTTTGCCTCAACAGCTTTAGTTTTTTTCCACTAGTCAAATGGGTCCCAATTGTTAGGTTTTGGCAAGTGGGTCCCAGCTAGCAAGGTCATATTTTCATATTTCAATTTAATAGGAAATAAATAACCAATATTTAAATTGGTACAAACAAAAAACGCACGTAATACTCCAGATTCAGTACAGAGCTCCTATTGTACAAATAACATGTAATAAGCTCTAAGATATACTTTACGAGCTACACGTAATAAGCTCTAACATATAAGCTCTACTAGAAGCACTACAAGTGTAATAACTAGCTACAAGCTCTAAAAGTTGGCAGTCACGACTACATGCTCCACATGTGTAATAACAAGATATGATTACAAGCTATGTTCTTCAGCATGGAGCTCCTTCAATAGCGATCGTAAGCTAGGCACCTGCTCCTGTTAGGTCTGGGCTAACAGAACGGTGATATGCCTTCCACGGTCACCCTATTACATGAATCAACAGAGAAGAATTAGCATTCGAAAAAATCAGTAGAAAAGAATTAGAAAAACTGGAACAAATATACCAAGAAGAGACCATTCAAAAAATGATAGTTATTTATATTAGAATTGAAGGAAATGTGCCCTAGAGGCAATAATAAAGATATTATTTATTTCCTTATATCATGATAAATGTTTATTATTCATGCTAGATTTGTATTAACCGGAAACTTAGTACATGTGTGAATACATAGACAAAACATAGTGTCCCTAGTATGCCTCTACTTGAAAAGCTCGTTAATCAAACATGGTTAAGCTTCCCAACCATAGACATGTGTTGTCACTTGATGAATGGGATCACATCATTAGGAGAATGATGTGATGGATATGACCCATCCGTTAGCTTAGCATTATGATCGTTACAGTTTCATTGCTACTGCTTTCTTCATGACTTATACATGTTCCTCGGACTATGAGATTATGCAACTCCCGAATACCAGAGGAAGACTTTGTGTGCTACCAAATGTCAGAACGTAATTGGGTGATTATAAAGGTGCTCTATAGGTGTCGAAGGTGTTTGTTGGGTTGGCATAGATCAAGATTAGGATTTGTCACTCCATGTATCAGAGAGGTATCTCTGGGCCCTCTCGGTAATGCTCATCACTATAAGCCTCGCAAGCAATGTGACTAATGAGTTAGTTGCGGGATGAAGTATTATGGAATGAGTAAAGAGACTTGCCGGTAACGAGATTGAACTAGGTATGATGATACCGACGATCGAATCTCGGGCAAGTAACATACCGATGACAAAGGGAACAACGTATGTTGTTATGCGGTTTGACTGATAAAGATCTTCGTAGAATATGTAGGAGCCAATATGAGCATCCAGGTTCCGCTATTGGTTATTGATCAGAGATATGTCTCGCTTATGTCTACATAGTTCTCGAACCCGTAGGGTCTACACGCTTAACATTCGATGATGATTTGTATTATGAGTTATGTGTTTTTTATGACCGAAGTTTGTTCGGAGTCCCAGATGAGATCACGGATGTGATGAGGAGTCTCGAAATGGTCGAGACATAAAGATTGATATATTGGAAGGTTATGTTCGAACACCGGAAAGGTTTCAGAATGGTTCGGGCATTTTTTGGAGTACCGGGAGGTTACCGGAACCCCCCCGAGCGATTAATGGGCCTTCATGGGCCTTAGTGGAAGAGAGGAGGCAGCGGCCATGTGGAGGAGCGCGCCCCCTAGCCCAAACCGAATTGGAATAGGGGAGGGGGCGCGGACCCCCTTTCCTCTTTCTCCTCCACCTCTTTCCCTCTCTTACTCTCTTGGAAAAGGAAGGGGACTCCAACTAGGATTGGGAATCCTAGTTGGACTCCCCCTATAGGCGAGCCCCTCCTAGGCCGGCATCCTCCTCCTTCCTCCTTTATGTACGGGGGCAGGGGGGAACCCCAAAGCACAACAGCTGTTCTCTTAGCCGGTAACATCATCAACACCATCGCCACGCTGTTGTGCTGACGTAACTCTCCCTCGTCCTCAACTAGATCAAGAGCTCGAGGGACGTGATCGTGCTGAACGTGTGCTGAACACGGAGGTGCCATACGTTCGGTACTTGGATCGGTTGGATCACGAAGAAGTTCGACTACATCAACCACGTTATTGAAACGCTTCCGGTTTTGGTCTACGAGGGTACGTGGACACACTCTCCCCTCTCGTTGTTATGCATCACCTAGATAGATCTTGCGTGATTGTAGGAAAATTTTGAAATTACCACATTCCCCAACAGTGGCATCCGAGTCAGGTCTATGCGTAGATGTTATATGCATGAGTAGAACACAAAGAGTTGTGGGCAATAATAGTCATACTGCTTACCAGCATATCATACTTTGATTTGGCGGTATTGTTGGATGAAGCGGCTTAGACCGACATTACGCGCACGCTTACGCGAGACTGGTTCTACCGACGTGCTTCGCACACAGGTGGATAGTGAGTGTCTGTTTGTCCAACTTTAGTTGAATCGAGTGTGGCTACGCCCGGTCCTTGTTGAAGGTTAAAACAACACACTTGACGAAAAATCATTGTGGTTTTGATGCGTAGGTAAGAACGGTTCTTTCTAAGCCCGCAGCAGCCACGTAAAACTTGCAACAACAAAGTAGAGGACGTCTAACTTGTTTTTGCAGGGCACGATGTGATATGGTCAAGACATGATCTGTTGTATGAGATGATCTTGTTTTGTTAAAGTTATCGGCAACTGGCAGGAGCCTTATGGTTCTCTCTTTATTGCATAAGATGCAAGCACCATATAATTGCTTTACTTTTTCGCTATGCGATAGCAATAGCTGCAAAAGCAATAGTTGGCGAGACGACCATGTGATGACACCTTGATAAAGATCAAGATGATGGAGAT
Organism: Aegilops speltoides; assembly: GCA_021437245.1. Classification (NCBI taxonomy): domain Eukaryota; kingdom Viridiplantae; phylum Streptophyta; class Magnoliopsida; order Poales; family Poaceae; genus Aegilops; species Aegilops speltoides. The sequence goes on along the minus strand of CM038146.1, from coordinate 363,257,700 downwards.
CATGGTGTCATGCCGGTGACAATGGAGATCATGATGGTACTTTGGAGATGGAGATCAAAGGCACAAGATGATGATGGCCATATCATGTCACATATTTTGATTGCATGTGATGTTTATCTTTTATATTCTTATTTTGCTTAGTTTGGCGGTAGCATTATAAGACGATCCCTTACTAAATTTCAAGGTATAAGTGTTCTCCCTAAGTATGCACCATTGCTACAGTTCTTCATGATGAGACACCACGTGATGATCGGGTGTGATAGGCTCTACGTTCACATACAACGGGTGCAAGCCAGTTTTGCACACGCAGAATACTCAGGTTAAATTTGATGAGCCTAGCATATGTAGATATGGCCTCGGAACACTAGAGACCAAAAGGTCGAGCGTGAACCATATAGTAGATATGATCAACATAGTGATGTTCACCATTGAAAACTACTCCATCTCACGTGATGATCGGACATGGTTTAGTTGATTTGGATCACATGATCATTTAGATGACTAGAGGGATGTCTATCTAAGTGGGAGTTCTTAAGTAATATGATTAATTGAACTTTAATTTATCATGAACTTAGTCCTGATAGTATTTTGCAAATTATGTTGTAGATCAATAGCTCGCGTTATAGCTTCCTTATGTTTTTTATATTTACCTAGAGAAAACTAAGTTGAAAGATGATAGTAGCAATGATGCGGACTGGGTCCATGATATGAGGTGTATCCTCATTGCTGGACAGAAGAATTATGTCCTTGATGCACCGCTAGGTGACAGACCTATTGCAGGAGCAGATGCAAATGTTATGAACGTTTGGCTAGCTCAATATGATGACTACTTGATAGATTAGTGCACCATGCTTTACGACTTAGAACCGGGACTTCATTTTTTTTTGAAATGTCACGGAGTGCTACGTCTTGAGCTTGCGTTGGTTCTCCTTGAAGAGGAAAGGGTGATGCAGCAAAGTAGCGTAAGTATTTCCCTCACTTTTTGAGAACCAAGGTATCAATCCAGTAGGAGGCTCCTCAAAAGTCCCACGCACCTACTCAAACAAACAAGAACCTCGCAACCAACACAATGAAGGGGTTGTCAATCCCTTCACGGCCACTTGCGAAAGTGAGATCTGATAGAGATAATATGATAAGATAAATATTTTGGTTTTTTATGATATAGATTGGAAAAGTAAAGATGCAAATAAAAGTAGATGGCAAACTTATATGATAAAAGATAGACCCGGGGGCCATAGGTTTCACTAGTGGCTTCTCTCAAGATAGCATAAGTATTACGGTGGGTGAACAAATTACTGTCGAGCAATTGATAGAAAAGCGAATAATTATGAGATTATCTAGGCATGATCATGTATATAGGCATCACGTCCGTGACAAGTAGATCGACTCCTGCATGCATCTACTACTATTACTCCACACATCGACCGCTATCCAGCATGCATCTAGAGTATTAAGTTCATAAAGAACAGAGTAACGCATTAAGAAAGATGACATGATGTAGAGGGATAAACTCATGCAATATGATATAAACCCCATGTTGGGGAACGTAGTTTTTCCTACGCACACGCAAGATCATGGTGATGCATAGCAACGAGAGGGGAGAGTATTGTCCACGTACCCTCGTAGACCATAAGCGGAAGCGTTATGACAACGCGGTTGATGTAGTTGTACGTCTTCACGATCCGACCGATCCAAGTACCGAACGTACGACACCTCCGAGTTTAGCACACGCTCAGCTCGATGACGATCCCGCACTCGATCCAGCAAAGTGTCGGGATGAGTTCCACAAGACGACGGCGTGGCAGGACGATGATGATGTTCTACCGGCGCAGGGCTTTGCCTAAACTCCGTGACGATATGACCGAGGTGGAATATGGTGGAGGGGGGCACCGCACACGGCTAAGGAACGATCACGAAGATCAACTTGTGTGTCCTAGGGTGCCTCCCTGCCCCCGTATATAAATGAGCCAAGGGGGAGGGGGCAGCCGGCAAAGGAGGGCGTGCCAAGTGGGAGTCCTACTCCCACCGGGAGTAGGACTCCCTTCTTTCCTAGTTGGAGAAGGAGAAGGGGGAAGGAGGAGGAAGAGGGGAAGGAAAGGGGGGCGCCGCCCCCTCTCCTTGTCCTATTTGGACTAGGGAGGGGAGGGGGCGCAGCCCACCTCTTGCCTCCTCTCCTCTTCTCCCTTAGGGCCCATGAAGGCCCAATAACCCCCGGGAGGGTTCCGGTAACCCCCCGGTACTCCGGTAAAATGCCGATTTCACCCGGAACACTTACGATGTCCAAACATAGGCTTCCAATATATCAATCTTTATGTCTCGACCATTTCAAGACTCCTCGTCATGTCCGTGATCACATCCGGGACTCCGAACAAACTTCGGTACATCAAAACCTATAAACTCATAATAAAACTGTCATCATAATGTTAAGCGTGCGGACCCTATGGGTTCGAGAACTATGTAGACATGACCTAGAACTATTCTCGGTCAATAACCAATAGTGGAACCTAGATGCTCATATTGGCTCCTACATATTCTACGAAGATCTTTATCGGTCAAACCGCATAACGACATACGTTGTTTCCTTTGTCATTGGTATGTTACTTGCCCGAGATTCGATCATCGGTATCCAATACCTAGTTCAATCTTGTTACCGGCAAGTCTCTTTACTCGTTACGTAATGCATCATTCCGTAACTAACTCATTAGCTACATTGCTTGCAAGGCTTATTGTGATGTGCATTACCGAGAGGGCCCAGAGATACCTCTCCGACAATCGGAGTGACAAAACCTAATCTCGAAATACGCCAACCCAACATGTACCTTTGGAGACACCTGTAGTGCTGCTTTATAATCACCCAGTTACGTTGTGACTTTTGGTAGCACCCAAAGTGTTCCTCCAGTAAACGGGAGTTGCATAATCTCATAGTTACAAGAACATGTATAAGTCATGAAGAAAGCAATAGCAACATACTAAACGATCAAGTGCTAGGCTAACGGAATGGATCATGTCAATCACATCATTCTCCTAATGATGTGATCCCGTTAATCAAATGACAACACATGTCTATGGTTAGGAAACATAACCATCTTTGATTAATGAGCTAGTCAAGTAGAGGCATACTAGTGACTATGTGTTTGTCTATGTATTCACACATGTATCATGTTTCCGGTTAATACAATTCTAGCATGAATAATAAACATTTATCATGATATGAGGAAATAAATGATAACTTTATTATTGCCTCTAGGGCATATTTCCTTCAGTCTCCCACTTGTACTAGAGTCAATAATCTAGATTACGCAGTAATGATTCTAACACCCATGGAGTCTTGGTGCTGATCATGTTTTGCTCGTGAAAGAGGCTTGGTCAACGGGTCTGCAACATTCAGATCCGTATGTATCTTGCAAATCTCTATGTCTCCCACCTGGACTTGGTCTCGGATGGAATTAAAGCGTCTCTTGATGTGCTTGGTCCTCTTGTGAAATCTGGATTGCTTTGGCAAGGCAATTGCACCAGTATTGTCACAGAAGATCTTCATTGGTCCCGATGCACTAGGTATGACACCTAGATCAGAAATGAACTCCTTCATCCGACTCCTTCATTTGCTACTTCAAGCAGCTATGTACTCCGCTTCACATGTAGATCCCGCCACGATGCTTTGTTTAGAACGCACCAACTTACAGCTCCACCGCTTAATAAAAGCACGATATCGGTTTGCGATTTAGAATCGTCTAGATCGGTGTCAAAGCTTGCATCGACGTAACCATTTACAACTAGCTCTTTGTCACCTCCATATCGAGAAACATATCCTTAGTCCTTTTCGGTATTTCAGATGTTCTTGACCGCTGTCCGATGATCCACTCTGGATTACTTTGGTACCTTCTGTCAAGCTTATTTCTAAGCACACGCCGGTTCGGTACACAGCATTGCATACATGATAGAGCCTATGGCTGAAGCATAGGGAACATCTTTCATTTTCTCTCTATCTTTTGCTGTGGTCGGGCATTGAGTCTGACTCAACTTCACACCTTGTAGTACGGGCAAGAACCCTTTCTTTGCCTGATCCATTTTGAACCTTTTCAAAACTTTATTAGGGTATGTGCTTTGTGAAAGTCCTATTAAGCGTCTTGATCTATCTCTATAAATCTTGATGCCCAATATGTAAGCAGCTTCACCGAGGTCTTTCATAGAAAAACTTTTATTCAAGTATCCCTTTATGCTATCTAGAAATTCTATATCATTTCCAATTAATAATATGTCATCTACATATAATATCGTAAATGCTACAGAGCTCCCACTCACTTTATTGTAAATACAAAGGCTTCTCCAAAAGTCTCAGATAAAACCATATGCTTTGATCACACTATCAAAGCGCTTATTCTAACTCCGAGATGCTTGCACCAGTCCATAAATGGATCATTTGGAGCTTGCACACTTTGTTAGCACCTTTTGGATCAACAAAACCTTCGGTTGCATCATATACAACTCTTCTTCCGTAAATCCATTGAAGAATGCAGTTTTGACATCCATTTGCCAAATTTCATAATCATAAAATGCAGCAATTGCTAACATGATTCGGACAGACTTAAGCATCGCTACGGTGAGAAAGTCTCATCGTAGTCAACCCCTTGAACTTGTCGAAAACCTTTCGCAACAAGTCGAGCTTTATAGACATTACATTACCATCGCGTCGGTCTTCTTCTTAAAGATCCATTTATTCTCAATGGCTTGCCGATCATCGGCAAGTCAACCAAAGTCCATACTTTGTTCTCATACATGGATCCCATCTCGATTTCATGGCCTCTAGCCATTTTATGGAATCTGGGCTCATCATCGCTTCCTCATAGTTCGAGGTTCGTCATGGTCAAGTAACATGACTTCCGAATAGGATTACCGTACCACTCGGTGCGGATCTTACTCTAGTAGACCACGAGGTTCAAGAGAAACTTGATCTAAAGTTTCATGATCAATATCATTAGCTTCCCGCTAATTGGTGTAGTTGTCACAGAACCGGTTCTTGTGATGAACTACTTTCCAATAAGGGAGCAGTATGATTACCTCATCAAGTTCTACTTTCCTCCCACTCACGTCTTTCGAGAGAAACTCCTTCTCTAGAAAGGATCCGAATTTAGCAACGAAAATCTTGCCCTCAGATCTGTGATAGAAGGTGTACCCAACAGTCTCTTTTGGGTATCCTATGAAGACACATTTATCCGATTTGGGTTCGAGCTTATCTGGTTGAAGTTTCTTCGCATAAGCATCGCAGCCCCAAACTTTAAGAAACGACAACTTTGGTTTCTTGCCAAACCACAGTTCATGAGGCGTCAGCTCAACGGATTTTGATGGTGCTCTATTTAACGTGAATGTAGCTGTCTCTAAAGCATAACCCCAAAACGATAGCAGTAAATCAGTAAGAGACATCATAGATCGCACCATATCTAGTAAAGTACGATTACGACTTCGGACACACCATTTCATTTACGGTGTTCCGGTGGCGTGAGTTGCTAAACTATTCCGCATTGTTTCAAATGTAAACCAAACTCAGAACTCAAATATTCTCCTCCACGATCGATCGTAGAAATTTATTTTCTTGTTACGATGATTTTCCACTTCACTCTGAAATTCTTTGAACTTTTTAAATGTTTCAGACTTGTGTTTCATTAAGTAGATATACCCATATCTCGCTTAAATCATCTGTGAAGGTGAGAAAATAACGATACCGCCGCGAGCCTCAACATTCATTGGACCACAAACATCAGTATGTATGATTTCCAACAAATCAGTTGCTCTCTCCATAGTTCCGGAGAACGGCGTTTTAATCATCTTGCCCATGAGGCACGGTTCGCAAGTACCAAGTGATTCATAATCAAGTGATTCCAAAAGTCCATCAGTATGGAGTTTCTTCATGCGCTTTATACCCATATGACCTAAACGGCAGTGCCACAAATAAGTTGCACTATCATTATCAACTCTGCATCTTTTGGCTTCAACACTATGAATATGTGTATCACTACTATCGAGATTCAATAAGAATAGACCACTCTTCAAGGGTGCATGACCATAAAATATACTACTCATATAAATAGAACAACCATTATTCTCTGACTTAAATGAATAACCGTCTCGCATCAAACAAGATCCAGATATAATGTTCATGCTCAACGCTGGCACCAAATAACAATTATTTAGGTCTAAAACTAATCCCGATGGTAGATGTAGAGGTAGCGTGCCGACCGCGATCACATCGACTTTGGAACCATTTCCCACACGCATCGTCACCTCGCCCTTAGCCAATCTTCGCTAATCCGTAGTCCCTGCTTCGAGTTGCAAATATTAGCAATGTAACCAAGATCAAATACCTGTGTACTCTGCGAGCATTAGTAAGTTACACATCAATAACATGTATATCACATATACCTTTGTTCACTTTGCCATCCTTCTTATCCGCCAAATACTTGGGGAAGTTCCGCTTCTAGTGTCGATCGCTTGCAGAGAAGCACTCGGCCTCGAGCTTAGGTCCAGACTTGGGTTTCTTCTCTTGAGCAGCAACTTGTTAGCTGTTCTTCTTGAAGTTCCCTTCTTCTTCCCTTTGCCCTTTGCTTGAAACTGGTGGTCTTGTTGACCATCAACACTTGATGCTCCTTCTTGATTTCTACCTCCATGCTTTTAGCATTGTGAAGAGCTCGAATAGTCTTGTCCATCCCTTGCATATTATAGTTCATCACAAAGCTCTTGTAGCTTGGTGGCGTGATTGAAGAATTTCATCAATGACACTATCATCGTGAAGATTAACTCCCGGTTGAATCAAGTGATTATTATACCCGCACATTTTGAGTATGTGTTCACCGACGAACTATTCTCCTCCATCTTGCAGCTATAGAACTTATTGGAGACTTCATATCTCTCAATCCGGGCATTTGCTTGAAATATTAACTTCAACTCTGGAACATCTCATATGCTCCATGACGCTCAAAACGTCGTTGAAGACCCGGTTCTAAGCCGTAAAGCATGGCACATCGAACTATCGAGTAGTCATCGCTTTGCTCGCCAGACGTTCTTAACATCGCGGTTGCATCAGAAGAAGTTCGGCACCTAGCGGTGCTTCCGGGGCGTAATTCTTACGTGCAGCAATGAGGATAATCCTCGATTACGGACCCGATCCGTGTAATTGCTACCATCATCTTTCAACTTAGCTTTCAAGGAACGCATTAAAATTCAACGGAACAACAGCACGAGCCATCTATCTACAACAAACATAGACAAGCAAAATACTATTAGGTACTAAGTTCATGATAAATTTAAGTTCAACTAATCATATTACTTAAGAACTTCCACTTAGATAGACATCCCTCTAATCCTCTAAGTGATTACGTGATCCATATCAACTACACCATGTCCGATCGTCACGTGAGATGGAGTAGTTTCAACGGTGAACATCAATATGTTGATCATATCTACTATATGATTCACGCCGACCTTCGGTCTCCGTGTTCCGAGGCCATATCTCATTATATGCTAGGCTCGTCAAGTTTAACTCGAGTATTCGCGTGTGCAACTGTTTTGCACCCGTTGTATTTGAACGTAGAGCCTATCACACCCGATCATCACGTGGTGTCTCGGCACGAAGAACTTTCGCAACAGTGCATACTCACGGAGAACACTTCTTGATAATTTTAGTGAGAGATCATCTTAAAATGCTACCGTCAAACAAAGCAAGATAAGGTGCATAAAGGATAAACATCACATGCAATCAATATAAGTGATATGATATGGCCATCATCATATTGTGCTTGTGATCTCCATCTCCGAAGCACCGTCGTGATCACCATCGTCACCGGCGCGACACCTTGATCTCAATCGTAGCATCGTTGTCGTTACGCCATCTATTGCTTCTATGACTATCGCTACCGCTTAGTGATAAAGTAAAGCAATTACAGGGTGTTTGCATTTCATACAATAAAGCGACAACCATATGGCTCTCGCCATTGCCGATAACCGGTTACAAAACATGATCATCTCATACAATAAAATATAGCATCACGTCTTGACCATATCACATCACAACATGCCCTGCAAAAACAAGTTAGACGTCCTCTACTTTGTTGTTGCAAATTTTACGTGGCTGCTACGGGCTGAGCAAGAACCGTTCTTACCTACGCATCAAAACCACAACGATTGTTCGTCAAGTTAGTGCTGTTTTAACCTTCGTAAGGACCGGGCGTAGCCACACTCGATTTAGCTAAAGTGAGAGAGACAGACACCCGCCAGTCACCTTTAAGCACGAGTGCTCGTAACGGTGAAACCAGTCTCGCGTAAGCGTACGCGTAATGTTGGTCCGGGCCGCTTCATCTCACAATACCACTGAGCCAAAGTATGACATGCTGGTAAGCAGTATGACTTGTATCGCCCACAACTCACTTGTGTCCTACTCGTGCATATGACATCTACGCATAAAACCTGGCTCGAGATGCCTTTGTTGGGAACGAGTAATTTAAAAAATTTCCACGCACACGCAAGATCATGGTGATGCATAGCAACGAGAGGGGAGAGTATTGTCCACGTACACTCGTGAGACCGTAAGCGAAGCGTTATGACAACACGGTTGATGTAGTCGATGTCTTCACGATCCGACCGATCCAAGTACCGAACGACGGCACCTCCGAGTTCAGCACACGCTCAGCTCGATGACGATCCCGGACCGATCCAGCAAAGTGTCGGGATGAGTTCCACAAGACGACGGCGTGGTGACGATGATGATGTTCTACCGGTAGCAGGCTTCGCCTAAACTCCGCGACGATATGACCGAGGTGGAATATGGTGGAGGGGGGCACCGCACACGGCTAAGGAATGATCACGAAGATCAACTTGTGTGTCCTAGGGTGCCCCCTGCCCCCGTATATAAGGGAGCCAAGGGGAAGGGGGAGGCCGGCCAAGGAGGGCGCACCAAGGGGGAGTCCTACTCCCACCGAGTAGGACTCCTTCTTTCCTAGTTAGAGAAGGAGAAGGGGGAAGGAGGAGGAAGAGGGGTAGGAAAGGGGGGGCGCCGCCCCCCTCTCCTTGTCCTATTCGGACTAGGGAGGGGAGGGGCGCAGCCCACCTCTTGCCTCCTCTCCTCTTCTCCCTTAGGGCCCATGAAGGCCCAATAACCGCCGGGAGGGTTTCGGTAACCCCCCGGTACTCCGGTAAAATGCCGATTTCACCCAGAACACTTCCGATGTCCAAACATAGGCTTCCAATATATCAATCTTTATGTGTCGACCATTTCGAGACTCCTCGTCATGTCCGTGATCACATCCGGGACTCTGAACAAACTTTGGTACATCAAAACTTATAAATTCATAATAAAACTGTCATCGTAACGTTAAGCGTGCGGACCCTACGGGTTCAAGAACTATGTAGACATGACCTAGAACTATTCTTGGGCAATAACCAATAGCGGAACCTGGATGCTCATATTGGCTCCTACATATTCTACGAAGATCTTTATCGGTCAAACCGCATAACAACATACGTTGTTCCCTTTGTCATCGGTATGTTACTTGCCCGAGATTCGATCATCGGTATCCAATACCTAGTTCAATCTTGTTACCGGCAAGTCTCTTTACTCATTACGTAATGCATCATTCCGTAACTAACTCATTAGCTACATTGCTTGCAAGGCTTATAGTGATGTGCATTACCGAGAGGGCCCAGAGATACCTCTCCGACAACCGAAGTGACAAAACCTAATCTCGAAATACGCCAACCCAACATGTACCTTTGGAGACACCTGTAGTGCTCCTTTATAATCACGCAGTTACGTTGTGACGTTTGGTAGCACCCAAAGTGTTCCTCTAGTAAACGGGAGTTGCATAATCTCATAGTTACAGGAACATGTATAAGTCATGAAGAAAGCAATAGCAACATACTAAACGATGAAGTGCTATGCTAACGGAATGGGTCATGTCAATCACATCATTCTCCTAATGATGTGATCCCGTTAATCAAATGACAACACATGTCTATGGTTAGGAAACATAACCATATTTGATTAATGAGCTAGTCAAGTAGAGGCATACTAGTGACTATGTGTTTGTCTATGTATTCACACATGTATCATGTTTCCGGTTAATACAATTCTAGCATGAATAATAAACATTTATCATGATATGAGGAAATAAATAATAACTTTATTATTGCCTCTAGGGCATATTTCCTTCACCCCATCTTTTTATCCTCGATGGCAACAATACAATACATGCCTTGCTGCCCCTGCTGTCACTGGGAAAGGACACTGCAAGATTGAACCCAAAGCTAAGCACTTCCCCCATTGCAAGAAAGGTCAATCTAGTAGGCCAAACCAAACTGATAATTCGAAGAGACTTGCAAAGATAAATTAATCACACATAAAAGAATTTAGAGGAGATTCCAATATTTCTCATAGATAAACTTGATCATAAACCCACAATTCATCGGATCTCGACAAACACACCGCAAAAAGAGTTACATCGAATAGATCTGTAAGAAGATCGAGGAGAACTTTGTATTGAGATTCAAAGAGAGAGAAGAAGCCATCTAGCTAAAAACTATGGACCCGAAGGTCTGTGGTAAACTACTCACAACTCATCGGAGAGGCCTTGGAGATGATGTAGAGGCCCTCCATGGTCGATTCCCCCTCCGGCGGAGCGCTGATGAAGGCTCCAAGATGGGATCTCGCGGATACAGAAGGTTACGGCGGTGGAAATAGTTTTTCGTGGCCGCTTCTGATGTTTTCAGGGTACGTGGGTATATGTAGGAGGAAGAAGTAGGTCGGTGGACGCTCGAGGGGCCCATGAGGGTGGGGGCGCGCCCACTTGTAGGGCGCGCGCCAGGCACCCTCGTGGCCGCCTCAGTTGTTGCTTGACGTCCACTCCATGTCTCCAGGTTCGCATTTGTTCCAAAAAGATTTCTCCCGAAGGTTTCATCGCGTTTGGACTCCGTTTGATATTCCTTTTCTTCGAAACACTGAAATAGGCAAAAAAAATAGCAATTCGGGCTGGGCCTCCGGTTAGTAGGTTAGTCCCAAAAATGATATAAAAGTGTAAAGTAAAGCCCATACACATCCAAAACGGGTAATATAATAGCATGGAACAATAAAGAATTATAGATACGTTGGAGACGTATCAAGCATCCCCAAGCTTAATTCCTGCTCGTCCTCGAGTAGGTAAATGATAAAAACAGAATTTTTGATGTGGAATGCTACCTAGCATAATTCTCAATGTAATTTTCTTTATTGTGGCATGAATGTTTGGATCCAAATGATTCAAAATAAAAGTTCATATTGACATAAGAAATAGTAATACTTCAAGCATACTAATCAAAGCAATCATGTCTTCTCAAAATAACATGGCTAAAGAAAGTTATCCCTACAAAATCATATAGTCTGGCTGTTGCTCTATCTTCATCACACAAAGTATTTAATCATTCACAACCCTGATTACAAGCCAAGCAATTGTTTCATACTTTAGTAATCTCAAACTTTTTTCAACTTTCACGCAATACATGAGCGTGAGCCATGGACATAGCACTATATGTGGAATAGAATGGTGGTTGCGGAGAAGACAAAAAAGGAGAAGATAGTCCCACATCAACTAGGCGTATCAATGGGCTATGGAGATGCCCATTAATAGATATCAATGTGAGTGAGTAGGGATTGCCATGCAACAGATGCACTAGAGCTGTAAATGTATGAAAGCTCAACAAAAGAAACTAAGTGGGTGTGCATCCAACTCGCTTGCTCACGAAGACCTAGGGCATTTTGAGGAAGCCCATCATTGGAATATACAAGCCAAGTTCTATAATGAAAAATTCCCACTAGTATATGAAAGTGACAACATAGGAGACTCTCTATCATGAAGATCATGGTGCTACTTTGAAGCACAAGTGTGGTAAAAGGATAGTAACATTGTCCCTTCTCTATTTTTCTCTCATTTTTTATTTGACCTTCCTCTTTTTTATGGCCTTTCTCTTTTTTTCATTCGGAGTCTCATCCTGACTTGTGGGGGAATCATAGTTTCCATCATCGTTTCCTCACTGGGACAATGCTCTAATAATGAAGATCATCACACTTTTATTTACTTACAACTCAAGATTACAACTCGATACTTAGAACAAGATATGACTCTATATGAATGCCTCCGACGGTGTACCGGGATATGCAATGAATCAAGAGTGACATGTATGAAAATTATGAAGGTGGCTTTGCCACAAATATGATGTCAACTACATGATCATGCAAAGAGCAATATAACAGTGATGATGCGTGTCATATAAACGGAATGGTGGAAAGTTGCATGGCAATATATCTCGGAATGGCTATGGAAATGCCATAATAGGTAGGTATGGTGGCTGTTTTGAGGAAGGTATATGGTGGGTGTATGGTACCGGCGAAAGTTGCGCGGCACAAGAGAGGCTAGCAATGGTGGAAGGTGAGAGTGCGTATAATCCATGGACTCAACATTAGTCATAGAGAACTCATATACTTATTGCAAAAGTCTACAAGCCATTGAAAACAAAGTACTACCCGCATGATCCTAGGGGGATAGATTGGTAGGAAAAGACCATCGCTCGTCCCCGATCACCACTCATAAGGAAGACAATCAATAAATAAAATTGTGCTCCAACTTCATCACAAAGCGGTTCACCATACGTGCATGCTAGGGAATCACAAACTTCAACGCAAGTATTATTTAAATTCATAATCACCCAACTAGCATGACTTTAATATCACCATCCTCATATCTCAAAACAATTGTCAAGCATCAAATTGATCATAGCATCCAATTCACTTTCTATGATAGTTTTTATTATACCCAACTTGGATGCCCATCATTCTAGGACCAATTTTATAACCATAGCAAATACCATGCTGTTCTAAGAGACTCTCAAAATAATATAAGTGAAGCATGAGAGATCAACAATTTCTAAAAAATTAAGCCACTGCCATGCTCTTAAAAGATATAAGGGAAGTACTAGAGCAAAACTATCTAGCTCAAAAGATATAAGTGAAGCACATAGAGTATTCTAATAAATTCTAAATCAAGTGGGCTTCTCCCAAAAGGTGTGTACAGCAAGGATGATTGTGGTAAACTAAAAAGCAAAGATTAATATCATACAAGACGCTCCAAGCAAAACACATATCATGTGGCGAATAAAAATATAGCTCCAAGTAAAGTTATCGATAGACGAAGACGAAAGAGGGGATGCCTTTCGGGCATCCCCAAGCTTAGGATTTTGGTTATCCTTGAATATCTTGGGGTTCCATGGGCATCCCCAAGCTTAGGCTCTTGCCACTCCTTATTCCATAGTCCATCAAATCTTTTACCCAAAACTTGAAAACTTCACAACACAAAACTCAATAGGAAATCTCATAAGCTCCGTTAGTGCAAGAAAGAAAAACCACCACATAAGGTACTGTAATGAACTCATTATTCATTTATATTGGTGTTAAACCTACTGTATTCCAACTTCTCTATGGTTTATACCCCTTGATACTAGCCATAGATGCATCAAAATAAGCAAACAACACACGAAAAACAGAATTTGTCAAAACAGAACAGTCTGTAGCAATCTGTAACTCTCGAATACTTCGGGAACTCTAAAAATCCTACTAAAATAGGAATTCCCGGGCAATTTTTCTATTGACCTATAGAAAAAAGAATCAATGCAAAAGCACATTTCTATGCGCGCAAAGTTCTGTTTTTCAGCAGAATCAAATTAACTATCAACGTAGGTTATCCTATAGGTTCTACTTGGCACAAACACTAATTGAAACATGAAAACACATCTAAACAGAAGCTATATAAAATATTTATTACTAAAAAGAAGCAAAAAACAAAAAAACAAAAATAAAATTGGGTTGCCTCCCAACTAGCGCTATTGTTTAACGCCCCAAGCTAGGCATAAAAGCGAGGATAGATCTGAGTAGTGCCATAATAATAAGATAGATCACGAAAACTCATCTCATATTCTCTACGTTCAGCAGCAAGTTTTCTTTGAGGAAAACAAAAGTAATCAAAAGGGCTAAATTTAATGGGACAAAAGTCCCCAAGATCAACCTCAGGCGGTATGGGTTCCTCCTTGGGCCCTTCATATTGCACAACCAATTCATCATTATAAACATTCTTTTGACAGAACCTCTTGAGTCTACACTCAAGAGAATATCCTAGCTCATTATTTCAAATAGCAAAATCATTATTGAGTTCAGAAGTTTTATCAATTAGAACAGTGGCAGGAACATTTTTTCTAAGGTTTTCATTCAAAGCAATATAGTCCAAAGATTGGAAATGCATAATTTCCTCTTGATCAAAGAGGATCGCCTCTATGGGAGGACGACCGACGTCCACCCTATAGTGCGCAAAAATTTATTTGGCTTCTTTTATTATAAATCTAAACTCATGTGCCAAAAAGATAGTAGCTGCGCGCTTAACACAAGAATGCTCAATATTAGAAAATTCTAGGAAAATTATTTGTATGCAAGGATGCATGTGCATAAACTGTCTTTCAAGTTCAACTATAAGCATGGCAATAGCATCCGCAAGACTACTAGTTCTATGCAAGATAGAACTACCCATAGAAGGTAAAGCACCGGCACAAGTAAAGAAATCTTGAATAACCCCTTTTCCAATAATATTACCACTACCGATTCGAAACTTTTTAGTATGCAAGATAGGGGGTTCTTCAATAGGAGCATCAGAATTTTACATGTTATCATTATTGTCCATATCGACGATAATCTCCCCAATTTAAGACATAATGGCAGAAGAAGCGAGGAGGGAGAGAAAGAGGGAGACAAAAGGAAAGAGAGAGCGAATAAAACGGCAAGGGTGAAGTGGGGGAGAGGAAAACGAGAGGCAAATGGCAAATAATGTAATGCGAGGGAGATGAGTTTGTGATGGGTACTTGGTATGTCTTGACTTGAGCGAAGACCTCCCCGACAACGGCGCCAGAAATCCTTCTTGCTACGTCTTGAGCTTGCGTTGGTTATCCTTGAAGAGGAAAGGGTGATGCAGCAAAGTAGCGTAAGTATTTGCCTCAGTTTTTGAGAACCAAGGTATCAATCCAGTAGGAGGCTCCTCAAAAGTCCTACGCACCTACACAAACAAACAAGAACCTCGCAACCAATGCAATAAAGGCCCTTCACGGCCACTTGCGAAAGTGAGATCTGATAGAGATAATATGATAAGATAAATATTTTTGGTATTTTTATGATATAGATTGGAAAAGTAAAGATGCAAATAAAAGTAAATGGCAAACTTATATGATAAAAGATAGACCCGAGGGCCATAGGTTTCACTAGTGGCTTCTCTCAAGATAGCATAAGTATTACGGAGGGTGAACAAATTACTGTCGAGCAATTGATAGAAAAGCGAATAATTATGAGATTATCTAGGCATGATCATGTATATAGGCATCACGTCTGTGACAAGTAGATCGACTCTGCCGCATCTACTACTATTACTCCACACATCGACCGCTATCCAAAGATGCATCTAGAGTATTAAGTTCATAAAGAACAGAGTAACGCATTAAGAAAGATGACATGATGTAGAGGGACAAACTCATGCAATATGATATAAACCCCATCTTTTTATCCTTGATGGCAACAATATAATACGTGCCTTGCTGCCCCTACTATCACTAGGAAAGGACACCGCAAGATTGAACCCAAAGCTAAGCACTTCTCCCATTGCAAGGAAGATCAATCTAGTAGGCCAAACCAAACTGATAATTCAAAGAGACTTGCAAAGATAACTTAATCACACATAAAAGAATTTAGAGGAGATTCCAATATTTCTCATAGATAAACTTGATCATAAACCCACAATTAATCGGATCTCGACAAACACACCACAAAAAGAGTTACATCAAATAGATCTCTAAGAAGATCGAGGATAACTTTGTATTGAGATTCAAAGAAAGAGAAGAAGCCATCTAGCTAATAACTATGGACCTGAAGGTCTGTGGTAAACTACTCACAACTCATCGGAGAGGCCTTGGAGATGATGCAGAGGCCCTCCATGGTCGATTCCCCCTCCGGCAGAGCGCCGGCAAAGGCTCCAAGATGGGATCTCGCAGATACAGAAGGTTGCGGCGGTGGAATTAGGTTTTCGTGGTCTGTTCTGATGGTTTCGGGGTACGTGGATATATATAGGAGGAAGAAGTAGGTCGGTGGATGCTCGAGGGGCCCACAAGGATGGGGGGCACGCCCACCTATAGGGGGCATGCCGGGCACCCTCGTGGCCGCCTCGGTTGTTGCTTGATGTCCACTCCAAGTCTCCAGGTTTGCATTTGTTCCAAAAAGATCGCTCCTGAAGGTTTCATCGCGTTTGGACTCCATTTGATATTCCTTTTCTTCAAAACACTGAAATAGGCAAAAAAAACAGCAATTCGGGCTGGGCCTCCGGTTAGCAGGTTAGTCCGAAAAATGATATAAAAGTGTAAAGTAAAGCCCATAAACATCCAAAACGGGTAATATATTAGCATGGAACAATCAAAAATTATAGATACGTTGGAGACGTATCACGGAGCATATGAGATGTTTCAAGAGCTGAAATTGGTATTTCAGACTCATTCCCGTGTCAAGAGGTATGCGACCTCTGACAAGTCCTTTGCCTAAAAGATGGAGGAGAATTGCTCAGCTAGTGAGCATGTACTCAGAATGTCTGGGTACTACAATCGCTGGAATCAAGTGGGAGTTAATCTTCCATATAAGATAGTGATTGACAGAGTTCTCTGGTCACCATCACCAAATTACTGGAACTTCATGATGAACTATAGTATGCAAGGGATGACGAAAACGATTCTCGAGCTCTTCGTGATGCTAAAATTGAAGAAGGTAGAAATCAAGAAAAGAATCAAGTGTTGATGATTAAACAAGACCACTAGTTTCAAGAAAAGGGCAAAGGGAAAGAAAGGGAACTTCAAGAAGAATGGCAAGCAAGTTGTCACTCCCGTGAAGAAGCACAAAGCTGGACCTATGTCGGATTTCAGGTTCCGGCAGACCCTCAAGGTTCGAACACTGGGGTGCACGCGGAGATCACACCTCCAGCCTACCCATGTCTCACCGCCTCGCCAGGATCTAAAACTACACGAAGAACAACACAAGGGACACGAGATTTATACTGGTTCAGGCCACCATTGTGGTGTAATACCCTACTCCAGTTTGTGGTCTGGATTGCCTCAGGGGCTGATGATGAAGAGTACAAGGAAGAACAGCCTCGCGAGGGTCTGTTCTTGGATGGTGTGATGAACTGCTAGGGGGAGTTCAGTCGCTTCTCTCTCTCTCTCTGTCTTTCTATCCTTGTCCTCTCGATCCCTCTACCATGTGGGTGGCTAGTCCTATTTATAGGCGAAGGCCCCGGGCCTCTTCCCAAATATTGAGCGGGAAGGGCGCCAACAGTTGGCCATTTTGAAGGGGAACATCTAGTACACTTATCCTAACTAAAGTTGGTCCTCGCCTGCCAAAGACCCTGACGATGATGCCGGCTTGGGCTCCACGATGACCTCCATTCTGCCATCCTGCTGGTCTTGGTCTTGTTGCACTGAAATGGTTGCCTTTGCTTGATACCCATGCCTGCGCTTGCCCCCTTTGCATCAAAGAGGAAACAAGGACTCTGCGAAGGCCGGCGCCCGCCTGGCCTCGGTCGTCATGGCTTGCGTCATGGGCACCTCGTGAGGTACCCCGCCTTGATCTCTCCGCCTCCTCGCGAGCCAGCCTGATGAGGCCGTGCCTGAGGAAGACTCCTGTGGTCCGCCCCGCAAGGCTTGGCCCCTCGCGAGGGTCTTGGGCATGTGCTGATGAAGATGGGCCGCGCTGGGCCACTCGTTGAGCCACGCCACAAGCCGCAGGCAGGCAAGTCTGGGTACCCCCGTTCCCAGAATGCAAGCCCCCGTGCCCAAGGCGCGCTTGGACTTGGCTTAGCAGAGAAGCGAAGTAAGTGCGAGCGCCAGAGTCTCAATAGCTCATGGCCTTGGGCGCCGTGTGGCGGTTGATTGGACGTGGGCGTCCTGGCTCCCCACGGCACCTCGGTGTCGGTGTACTAAAGTAGGGGTACCTTAGTACCCCGAACTTGTGCACGGGCAGTCGCAGCACCCCGTGGCAAGGCTTGCCAGGCGCCCGCCAAGGCCCTCCACCATTCCTTATCACTGCCATTCAAGGACAAAGTACTAACCAAGAGAACGAAGGCCCCGGCAAGAGGAGCTTGCCGGGAAGGCCAACCAGGGCATCACCAGAAGACTTGCCGCGGCGCCGCGCCCGGCAAGCCAGCGGCGGCAAGCTTGCCGGCACAACAAGAGAGGGGCCGCGGCAAGGCACTTGCCGCGGTAAGGCTGCCACCCAAACTCCAGCGCACCCAGCGACGTGTCGTCACAAGGCCATCCCAAGGGCACGTGGTGGGGCACTACGCAGTCATGCGGAGCGAGGTGGCAAACGGAGCTGACAGAGGCGCCATCGTGGCAATCGGTGGCTCACCTAACGGCCGTTTCTTTACACTGTTGGGGCGACCGGACGGGCATTTAATGCCCTTGTCCCCTGCCGTCAGAGTTAAGTAGGGGCACTGTTGTGCACTGTTGTACCAACCTGCGTTTTTACCTTTCTACCCCCTCTTCCTACGCTGCCACCTGTGGATCCCCCCTTAGAGTATAAAAGGGAGGCCCATGCGACGAGAGGGGTTCGCCATTCGACACCCACAAGACCACCATACGCTCGCGTGCTCGAGCGAGATCAAATACAACCACCAAAGCAGCGAAGGGGTTTTATCTTCCGGAGAGCCCGGCTGGGTAAAATCGCCCGTCTCCCCCGCGCCGACCTTGATCGCTCTGCGCAGACGACCCCGCCTCCTTGCCGAACCGAAGGGCCCCGGTGTTCCATAGGTGCTCGAGGTCGCAGAGAGATACGCCCGACATCTTTGGCGCGCTGTAGGGCGCGCCGAGGTCGTGAGCATCCGATCCGGTCTCGGCGCTACATCAACGCTATCGTCAACATGCCACCAAGAAGAAGCCTTCGGAGGTGGCCGCCCGTCTACATCGATTTCGCCACCACCGCCCGAGCAAGCGGGCGGTGGAGTGGACGCCGCGAGGGCGGGCGCCGTCGGTGGGACTCACGTCGTCACCAGATCCAAAAACAAGGCCCGCAAGCGCCGGCGACCGTGCAGACACCGCACCCTTCCCTGGGAGGTGCAAAGGTCAACAACGCCCGGTGCTCCTAGCACCGTGCTCGCATGGAACAAGGCCAAGCTGGTGGGTCGCGGACGCCGAGGTCGACATGCACGCCCGCATGCCGGCGCGAAGCGAGGTACGGTCGCCCGGACGGGTGTTGCACCTCCCAATCCAGCTTGGGAGTCCGAGCACATCCGCGCCTCGCGCCGCCATCACCACCGCCACCCAAGATAGCAGAGGAAGGCCGCCCGAGCCGGCTGCTTTAGACTACCCTCGGCGCCGCACAAAATCGGCGATTGAGGATGACCATATACACCTCATCGGCCGCTTAACGGCGATAAACCCCGGCGATCGAGCGACGAGGTTCCGGCAAGCGCGCCAGCGCAGCCGACGCCGACAAGACGGCTGGGGTGCCACATCCGCACTCCCAGCCTCAAGGCTAAGATCGCCAGCTCGCCGGACCAACCCCGACGGCGACTCCACCGCGTCGTCGGACCCGCGAACTCGTCACGATCAACGCCACGCCCTCCAAGAACGGCAACACGAAGACGCCAGACCACGATCGAGCGCCGGAGAGAAGCGCGACGTCAATCGACCAGCGCGGCTGGGCTCATTGTCGACGCCAAGACGCACCGGAGAACCAGCGACTTGCAGACGCTGCAGGTTGCCTGCGCTCACCAGCGAGCTGCGGCAAGTCCGATGGCCCAAAACCAAGAACTTCAAGCGACGCGTGCGAGAAGTATGATGGCAGGATACACCCGCCGGAGTTCCTCAAAGATCTACACCATCGCGGTGCAGCTGCCGGAGGGCGCGACGAGAAGATCCTCGCCAACTACTTCCCGCTGGTACTCAAGCCCAACGTCAGATCTTGGCTCATGCACTTGCCGGACGGCTCTATCTCTTCATGGGCAGACCTATGTCATCAGTTTGTCGGCGCCTTTACGGGCGGCCACAAACCCCATGGCTAGGAAAGCGATCTGCATTTGCTCGTCCAGAAGGAAGGGGAGCCCCTGCGCAAGTACATACAGAGATTCAGCCAAGTGCAGCGCAACATCCCAGACGTCCACCCTGCCGCGGTTATCAGCGCGTTCCACCAGAACGTGCGCAACCGCAGGATGAGGGAGGAGATGGCGATGAGCAAGATTAGAGATGTCAGCGAGCTCTACGCTCTGGCCGACAAGTGTGCGCGGGCTGAGGAGGGGAGGAAAATCCCCGGAGAGATTGCCGGAGCAGAAGGATCTGACAGTGAGGATACCTCCCCGGCAAAGAAGAGCCGGAGGCGGAACAATAGGAAGAGAAAGGCTAAGGATGTACTGGCTGTTGAGCATTCCGGCAACGGAGGCGGCTCCGACAAGGCCTAGACCGACGACTCCGGCGAGGCTGTAGTAGCCGCCGACAAGCAGGATGGCTCCGGCAAGCGTTATTGCAAGATCCACCGCACCAAGGGCCATGACCTCCAAACCTGCAAAAAAGTAGAGCAGATGGCGGAGCTACAGAAAGCCGAATACGAGCGCCGCGATAAGGAGAGAGCCCAGGGAGGTGGCGGAGGATCCGGCAAGAAGCTTCCCGCCCGGGGAGGGCACCGCGGCAAGGCCAAACCGCGGCAAGGAGATAGGCCTCCCCGCGGCCGCGACAAGGACGAAGATGAGGATGAGGATGATGAGATGGAGGAAGATGAGAACGATGACCAAGAGTTTCAGAAGGCGACAGAAGTGTTGTGCATCGATGGCGGCGCCTTCAGATACCTCGCACCGCCAACTCAAGCAATGGGTGCAGGAAGTGAACGCAATGAGCCGCCCGACGAGACACGCAGGCCTCAAGTGGTCCGCACGCCCATCGCCTTCGACGTTGAGGACCACCCGATCGCATCACTGCGGTCGGGTGCTTGCCGATGTTGGTCTCACCAACAATCCGCAACCTCAAGGTCACGAAGATGTTGGTTGACGGCGGGCCGGCTGAACCTGATTTCCTCCGCAGACTCAAGAAGCTCCGGATCCCCGACATCGAAGCTTGAGAAGACCGCACCTTTCAAGGGATAAACCGGAAGGAGCCAGCCCAAGGGAAGATCACATTGCCGGTGACGCTCGGGCGAATTGAACTTCAGGATCGAGAGGGTCACGTTTGACGTGGCTGATATCCCATTACCCTACAATGGGATACTCGGCCGACCAAGACTCGCCAAGTTCATGGCGGCCTCTCACCACGCATACAATGTGCTCAAGATGCACGGTCCGATGAGTGTCATCTCCGCCCAAGGCGACAAGAGGGATGCACTCATCCGCACCGACAAGATCTACCGGAAGAAGCAGCAGCATGGCAGAGCGCGAGCCACTTGCCTTGAAGCTCCCGGGAAGAAGAAAGCCAAGTCCAAGTCCGCAAGAATAGCTCGATGCTCACTCCGCAAGCGCACCTCCCGAAGCGCGCTGCCGAGGACGCACCATCGAGCTCCACGGCAAGAGCGAGAAGGCAAAGGCGACCAACCAAAGACTAAGCCCGCAAGAACGGCTCGTGCTCACTCCGCAAGACCGCCTCCGGAGTGTCGCGCTTGCCGAGGACGCGCCATCGAGCTCTGCCAGCCGGTGAGGCAAAGAAAGCTGCCAAGCTTCGAACTTTTGAGTTGTGCTCCCTGAAAGTCCATCCCTTGTATGGAGAACCCGAGCGCAGAGGGGTCGAGTCATGGTTAGGTTGCGCCATCGATCCGTTTCGAGTCCGCTCGACGATAAAAGCACACCGCAACCAGCCAGACAAGTTCTTCCCGCCGGAGGCAACACCGCCAGCGGGCTGCTGATGTCCTGCGCTCAGCAAGTGTGTTTGCGCCGAGGGGTTCCCCGAAAGCGTGAGGATGAAAACATACAAGGGGGGGAGATCAGGGAAGAAGCACAGCCTCGGCGGATCGCTGAAGACGAAAAAGCTAAGTCACCCAAGCTTTTGTACAGAGCACGTTTTAGTCCTATGACCTTGTGTTATGTCCCTCGAACGTTCATCCTTTGTATGAAAAACCTGTGCGCGGAGGAACCAACTCGGGGTTAAGTTGCGTCCTTGCTTTGTTTCCGAGTCCGCTCAACAATACAAGTGCGCTGCAACTGGCCCAAGAAGGTTTCTTGCCGGATACAACACCGCCGTGAGTTCTTGATGTCCCGCGCTCAGCAAGTGTGTTAGCGCCGGCAAGTTCCCTAGAAGCGTAGGGTTAGAAACGTACAAGGGATATAGCGAATAGAGGGCGTAACGTAGCAAGCCTTGCCGTGGGGCGTCCTTCATATGAGAAACTTGTGCGCGGAGGAACTAACTCGCGGCCGAGTTGCGTCCTTGATTTGTTTCCGAGTCCGCTCAACAATTCAAGTGCGCTGCAACCGACCCGAGAAGGTTTCTTGCCGGAAACAACACCGCCAGTGGGCTGCTGACGTCCCGCACTCAGCAAGTGTGTTAGCGCCGGCAAGTCCCCTAAAAAGCGTAGAGTGAAAACATACGAAGGGCAAAGCATGGCATCGCTTTACAAGGTCACGCCAAAATAAAAATAAATAATAAACTTATTACATCACTATCTCAGTTATTTTCGTGGCTGTAATAACAGTGACAAGGAGAAGCCAGAGAGTATTTGCTATGGAGCCCTGGCCTCGCAAGTTACCATTGGGGCTGCAAGTGCCAAAGATTCCTTCGCGACGGGCCAGGGCCCCCGGAGGCCGCGGCGTTGGCAACAAGGGCAAAAGAAGGCGCACCGGTCCCTGGGTCTTGGCGGAGCCAGAGTCTTGGCGGAGCCAGAGTTGCCGGGGACTGCGAAGGCCAAGGTTCTTCCCCGACAAGCTAAGGTCGCCGGGGCTATGGAGTCGATAAGTTTTTCATCCCTCGTCATGCATCCTCTTGTGGGCCGGGAAGACGGGCCGCGTCCTTGAACGAAGCGTGTCTTGTAAAACCTGCTTGGCTGAGGAGCGAAGTCAAGCTGTTGCGCCTTTGGTTTGTTTCCGAGTCCGCTCAACAATACAAGCGCCAAGAATCGCCCGACAAGGCTGCTTGCGGAAGCAACACCACCAGCGGGCTGCTGATGTCCCGCACTCAGTAAGCGTGTTCGCTCCGGCAAGTCCCCTAGAAGCGTAGGGTGGGAACGTACAAGGCACAAAATCAAGTAAAGGACTTGGTCCGGCAAGCGTTCCCCTCCTTTCATTAAAAACATCCCAGCTTAGTACAAGTCCATAGAGGATGAAAAACATGATGGAGAGGATTACAAATTTTAAATACAGCTAAGGCCCGAAGGCTTACAAATTGAAAGATAAGATGCCCGTAATCCCTCTCTTGTTTCTCTGTTCAGGAGGTAGGTCAAGGAGGCCCCGCAAGAGAAGCTTGCCGGGGAGGGCAAAGGGCGCTTAGGTGAGCTACGGTGCCGAAGACACCAAGAGAACTTCCGGGGCCGCCAGAGCTTGGCAGAGACGGAGGCGCCGGAGGCAGAGCTTGAAGACGGGCGGCGGACGTCAAGCCTGCCGAGGGCTCCTCGCCTCGACTCGACTTGACGGCCTTGCCGCCACCCCTCTTCCTCTTCCGCAGCCTCCCCACGCCAGCCGCCCAAGGAGACGGCCCGGGAAGTTCGTAAGGCGGCGACCGGATGATGGGGTTGCGGTGGCGCGATGAGGCAGCGATCGACGCCTAGTCGGACCCGCCATCCTCGTCGTCGTTGTCGCTCCCCTCCTCGTCACTCTCGCCGAGGAGGGGCTTCACATCGGAGGAGCTGTCCACACAAACATCTCGCCCGGTGCCGGAGTCCCGAAGACCTTGACGGCGAGAAGGTCGCCTCCATTAACTTAAAATGGAGGGTAAACCCCGCCAAGCTGTGGATCTGCGCGAACGCCTTCCACCCTCGATCGAAGTACATCACGCCGGGCTGGGATACGACGCCACTCGAGTGCCGCTGATCCCGCAGCCCCTCATGCGCAACTCCAACATCTCGGGCGGATCCGGTTCCATCGCGCCTCATGAACGGGCCGCAACCGGAGGCGGCAACGAGGTGCTCGGCGAACTTGATGAAGAACTCCGAAGGTCGCCCGGTGTGGACCGCCTCGAGAGGAGCTGCCAGCCGAGACGGGGTGGCGCGTTGCCCGGCCGCCTCTCCCGTGCGCCCGACCACGCCCACGACTCGCTCATGGCCTCGCCCCTCCCTCTTCCCTCACGGCGGCTCACGGCCGCAGCGCAGGATAGGGAGGCGCGCTGCCTAGTGGCGACCCTCGCCGCCACCGAAGAAGGACCAGGATTCCCTCCTCCATGACAGATGGGAGGAAGAGTAACGAAGATGAAGGAAGAGGAAGGAGATGGAGGCGGATTTTTGCGCCCCTTCGCCCTTCTTAAAGGAGCGAGGTGGGGCTCGGCCGCCCGCTCAGCCAATTAGGGCACGAAGGGGGCAGAGGAGCGGGGCCGACCCACCATCTCCGCCCGTGACGGCCCGGTCTCCCACCTTCGCCGCCCACGACCCCCCGCGCATGGGAGCCGCGTGGCGAAAAAGCGGAGACGGGGCGACGGATGAAGTGACCTCACCCTGCCCCGTGATCACGAGGGTGGGCGCCTTGAAGATCGCACACGCCCCCCACGGCTCCCACGACGCCGCAATCGATGCGTGCCGTTGCGGGGGAGCGCGGTGGGCACAGAGCCCGATTCTATGCGGACCCAGCCACGCGCGTGCGCAATCTTTTTTGGCCTGGCCCAACAACGCCGCGGCACCGTGTATGGCCCAGCCGGGGCTCTGTGCGGTGTACTAAAGTAGGGTACCTTAGTACCCGAACTTGTGCACGGGCGATCGCAGCACTCGCGGCAAGGCTTGCCGGGCGCCCGCCAAGGCCCTCCACCATTCCTTATCACTGCCATTCAAGGACAAAGTACTAACCAAGAGAACGAAGGCCCCGGCAAGAGGAGCTTGCCGGGAAGGCCAACCAGGGCATCACCAGAAGACTTGCCGCGGCGCCCCGCGCGCCCCGGCAAGGCCCGGCGGCCGGCAAGCTTGCCGGCACAACAAGAGAAGGGCCGTGGCAAGGCACTTGCCGCGGCAAGGCTGCCGCCCAAACTCCAGCGCACCCAGCGACGTGTCGTCACAAGGCCATCCCAAGGGCACGTGGCGGGGCACTACGCAGTCATGCGGAGCGAGGTGGCAAACGGAGCTGACAGAGGCGCCATCGTGGCAATCGGTGGCTCACCTAACGGTCGTTTCTTTACACTGTTGGGGCGACCGGACAGGCATTTAATGCCCTTGTCCCCTGCTGTCAGAGTTAGGTAGGGGCACTATTGTGCACTGTTGTACCAACCTGCGTTTTTACCTTTCTACCCCCTCTTCCTATGCTGCCACCTGTGGATCCCCCCTTAGAGTATAAAAGGGAGGCCCATGCGCACGTAGAGGGGGTTCGGGCCATTCGACACCCACAGCACCACCATACGCTCGCGTGCTCGAGCGAGATCAAATACAACCACCAAAGCAGCAGTAGGGGTTTTATCTCTCCGGAGAGCCCCGAAGCTGGGTAAAAATCGCCCGTCTCCCAGCGCCGACCTCGATCCGCTCACAAGACGACCCCGCCTCCTTGCCGAACCAGAAGGGGCCCCCAGTGCCCCATAGGTGCTCGAGGCCGCAGAGAGATACGCCCCGACACTCGGCAACCGCACAAATTGATAAGGGTGCGGTACCTATCTAGGCCTACCTTCTTTGCCTTCTCCTTCACTGCCCAGATCCCCTTTCTTGCTCCTGTCCTTCTCGCTTCCAAAATCCCCAGATCTACTCCAACCCTGCATCCTAGCAAGGCATGTCACCTCGCCAGATCCCAGCCGGAGCATGGTACTCGCCCACTTTGGACCCTCGAATGTGTCGGAGAAGAACCTCGCTCGGACGCGCCAGATGATGGCGGCGCAAGGCAACGACGGGGCGGCCGCGCTCAAGGTTGGCTCTGCCCTTCCTGAGGGCAGGGGAAGCACCTTCTATCCGCTCTTCGTGAGCGCCATGGCCGCTGGTCTGGTGCCCCCTTTTTCTGAGTTCTTCCTTTCTGTTCTCCACCATTACAATCTGCAGGCTCTGCACCTGCATCCCAACTCTATTCTTCTCCTGGCAATTTTCGCCTACTACTGCGAGGCTCATGTCGGGGTGCGGCCTTCGGTGGCTTTGCTGCGCCATTACTTCTACCTCCGGGTCTCCCGCGGCCCCATCATCGCGTGCGCGAGCTTTGTCGCACATGGCAGCTCTAATGCCATCTCGAAGCCCGGGAAGAGTATTGAGGGCTTCAGGAGCAAGTGGGTCATGGTGGATGCTGGGCGCATCCACTCTCGGCTGATTCTGCCCACGGGGAAGCCCAAGTCTGTTGACGCTTGGTCCCGCGCGGATCTCGTTGATCCCTGCGCAAAGCCGGTGCTGGAGAGGATGGATGCGGACCTGTGGCCGGACAACACGGCGATGGCGAAACTGACCGGGGCGTCGCTTCTGAGGGAGTTCCTGGAGCACTGGGTGGCTCCGCTTTGGGAACACTCGCTTCCGCTGTGGAAGCTCGGGGGGGCCGATGCCGCCCTTCGCTCGAACCCTGAAGTCCTGGCCGACGAGGATCTGGCCGCGGTCCTCCAATCCTTGGTTGGGGGAACGTGGCGAGGTTGGAGGATGCTCCTGTGCCCCTGTTCCTTCAGGATGATTGGGAGCAGGTGGTGAACTCCATGTCCGCTTTCAACGAGGACGGGCCTGTGCCCGCAGAGGTTCTCGAGGACCTGGCGGCCCTGGCGACAGTGGACGTGTCTTCCAGCAACTCCAGCGGAGAGGAGGAACAAGAGGAGCAGGAAGAGGAGCCCGATTCCGAGGCGACCGACGGGTAGTCCAGAGCATCCTTCCCTCGGCGCAGGTCCCGCACCCTTCGTCTCATGCCGGATGACGACGAGGATGGAGACGAGCAAGGTGGTGAGAGCTCTCCCTGATCCCGAAGAAGGACACGACGGGGCTTGTTCCCCGTGGGTCTGCTCTGGCTCCGAGGCGATCTGCAGACGCGCCTCCTGCTCCCAAGCCTCTTGAGGTTGATCCCAACATCCGGCTCTCGGGCTTCAAGTTTGGTCGGAGGTTGCTTGAGCCCGCGAGCGATGACGAGTAAGTGCTCGCTTCATGTTTTGCTTCTTGCTTTGTTGTTGAGGCTTGACGTCCATATTCCCTGGCTAGGCCGGTGCCTGCGGCAAAGAAGCTGAAGGGGGCTCCTAAGGCTTCGTCCGGGGCAACACCCCCACCCGCGGGGGAAGGGGGCGGCAAGACGCGGGCCTCTCCTGTCCGGTCATCCTCATGAGGCCTGGTGGGGCTAGCTGGAGCGAGCTCAGCCCCCATGGCCCAAGCGACTCCCGAGGTGTCCTTGCCCGACGCCGCTTCCGCAGTCGTCGGGGCGCAGAAGGTCTTGACTCATGGCGCTGTGATTACGCCGCCGTCTTCTCCTCCTACTCCGCCAACTGCCATCTCTCCGACTCCTTCTACTATCCTGGATCATGCTGCTGCTGAGCTGGACTGGCTGCAGAAAGATCTTCTGGGTGCCGACCCTTGCTTGGTGGCCGGGCGCCTGGAGCTGGCCACTGGTTGGGTCCGCTCTGATGCTTCAGTCCGAGCGACGCTGGCTCAGGCCACGACAGCTTGCGACGAGGAGAAGAAGGCCACCCTGGAGGCAAAGGCCGCTCGCGATGCCGCCTTGGGTGAGGTTGCGGATGTCCGGGGTCGTTGCAAGGTGCTGGAGAGCAAGCTGCAAGGCCTGCGCGACCAGCTTGCCAAGGAGGCCCGTGTCCACCAGGAGAAGGAGAAAGACATGAAGGCTCGCGAGGCTGCCGCCAAGGACCGGGATGCCAAGCTTGACGAACGCCAAGGCCGCTTGGGTGCGCTGGAGCAGGCGGAGGATCGAGCTGGATGGCAAGGCGCGGGTCCTGGCCGAGGACCGCGTGGCCTTTGCGAAGCTGGAGGTGAAGGCTCGCACCTTGCTGAAGTTGCTCTATGACAGTGGCCTGGAAAGCCCGCTGGCCGGCACCGAGGAGGGCCCCGCCAAGCTGCTTCCCTTCCTGGTTCGCGCCCTCGAAGATGTCGCCCTGGTCCTTGGCCCCACGGCTGAGGCTGAGGCGCGTGTCCTTTCTTCTGCAGCGCTGACACGCGTCTTCACCCACGTCTACCTTCGCAACCCCGACGTTGACCTTGACAGCCTGCTGGAGCCCGTGAGCAGCGAGCTTGCCATCATTGCTGCCGAGGCCGTGAAGGGTCGAGCGGAGGCTCTGCTGGCGGTTCAGGCTTTCAAGACTAAGCCAAAGCGAGGTATTTGCCGATCCTGAGGCTCCACGAGGCGAAGTCGCCCAGCGCAGCTCCGTCACCACCGGTGGCACCGCCAGAAAGTGACCCCTTCGCGGCTCATGTCCTGCTTTTAATTCCTGCAACATGCATCCTACCTCATGGAGGCGTTTAAACTTGTGTTTGGCGTTGTCGAAGTACTCTATGGAGTGTAATATTTGCTTTTGAATTCCTTGAGATTTGTGTTTTTCCTTCCCACTTGCTTGTGTTCTACGTCGGCAGAGCCTGGCCCCGCGCATACCTCAGCCGCCGTTAGCCCCGACCGGAAACCAGGACGGGACCAAGGAGTGAGGGGCTACGTGACAAGTTAGGCTCCTGAGTCGCGATGCTCAGGAGTCCCCCTTGACGCACGAACAACAAGTAGGGAGGTGAGATGTATGGGTGAATTTACCGTTCTACATTGGCAGAGCCCGGCCCCGCGCATACCTCGACCGCCGTTAACCTTTCGGAACTACGGGATGAGGGGCTAGGTGACCAGTTAGGCTCCTGAGTCGCGATGCTCAGGAGTCCCCCTTGACGTTCAAATGGCCTTCGTACCTTGGCTCCGCTCGGGGAGAGGCGTGCGACGAACCAGGCCCGAGGGGCCTGACTGGGTGGCGTGCGCCTGGGCGTGACCCAGGCGTAGCCCCCGTGCCCAGCCCCCTCGCGCGGCACTCCCGAGGGGGGCGCATGATGAGGCGGACACCGAGCTCTGGGCTCCTCGAGGTTGACGCGCCGGGCCACCTCGCTTGTTTATGACCAGCGAGCATAGCGCTTCAGATGAGCACGAGCATAGCCACTCCTCAAAGTGTCGCCACCCAGCACGAGCATGGTGCTTCCATCAGTGCGTGGGAGGGGCTCCCCTCCGGGAGGAGCCCCCGGGGCATGTACAGCCCCGCCCTGACACGTGGCTAGCACGGTAGGGCCTGACGAGGTGTATCTGGGCACCCGTGAGCCAGCGCGGGACTCATGGGGACCTACCTCAAGGCGGGTTGCGCCTTGCTCTGTGCCTTTACTTGTATTGTGTTCCTGCAAATCTAGTTAGATGTCGGTGCTCTACGTCCTCGAGTCCCGGCCCTCGAGCAGGCTCAGCCATCGCTTGTATGCCAGGTCGCGATGCCGTGGATAAAGCCAGAGGGTGAGGGCTGGAGAGCTAGTAAGAGCCCATGAGTCACGATGCTCAGGTACCCCCCTTTAACGTGCAAGCAGCCAACATGAAGAAAGAAGGGTGCCATAGGCAGGCATCAAACAACGATCATGATGGGTCAAACGCGCGATACATGCCACCGGGTCTGGGCCGGGTAGCTTGGGGATAATGCAGCCCGAGGGGCGCCCCCGATAAAGTAAGCTGAAAACATGAACTAAAGGGATACATGCCACACGGACGGACCCATGCGGCCTGGGAATGATGCAGCCCTGGGGGGCGCTCCCAGCTGAAAATGAAACTCGAAGGATGTCACCTGTTGATGCTGAAGACGGAGGATCTTTCAAGTAGCGGACAGTGTCTGCGCCGCGGAGACGATCTTCACGAGCCCCTGTGCCCGGGGGCCTCGGGAGGCTCCGGAGGCGCCGCGGCTCTCGCGACCATCTCCATCTCCGCCAGATCATGGAGTGCTCGACCGCCGAGCCTCCAAGATGCTCCTCACGAGGCGCTGACGTACATCAGTCGCATTCAGCAAGCCGTAAGGCAGACGAACATAGCTGTGGGGTGGACCTTCGCAGCGTCCCACGCGTGAGGGCCAGAGGCGCTCCTGAGAGGCGGCTTAGTTGAGTCCTGGTATGTTAATGCAGACGTGCAGCCCACCATCCTCGCCTGGATGGGGAGCTACGGCGGGTAAGCGGCGGCTGCCACTCATGACTCTTGACTCATGCAGCTCCTGAATGATCTCACTGACGAATTCCTGAGGGTTTGGCCCTCATTGCCTTGCTTCCTCCCGAGGGAAATGTGCGTTGAAGCACGCCTCCAAGTGGTGCCTGAGCGCCTCCCTCGTGATCTTAGCAAAGTCGATGGCCCTCCAGGAGAGAGCCCCCGAGCCTTGCTCGAAAAGGGCGCCGGGCGCGCCTTCCTATGCGACAGAAGGAGGTGCCCCTTGAACAGGCGCGGACCCTGAAGGGCCTGCCTCCCGAGGGGTCGGGCCTGGCAATGTCTTCTTCTTAGGAGCAGCCTCGGGATGCCTCCCATTCCTGTGATCTGGGTTTTCAATTGATGCGGCTTCGAAAGCACGTTCCAGAGAACACACAGTGTCTCTCTCTTCACAAGGCACCGTGATGACTCCACCGCTTCCTGGCATCTTGAGGACATTGTAGCCGTGATGGGTCACGGCCATGAACTTGGCCAGGGCTGGGTACCCGAGGATTGCATTGTACGGCAGGCGGATGTGAGCGACATGGAAGTCAATGAGCTCGGTGCGATAGTTGTCGCGCTTCCGAAGGTAACAGGAAGGCGGACCTGCCCTATGGGAACTGTAGAACCATCAGTGACTCCTGAGAAAGGCTTGGTTGGCTGCAGCTGATTGTAGGGCACTTGAAGATTGTTGAACGTCTCGACGGATAGGACATTGAGCCCTGCTCCGCCATCGATGAGGGTTCTGGTGACTTGCACATTGCTGATGATTGGGGAACATATCATCGGGAGGACTCCTGCTGTGGCCGCGCACTTGAGCTGATCTGCTGAGTTGAACGTGATAGCACACACCGACCACCTGAGAGGTCGTGTAGCCTCAAGCTTGGGGAGGACTGCATTCACTTCACGCGCAAACTGCTTGAAGATGCACTGAGAGGCGGGGGCTTGAGCGCCGCCCAAGATGCAAGCAACTGTGCGCGGCTCCTGGAAGCCTCCAGCCCCCTCGTCCTGGTGATGGTCTTCGTTCCTCCTCGGCTGTGGTGGCAGAGGAGGCAGGCCCGCGTTGCCTTGTAGGCGATCCTCGCGATGCTGATCCCTCCAAGCCCCCTCGCGAGGTGGGTCCCTCCAACCACCCTCACAAGGCTGGTCCTGCCAGCGGTCCTCGCGAGGCCGGTCACGCCACCCTTGGCAAGGGCCACGGTCTTCCCATCGTCCTCCACCTCTTCCTTCTCCTCGGCCATAGCCCCGGTCGCTGCGCTCGGGGCGTCGGCCGGCACGCACGTCTCGCACGGCCCTGAGCTCTTGGCATTCGTTGGTGTTGTGGGTGTGGAGGTCATGGTACACGCAGTACCGGCTACCCTTGGATGACTCAGGCTGATCCCTGCCTTGCTTGGTGTCCAGCTCTGCCGCAATCACGGCAGCCCCCTTGCGCTTCATGTCCTTGGTCTTGGGCTTCTTCTCTTCCGGGTCAGTAGCTGGCAGTTCAAGGAGGGAAAGGCGCCCTTCCTCAGCCCTAGCGCACTTGGTCGCCAGATTGAATAGCTCCAGGGAGGTGCACAGGTCCTCATGGATCGCGAGCTCCTCCTTCATCTTGACGTCGCGCACGCCGTCGGAGAAGGCTGAGATGATGGCCTCCTCAGACACCTTGGGGATCTTAAGGCGAGCGCTGTTGAAGCGTTGGATGAACTTCTGCAGGGTCTCTCTCGGCTGCTGCTTGATGCGGCGCAAGTCGCTCATGGCCGGGGGCCGGTCGCGGGTGCCATGGAAGTTGGTGATGAATTGGGTGCGCATCTCGTCCCAGGAGGATATCGTGCCCGGAGCCAGGTTCAGGAGCCAGGTGCGGGAGCCGTCCTTGAGCGCCATGGGGAACCAGTTCGCCATGACCTTCTCATCCCCGTTGGCGGCTTCAATGCCCAGCTCGTAGAGCTGGAGGAACTCGGCAGGGTCAGCCGTGCCATCATAGCGCGGGGGCAGGTCTGGCTTGAACTTGCCCGACCAGCCCACGCTGCGCAGCTCGGCGGAGAAGGCACGGCAGCCTGCAGTGGCCGCGGGAGCCCTTTGGTGACAGAGAGCTTGATCTTGCGGGTCTATGTGCGCTGCAGCCAGGTGCAGCTGGGTCTTGATATTTGGAGCAGGCGTGTTTTGCCAAGCGGTGCAAGGGAGCACACAGGCGGCCTCTTGGGGACGAGGGATCTCTTGGCAGCTCTTCTCATGTCAGGCCGGGCGCCGGACGGAGTGGGTTCCGCCAGGCCACGCGCCTTAGGCCAAGGCGCTTTCTTGAGGGGGAGGCGGCCGAGGCGCCCGGAGCTTGCCGCCGCGCAGGCGGGCGATCTGCAAAGGAGAGGATGGTGCAGGTGCCCCGGGCGCTGATGAGCTCGGTGATGCGGGCGAGCCACTCGTCATAGAGGTCGTCGACGGGACGGTAGTGCAGGAGCTCCCGCGCCAGGAGCAGCGCGGCGTGCGCGTCCACAAGAGCGCGATGGGCGTCGGATGAGGAGCCGGACGGAGTCAGCGATGGGGTGGCGGTGCGGCCTTCTCGCCAGCCGGCGATGCAGGGACGCCGCTGCTCGTTTCGTTCCGGGCCGGGGTGGCGGTGTTGATGGCAGGCGACGGGGAACGGCGAGGGCGCCCGCCGACGGGGCCGTCTGGGCGACGCGAGTGGCAAGAGCGGCCCAGCGGTCGGCGCGGGCGCAACGTGCATCTGAGATGGATAGGACGGGCGGCGACACATGAGGTGACAGAAGGAAGATACCGGCACACCCCTACCTGGCGCGCCAAATGTCGGATTTCGGGTTCCGGCAGACCCTCAAGGTTCGAACACTGGGGTGCACGCGGAGATAACACCTCCAGCCTACCTATGTCTCACCGCCTCGCCCGGATCTAAAACTACACGAAGAACAACACAAGGGACACGAGATTTATACTGGTTCAGGCCACCATTGTGGTGTAATACCCTACTCCAGTTTGTGGTGTGGATTGCCTCAGGGGCTGATGATGAAGAGTACAAGGAAGAATGGCCGCGCGAGGGTCTGTTCTTGGATGGTGCGATGAACTGCTAGGGGGAGTTTAGTCGCTTCTCTCTCTCTCTGTCTTTCTATCCTTGTCCTCTCGATCGCTCTACCCTGTGTGTGGCTAGTCCTATTTATAGGTGAAGGCCTCGGGCCTCTTCCCAAATATTGAGCGGGAAGGGCGCCAACAGTTGGCCATTTTGAAGGGGAACATATAGTACACTTATCCTGACTAAAGTTGGTCCTCGCCTGCCAAAGACCCTGACGATGACGCCGGCTTGGGCTCCACGATGATCTCCGTTCTGCCTTCCTGCTGGTCTTGGTCTTGTTGCACTGAAATGGTTGCCTTTGCTTGATACCCTTGTCTGCGCTTGCCCCCTTTGCACCAAAGAGGAAACAAGGACTCTGCGCAGGCTGGCGCCCGACTGGCGCCCGCCTGGCCTCGATCGTCATGGCTTGCATCATGGGCACCTCGTGAGGTACCCCGCCTTGATCTCTCCGCCTCCTGAGCCACTGACGAGGCTGTGCTCGAGGAAGCCTCCTGTCGTCGCCTCATGAGGCTTGGACCTCGCGAGGGTCTTGGGCATGTCTCGATGAAGATGGGCATGTTGGGCCACTCCTTGAGCCACGCCGCAGGCCGCAGGCAGGCAAGTCTGGGTACCCCCGTTCCCAGAACGCCGATAACCTAAGCCTGGAACTGAGTGCTTCTACTGCAAAGGAAATGGTCACTTGAAGTGGAACTACCCCAAATATTTGGCGGATAAGAAGGATGGCAAAGTGAACAAAGGTATATTTGATATACATATGTGTACCTTCCTAGTGCTCGTAGTAATCCCTGGGTATTTGATACTTGTTCGGTTGCTAAGATTAGTAACTTGAAACAGGAGTTGCAGAATAAATAGAGACTGGTTGAGGATGAAGTGGCAATGTTTGTTAGAAGTGGTTCCAAGATTGATATGATCATCATCGGGCACTCCCTATACTTCCGGGATTAGTGTTGAACCTAAATAAATGTTATTTGGTGTTTGCGTTGAGCATGAATATGATTAGATCATGTTAACTGCAATATAGTTATTCATTTAAGATAGAGAATAATTGTTATTCTATTTTATACGAATAAAACCTTCTATTGTCATACACCCAATGTTGATGGTTTATTGAATCTCGATCGTGGTCATACACATATTCATAGTATTGATGCCAAAAGATGCAAAGTTGATAATGATAGTGCAATTTATTTGTGGCACTGCTGTTTGGGTCATATCGGTGTAAAGTGCGGGAAGAAACTCCATGCTGATGGACTTTTGGAATCACTTGATTATGAATCATTTGATGCTTGTGAACCGTGCCTTATGGGCAAGATGACTAAAACTCCGTTCTCTGGAACAATGGAACGAGCTAGTGACTTACTGGAAATAATACATAACGATGTATGTGGTCCAATGAGTGTTGATGCTCGTGGCAGGTATTGTTATTTTCTGACCTTCACTGATGATTTGAGCAGATATGGGTATATCTACTTAATGAAACACAAGTCTGAAACATTTGAAAAGTTCAAAGAATTTTAGAGTGAAGTGGAGAATCATCGTAACAAGAAAATAAAGTTTCTACGATCTGATCATGGAGGAGAATACTTGAGTTACGAGTTTGGCCTTCATTTAAAACAGTGTGGAATAGTTTCACATCTCACGCTACCTGGAACACCACAGCGTAATGGTGTGTCCGAACATCGTAACCACACTTTATTGGATATGGTGCGATCTATGATGTCTCTTACCGATTTACCACTATCGTTTTGGGGTTATGCATTAGAGACAGCTACATTCACATTAAACAGGGCACCATCAAAATCCGTTGAAACGACGCCTGATGAACTATTGTTCGGCAAGAAACCATAGTTGTCATGTCTTAAAGTTTGGGGATGCGATGCTTATGTGAAAAGCTTCAACCTGATAAGCTCGAACCCAAATCGGAGAAGTGCATCTTCATAGGATACCCAAAGGAAACTGTTGGGTACACCTTCTATCACAGATCCGAAGGCAAGATATTCGTTGCTAAGAATGGATCCTTTCTAGACAAGGAGTTTCTCTCGAAAGAAGTGAGTGGGAGGAAAGTAGAGCTTGATGAGGTAATTGTACCTTCTCCCGAATTGGAAAGTAGTTCATCATAGGAATCAGTTCTAGTGATTCCTACACAAATTAGTGAGGAAGCTAATGATGATGATCATGAAACTTCAGATCAAGTTACTATAGAACCTCGTAGGTCTTCCAGAGTACAGTATGCACCAGAGTAGTACGGTAATCCTATTCTGGAAGTCATGTTACTAGACCATGATGAACCTACAAACTATGAGGAAGCGATGATGAGCCCAGATTCCACGAAATGTCTTGAGGCCATGAAATCTGAGATGGGATCCATGTATGAGAACAAAGTGTGGACTTTGGTGGACTTGCCCGATGATCGGCAAGCCATATTAATAAATGGATCTTTGAGAGGAAGACGGGCACTGATAGTAGTGTTACTATCTACAAAGATCGACTTGTCGCAAAAGGTTTTTGACAAGTTCAAGGTGTTGACTACAATGAGATTTTCTCAACTGTAGTGATGCTTAAATCCGTCCGAATCATGTTAGCAGTTGCCATATTTTATGAAATCTGGCAAATGGATGTCAAAACTGCATTCCTTAAATGGATATTTCTTAAAGAAGAGTTGGATGTGATGCAACCAGAAGGTTTTGTCAATCCTAAAGGTACTAACAAGGTGTGCAAGGTCTAGTGATCCATCTATGGACTGGTGCAAGCATCTCGAAGTTGGAATATACGCTTTGATGAGTTGATCAAAGTATATAGTTTTATCTGAGACTTCATGTGAAGCCCAGATTTACAAGAAAGTGAGTGGGAGCACTACAGCCTTTCTGATAAATATATGTGAATGACATATTGTTGATCAGAAATGATGTAGAATTTTCTGGAAAGCATAAAGGAGAGTTTGAAAGGAGTTTTTCAAAGAAAGACCTCGGTGAAGTTGCTTATATATTGGGCATCAAGATCTAATATAGATCAAGACGCTTGATAAGATTTTTCAATGAATACATACCTTGACAAGTTTTTTGAAAGAGTTCCAAATGGATGAGTCTAAGAAGAAGTTCTTGCCTGCATTACAAGGTGTAAAGTTGAGTAAGACTCAAAGCCCGACCACGGCAGAAGATAGAAAGAGAATGAAAGTCATTCCCTATGCCATAGTCATAGGTTCTATAAAGTATGCTATGTTGTGTACCACACCTATTGTGCCCTTTCCATGAGTTTGGCAAGGGGTACAATAGTGATCTAAGAGTAGATCACTGGACAGCGGTGAAAATTATCCTTAGTGAGGACTAAGGAAATATTTCTAGGTTATGGAGGTGATAAAGAGTTCGTCGTAAAGAGTTATGTCGATGGAAGCTTTTACACCGATCCAGATGACTCTAAGTCTCAATCTGGATACATATTGAAAGTGAGAGAAATTAGCTAGAGTAGCTCCAAGCAGAGCATTGTAGTCATAGAATATTTGCAAAATACATACGGCTCTGAATGTATCAGACCAGTTGACTAAACTTCTCTCACGAGAAAAACATGATCACACCTTAGTACTCTTTGGGTGTTAATCACATAGCGACGTGAACTAGATTATTGACTCTAGTAAACCCTTTGGGTGTTGGTCACATGGCGATGTGAACTATGGGTGTTAATCACATACAGATGTGAACTATTGATGTTAAATCACATGGCGATGTGAACTAGATTACTGACTCTAGTGCAAGTGGAAGACTGAAGGAAATATGCCCTAGAGGCAATAATAAAGTTATTATTTATTTCCTTATTTCATGATAAATGTTTATTATTCATGCTAGATTTGTATTAACCGAAAACTTAGTAATGTGTGAATACATAGACAAAACATAGTGTCCCTAATATGCCTCTACTTGACTAGCTCGTTAATCAAATATGTTTAAGTTTCCTAACCATAGACATGTGTTGACACTTGATGAACGGGATCACATCATTAGGAGAATGATGTGATGGACATGACCCATCCGTTAGCTTAGCATTATGATCGTTACAGTTTCATTGCTACTTGAAAGTGCTAGTATCGACTAGAGGGGGGGTGAATAGGCGATTTTTATGAAAGTCTTCAAAACTTGGAAGTTTGAAAGACAAACAACAGAAATAACCAAATTGATATGCAGCAGAAGATAAACTACCCTACACACGCCATAATCAAGTATGTAATGATGTGAAAGTACAGGACTAATGGCAGTTAGGTAGTAAGGATCAGGATGGAAGATAGTGTGAAGCCAATCAACAATAGTAGTCAAGCAATGAAGTCAAACACGTAAACAGATAGGCAATGACTTCACGAAGACGAACTTAAGTAAGGTTGGAAGGGATAGAACCAGTTGCTTGTTGAAGACACAGGATTTGTTGGACCAGTTCCAGCTTTGTGACAACTGTGACGCCCGGGTTAGGGAGGCTGAGATTTAACTCGAAGACCGTGTCTTCACCTTATTCCCTTGAGCTAAGGACACCCAATCCTCGCCCGATCACTCTGGTAAGTCTTCAAGGAGACTTCCAAACCTTCACAGACTTCGCTCACGGCAATCCACAATGACTCTTGGATGCTCAGAACGCGACGCCTAACCGGCTGGAGGATTCACAGTCCTCAAGTGTAATAAGTCTTCAAGTCACACAGACAGAAAGACTTCAGTGATGCCTAACACTCTTTGGCTCGGGGTGTTTGGGCTCTGCCCTCGCAAGGATTTCTCTCCCTCAAATGCTTCGAGGTGGGTTGCTCTCAAACGACAAAAGCCATGCACAAACTCTGAGCAGCCACCAATTTATGGTGTAGGGGGTGGGCTATTTATAGCCACTAGGCAACCCGACCTGATTTGTCCAAAATGACCCTGGTCATCGAGGAACCGACACGTGTTCCAACGGTCGATTTCAAACACACGCTGCAACTTTACTTGGGCTACAAGCAAAGCCGACTCATCTAGCTCGATAAGATTTGCTCTCATTGTCTTCACTCAAGACATAGGATTTGAGTTGAGCATCACTTCACCACTCGACTTATTTCACTTGGACCCCACTTAACGAAGACGGTGGTTCCTATGACTCAACAAAGAAGAAAAGGAAACAGCGAAACCACACGCCTCTTCAAGGCCCAAAGTCTTCACACAATGTCTTCTCATGTCATAGTCTTCAATATGAATATCTTCTCATACCACCGTTGTCTTCAATGTCTTCATACATTTTAGGGTCATCTCATGTAGGTAAACCGAATCAATGAGGGACACTACTGCAAGTATCCCGCAATTCTCACAAACGATTAGTCCCTCAACCAACTTTGTCGTCAATACTCCAAAACCAAATAGGGTGGCACTAGATGCACTTACAATCTCCCCTTTTTATGATTGATGACAAACTGGTTGAAGTTTTCAACGGGGATAAAGTATGTGAAATTTTAAGGATAGGGAATTGTCTTCATAAGTTGCAAGGGCTCCCCCTGAAGATGTGCATATAAGTAATTTGCTTTTGGAATGCAAATGCACATGGCAGGTTGTACTTGTGGAGATCCACTTCAACTTATGAAGATAATTCATCATGCATGAAATGATATAGCAAGTAGAATGACATGCATAATGAAAAATGGACGTCTGCAGAATGATCTAAGTGCGGAAGTTATCATCGCACATGCGGAATTTATCATCACATCATAGTAAAGCAAATAATTAGCAGAAGTAGCAGACGACCATCAATATTCAGGTGTTACAACTCAAAGAACCAAATGTTTCAAAGCGCAAGAGTTGTAAGCACGCAGCAAAATATAATGCAACCGCCCATATGAACCCGCTTGAAGACTATCAACTCATACGCTTCTCCCCCTTTTGTCAGTAAGGACCAAAAAGGTTTGAAGACATAGAGCATCTACTCGTCATCATGAGTAGGTGAAGCAGCAGGGTTGTCGGCGTT
Source organism: Aegilops speltoides (assembly GCA_021437245.1). Lineage (NCBI taxonomy): Eukaryota > Viridiplantae > Streptophyta > Magnoliopsida > Poales > Poaceae > Aegilops > Aegilops speltoides. Next base: position 363,218,385 of record CM038146.1, on the reverse strand, counting down.
GGTTGGCGGTGCAGATGAACTTGGTGCAGTGTCAATGCGTGCAGTAGTAGGAGGTGGTGAAATAGCATCATCTTCATCATCGATCACTCTGGCATTTATCGTTGCCGCGGAGGATATTCAGAGTCTTCAAGAGATGGAGTGCGAGGTAAGACAGAAGTCCGTGGAGGAGTGGAGTCAAACTGGAATCTTTCATTGAAGCCATCGTCTTGAAGATCAGCTTCAGCACTAAGCAGGGTCAAACTCTTCCATGATCGCCGGCAAGTTTCATGAGCAACAAAGGCATTCTTGGTGGCAAGGTTGCGAATGCGATTGACATCCACCAAGAGGCTTTGCATCTATCTCTTGAGCCAGAAATGATGCTTATCCTGTTTCTGATGAAGGGCCACAAGAAGTTCTCGGTCGTTGAGAACGCGAGAACGCTTCCGAGGCCTTTGTGCAATGGTGCTTTTAGTGGCTTCAGTGGGTGCTCGATGAGGCAGATGAGTGTTTCCAGCCAGTGGATAGATTCGTGTCGCTGCTTGAACACCTTCAATAGGCTGAGTGAAGCTTTGGTGCTCAATATTTTGAAGACAAAGCGGCGTCTTGGCAGGGTCAGAGTATATAGCATCAACTGACATATCAACCTCTGGCAGAAAGATTATGTGATTGTGAGCAGAGGGTCGATAATTGACAGATGAGTGTCGCTTGATGAGGCGCATGACCCATGGAGCATAAAACTTCAGACCAAATAGGTCGAGCGGAAGCGACAAGTTGCACGATGAAGAATTCACCGGTGTTGAAGCCGATGCCATTGAGAATATAGAAGACCAAAGTCTTCATAGCTCCTTCAAGCTTGGCCGCTGATGAGTGTCCTTTGACTGGCCATAGAGTTCGCCTGATGATATGATATATGGTGCGTGGAAGATACTCAAGGTCTTCAACAAAGAAACGTGTGGGATACTCAGCGTCAGATGGCAAAGGCTTCATCATGCTCAACATCTGGCTCATATTGGGTTCTGGCTTATGAAAGATGCTCTCCACAGCATTGCGGTGTAGCTGACAGTCAGGTTCATACAGTTCTCCAGGAGTGGCTAGCCCTGTAAGCTCAATGATATCCATAGTTTGGCTTCATGATGAACATTTCCAGTCATCCACTCGAGAACCCATGTCTTGATGTCTCTGTAGTAGCCGCGAATGTGCAGAGTGGCATAGAATTGAAGCAATAGCTCTTCATTCCAATGTTCTTTGTCTGTCACAAAGTGGAGCAGACTAGCATCATGAAAGCAATCAAGTGCTTCTTCTAAGCACGGCAGTCCAGCAATAGCTTCAGTGTCAAGGCGCATATGAGGGAAAATGCGCCCTTGATCATATAGTACGCATGAGTAATAGCTTCTCACGATAGCTCCGAACCGATCTAATGATATCCTTGGCTTGGAGTAGGGTTCTTGGCGCTGTCAAAGAAGGTATTGTGGCTTTTGAAGCCATTAGCATTGAAGGACCACGTGAGTTGGCGGTACACAGAAACCTTGGTAACCTGGGCTTGGGCTTCGGACCGAGGCCTATGCTCAACATGATAGTCAAATTGGGGTCCCGAGGCGAGGGCGGAGGCACTGAATGGGCCATCGTCATGCTGGTAAGTCGACCGTGATTGTATGCTTGCTCAATGGTGTGAGGCCTTGGTGGCGGAACAGAGCAGGGCAACAATGAGGCGTCAGTCGCACAACAGTGCCGGGAGAGCAGTTGTCATATTTGCTTCAGGTGCAGCATCCTCATGGGCTTCAGGTGCAGCATCCTCATGGGCTTCAGGTGCAGCATCCTTATTGGTTTCAGGTTCAGTGGCCACATTTGCTTCAGGCACACTAGTTGGCGCAGGCTCCACATTAGCGTCAGCCATGACTACGTCACTGGCTTCATTGGAGTTGGTGGTGGCAGCCTCAACATTGTCAACCTCCTCTTGATGAACAGGAGGATCGGGCACAGGCACGTTCACATTAGGAACTTCTTCTTCTTCAATTACTGGGGGAGTAGGTATATGTACTTCTTCATTTTCCTCGGCTGGTGCAGCCGGAATGTATTCAGCAGCATGTGCTTTAGACTCAGAGACATTCACTGTTGGAGTAGGCTCAAAAAATACTTGACGTGCAACAGGTGAACGTTGCACTTCTCCTTCTGGAATGCTCGACAGAGGGACTTGAGGCCTTTGTCCTCTGCGAAGCCCGCGAAGTGCTGGCTTCGCCTTAGGAGATAGAGTTGGCTGGGCCTGAAAGTCTTCATCCTCTTCTTGCACGGGAGGTGTAGCTTGTTGTTGTTGTTGGGGAGTACTGGGGGAGTCTTGGTGTTGTGGGTGATCAGCCCACGATGCATCTTGAGCAATTGGCGTCAAAGGATGACCAATGCTGATGAGTTCGCTGTTCGTATGAACAGGCGATGATACCATGTCATGTTCGATCTGAGGAAGAACTTCATCATTAGCTACATTGTCATCATGACCAATGTCTTCAGCAGCGGTGGGTTCAGCTGCTAGAATATCTTCAGCCACATGAGCCTCTGTGGGAGCAGGCTCATGGACTACCATTCGTTGTTCTTGATGTTCTGACGCTGGGTGAACCACGAAAATGGGTTCAACGACTAAGGGCTCTGTGGAAGCAGCCCTAGTCTTCTTGGTCTTGCGCTTCTTCTTGGAGGGAGTGGCATCAGAGGCTTCAGTATTCTTTCTCTTTCTGGCTTCAGCCTCGGCAGCCCTCGTCTTCTTCTGTTCTGAAGCTGTTGTGGTGACCTTTGGCTTCGAGCCAGTCATGCTGCTTGGGAAGATAATGCGAGGGGCTTGTTGGCTTGAAGGTTCAGGCTATTCAGGGTGCTTCTTCTTCTTCTTTGCAGCCATCCTGGGGTCAATGCCAGGATGGCCAAGTGATTTGCGCTTCTCAGCGTCATTATAGGCGAGCACACACTTATCAGCCAAAATCTTCATGCGCTCTCGAGAGCCCTGAGCTTCTTCACGCTTCTTCAGAAAAGCTTCTTTAAGCTCATGTAGCATGACTTTGAAGTTTCTGACGTCTTGAACACTTAGCTTGGCCACATGCTTCTTGAATTGAGCCTTCTCATAATCAGTCTTGTTTTTGAGCTGAACGATGCGCTGAGCGAGAGCTAGCTCAGAAGCAATGGCGCCATTGAAGGCGACGCTGAGGCCAATGGGGAGCTGTAAATCTTCAAAGCTGATGTTGGGGGTGTCGAACCATTCATCAATGAAATTGTGAATGATGGCCACATCAAAGAGAGGCAAGTTGCTGAAGATTTCTGCTTCTTCCTTGCTCTTTATCAGCTGCTCAAGAGCATCATCAGCAAGATCTTCATCACTTGACAGGTCAATGGGTTCTTCACGCAGAATGGCGGCAGGAGTCAAGGCTCTTTGATCAGATGGTCTGACAAGTTGCTTTTTCTTCTTCGTTCTCTTGGAGACACGGGATTGATCTTCAGACTGCACACTGGTTTCAGGAGGTACAGTGGCCAGTGGCTTCGCACGAGAAGTCTTTGGAGGTGCAGCTGATGTTGAAGCCTTTGTCTTCTTTTGCTTCTGCGGCTTTGGAGGAGGAGCAGGGGCTTCATCGGAGTCAGCATCATTGTCAGAATGATCTACTCTGGCACCTTTTGGACCATGATGTAGGTGATGAGGCCGTCAAGGTTGGAGAAGGGCCCTATGACATTGGGATTAGCGTCACGGGAGCCGTCAGCACGGGGAGCAGAGGGACCTGGGTTGAAGTCCAAACCCAAAGACTTCTTGTTCTTCTTGGCCGAAGCCACAGCAAACTGGTAGTTGCGCTTGAAGAGAGAGTCATCACGACACCATAGTAGTGAGGTGGGATCTGCGTTCGCAGGCTGTGGCCCACGGACCATGCAAGGATAGAAGCCTTGGTCAATGGCTTCAGTCTGGTCTTGGGATGAAGGCCTCGATAGAGAATATCACCCCAAGGTCTCTTGATGGCATTCTTCTCTGCATATTCCTTCGTCACAAACTTGTACTTGAACCACTCCTCAGCCCAATAGAGTCGAATCCATTGGATTCGCGTCTTTCTCTGATGATAGTTCTCTTCAGGATCTGTCTTGTATAGTTCTGCTAAATCATCAGGCAGATCTTTGGATGTTCCTTCTCTGTGCTGTCTGCCACCCTTCCTTGCTGATTTTTCTGCAGCCATGAACTTCAAGCTGAAAGGCTTCAATACGTTCAAAGGCTTCAGAGATTTACGCTCTTTGGTCAAGGTGAAGGCTTCAGGAGAATTTATATGATGTTGTAAGTATTACGCAAATGATTGCGAGACTATGAGAACCAAGGATTCTCCCACGGACATGTACCTGTGATAGCATTAGAGATGCGAGGGAAGGGGAAGAGGTCATATGCATTCTCAGAAGATTTTGAAGATAAATCAGTTTGAAGACATTGACCTCACGATGCGAAGACATTCACTTATATAGGTGAGCTGGTTCCAGATTTGTACCAATCCGTGAATAAGTACAAGTGAGGAATCAAACTAGACAAGAAATCTAAGTGAATCGACTAAGCAGTATGAGATGCAGACGGAATAGATCTAGCTTCAATAGACAGAAACTACTTTCGGTAAACAGGATGAATCTTGAAGATCAAAAAGGTGGTAAAACTAGAGTTATAATTACCGCACGAAGAACTGCTAGATGGAAGAATAGGAGACCGAGCAGTTCAGCCCACCGTGCCCTAACTTGGCGACGGAGGACACCTATGGCGATGGCGGAGAGGACGATGTCCGCGGCTGGCGTGAGGACGACGTCGGAGAAGTCGCGGCAGCTAAGCGCTTCGTTGCCGGCGTCGTCGCGAGCTAGCGGTGGCGCTAGGGTTTTGACGGAGGTGGAGAGGTGGAAGAAGGATTTCTTTACCGCAGGGGACAAGTATTTATAAGTAGGTGAGAGACACAGCGCAATTACGCTGGTGCCCCTAGCGGTTCATATCTGAGGGGTACATGGCAAGCATGCAACACACTCAGGGTTGTGCCACGTTCCCACGCCCGCCAGGCATGTCGGAGAGTTCTTCTGGCTTCCCCGGATTTCAACAATAAATATAAGCCATTTAAAACAGATTTAATGTTTGTCTCTTTGCCTTCTGCTGACTAGGACGCAGAGAAGACATTCGACAGTTTCAACAGAATGCATATGATTTGGACAGATAGAGTTTGAGATAGGAAGCATAGAGAGGTTAGGGTCCGATCACATTCACTTAGTTCAAATGATTCAATCTTGAAGACATAGCTATAAGTGAATGCTGTAGAGGACAGAACACTAGTATATATATATCAGAAAGCAATCAAATCATAGTGTAGAAAGTCATGAAGACAAATTGAAACTGAAGACAAACCAAATGCAAAGTCATTGCAATATAACGCCTTGAGTGAAACACTTCAAACAAAGAGAGTTGGTGGTGGCGTTACCCACCGTATAGGAAGTATTAGACCCAGACACGGCGCACAATTATCGTGGCGCTCTGAAGTCAAATTCCATGTTAATATATTCACACTCAGAGTGTAAATCTTCATTGATTGAAGATATACATTACTTTGTGTGTTGCACATCTAAGTCATCAACATGCATAAGTGTTAGGATGTGTGCCTGATCACAGGACATTAGAGGATTCCAAGATATTTAGCTCACACCGTAACTTGCAAAACCTTTTCTCATCCAAGGGCTTTGTGAAGATATCGCCAATTGCTCTTGGTGTTGACGTGAATGATATCAATATCTTTCTTCATAACATGATCTCGAGAAAGTGATGACGAATTTCAATGTGCTTTGTCTTCAAAGTGTTGGACTGGATTGTTGGCTATTTTGATGGCACTTTCGTTGTCGCAGAAGAGAGGTACTTGTTTCAGTTGATGCCATAATCCTTGAGTGTTTGCTTCATCCATAGAAGCTGAGCACAACAGATCCAGCAGCAATGTATTCAGATTCAGCAGGTTGAGAGTGATACAGTTACGCTTCTTCGAAGACCAACAAACAAGTGATCGACCAAGAAAATGACATGTGCCTGATGTAGACTTGCGATCCACCTTGTCTCCAGCATAATCAGCATCCGAGAAACCAACCAAATCAAATTTTGAGCCCTTGGGATACCATAATCTGAGTGTTGGGGTGTAAGCCAAATATCGAAGAATTCGCTTCAGAGCTAAGTGATGCGATTCCTTTGGTGCCGCTTGGAATCGAGCACACATGCAAACACTAAGCATAATATCTGGCCTAGATGCACATAAATAAAGCAAAGAATCAATCATGGAGCGGTATACCTTTTGATCGAACTCTTTACCATTGTCGTTGGGACCAAGATGGTGTTTGGCTGGCATTGGCGTCATGTAGCCTTTGCAGTCTTCCATTCCAAACTTCTTCAGACAATCTTTGAGGTATTTCTCTTGAGATATGAAGATGCCATTCCTTTGTCGATTTAATTTGAAGACCAAGGAAGAACTTCGCTCACCCATCATGGACATTTGATATTGCTCTTGCATCATGTACCCAAACTCATCACTATACTTCTGGTTGGTGCATCCGAAGATTATGTCATCCACATATATTTGGCACACAAACAGCTCACCATCATATGTCTTCGTGAAGAGTGTGGGATCGACGGATCCAAGTTTGAAGACTTTGCTCTTCAGGAAGTCTTTGATTGTATCATACCAGGCACGAGGAGCTTGTTTGAGGCCATACAGTGCTTTGTTTAACTTGTACACCATATCAGGATGTTTTGGATCTTCAAAGCCAGGTGGTTGTGCGACATATACTTCTTCTTGAATCTTGCTATTGAGAAATGCACTCTTTACATCCATTTGATATAGCAAGATATTGTGATGGTTAGCGTAGGCTAGCAGTATGCGAATAGCTTCAAGCCTAGCAACAGGAGCAAATGTTACATCGAAGTCAATTCCTTCAACTTGAGTGTATCCTTGAGCCACAAGACGTGCTTTGTTTCTGATGACTTGACCATGCTCATCTTGCTTGTTTCGATATATCCATTTTGTTCCAATAATGTTATGCTTGCGAGGATCAGGTCGCTTGACAAGTTCCCAGACATTATTCAGTTTGAACTGTTGAAGCTCTTCTTGCATGGCTTGAATCCAATCAGGTTCCATAAAAGCTTCAGCAACTTTCTTGGGTTTCGATATTGACACAAATGAAAAGTGCCCTGTAAGTTTGCTAGCTGTGTTTCTCTTGATCGAGTGAGCGGATCAGGTGCATTGATCTTGTCAATTATCTTTTCTATTTGAACTTCATTTGCAACACGAGGATGAACAGGACGAAGATTTTGCTCGCTGATCATTGTCATCATTTGGAGGATTGTCTTGGTCCGAGTATTGTCTTCAAAGTTGATTTGGTGCAGAGATGATAAGTTCCTCTTCAGTTGTGCTTCAGAGGGCATGATTTCACCAGTTCCCATTAGCTTAATTGCCTCGCTTGAAGGAGCTTCATCCAAAGTGTACTTGGCGTAATCTCTCTGTGAACCATTGGTTTCATCAAATTTCACATCCACAGTTTCAACGATTTTGTATGGATAAAGGTTGAAGACTCTGTAGGAGTGTGAATCCTTTCCATAGCCAAGCATGAAGCCTTCGTGAGCCTTAGGTGCAAATTTTGATTTGTGATGGGGATCCTTTATCCAGCATCTTGCTCCAAATACTCTGAAGTAACTGACGTTTGGCTTCTTGCTAGTAAGTAGCGCATATGATGTTTTGTTCAGAAGCTTATGAATGTATACACGGTTGATGATGTGACATGCTGTATCAATAGCTTCAGGCCAGAACTTTCTTGGTGTCTTGTACTCATCTAGCATTGTTCGAGCCATCTCAATGAGGGTTCTGTTTTTGCGCCAACAATGCCGTTTTGTTGAGGTGTGTATGGAGAGAGAACTCATTAGTGATTCCCATTGTATCCAGATATCTGATCAAGTCCAAGTGTTCTTGAATTCAGTGCCATTGTCACTTCGATGTGCTTGATCTTCACGCCATAATTGTTCATTGCTCGATTTGCAAAGCGCTCAAGACATCTTGCACTTCAGTCTTGTAAAGAATTATATGAACCCATGTGTATCTTGAGTAGTCATCAACAATGACGGCCATAGAGACAGAAGCAGTTGTTGTGAGGGTGGAGAAAAGTGAGGTCCAATAAGTCCATGTGTAACAGCTCGAAGGGTTGAGATGTTGTCATGATTGTCTTCGAGGGGTGCTTTGCCCTTGTCATCTTTCCAGCTTCACACGCACCACACAGATGATCCTTCTTGAACTTGACGTCCTCGATGCCAATGACATGCTTCTTCTTGACAAGTGAGTGTAAGTTCCTCATGCCAGTGTGTCCCAGTCTACGATGCTAGAGCCAGCATTCTGAAGCTTTTGTGAGAAGACATAAAGCAAGCTATGGACCTGCTAAGAAATCTACCATGTATAGATCATCTTTTCGATACCCTTCAAAGACTAGAGATTTGTCAAATTACATTAGCACAAGGCAACGATATTTGCCAAATATCACAATCATGTTCAAGTCACAAAGCATTGAGACAGACATTAAGTTGAAACCAAGGGATTCAACAAGCATCACTTTATCCATGTGTTGATCCTTTGAGATTGCAACTCTACCTAGACCCAATACCTTACTTTTACCAGTGTTAGCAAATGTGATGTGACTCTTGTCGGATGGACGTAAGGTTGAGTCCATGAGAAGACTTCGAACACCAGTCATATGATTTGTGCATCCACTATCCATAATCTATTCTGAAGCTTTTGGTGATGTACCCTATAGTGCAGTTAGGAGGATAGGCTTCACAAGAGTGTTGTGAAGCATAAGCATTTGACACATATAGGGACAGTCACAACTTATAACAAAGTTAGGACATAGTAGGACTGATAAGAACTTCTGATGTGAAGCATATAGAATGACATTTTATCATGCGTCCTCAATGAGTTTTAGGTCCCCAGCAATAGTATCGGACGCCATTGATTGCTGGCTGGAGACTGCTTTCTGCAAAAGAGAGTTAGTTCTTCTTTGCCACCCACATCTTCAGTGGGGGCTTAGAAGCAATGAGTCTAAGTGCAGCATCTGAGAACTTTGGCTTTGGAGCCCTAGCAAATAGCCTTGCAGGAGATGAGTGATACTCATATGATTAAGCAGAAAAGTTCTTAGTCCTATGAACATAGCAGTTCGAAGATACACACTCATATTCATAAGTCTGAGTATGATTTCCCTGCAAAACATTGGCGTTAGGGTGACTCATATGAGTCCTCAGATTCAGATGAAGCCTTTGGGCCACATGAAGCTATTGGTCTGGGTTTGTCTTCTTCCTTGGTGGTGTCATGACGACATTCACAGAAGATTCTCAATGTACCGCTTAGGTACCCAGATCTTCTTCATAGGTGGTCCATTCCTGCAGCTTAGTACCAATGTAGCCGCAAACACTTCACCATTCGATTTTTGAACAGCTTATAGTTTGCATCAAAGGATTCATCAATGATAATAGGATTAGCATGTAAAGCCGGATAAGGTGGATGGATCTATCAAGGTTCCTTTGCAAAGAACCCATGTGGTTTTGGGGTACCGCTCAAAGCTTCCAAAGACGAGCCATCAACATTCATTTTCCTTCCAACCCAACACCCTCTTTCCTAGGGTTTCGGTTCAGAACCGCTTTTGAGGACATCGCAGAGAGTCTGATGTCCCTTCAAACTTTTGTACATCCCTGTTTCAAGCAATGTCTTCAACATAGCATTTTCATCAGCAACAGCAGGTATCCTCCATAGAGGGGTTAGTTACCACATCAGTAGGTGAAGACAATGAAACAATAGCAGCAGTGGAACATTCAGCAATAGATGTAGCGTATCACGCTCAATGCATTTTAGACATGTTGGCTCAAATCTATCCTGAGCGGAACTGATCTGTTGAGCGCGAAGTGAATCTCGCTCCTTCTGAAGATCTTCATAATCCAGTCTTATCTTTTCAAGGTCTAGCTTTCTTTGAAGACATTCAGAAGACAGCTTCTCATGATCAGATAAGAGAGCATTATGTTGATCTTGAAGGGCGTCAAACTTAGCATGAAGTCTCTGAAGACTATCAGCCAATGCTTTTGACTGGTCCATTTCTTCACCCAACATATCATCGCTCTTACTAAGCATGTCTTGAACCTTTTCCAAGATTCTTTGTTGTTTAGTGGCAAGGGAAGCAAGCTTGTCATAGCTAGGGCCAAATGCATCACCTGATTCATCATCGCTAGATTCAGAGAGATAGCATTCAGTTACCTTATCACCCCTTGCCACGTGGCACGATGAGGATGATGATGATTCAGGTGCAAAGGTCATCTCCTTGAGAGACTCCTTGTAGTCCTCAAACCACGGATCATGACGAGTGCGATGACATTCATATACCTCAGAAAGCCGGTCCCAGATTAGCTTCGCGTGATTGAGGTGCATAACATTCCTGAACTAATTTCGGGACATATGACAGCAGATGACGCCCTTATTCAGAAGGTTCAATAGAGTATAATTGCGAATGTCATCAGCCTCGCCATCTTGCATAGATCGCTGAGTCCAATCTCGGTGATGGTCCACATTCGCTATCCATGGACATGAGTAGCTTCTTAATCATGGCCTTCCATCGGGGATACTCATGACCGTCAAAGGTGGGACACGATATGTTCCTCAATCCTGCAGTCAACATAGCTGAAACTCCAGGTGGTTAAACCGAATCACACAGAACAAGGGAGTAACTCACTCTGATACCGATTGAAAGTGCTAGTATCGACTAGAGGGGGGGGGGGTGAATAGGCGATTTTTATGAAAGTCTTCAAAACTTGGAAGTTTCGAAGACAAACAACAGAAATAACCTAATTGATATGCAGCGGAATATAAACTACCCTACACACGCCATAATCAAGTATGTAATGATGTGAAAGTACAACACTAATGGCAGTTAGGTAGTAAGGATCAGGATGGAAGATATTGTGAAGCCAATCAACAATAGTAGTCAAGCAATGAAGTCAAACAGGTAAACAAATACGCAATGACTTCACGAAGACAAACTTAAGTAAGGTTGGAAGGATAGAACCAGTTGCTTGTTGAAGGCACAGATTTGTTGGACCAGTTCGATTCTTTGTGACAACCGACGTCGGGTTAGGGAGGCTGAGATTTAACTCAAGACCGTGTCTTCACCTTATTCCCTTGAGCTAAGGACACCCAGTCCTCGCCTAATCACTCTAGTAAGTCTTCAAGGAGACTTCCAAACCTTCACAGACTTCGCTCACCGCAATCCACAATGACTCTTGGATGCTCAGAACGCGACGCCTAACCGGCCGGAGGATTCACAGTCCTCAAGTGTAATAAGTCTTCAAGTCACAGCATGTAAAGACTTGATGATGCCTAACACTCTTTGGCTCGGGTGTTTGGGCTTTGTCCTCGCAAGGATTTTCTCTCTCAAATGCTTCGAGGTGGGTTGCTCTCAAACGACAAAAGCCATGCACAAACTCCGAGCAGCCACCAATTTATGGTGTAGGGGTGGGCTATTTATAGCCACTAGGCAACCCGACCTGATTTGTCCAAAATGACCCTGGTCATCGAGGAACCGACACGTGTTCCAACGGTCGATTTCAAACACACGCGCAACTTTACTTGGGCTACAAGAAAAGTCGACTCATCCACTCTCGATAAGATTTGCTCTCATTGTCTTCGTCAAGACATAGGATTTGAGTTGAGCATCACTTCACCACTCGACTTATTTCACTTGGACCCCACTTAACAAAGACGGTGGTTCCTATGACTCAACAAAGAAGAAAAGGAAACGACAAAACCACACAGTCTTCGCACTCCAAAGTCTTCACACAATGTCTTCTGATGTTATAGTCTTCAATATGAATATCTTCTCATACCACCATTGTCTTCAATGTCTTCATACATTTTTAGGGGTCATCTCCGGTAGGTAAACCGAATCAATGAGGGACACTACCTGCGTTATCCTGCAATTCTCACAAACGCATCAGTCCCACAACCAACTTTGTCGTCAATACTCCAAAACCAACTAGGGGTGGCACTAGATGCACTTACACTACTGCTTTCTTCATGACTTATACATGTTCCTCAGACTATGAGATTATGCAACTCCCGAATACCGGAGGAACACTTTGTGTGCTACCAAACGTCACAACGTAATTGGGTGATTATAAAGGTGCTCTATAGGTGTCTCCAAAGGTGTTTGTTGGGTTGGCATAGATCAAGATTAGGATTTGTCACTCCGTGTATCGGAGAGGTATCTCTGGGCCCTCTTGGTAATGCTCATCACTATAAGCCCATGCAAGCAATGTGACTAATGAGTTAGTTGCGGGATGAAGTATTACAGAACGAGTAAAGAGACTTGCCAGTAAATAGATTGAACTAGGTATGATGATACCGACGATCGAATCTCGGGCAAGTAACATACCGTGACAAAGGGAACAACATATGTTGTTATGCGGTTTGACCGATAAAGATCTTTGTAGAATATGTAGGAACCAATATGAGCATCCAGGTTCCGCTATTGGTTATTGATCGGAGATGTGTCTCGATCATGTCTACATAGTTCTCGACCCCGTAGGGTCCGCACGGTTAACATTCGATGACGATTTGTATTATGAGTTATGTGTTTTTATGACCGAAGTTTGTTCAGAGTCCCGGATGAGATCACGGACGTGACGAGGAGTCTCGAAATGGTCGAGACATAAAGATTGACATATTGGAAGGTTATGTTCGAACACCGGATAGGTTTCAGAATGGTTCGGGCATTTTTTGGAGTACCGGGAGGTTACCGGAACCCCCCGAGGGATTAATGGGCCTTCATGGGCCTTAGTGGAAGAGAGGAGGCAGGGGCCAGGTGGAGGCGCACGCCCCCTAGCCCAAACCGAATTGGACTAGGGGAGGGGGCGCGGCCCCCTTTCCTCTTTCTCCTCCACCTCTTTCCCTCTCTCCCTCTCTTGAAAAAGGAAGGTGACTCCAACTAGGATTGGGAATCCTAGTTGGACTCCCCCTATAGGCACGCCCCTCCTAGGCCAGCCTCCTCCTCCTCCCTCCTTTATATATGGGGGCAGGGGGGCACCCCAAAGCACAACAGTTGTTCTCTTAGCTATGTGCGGTGCCCCCCTCCACAGTTTAACACCTCGGTCATATCATCGTAGTGCTTAGACGAAGCCCTGCGCCGGTAACATCATCAACACCGTCGCCACGCCATTGTGCTGATGGAACTCTCCCTCGTCCTCAACTGGATCAAGAGCTCGAGGGACGTTATCGTGCTGAACATGTGCTGAACACAAAGGTGTTGTACGTTTGGTATTTGGATCGGTTGGATTGCGAAGAAGTTCGACTACATCAACCGCGTTATTGAAACGCTTCCGCTTTCGGTCTACGAGGGTACATGGACACACTCTCCCCTCTCATTGCTATGCATCACCTAGACAGATCTTGCATAATCGTAGGAAAATTTTGAAATTACCGCGTTCCCCAACAAGAATGACGACACAAATTCAGCTAGTACCATACTTTTTTTTTCTCCAGATAGTTAAAATGAGATACTCATTCATACAAGAAAACAGACACACGATATGAATATGAAATGAGATACTCATTCATACAAGAAAACAGAGACACGATATGAATATGCATTGACAGGTGCGGGTTGAGCAAAAAAACTTCACTGCAACAAATTGCACCTAAACAACAATACCATTCTACTACCACAACCATCTATTCAACATGCAAGATTTAACATTACTAGTCAGAGCACGCATACTAACATCCCAAACACACAAGAGAATAAAGGGAACGAAGAGAGATACCAAAGGATGATTGCATCGCGATGATCTGGATTGAGTTGGCATCTATGAGGAGGTGAATTATCGCCATGGTGTGCTTGATGATGCACACGGACCATCTTGCCACTATTGCATCCATGCGCTCGATGATGGGGGTACCAGTGCATTCAAGTAGAACAAAATCACCATCGTTAACACACAACTTCAAGTACAAACTAAGCTTTATATATGTAATGTAAATTGTAAAGCGATCCTATTCCTCCAATGCATCGAGTAGCAGCTACAAAGTACTAACCTAATAGCAACAACAACAACTAGTACCAAGTACTACTACTACCACTAACATGTTGTACTAAGTACTAAGCAGAGCAACACCAGCAACCAACAGCAAGTAGAGCATGACCAGCAGGAGTAGAGCAAGACTAGTAGCAAGCAAAGCACCACCAGCACACAGCAGCATGAAAATGTTCAGTTAGAATCAAAATGGCTGGCCATAGTCCACAGATCCAATAAATCTACAGCACACATGACTACATGAGCATATCTGTACATGACACAATAGAGCAGCAGCAACTACACTACAGAACTACTAGCAGTCTAGCACTAGAAGAAGCCAACGAGCAACCGAAGTAACTAACAATAGCACACGAGCAGCAGACTAGCAGTAGCACATCCAGCACAAGTAGCAGACTAGCAGTAGCACCATTGCCCCATCAACAACACAAGTAGCAGTAGCAACACATAGCAGGAGCCAACATGCCAACAACACAGTACATAGCAGCAAGCTATCATACAACAACACAGCAGAGCACCACGAGGAGCAGCAGAGCACACACATGAAAGAGGAGAAGTGAGCTCGAGGCACTAGCTCGAGGGGGAGACCGGGAGAGAACCAGAGGAGCTCACCTGTCTGAAGATGAAGACGAGCCGAGGAGAAGTTTGGGGCGCATGGCAACAAAAAAAACACTCTCAATGACGTTATCTCATCGCTCGTGATTTGGGGGCAGCAAGGGTATGAGTAATGGATGCGCTACATGAAAGAGCTGAGTGGGATTAGCACTGGAGCTTGCACTTGATGTATTCATGGTCGTCATGCTGCTATTGTATCCCTATGGAACCCTTGTGCTGCAGAAGAAGGATAGATGATTGATCAGCTGAAATCGAAATCAATGGTTGCTGTTGCACTAGAGCCTATAATTAAGCTCAAGAATGAAGAAGACATGTTTGTTGTGTCTTAGACAGAAAAGAAAAATGTGATGTTTTTTCCATCAAGATCAAGATAAACAAAATTAAGCAATGCAGGTAAACATCATCATCAGTGTATAATTGCCAATATAAACAAGCCATGTAGAAATGCCAAGTTACATAAACTGCATCACAAATATGATTTGCCTCTGGTGTTTGCCATGCAACAATAGCAGTAGTACAAAGATGTTTGACTGTACATGTGAATAGAGATATGACAATAGCAGATATAAATAATATGAGGGAACCACAAGTAGTAGATATGACAATAGCAGTAGTATAGATTGTAGTAGTAGGCATGCAAGTAAACAAAACATGGGACAACTATTGATAGCAATAAAACAACCTGGATATGACAATAGCAGTAGTATAGATTGTAGTGACAGAAGCACAAGCATGCAAACATGCATATCATCCCAACCCAAAACTAGGAACAGTAGCAGCCATTCAGTTCTACGCATGTGTAAAACTAAACCATAAGCACCGCAACATTTGCTAAACTTGTCAGCTAAAGAACTCTATCTCGAAAGGCCTGAAAGAAGATTACATAAGCACCAGAACACCCTAACCACCACCAATTCTCTTCATAGTTGATGAGACGACATTTACCGTACATAAATCTGATGTAAAAAAGTAAGCAATATGATACAACAACAGGAAAGTAGTATATATGACTCATGCGCGTATGGGGCGAGGCGGGAGGCGAGGCGGAGGTAGTTCATATGCTCGGTGCACTTGTGGATTGCGTTCTCAGCATTATTGTCACATCCCTAGCTTCACTTGGCACTTGGGTTAGCTTGTTGCTGCATCATGTCTAAAATACTGAAAGCTGAACTGAGGAAATTTGAAAGCCTCAAAAACTTAAATAAAAGAAGGGCAAAAACCCTGGAAATTTCATTCTTTGTTTCCAAGATGTCCCTTGGCAATGTTTGAGAATTTTGGCAAGAGCTATATATCAAACCAAAATTTAGGAACATTTCTAAGGATCTACCTCGGGCATTGAATTTAAATCAATACTATATTTGAATTTGAACTTATATTCAAATATATACTGAATATATGTTCAAATAACTGAAACAATTTTATGTGCTTTGGGATAATTCCATTGTGCTGAATAAAATGTTCAGGGGAATTTTGTCACTGTTTTTGATTTTTTATTAGAAACAGTGGCAAAAGGAAGTAAATTAAACAAAACAGAAGAAAAATTAAAAAAGAGTAGAGGCCTACCTAACTTACCTGTGCAGCCCCACCCTGTAGAAGGCCCAGCCCACCTGGGCGTCCCCTGTCGTCATCCTCCTCTGCCAGGAGGACGAGGGCATGTGTTCCCCGCGCGCGCGCACGCGCTGCGGCCACCTCCTCCCTCCCTGCCTGCCTGGTTCCTCTTGGACGGCTCTAGACGAGCGCCACGCAGCCCCTCGACCGTCTCTCACTCTTCCTGGATCCCTCCTTCTCCACTGGCCATTTCCCCTCTCCCTCCTCGTTCTTCGCCGAACAGAGAGCCCCGCCGGCCACCACTGCCGCTCATGTGGCCAGCGCCAACGTTTTCGCCGTGCTAGCATCCACGCCGAGCTCCGCAGCTTCTCCGAGATGACGCCCGCGTCCCCGAGTGCCCTGCAACACCATCACCATCGTCGTCTTCTTCCTCGGATGCCTGAGATCGCCGTCGTCGATTTTGTCGTGTCCAGCGCCTCCCCGAGCCCTCTAAGACGGTCATCAACCCCGATGTTAGCTCCTCTTCTTTCCCCCCTCTCCCCGCGCTCATTTGCTCGCTGTAGTTGCAACCCTTAGTGCGGCCAAAGCTCACCACCGCCGTCCATGGCGCCACCATGGTAACCGCGGCCACAACTTGCACTTGAGTAGTGCCGCGAGCTCAGCGGGTCGCCACGAACCCAACGCCGCCGCTCTTAGCTCCTGACTTGCACCACAGCACCCCGTGCCGCTCGGGGACGAACTCCGGCACCGCCGCGAGCTCCATTCCGATGAGCTCCGGCCACCCTAGCACGAGATGTTGCCACCCCTGGATGCGCGCGAAGCCCAGCAACCCATAACCGCAAACCACGCCCAAAACCATCCCCTGTAGCGCTTTCCCGTGGCGTTTCCGCTGTCGGATTTGGTCACCGCCGGCGAAACTCCGACGAGCTGATGTGGCAACGTCTTTAGCAGCTAAACATGCTAATTAACCCCACTCCCTAGACACTGATAGTGGGCCCTGCTGCCTAATTAAACCACTATTAGTTTTAAGTTAGCTTAGTTAACAAAACCAGCGAACCCACGCGTCAGGGTTGACAGGCTGACGTGGCAGTTGACCGGACCCACCTGTCTATGGGACTAACCAGCCTGAGTCACTGACATGCAGGACCCACGCGTCAGGTTTGAACTGGACCGGGTCTGTTAACCTGCTGAGGTCAGCATGACGCAATGCTGATGCAGTAAATGATTTTCTGGATTTAAAATAAATCAGAAAATCCAGAAAATGTCCTAAACTTCTAAAAATCATAGAAATTCAACCGTAACTCTAAATGAAATAAGTTATATATGAAAAATGATCAGAAAAATCCAATCTATCCATCTGTACCATTCTCATGCATGTTAGAACAACTTATAGCTACTGTTTAGCACAAATCATATAAATGGCATTTTAATATCCACATATGGAGTGAGAATTTGAATCTTGGATTCAAACCAACTTCATTTAATCTGGTTGCTAGTTGCATTAGCTCATACCACATCATATTGCCATGTCACACTAATGCATCATATTGTTGCATTGCATTGATTGTGTTCTTTCTCTGTTGCCGGTGTTTGTCCCCTCTCGGTAGACGTTGCCTCGACGATGTGATCGATGACACTGATGAAGAGCTATACTATCTTCGGAAGTGTCAGGCAAGCAAAACCCCCTTGTTCATTCCGATACAATCCCACTCTCTCGCTCCTGATCTCTTTTACTGCATTAGGACAACAACGATTCAACTGTTACATGCTGTGGTAGTTGAACCCTTTCCTCTGCATGACCTGTCATTGCCATAGTAAATAGATGAAACCCACTAGCATGAGTAGGAGTTGTTTGAGCCCTGATGTGCCTACTCATTCATGCTTGTTGTCATGCCTGATACTGCTTAGAGTTGAGTTAGGTATGATTCATCGGGGATGAATTGGAATGTGGTGAACATGTCCTACTGTTGAGAGCTAAGTGTGTGAACACGATTTGGTAAAGGTAGCGGTGAGAGGCCATATAGGAGTACATGGTGGGTTCTCTCATTGCAGCCGTCCTCAGGAACTGAGTTCTGTGTTTGTGATCCATGAATAGTTACTAGCACGCATTGGAATGCTTAAGTGCCCCTCTCGACTTATTAATCAACTTGATCTCTGTCCAGGAGTTGCAACTAGTTTCTGGTGTTTGTAGGTAGTGCTAGTAGTCTACCAAGTGGCACCCTGCATGTGGGCTTGGGATGATTAGGCACAAGGGCACGATGTACCAAGTGGCACCCGGATAGTGGGCTTGGGAACCCTACTCACATAGTTTGGGGCCGTGAGCGACACCCCGGCCGGATCTCCTTGCGGATGGAACCCGAATAGGCGATAAAGCTGGACTAGAGACTTGTGTGGTTAGTCAGGTCGTGGCCGACTCCCTCGCTAGGCTTCCGCTTGAAGGTTGCCGAGATACACGACGTGTACATGGTGGTAAGAGGCGAGAGCGTGTGTGAAGAAGTACAACCCTGCAGGGTTAACATCATCTATTCAAATAGCTGTGTCCGCGGTAAAGGACTTCTGGGTTGCTTGTACAGTTCATAGACAAGTGAAAGTGGATACTCTAAAATATGCAAGATAAGCATGAGTGCTATGGATGGCTTTCTCGTAGGGAGACGGGAGCGGATCCATAGTGGTGTATTGAAATGGTGAATATGTGGACTCGTGTGCGCCACCTCAAAAGAGTTACTTGCAGTCGTAGTTCAGGATAGCCACCGAGTCAAAGCTGGCTTGCTCTAGTTAAACCCCACCACCCCTTTGTTGATAATGGTGCATATGTAGTTAGTTCTGATGTAAGTCTTGCTGGGTACATTTGTACTCACGTTGCTTAATTTATGTTTTTGTAGAGAGACTTCAGTCTCGCTAGTTGTTCCATGTGGGCTTCGACGTTTAGCTTGTTACCTCAACTACGATCTTGTGCCCTCAGCAAGATCTGGCAGATAGTCAGGCTTCTCAGCTTTTTCCATTTGTAGATGTCTGTACTAAGACATGTTAAGCTTCCGCTTGTGCTTTGACTTGTATGCTCTGAGTGTTGGGTCATGAGACCCATGTTTGTAATATCTCGCTCTTCGGAGCCTATTGAATAAAATACTTCAGTTGCAGAGTCATGTTGTGATGCCATGTTGTATTTGCACATATTGAGCATATTGTGTGTATGTTATTGAAATGCTTGGTATGTGTGGGATCTGACTATCTAGTTGTTTATCCTTGGTAGCCTCTCTTACCGGGAAATGTCTCCTAGTGCTTCCACTGAGCCTTGGTAGCTTACTACTGCTCCGGAACACTTAGGCTGGCCGGCATGTGTCCTTCTTCGTTCCGGTGTCTGTCCCTTCGGGGAAATGTCACGCGGTGTCTACCGGAGTCCTGTTAGCCTGCTACATGCCCGGCTTATCGAGTCTGCTAGCCCAGCCGCTACAGCCCAGATTCACTCGCTGATGACCGACACGTTCGTTGCTTGGTCATGTATGGATGTCCCTGTAAGTTAGTGCCACTTTGGGTTCACGACTAGCCATGTTAGCCCGGGCTCCTTGTCATATGGATGCTAGCGACACTATCATATACGTGTGCCAAAAGGCGCAAACGGTCTCGGGCAAGGTAAGGCGACACCCGTGGGAATACCGTGCGGGAGGCCCAAAGTGATATGAGGTGTTATATGCTAGATCGGTGTGGCTTTGAGTCGGGGTCCTGACAGCTTTGGTATCAGAGCTTGACTGCCTGTAGGATTACCAAGCCAAACTGGTCGAAGTTGTGTCTAGAAATGCTTTAGTTATATAAGGGAATTGATTGTGGAAGGGAACGTAAGGCTCTTTTTACTCCTTTACCTTATGTCCTTCTGATCTGAGTCACCCTCTTCTTCTCTACGGGGTTAAGAATTAGGCCTTCTCTTCTTTCTATCAGGATCACGTGTTACTAATCCGTAGACTTATAGGATTGTTGGTTTCAAGCCTCAGTTCAGTTTCTACTAATTTTAGTATGTTGTCAGCTGAACCAGAACCTTGATATGATGTTGTTAAGTGACTATGCATATCCTTGTGATTGTCTCAAATCTTTTTGGAGCATTTACAGCCGTTATGCTATCCGAGTCATCCCAGGTTTCTAAACAGTCTGATGCTTTTGCAAATCCCTTCTTTCCGTTCTCGATGTTCCTTTGGGCCAGATTAACCACACTAATCGTCGAGTTGAGGTACTCCGTTGCCTCGGCGTATATGTTGAAGCCATTATTATGACCCTAGGCATCCTAGAGAACCACCCACTAATCTAGCAATGCTTTATATTCCCAGTGTGATGATTCTGGCCATTATTCTCGAAAGCATCCCGTGATGCCATTTAGTTAGTAGGCATTCTATTTCTGGGTTCTTGAACCCTAGATTCACTCTACCTACTTCATGTTGTTAGTGTTTGCTAGTTTGTTTAGGTTATTAGTAACCTTTGCGATAGTCCTCAAGGCTCGTGGTACATCCTTCTTCCAATTACCATGGACCATTCTTGGCAGGAGTTCTTTTGAACCAAAAGGTCACGACCAGAGTGCTCTTGATGAGTTCTCCATTCTATATTGTGAATGTGTCAGTTCTACCCTTTCCGCATGGGTTATCTGGAAGAAATGTTGAGCTTCGCTCGACATACTGATCTATGCATCCACAACTCATAAAAATATGTTCCTTTGAGTTGTCCTCTTTAGTTGTGTCTCGACCTCCGCCTATCAAGTGATAGTCAGAATAGTTGTGCCATCGCGCATATCGATGCCTATTATTCTTGGTCCGCAAGCCATTCTATTCGAATGACTAGGAGAAACAAACTCCAGTACCTCATCCATATCCAGGATTGGGTCAAAGCAGTTGTATTCCGCAGATCAAATGCAATCCAGCTATAGGTCTGTTCTACCCTGAAGTATTACCAGATTTTGTCTGGAGTGTCATGAGAATTGCACCATTTCTTATGAGCTTTTGATACAGTGATACTTCTCACCATCATTATTCATTCCTCGGTCCCCGTGTTATTGTTACCGGAATGCCGACAAGTGAATTGTGATGTGTGAATTCAATACTCCTGGCACCCCGTTGCTTGGTAGCTAAAGGTCAATAATTTCATTCTTAGCGTGTTGGTTATTGAATCATTGTTTCAAGGTAGATTGTGCTACCTAATCCTTGTTTCTGGTGCACTCTTCGATCAATGAGTTAGGAGTGTGTCAATCCATCACTCTCTTGATCACATCGTCTTGCCCTGAAAAGCAAGATTGTTCTCGAGCTTAGTAACATATCGGTGGTTCGTGATGTTTCGAATATCTTCTCGGAAGTATTACCAGGTTGTCACCTGACCGCTATGTTGAGTTCGTGATCATGTTGGGTTTCCTCTAAACCACCCATTCTCCAAGTTTCTGTGTGGATACTCTGAACTAGTTGGTTCAGCTAAACAACAACTTGGGGAGTTGTAAGATAAAGCTTTATCTAACTTAGTTCATTCCAAAGGTATATATTTTGTGTGTGTGTGTGTTGAATAAAGATGATATCTCCATCGATTGGTCCTCGTGATCAGTTGTTGGATCTATTGCCTTGTCAAAGCTTTGACTTGAGTGTGGGCTATCGTCAAGTCAAATCAGAACCAACGATGTTCGTAATGTTGTCTTACTCGTGGTTTTCCTCGAGCATACACCGTTATATCTTTTGTTCTGACCAATGCTATCACTTGTTCACATAATTGTGGAATTGCATTTACATGGAAATCTCGATAACTTGTTATTGAGCCCATCAGTAGCATTCTGTCTCCTCCATGATTTGTGTTGAACATCCAGCTAGTGTTGGAAACATCTACAAGCATTATCTTCATGTCCCATTCATGAAGCATGTGTTGGATGAAAGAAGTGATTTTTCTCTAATTCATGTGCACTTGATGTAAGTTGCCGCCGTGAGTTCGAGAAAGATTGTTTTGCTTCCGTGGAATCATCCCAAGTTAGTCACGCATGTGCGAAGTACTCTATGGTTTGATAGGTTGGCCGCCTCCATTCTATATGTGTTCCCTAGCATACCAAGCCACTGATTGACTTGTTCAAGGAGAAGAAGTTCCTTCTTAAGAGTATACCTTATGCAAGGACTTTGATATCCTCGATGATGGTTCCCCACCTGAACTCGGTAGTGTTTTATTATAAGACTACTTCATGGTCATGCTTGTCTGGGACAGCGTGCTCACATGTGTGTAGCAGAACCAGCTCATGTTTTCGAGCTTACTACCGTAGTTCCTTCCCCTAGAATCACGCAATGTCATCTCATCAATTTGTGTTGCAAACTTTCATTTTCTTTCTAGACTTGATGAGTGCTGGATTATTTCGACACTAACCAGATCTGAATCTCGGGCAGATGTGATGGTTGGAACATTTCCCAAGAACTATAATACTGGTCTCACCGTAACCGGTAAAGTGGATGTCGTGGCCAACACACCCAACCGGAAGACCTATTATTGTAGTATCTTGTTTGAGGAAGTTGGCCACCTCCCCATAAGGATTTCGTAGGATTTACTCCCTAGTTGTTCCTTATGGATTTTTGTGTTCCCGAAGTCTGACCTTTTACTTGATGTTCTAGATATCAAACCATATTTATGTATGGATTACGCTAGCACATCAAGGAGAACATTAGAAGCGGAGTGCTAAATGTCTATCGGTCGATCATTCAGAATTTGTTTTCCTTGTCCTTGCTAAGGTGAAGTCTGAGAAGGTGTGTAGGATCGAAAGTATGTCTAGAGGGGGGGTGATTAGACTACTTGACAATTTAAAAGTTTAGCCTTTTGATTAGGACAAGTTTTTAGCAAGTTCACAATGATGATCAAGTCAAGTATCACCCTACACATGCAATTCTAGAGTAATGGCAGCGGAAAGTAAATTGCACATGTAGTAATGGAGAGGTGGAGAAGAGCAAACGCAATTTGGAGACACGGAGATTTTTCTCGTGGTTCCGATAGGTGGTGCTATCGTCAATCCACGTTGATGGAGACTTCAACCCACGGAGGGTAACGGCTGCGAGAGTCCACGGAGGGCTCCACCCACGAAGGGTCCACGAAGAAGCAACCTTGTCTATGCCATCATGGCATACGCCCACGGAGGACTAGCCTTACTGGGGTAGATCTTCACGAAGTAGGCGATCTCCTTGCCCTTACAAACTTCTTGGTTCAACTCCACATCTCAACGGAGGCTCCCAAGCGACACCTAACCAATCTAGGAGGCACCACCTCCAAAAGGTAATAGATGGTGTTGGTGATGATGAACTCCTTGCTCTTGTGCTTCAAATGATAATCTCCCCAACACTCAACTCTCCTCACCGATTTGGCTGTGGTGGAAGAAGGGATTGAGTGGAAAGCAACTTGGGAAGGCTAGAAATCAAGTTTCATATGGTGGGAGTGGAGCAACTTGATCTCAACACAAGGGTAGGTAGTTTTCTTCTCGTAAATATAAGGTAGGAGTGGTAGTTCTTTCGATGGCTCTCTCAACGAATGAAGAGGAGGTGGAGGGTATTTATAGCCTCCACACAAAATCCAACTGCTACACACATTTGACCAATCTCGGTCGGACCGAAGTTGACAACTCGGTGAGACCGAAAGTTCAAATCTTGTGAACGTTGGGATTTTCGTGGGACCGAAAATACAATCTCTGTTAGTCCGATTCTTCCAAAGACTAGGGTTTGCCAATCTCGGTGGGATCGATTTTATCATCTCGGTGACACCGATATGATGATGTATGTTCTGAAGCTTGGCAACACTAGTTTCGTGAGACCGAGTTTGGAATCGAAAATCCAAATTTCTAGGGTTTGGGTATATGGTCGAGGTGGTTCATCTCGGTGTGGTGAGTTTATGGAATCGGTGGGACCGAGATTACTTATGAGTATATATTGGAATGAAAGATTGCTGATAGTTTGGGAGATAGATCACTAAGCACTTTGAGCAACCAGATCATTATCATAACCTCATCCCTTTAATAGTATTGGCTTTCCTATGGACTCAATGTGATCTTGGATCACTAAATCAAAATAGAGTCTTGAGGTTTTGCCAATGTTTTCCTTAGCATTTTGAGGGGTCCACATCTTCACCATTGCCATACCCATATCATCGAACTTTCGAAATGATCTCAAGAAACTATTAGTTCAATGATATATATGTTGTTATTAATTACCAAAACCACCCGGGGATTAGTTGCACTTTCAATCTCCCCCTTTTTGGTAATTGATGACAACATATAGATCAAAGCTTCGACAAAGAATATAATCAATGAATAATATCGTCGCTTTGAGAAGTATGTGATAAGCAAGAGCTCCCCTAAATTTGTGCATTATTTAAGATTTGCGCTTGAATGCAAATGCACAATCGACAGGATCATGGGTCACTCTTCCATGTCACATACATCTTGGTGGAGCGCACAAAATGATAAGAATGAATAGCATGCACCCAATCACCAAGACATGAGTAAATGATCATACAAGATATGAATAGCATATGATAAGCATTAAGCACACATTAAGGCATAGTATGATCAAGCACTCATCAAAGTAGAGCAAACGAGTATCAAACACACGGAATGTCTCGAAAATCTCAAAACTATCTCAAAGAAACCGCAAACGAAAGAGCAAAAGCGAGCACTCTCTCTCGAAGTCCTATGATCTATACAATTTCTCCCCTTTGGCAACAAGTTACCAAAAGTTCGAAAGGTATAGAGCTAAACGTCACTAGGGACTCTGCTGGCGGCTCCGTGCAGGTTGATGGAGTGGAGATAGCTGCATCTGCAAAGGCTTGGTGAAGTCTGTGGAGCTGGAGGAGTGGACACCGGAGCCTGAGCTGGAAGTGATGGAGCTGTGGGAGGTGCTGATGCAGAGTCCCGGGTCTCCACCGAATAGCAGCTGATCTGGGCTTTGGGAACCGGAGCAGCTGCTCATAGTCATCTGGACAAGGTCATCCTGCATCTCCTTCATGAGCTCTTCCTTCTCCCTCTTGGCTTCCTCGGTATCTGCCTCAAGCTTGTTGACAAGGACTTGCACTTGATCACTTGACATCCGAGCATGGAACTTGTCTTCAACTATCCTCTCAAGACTCTCCCGAGACGCACTATGCTGGCCAGCGTAGTTCAATCCTCTGGTAGCTTCAAGGAGCTGCTCTCCAACGCTCTTGGGTTTAGGCTGCTGCTGCTGCTGCTTCCTTCTCAGCTTTAGCTTGTTTGGCAGCTTCAGACTTAGCTTGACCTTCAATAGATGTGGGATCATCCTCAGTCATCACAACTTCATTGTCCTCATGTTCAGGCTGCAGTGGCAAGTGGGGTCTATCCAACAAGTAGGTGCCCGTGCCAAACTTGGCATTGATAAGCATCTGAATGTGCGGGGCAAAACCACATGACCTCTTCTGGTCTGCTGCAGCCCTCTTGATAGTCTCAACTATCAGGTCCATCACCTTGAAAGGTGCCTTCTGATCTAGAATATGCAGCATGTTGATAGAATAGCCTCTTATCATGCGATGATCTCCAGACTTGGGCATCAGGGTATGCCTCAGAATTGTGTTTGTGGTTGGGAGACCTGCCTGGAGGTGATACACTGAGCCGAGCTTCCAGATCTCTACATCCTTGGCTGGTACCTCATTGTACATGTTCCTCATAGACTCATGGTTTTTCTTGGGGATTCCATAGACATCAACATCATCATCTCTTTGCACTAGAGCATTCAGCAGTGCAGCCCACTCTTCAACAGTTGAAGAGAATCTCTGGCCTTCAGTCATCCATACAATCCTGCCATCTGGATAGAAATGAGCTGTGGCATAGAATTGCATGATCATCTCATCATTCCAAGCTGTCAGTTTCTGACCAACGAAATCTGCAACACCACATGCAGTGAAGCTCTCATGCACATGTGGGAAGTAGTCTCTGTGCTCTTCACTGTCAATGTATTCCCAGTCAACATATCTAGTGTCAGCAACAATGGGCTTCTTGTCCATAAGCACTGTCTCATAGAAATCTTGTTGCTCTCTGGTGTGGAACCTTGGATCTACAGCAGTCCTTCTCCTGGTGGCATATGGATCAGCTTGCCTCCATAGCCTGAGACCTTTGTCTTTCCTTTCCTTCATGTTTTCAGCTTGAGGATGAGCATCATTGTGGACTGGCAGTTTTTGTCTGAGTTTCAGCAATACATGTGCCTCATCATCTGACTCAGCTGGTGGCACATTGTCTTTCTTCTTCTCTGAAGCAGGAATGTTTCTCACTGTTTTCTTGGGCTTGGCAAGAAGCTTGGCTTGAGCTGCCTTTGCTGGAGCTGATGGCTTAGACTTAGTAGGTGCTCCCGCCTCGATGGCATCTCCCATCAACTTAGGCTTCTGAGGAGGCTGGGGTGCTTCCTCATCTGAATCATCATCAGCTGCTTCATCATGCACAATCCTCTTCCTCTTGGAAGTTTTCTTTACCTTGCTGGAGGTTTCTTCTTCCATGCTCAGCTTCTTAGCAACTGTGGACTTCTTCACTTTGTCTGGTGCCTCTCTTGGTTTGTCGCCCTTGATGCTCTTTTGGCAACCACTTTCCTCTTAGGCTTAGATGTGATCTCTTCCTCAAGAACAAAGTCGAATCTTCTTCATCGAATTTCTTCTTCCCGCCCTGGTGGCAGCTGGAGGCAAACCACTTTGTGTGCTCCTCTCACCATCATCGGAAAAGCTGCTGGCCTCGGGACTAGTGCCCCTCTCGAATCTCAGCATTGGTGATTCAGACTGTTCGCTGTCACCTGGCATCCGACATGGCCGACAACCTGTGAATAGATTAGGTATAGGCGTAATAGAAGAGTTATCACAAACTGCAGAAGATTTTGCAAAAAATGAGTTCAAATTTCAGTTTTAGGTTTTCACAGAATGCATTTGGTCGACCGAGTCTAAAATTCGTGGATCCAAGTGTCTAAACATAACCATTCACACCACTTTCGGTTGGACGAAATGGGTTTCGTCTAGCCGAGAACACTAGGGTTTCACTAAATCCTCATTTCGGTCTTACCGATTTGCACAACTCGGTTTCACCGAAAAGTGCAAAGGTCAATGGCCAGAGGCCAAATCGGTCGATCCGAGAATGTAGAATCGGTCACACCGAGATGTGTTCGCGGAAACCTAACCCTAAAATTTTTACTCAATTTCGTTCTAAGAACTAATCTGCTGGATAGAAAGATCTCAAACGTGGCAAGAAGCTAGGCAAACCTATCGTGCATTGAATCGGAGGTTGAAGACGAGAGGATCAAACTCACCCTAACTTGGTGGAGTTTTCACGGCACAACGGCGCGGAGAGATTGACCGCTGACGGCGACGGAGACTGCGGCGAGGGCGACAAAGCGATGACGGAGATGATCCGAGACCACGGCGACGGCAAAGCAAAGGGTTTGGGGCGAGACATTTTGAAGAAAGAATCAACGCGCGCTACCCTCAGGTATATATACCCTTCAGTTGTCGGTGGGACCAAGTTGGAAAACTTCGGTGGCACCGAGATGGTTAATTGCAAGCGGTTACTCACTTCGTCACGCCGAAATTTGCAACTCGGTTTCACCGAGGTGAAAACCTAGATCAATCCAAGTGCTTTCGGTCTGTCCGATTTTGAGTGAGTTGGTCTGACCGAAAATACTTAGAAGGTTTTGGAAGTTAAGCTTTTGACGGATCGGTGGCTCCGAGTGCTCCTCACTCGGTCTGTCCGAAAAAGACTTGTTCAAAGTTTGTGATATAAGCATGAATAGAATTTGAGACAAGAAAGCATAGATAGCTAGGGGAGGAACTTAGGCATTCTTGTCCATCCATTTGGTCAAAAAGAACAAATCCAAAAAGACCAAAGCAACAAATGGATGTCCTCGAATGGATAAAATTATGCATCCAACATGCTCACACAATAAGATAGCAAATCAAATATGTGTCAAACATGCACAAACAAAACACTAGCTACTATCACACAATTTGTCGATGACTAGGTCATCTATATATGAGTATATTGACTTAGGAGTCAAATGAGAACATTTGATCATAGGTCATACTCATCGTTTAAGCACAAGTGGGGTTACCACTTTTACATAAAGCATTAATGTGTTCACATCATTTTAAGATGCTTTAGCTCAATTCTTTAGAGCAAAGCTCCCTCTTGATGTGAGAACCCCTTTTAAAGGGTCAAACTAACCTTGGGTTGTCGTAGAAGACTTCATGTAGATGTTGAAGATGTGGATGCTCAATGTTGATGAAGATCATCAAGAGTTGGGAGCAATCCTTTGGATTCGGGCACTTTCAATACCTACATGGGTTAGTCCCACAAGGAACAAACAAGGATATCCATGGACATAGATTGAAGTACACAATAGATGATGTCCACGAATGCAATGATTACCTTGTCCCTTGACTTACCAACAAGAGGGTTTGTGACTCCATGAACTAGTGCAAGATGTGGAAGTTGATTGCACAAGTTCTCGCCAAAATGAATGTGAGTGAAATATGTTGGCGGAGTCACCCTCAAGAACTCTCTAGTTCTTCTTCTTCGGGATCCACATCATCTTGATGGGAATCCTTGGGGTAGTAGTTGAGCTTGACGAAGTAGAACTTGAAGTTTCCTTGGGAACTCACTTGACCATGGCCTTGGGTGCTTCAATAAATGCATCAATCTCCTCTTGAAGCTTGTCCTTGCCTTTTAGCTTGTGGTCTTGTGGTGGAAGGTCATCTTGAGCTTGTTCCACATTGGAAGAAGTAGGATCATACTTCTCCTTTTGAGAGACAAACTTTGGAGTGGGATATTGACCTTCTTCCCATTCAACACCCTCGGCGTTGAACTTTCGCTCAAAACCAATTCCTTGATTCTTCGGTGCCTTCCTTGCTTGCGTAACAATTTCTCAAAGTTCTTGCTTCGGCAAGGCTCTTGTAGACACCTTTTCTATAATCCCTTTCAATAAACTATTTTCTTGCTCAAGTGTAACTTGGCTTGAAACATTGTTAGTGGAATCAAGAGAATTACTAGAACCAATTATGTTGCTTCTAGATGAAGAATTTTTCTTATGCTTGTCATGCTTAGTTTTAATAGGTGGCAAGAAATTAGACAAGAGAAGTCGTTTGGCAAGATATGAAGAACTCTTCTTTCGAAGATCGTCATTGATAGCTTTTAGGAACTCATGTTCTTGCTCTAGATTGAGCTTCTCGAAGCGTAGCTTCTCATGAGATCTTAGGAGCTCTCTATGATCTTCTTGAGTTGTTTCATGAGCTAACTTAAGAGTGTTTAGTTCTTTAGTCAAACGCTCAATCTCCTTCATAGCATTGTCATTCGACTCTTCTCGACTATAAAGACTACTAGCATGTTCATCATTACTAGGCTCACTAGATTTGTCATGTAAGAGCTCATCTTCACCAAGCAAGTCATCCTCATCACTATCAAAGTCAATGAATTCAGGGTGTGATACCTTGGGGCCTTTAGCCATGAAGCATCTTCCAATTCCCTCATTTGGTGAATCAAACAAGTCATAGGAGTTGGAGGATATGAGAGCAAGACCGGCAACACCTTCATCTTGACTGTATTCGGAGTTGGAGTGATAGCTTCTTTTGGAGTGATTGTCGGAGTCAGAGCCGGAGACCCATTCACCTACATGAGCTTGATGTTTTCTTCTTGTGTAGCTCCTTGATGACTTGTCTTTCCTCTCCGAATCCTTGCTTCTCCGAGAGGATCTTCGTTCATAACGATCATCTCTACTCCTTCTCTCTTCCGAGGTGACTCTTCTCTTGAGCTTCTTCTTCTTGGAGATTCTTCCTTCTCTTGTGGGGAGTCGAACACTCATTTGAGTAGTGTCCGGTCTTCCACAATTGTAGCAGATTCGATCACGACTAGAAGATCTCTTTTCATCATATGATCTAGACTTTGAGCTTCTTTCCTTGCTTCTACTCTTGTAGAATTTGTTGAAGTTCTTCACCATTAGGCTTATCTCTTCATTGGAAACTAGCTTGTCACTTGAGGTTGTGGGAGCTTCAATTGTAGCTTTGTAAGCACTACTTGACTTGTTGTGAAGCTCTTCCTTATCTTTAAGTGTCATCTCATGAGCAACAATTCTTCCAATGACTTCGGTAGGCTTGAGATTCTTGTAGTTTGGCATCATTTGGATCAAAGTGCACACGGTGTCATACTTTCCATCCAAAGCTCGAGAATCTTCTTGATGATGAATCGGTCGGTCATTTCTTCGCTTCCTAAGCCGCAATCTCATTTGTGATGAGAGCAAGCCTAGAATACATTTCAGCGACTCCTTCACCTTCCTTCATCTTGAACTTGTCAAGTTGACCTTGAAGAACATCTAGCTTTGATTCCTTCACGGACTCGGTACCTTCGTGCATTTCGACCAAAGTATCCCAAATCTCTTTTGCATTCTCAAGACGGCTGATTTTATTGAACTCCTCGGGACACAAAGCATTGAAGAGAATGTCACAAGCTTGAGCATTGTTTTGCAACATCCGCAATTCATCCGCTGTAGCTTCGCGATCCGGAACTTTTCCTTCCTCGAAGAACTCACCTTGCAAGCCAACACAAATAATGCCCCATGCGGCAGGGTTATGTCCAAGAATATGCATTTTCATTTTATGCTTCCAACTAGCAAAATTTTATGCCCCATGTTGAAGCCAATATTATGACCCTAGGCATCCTAGAGAACCACCCACTAATCTAGCAATGCTTTATATTCCCAGTGTGATGATTCTGGCCATTATTCTCGAAAGCATCCCGTGATGCCATTTAGTTAGTAGGCATTCTATTTCTGGGTTCTTGAACCCTAGATTCACTCTACCTACTTCATGTTGTTAGTGTTTGCTAGTTTCTTTAGGTTATTAGTAACCTTTCCGATAGTCCTCAAGGCTCGTGGTACATCCTTCTTCCAATTACCATGGACCATTCTTGGCAGGAGTTCTTTTGAACCAAAAGGTCACGACCAGAGTGCTCTTGATGAGTTCTCCATTCTATATTGTGAATGTGTCAGTTCTACCCTTTCCGCATGGGTTATCTGGAAGAAATGTTGAGCTTCGCTCGACATACTGATCTATGCATCCACAACTCATAAAAAATATGTTCCTTTGAGTTGTCCCTCTTTAGTTGTGTCCTGACCTCCGTCTATCAAGTTATAGTCAGGAATAGTTGTGCCATCGCGCATATCGATGCCTATTATTCTTTGGTCCGTCAAGCCATTCTATTCGGAATGACTAGGAGAAACAAACTCCGGTACCTCATCCATATCCAGGATTGGGTCAAAGCAGTTGTATTCCGCAGATCAAATGCAATCCAGCTATAGGTCTATTCTACCCTGAAGTATTACCAGATTTTGTCTGGAGTGTCATGAGAATTGCACCATTTCTTTTGAGCTTTTGATACAGTGATACTTCTCACCATCATTATTCATTCCTCGGTCCCCGTGTTATTGTTACCGGAATGCCGACAAGTGAATTGTGATGTGTGAATTCAATACTCTCGCACCCGCTGCTTGGTAGCTAAAGGTCAATAATTTCATTCTTAGCGTGTTGGTTATTGAATCATTGTTTCAAGGTAGATTGTGCTACCTAATCCTTGTTTCGTGCACTCTTCGATCAATGAGTTAGAGTGTGTCAATCCATCACTCTCTTGATCACATCGCCTTGCCCTCGAAAAGCAAGATTGTTCTCGAGCTTAGTAACATATCGGTGGTTCGTGATGTTTCAATATCTTCTCGGAAGTATTACAGTTGTCACCGACCGCTATGTTGAGTTCGTGATCATGTTGGGTTTCCTCTAAACCACCCATTCTCCAAGTTTCTGTGTGGATACTCTGAACTAGTTGGTTCAGCTAAACAACAACTTGGGGAGTTGTAAGATAAAGCTTTATCTAACTTAGTTCATTCCAAAGGTATATATTTTGTGTGTGTGTGTGTTGAATAAAGATGATATCTCCATCGATTGGTCCTCGTGATCAGTTGTTGGATCTATTGCCTTGTCAAAGCTTTGACTTGAGTGTGGGCTATCGTCAAGTCAAATCAGAACCAACGATGTTCGTAATGTTGTCTTACTCGTGGTTTTTCCTCGAGCATACACCGTTATATCTTTTGTTCTGACCAATGCTATCACTTGTTCACATAATTGTGGAATTGCATTTACATGGAAATCTCGATAACTTGTTATTGAGCCCATCAGTAGCATTCTGTCTCCTCCATGATTTGTGTTGAACATCCAGCTAGTGTTGGAAACATCTACAAGCATTATCTTCATGTCCCATTCATGAAGCATGTGTTGGATGAAAGAAGTGATTTTTCTCTAATTCATGTGCACTTGATGTAAGTTGCCGCCGTGAGTTCGAGAAAGATTGTTTTGCTTCCGTGGAATCATCCCAAGTTAGTCACGCATGTGCGAAGTACTCTATGGTTTGATAGGTTGGCCGCCTCCATTCTATATGTGTTCCCTAGCATACCAAGCCACTGATTGACTTGTTCAAGGAGAAGAAGTTCCTTCTTAAGAGTATACCTTATGCAAGGACTTTGATATCCTCGATGATGGTTCCCCACCTGAACTCGGTAGTGTTTTATTATAAGACTACTTCATGGTCATGCTTGTCTGGGACAGCGTGCTCACATGTGTGTAGCAGAACCAGCTCATGTTTTCGAGCTTACTACCGTAGTTCCTTCCCCTAGAATCACGCAATGTCATCTCATCAATTTGTGTTGCAAACTTTCATTTTTCTTTCTAGACTTGATGAGTCTGGATTATTCTGACACTAACCAGATCTGAATCTCAGGCAGATGTGATGGTTGGAACATTTCCCAAGAACTATAATACTGGTCTCACCGTAACCGGTAAAGTGGATGTCGTGGCCAACACACCCAACCGGAAGACCTATTATTGTAGTATCTTGTTTGAGGAAGTTGGCCACCTCCCCATAAGGATTTCGTAGGATTTACTCCCTAGTTGTTCCTTATGGATTTTTGTGTTCCCGAAGTCTGACCTTTTACTTGATGTTCTAGATATCAAACCATATTTATGTATGGATTACGCTAGCACATCAAGGAGAACATTAGAAGCGGAGTGCTAAATGTCTATCGGTCGATCACTCAGAATTTGTTTTCCTTGTCCTTGCTAAGGTGAAGTCTGAGAAGGTGTGTAGGATCGAAAGTATGTCTAGAGGGGGGGTGATTAGACTACTTGACAATTTAAAAGTTTAGCCTTTTGATTAGGACAAGTTTTTAGCAAGTTCACAATGATGATCAAGTCAAGTATCACCCTACACATGCAATTTTAGAGTAATGGCAGCGGAAAGTAAATTGCACATGTAGTAATGGAGAGGTGGAGAAGAGCAAACGCAATTTGGAGACACGGAGATTTTTCTCGTGGTTCCGATAGGTGGTGCTATCGTCAATCCACGTTGATGGAGACTTCAACCCACGGAGGGTAACGGCTGCGAGAGTCCACGGAGGGCTCCACCCACGAAGGGTCCACGAAGAAGCAACCTTGTCTATGCCATCATGGCATACGCCCACGGAGGACTAGCCTTACTCGGGGTAGATCTTCACAAGTAGGCGATCTCCTTGCCCTTACAAACTTCTTGGTTCAACTCCACATCTCAACGGAGGCTCCCAAGCGACACCTAACCAATCTAGGAGGCACCACCCTCCAAAAGGTAATAGATGGTGTTGGTGATGATGAACTCCTTGCTCTTGTGCTTCAAATGATAATCTCCCCAACACTCAACTCTCCTCACTGATTTGGCTGTGGTGGAAGAAGGGATTGAGTGGAAAGCAACTTGGGAAGGCTAGAAATCAAGTTTCATATGGTGGGAGTGGAGCAACTTGATCTCAACACAAGGGTAGGTAGTTTTCTTCTCGTAAATATAAGGTAGGAGTGGTAGTTCTTTCGATGGCTCTCTCAACGAATGAAGAGGAGGTGGAGGGTATTTATAGCCTCCACATAAAATCCAACCGTTACACATTTGACCAATCTCGGTCGGACCGAAGTTGACAACTCGGTGAGACCGAAAGTTCAAATCTTGTGAACGTTGGGATTTTCGTGGGACCGAAAATACAATCTCGGTTAGTCCGATTCTTCCAAAGACTAGGGTTTGCCAATCTCGGTGGGATCGATTTTATCATCTCGGTGACACCGATATGATGACGTATGTTACTGAAGCTTGGCAACACTAGTTTCGTGAGACTGAGTTTGGAATCGGAAAATCCGAAATTTCTAGGGTTTGGGTATATGGCTGAGGTGGTTCATCTCGGTGTGACTGAGTTTATGGAATCGGTGGGACCGAGATTACTTATGAGTATATGTTGGAATGAAAGATTGCTGATAGTTTGGGAGATAGATCACTAAGCACTTTGAGCAACCAGATCATTATCATAACCTCATCCCCTTTTAATAGTATTGGCTTTCCTATGGACTCAATGTGATCTTGGATCACTAAATCAAAAATAGAGTCTTGAGGTTTTGCCAATGTTTTCCTTATCATTTTGAGGGGTCCACATCTTCAGTCATTGCCATACCCATATCACTGAACTTTCTGAAATGATCTCAAGAAACTATTAGTTCAATGATATATATGTTGTTATTAATTACCAAAACCACCCGGGGATTAGTTGCACTTTCAAGGTGTTATCTTCCTTTGCATCTGCATCCTCGATCACTATTCATCGTGGTAGTATGTTGTGTTGCCAGGATCCTTGACGTGGATATTGGTAAAACCTTGATGAATATGGAAATGCTCACGTTCTTGAGAGCATGCTCAGTCACTGGGTTGTATCCTCGGCATCATCTGGAATGTGCTTCCCATTTGCTGAGTTGTCTTATAACTCTAGTTTTCTTTCCAAACTGAGTATGCCTTTCCTTCAGACTCTTTCAAACAATCGACTTTGATTGTCTTAGGATGGTATAAAGAGTCTTAATGATCTAGATATCAAAAGGTATTCTTTTTGCCACTTAAGGGGTAATTCTATGAGTCACCTCCCTTGAGGTGCCCCGTTATGGAATCATGGCAATTCCTCCTCGCTACTTTGAAACCCTCGTCAAATTGTTTCTTCCGTCCTTTCCAAGGTGTGTTTTGCCTCTCAGCCCAAGAGATGTTTCTACGTCTCGTTTCGTGAGTTGATCTTGTGATCATTAAGACGATCCATCATTGTAGAGTTGTTCCTATCCTCGTGTTTGATGAAGATTTCAAAAGCAGAGTTGTCAAGACCAAGGTGATGCAAGGAATCGACGTTCCTACGAAGTACAGTTGGATCGTGAAGATTGTGATAGTTTTGTGTCCCCACTGTCTTCTTACCTCACGTCTTGAATCTCGGGTCGAGATTCTTGTTTAGTGGGGGTGAGTTGTCACATCCCTAGCTTCACTTGGCACATGGGTTGGCTTGTTGCTACATCATGTCTAAAATACTGAAAGCTGAACTGAGGAAATTTGAAAGCCTCAAAACTTAAATAAAAGAAGGGCAAAAACCCTGGAAATTTCATTCTTTGTTTCCAAGATGTCCCTTGGCAATGTTTGAGAATTTTGGCAAGAGCTATATATCAAACCAAAATTTAGGAACATTTCTAAGGATCTACCTCGGGCATTGAATTTAAATCAATACTATATTTGAATTTGAACTTATATTCAAATATATACTGAATATATGTTCAAATAACTGAAACAATTTTATGTGCTTTGGGATAATTCCATTGTGCTGAATAAAATGTTCAGGGGAATTTTGTCATTGTTTTTGATTCTTTTATTGGAAACAGTGGCAAAAGGAAGTAAATTAAACAAAACAGAAGAAAAATTACAAAAGAGCAGAGGCCTACCTAACTTACCTATGCAGCCGAACCCTGTAGAAGGCCCAGCCCACCTCGGCATCCCCTGTCGTCTTCCTCCTCTGCCAGGAGGACGAGGGCGTGTGTTCGCCGCGCGCGCACGCACTGCGGCCACCTCCTCCCTCCCTGCCCGCCTAGCTCCTCTTGGACGGCTCTAGGCGAGCGCCACGCAGCCCCTCGACCCTCTCTCACTCTCCCTGGATCCCTCCTTCTCCCCTGGCCATTTTACCCTCTCCCTCCTTGTTCTTCGCCGAACAGAGAGCCCCGCCGGCCACCGCAGCCGCTCGTGTGGCTAGCGCCAACGTTTTCGCCGTGCTAGCATCATCCACGCCGAGCTCCGCAGCTTCTGCGAGATGACGCACGCGTCCCCGAGTGCCCTGCAACACCATCACCATCGTCGTCTTCTTCCTCGGATGCCTGAGATCACCATCTTCAATTTTTCCGCGTCCAACGCCTCCCCGAGCCCTCTGAGACAATCATCGACCCCGCTGTGAGCTCCTCTTCTTTTCCCCCCTCTCCCCGCACTCATTTGCTCGCTGTAGCTGCAACACTCAGCGTGGCTGAAGCTCACCGCCGCCGTCCATGGCGCCACCATGGTAACCGCGGCCACAACTCGCACATGAGCAGTGCCGCGAGCTCAGCGGGTCCCCACGAACCCAACGCCGCCTCTCTTAGCTCCTGACTTGCACCACAGCACGCCGTGCCTCTCTGGACTGAACTCTGGCGCCACCGCGAGCTCCATTCTGGTGAGCTCCAGCCACCCCAGCTCGAGGTATTGCCACCCCTGGATGCGCGCGAATCCCAGCAACCCATAGCCACAAACCACGCCCGAAACCATCCCCTGTAGCGCTTTCTCGTGGCGTTTCCGTCGTCGGATTTGGTCACCGTCGGCGAAACTCCGACGGGCTGACGTGGCAACGTCTTTAGCAGCTAAACATGCTAATTAACCCCACTCCTTGGACACTGACAGTGGGCTCTGCTGCCTAATTAAACCGCTAATAGTTTTAAGTTAGTTTAGTTAACAAAACCAGCGGACCCACGCGTCAGGGTTGACTAGCTGACGTGGCAGTTGACCGGACCCACCTGCCAGTGGGACTAACCAGCTTGAGTCACTCACATGTAGGACCCACGCGTCAGGTTTGACCTGGACCGGGTTTGTTGACCTGCTGAGGTCAAGATGACGAATGTCGACAAGAAGAATGATTTTCTGGATTTAAAATAAATCAGAAAATCCAGAAAATGTCCTAAACTTCTAAAAATCATAGAAATTCAAACTTTACTCCAAATGAAATAAGTTATATATGAAAAATGATCAGAAACATCCAATCTATCCGTCTGTGCAATTTTCATGCATGTTAGAACAACTTATAGCTGCTGTTTAGCACAAATCATATAAATGGCATTTGAATATCCACATATGGAGTTAGAATTTGAATCTTGGATTCAAATCAACTTCATTTAATCTGGTTGCTAGTTGCATTAGCTCATACCACATCATATTGCCATGTTACACTAATGCATCATATTGTTGCATTGCATTGATTGTGTTCTTTCTCTGTTGCCGGTGTTTGTCCCCTCTCGGTAGACGTTGCCTCAACGATGTGATCGATGACACTGATGAAGAGCTATACTATCTTCGGAAGTGTCAGGCAAGCAAAACCCCCTTGTTCATTCTGATACAATCCCACTCTCTCGCTCCTGCTCTCTTTTACTGCATTAGGACAACAATGATTCAACTGTTACATGCTGCGGTAGTTGAACCCCTTTCCTCTGCATGACCTCTCATTGCCATAGTAAATAGATGAAACCCACTAGCATGAGTAGGAGTTGTTTGAGCCCTGATGTGCCTACTCATTCATGCTTGTTGTCACGCCTGCTACTGCTTAGAGTTGAGTCAGGTCTGATTCATCGGGGATGAATTGGAATGTGGTGAACTTGTCCTACTATTGAGAGCTAAGTGTGTGAACACGATTTGGTAAAGGTAGCGGTGAGAGGCCATGTAGGAGTACATGGTGGGTTGTCTCATTGCAGCCGTCCTCAGGAACTGAGTTCTGTGTTTGTGATCCACGAACAGTTACTACCACACATTGGAATGCTTAAGTGCCCCACTCAACTTATTAATCAACTTGATCTCTGTCCAGGAGTTGCAACTAGTTTCTGGTGTTCGTAGGTAGTGCTAGTAGTCTACCAAGTGGCACCCGGTACAGGTGGGCTTGGGACAAACTACGCACAGTGGCACGGTGTACCAAGTGGCACCCGGATGGTGGGCTTGGGAACCCTGCTCACATCATTTGGGGCCATGAGCGACACCCCGGCCGGATCTCCTTGCAGATGGAACTCGAATAGGCGATAAACCTGGACTAGAGACCTGTGTGGTTTGTCAGGTCGTGGCCGACTCCCTCGCCAGGCTTCCGCTTGAAGGTTGCCGAGATACACGACGTGTACATGGTGGTATGTGGCGAGAGCGTGTGTGAAGAGGTACACCCCTGCAGGGTTAACATCATCTATTCGAATAGCCGTGTCCGCGGTAAAGGACTTCTAGGTTGCCTGTACAGTTCATAGACAAGTGAAAGTGGATACTCTAAAATACGCAAGATAAGTGTGAGTGCTATGGATGGCGTTCTCGTAGGGATACAGGAGCGGATCCATAGTGGTGTATCGATATGGTGAATATGTGGACTCGTGTGCGCCACCTCAAAAGAGTTACTTGCAGTCGTAGTTCAGGATAGCCACTGAGTCAAAGCTGGCTTGCTGTAGTTAAACCACACCACCCCTTTGTTGATAGTGGTGCATATGTAGTTAGTTCTGATGTAAGTCTTGTTGGGTACATTTGTACTCACCTTGCTTAATTTATGTTTTTGCAGAGAGACTTCAGTCTCGCTAGTATTTCCACGTGGGCTTCGACGTTTAGCTTGTTACCTCAGCTACGATCTTGTGCCCTCGGCAGGATCTGGCAGATAGTCAGGCTTCTCAGCCTTTTCCATTTGTAGATGTCTCAGACTCGAGACATGTTAAGCTCTCGCTTGTGCTTTGACTTGTATGTTTCGAGTGTTGGGTCATGAGACCCATGTTTGTAATATCTCGCACTTCAGAGCCTATTGAATAAAATACTTCAGTTGCAGAGTCATGTTGTGATGCCATGTTGTATTTGCTCATATCGAGAATATTGTGTGTATGTTATTGAAATTCTTGGTATGTGTGGATCCGACTATCTAGTTGTTTATCCTTGGTAGCCTCTTCATCGAAATGTCTCCTAGTGCTTCCATCGAGCCTTGGTAGCTTGCTCTTTGCTCAGGAAGACTTAGGATGGCCGGCATGTGTCCTTCTTCGTTCCTGTGTCTGTCCCTTCGGGGAAATGTCACGCGGTGTCTACCGGAGTCCTGTTAGCCCTGCTACAGCCCGGTTTACCGGAGTCCTGCTAGCCCAGCCGCTACAGCCCGGATTCACTCGCTGATGAACGACACGTTCGTTGCTTGGTCATGTATGCCTGTCCCTGTAAGTTAGTGCTACTTTGGGTTCACGACTAGCCATGTTAGCCCGGGCTCCTTGTCATATGGATGCTAGCAACACTATCATATACGTGTGCCAAAAGGCGCAAACGGTCTCGGGCAAGGTAAGGCGACACCCGTGGGAATACCATGCGCAAGGCCACAAAGTGATATGAGGTGGTACATGCTAGATCGGTGTGGCTTTGAGTCGGGGTCCTGACAATTAGATCTAGGCATCGTCGGCGTTGCCCTTCTCGTTGGCCTTGTTCACCTTGAGATTCTGCCATTAAACATATAAACATATAAGTAAAGTACACTAATTCTAGAATAGAAAACACAAAGCAATAAAACTATGCTGCTATGTGCACCGTGCATACATGCTTGTGCTCCTAGACGAGCAAGATTGATTTGCTTTGCTAGATGAAAGTAGGAGTAGATGGTAAATCAACCACTAAAGCTAAAGTCAGTGAGATAAGAATGAAGTCACTCCTCTATTTACAATACAAATTCACAACCATTACACGACATCATTATTTAACTTAGGAGCTTCAGAGCTACACAATGCATGCGCACAAAAACATTACACGACGCCATTATTTAATCACTAAATCATGGGCTCAGTTGGCTCCGACAATCCTAGCTGATACACAATAACATGGTTATTAAGTTTTCTCCTATATGACTTGTAGCAATCTCTACATGGAAACAGGGCAGAAAATCGAATTACCAAGGTGCATGTGGCGTCGCTAAAAAGCAGCAGTAGTTCTCCAAATGAAAAAGGGCAAGCAGTAGAAAACACCCTCTTGTCCAAGGAAGCAAAAGGCTTGCACGATCAGACCAGAGAAATGTGCACACAAGTTCCAACTTTCAACACATAAATGTATGTGAGACTGTGAGTTCTAGCCAAGGATTTCCTTTTTGTTTATGTGCAATAGGTCAGGCTGTGTTCTAGACGAGGCTTTGCACTACACAAATTTTGATAATTATTCTTAGTCTGAAAAATCTACCAACACAAATTTAACTTAGGAGCTTCAGAGCTACACAATGCATGCGGTTTAGAGAGGATCTTTCTTTTCACTGTCGATCAAGCCAACATACTTGCTGCCATTTTTACCTGAAAGCTCTCACACGGTCCACTCAGGATCCCGAGGGCTAAAGAAGGAAGCGGTGACGTTGGAGTTCAGCAGCTTCAGCGCGAGGCCGGACTTGATGCACCTCGGGGTCTTGTACTGGTTGATGGAGCTTCCTGGAGCAGCAACAACGAACGAACGAACCCCTGCACTGCAGCATCAAATCGATTATGAGGAAATTTGTCAAGGGGAAGGGGGCGGGGAGAGAAATCTGAGGTCCGAGATCCAGGAGTACCTTGGCGGCGGTCAGGTACGAACGGATGACGGCAGGAGTCCGGCATCTCTTGTGCGGTCGGCAACGGACGAGGAAGAGAGGCGTCGAAAGGCACGACCACATCATCGACCGAGAAGAAGCACGCATGCGGAGCAGGGTGGCTTCCCTATCAGCGTGGAGAAGGAGGCTACGTCGCGGATGGGGAAGCGGTTGGCGGTGGCGCGGGAGAGAGATTTGGTGG
Organism: Aegilops speltoides; assembly: GCA_021437245.1. Taxonomy (NCBI): domain Eukaryota; kingdom Viridiplantae; phylum Streptophyta; class Magnoliopsida; order Poales; family Poaceae; genus Aegilops; species Aegilops speltoides. The sequence continues at coordinate 363,177,239 of CM038146.1, read as the reverse complement.
CGTTGCCGGCCGTGGTGATGGTGGTGCGGGAGAGAGAGGGGGAGAGGTTGGGTGGTGGCGGCAGAGGAGGGGAATGAATCGCGGAGGATGAGGGGGACGCCATGGCATCACGGAGGCAGAGGAGGGATGGGGGAGACGAGGTCGGCGGTGGTGGATGGCCGGCAAAGGTGGGGGAGAGGGAGGGGAGGGTGCAGACTAGCGGCAAGGGGAGAGGGAGCGCTAGGGTTCGCGTGCGGGTCTGTGGATCGGGCTTAGTGGGGTGAGAGAGTGAGGGAGTTTTTTTTGAGACAAAGAGGGGGGTGAGGGAGAAACGGTTGTCGTCGGATCCGGGAGCATCCGACGGCGTTGGAGGCACGATCCGCGTGAGACGTCCATGGACCAATCAAAACTCAGTACATGTTATGGCCATCTAAATTGGTCGTAATCGACTAAAAATAAGGTGTTGAATCATATTCATGATATGAGAAATTCAAAAAAAAATAAAAACATTCTCATTGTGTCAGCAAATGTGACCTAGTTTTTAGGAAAACTAACAAACTTGGAATTGGAATAAGACAAATATCTTTAAAAAGTGTTATAAGAGATGAGTTTTTAGGGAAAAAATCATTTTCTATTTTTCAAGTGCCCGAAATGAGCTTTTTTTGTGAAGGACCTACCAAATATTTGTTGCAAAATTGTACCAAATCAATTTTCTAAAATACTTGGACATATTTAATGCACAATTAACCAAATGGTTGGGTGTGAAAAGCTTTGATCCATTTCTCGTGAAAAGGATAAATTTCCGCCGATTCAGTAGGAAGTGGGTCAAATTTGAACTCCAGGTGCCTCACAGTTTGCTCTTTATTTTTTTACAAAAATCATTTCTAGGTACATAAGTATCTATTTAATCAGAGAAACACCAAAAAAATCCAAGATTCAACCACTAGCGAGGAACGGTCATGCCCGCCATTTTGACCGCATTTTGAAACGGGCATGAAAATTTCAAAACAAAATTGGAAAATTGGAAAACCTTCACATTGTGTCATTATATGTGACCAAGGTACCAGGAAAAATAATAAACTTGTAATATGGCAATTCTTTTTAAAAGTTGTTCTCAGAAATGAGCTATCTTGTGTGAAGATTCATGGCTTTCAAGCCAAATGATCAATCTTATGGCCACATTCATGGCATAGTTTGTTCAAATGATCCCATATTGTGCACAAAGGTGCATCTTGGAATGACAAACAATGTTGCCTAAGGAAGTTATCATTTTCTTTGCACAAAGAAATCATTTTTCATTTTTCAAGTGCCCAAAATGAGCTTTTTTGTGAAGGACCTACCAAATATTTGTTGCAAAATTGTACCAAATCAATTTTCTAAAATACTAGGACATATTTAATGCACAATTGACCAAATGGTTGGGTGTGAAAAGCTTTGATCCACCTCTCATGAAAAAGACAAAATTCCACCGATTCAGTAGGAAGCAGGTCAAATTTGAACTGCATGTGCCTCATAGTTTGCTCTTTATTTTTTACAAAAATTATTTCTAGGTACATAAGTATCTATTTAGTCAGAGAAACACCAAAAAAAATCCAAGATTCAACCACTATCTAGGAACGGTCATGCCCGTCGTATTGACCGCATTTTGAAACGGGCATAAAAAATTCAAAAAAATCAAAAAATTGGAAAACCTTCGCATTGTGTCATTATATGTGACCAAGTTACCAAGAAAAATAATAAACTTGTAATATGGCAATTCTTTTAAAAAGGTGTTCCCAGAAATGAGCTATCATGTGTGAAGATTCATGGCTTTCAAGCCAAATGATCAATCTTATGGCCACATTCATGGCATAGTTTGTTCAAATGATCTCATATTGTGCAAAAGGGTGCATCTTGGAATGACAAACAATGTTACCTAAAGAAGTTATTATTTTCTTTGCATGAAAAAATTATTTTCCATTTTTCGAGTGCCCAAAATGAGTTTTTTTTGTGAAGGACCTACCAAATATTTGTTGCAAAATTGTACCAAATTAATTTTCTAAAATACTAGGACATATTTAATGCACAATTTACCAAATGGTTGGGTGTGAAAAGCTTTGATCCACATCTCGTGAAAAAGACAAATTTCCGCCGATTTAGTAGGAAGCGGGTCAAATTTGAACTGCAGGTGCCTCATAGTTTGCTCTTTATTTTTTACAAAAATTATTTCTAGGTACATAAGTATCTATTTATTAGAGAAACAACAAAAAAAATCCAAGATTCAACCACTAGCTAGGAACGGTCATGCCCGCTGTTTTGACCGCATTTTGAAACGGGCATAAAAATTTCAAAAAAAATGAAAAATGGGAAAACCTTCGCATTGTGTAATTATATGTGGCCAAGTTACCAAAAAAAATAATAAACTTGTAATATGGAAATTCTTTTAAAAAGGTGTTCTCAGAAATGAGCTATCATGTGTGAAGATTCATGACTTGCAAGCCAAATGATCAATCTTATGGCCACATTCATGGCATAGTTTGTTCAAATGATCTCATATTGTGCACAAGGGTGCATCTTGGAATGAAAAACAATGTTGCCTAAGGAAGTTATCATTTTGTTTGCATAAAAAAAATCATTTTCCATTTTTTGAGTGCCCAAAATGAGCTTTTTTTGTGAAGGACCTACCAAATATTTGTTACAAAATTGTACCAAATCAATTTTCTAAAATACAAGGACATATTTAATGCACAATTGACCAAATGGTTGGGTGTGAAAAGCTTTGATCCACCTCTCATGAAAAAGACAAATTTCCACTGATTCAGGTGGAAGCGGGTCAAATTTGAACTGCAGGTGCCTCATAGTTTGCTCTTTATTTTTTACAAAAATCATTTCTAGGTACATAAGTATCTATTTAATCAGAAATACATGGTTTGGTTGCGATACATCGAGGTTTGGATAGTGGCCGAGGGCCCCAACTCCAGAGCGCGTAAACTCGCATGCCCGCTGCGTGGTCACCGCATGACCGTGGTGTTTCCATGCGTTCTGGGAGGCCTACGCATGTCTAGTGGGTTGGGTGCTCCCCAGGTGGGTGCTAGGAAGAAAATTACAACATAAGATTCTCATGAGGAGACCGAACTATGCTCAAACATGAATTAGCAGCCAAGTGTTTGATTAGCGGTACGGGAAATGCACATGACTAATGGGCGTGAGTTTTGGCTGAGGATGATCAGTTACTAAGAAGACTGTCTTCACAAATTTTCAGCTCAAAAGGAGGAGCCTAGGTGTGACGCCCCGAGACCGACGCTCCAGAAGACTTCCAGCTATTCCATGTTTCTCGTTGTCGCCGTGTGTTTTGTTTTGTTTGTTGCATTCATCATTGCATCATGTCATCATGCAACCCCTTTGAAACCTCAGCTAAATAAATTGCATAGATCGTTAATCTATTTAAATCGAGGGAATTCATATGGTGATTTCTCTTTATAACATATCCTCCCAATATTTTAGGGAGCTACTATTAAATATTCCATGAACTTTGGAATCACCATAACAAACTTACAATTTAATTCTCATGCCTTCCCTACTTCAAGTTTGGTCCCCAAACTTTGTTGATAATTCTTTTGTCTCACATCCAAGCTCCTCCAAAACTCTCAACATTTTTGGACTCTTCTAAAACTTTGTCCTAGTTCAAACCATTCGAATTAAATTCAAATGGATTTGAATCTAAATCTTTCTATCATGCCACTTTTATTTTCCTGGATGGAGCTCATTTTTGTGAGTCCGGGAAAAAAATCCCCATGCCCAAACTCTACTCCTAGCCTTTATTTTCTTCTCTTTTTTGCTAAGAGATTAGAGAGAGAGTGAGAGATGCAGCCAGCCCACCAGTTGGCCCAAGGCCCCGTCGACCCCCTCCTAACCCTAGCCGCCAGAGAGCCCGATCCCCATCTCTCGATCCCTCCTCCTCGTTCCCTTCCGCCGCCACCTGCCTCGACTCCTCTCGATCCCATCTCCTTCCTCACGCTGCCATCTCCCATTCGCTCGAACCCCTCCTCCCGAGTGCGCCTCCAATGGCGCCCCGCATCAGCCGGCCTCTTTCCTCTCCTCCTCCATGGCACCTCCTCGCCGCACGAGGCCTGGAGCTCTGCGCCTGCCTCCGCGGTCGGGATTGAGTAGGAGCTCCCGAGTCGGTGCCCGTCGGCCAACTCCGGCGGCCCTCCGTCACCCGCGCCCGTGCCCCTCCTCTGCCTTGCTAGCCGTCGCCCTCAAGCTCGTCCAGCCGCCTCCTTTATTCTCCTCGCGCCCGCCGCCGTCTTCGTCTGCGCCCAGAGGAGCCTGCAGCCTCCCTGCCTTCTGCTCAACTTCGTCCTCGGCCCCGAGTTTTTGTTGCCATGGCGTACCGCTTTTTTTTCATGGTAATACGCGTCTCATTCATATCATAAGGAACAAAGTACAAGTCACGTAAAGACCGACATGACAAAACTGAAAAGATAGCAGAACATCTCTGAGCTTGACACCAATGTCCATCACCTGCCTCCGGCACCACCGCAGCAGCCACCGAAGAAAAGAATGACGAATCACCTCCTCACCCGAGCTCGACGCGGTTCCATCGCTGATATGCAGCTTTACGGACCTCCATGGTGGCTCACCAAAAGTGAAACCCTTACCGTTGAACGAATCAGACCGGGGCAACACCTCAGACACACCATCGGTCTCCAGATCTGGCAGCCCACCACGACTAAAACGCCGAAGGAGGAAACCATATCTGCCATCCACCAACCACGAGCCGAGCACATGCTCCGTCTTCCAGATGTCGTCGATGCAGACCACAATCTGCATCCGCTCCTGAACTACCTCCCAAGCTCCGCGCCGACGCTGGAGCAAACGCCATCGCAACGGCGGAGCCCGAGGACACAGGTCCACCACGAGGATGCCGCCGCCGCCACGCCATCCTTGCTTGAACAGACTGGTTTCCAAATCCATACCCAACCATAGGACCGATGGCCTCATTAGGGAAGGATCCGAACAATCTTTATTCAGCAATGTCATCGTCGCTGCCGAAGCAAAGAGTACCGCTTTGTCAGACGCTCGAACGACTACCACACCGGAACGCCAAGTACATGGATACGCCAAGTTCCGCTCCGAACGTGTACGACTACACCCAGTGATGCGACAAGTACCACGACGAACATGTACGGCTACACGGCGACCCACCAAGACCCTGAACAACTACCACCGCCGCCGTGTACCACTACTTCCACTACCGTCACGAGAACGACTACTTCCACTACCGTCGCCACGTGAACAACTACTTCCCACGACGACCCGTGAATGAACACTTCCTCTACATCGTACCGAACCCGAACCGCTCCGAAAATGCATGCTTCAAAGGTATAACCCCGAGACGATCAACCGTGGACCGAATGCATGTGTTGTATGAGATTCTCGTGTTTGCAACGTGCCCATTTGCTTCATGCACGTTCCTCCTCGTTTGCCATGCCATCGACCCATGGGAACCCGGTAACCGGGATCACTCCACCATCTTTTGCATGTTCCGCACATCCGCACACTTGCTCTTTTGCACCTGTATCTCAATGAGTTATCGGATCGTCGGAATGTTGCCGTGGCACCATTTCCGTTGTAGTTGCCATGGCACCCCTTTTTGTTCCGCCATGGTGACAAATGCTTCATAACATGCTCATGTCAACGTTTTCATAAAATTGCATAAAACTTGTATATGTCATCCGCATCATGATAACAACATTTAAAATGTTTAAAATTGTGTTTGCATTATATTGCTAAATGACATATGGGGATATTCCGGAATTGTTGTTTGTTGTTTCCGGCCTCATTTAAACTTGTCTATATAGGTAGTTTAATTATGCTTCACCCCTTGCCATGTTTAATAACATTTAATATTGTTGGGTACATAACCGAGAGAGAAACTAAATAATTGATGTGGTGTTTCGTCAATATGCAACTCGTTGCATATTGAGCTTCACTTAACTTGTAGTGTTGTTTGTGCATATTGCCATGCCATGCCTCATTAAACCAGAAATGGATCATACTTGGTTGTGCATCATGACATGTTTATACTTGTGTGTTTACCATGTTGTTTGCTTCTTTCCGGTTTGCTTATCTCGTTAGCTTCGGTTTCGTTCCGGAGTTGTGAGGATTCGTTCAACTACGTTTGTTTGTCTTCTTCATGGACTTGTTCTTCTTCCTTGCGGGATTTCAGGTAAGATGACCATTACCCTTGATATCACTTCTATCTTTGCTTGCTAGTTGCTTCGTTCTATGGCTATGCTGCGCCACCTATCACTTGCTCTTCAAGCCTCCCAAATTGCCATGTCAGCCTCTAACCTTTTTTCACCCTTCCTAGCAAACCATTGCTTGGCTTGTTACCGCTTTGCTCAGCCCCTCTTATAGCATTGTTAGTTGCAGGTGAAGTTAAAGATTGCTTCATGATGGACAGGATTATGTTGGGATATCACAATATCTCGTATTTAATTAATGCATCTATATACTTGGTAAAGGGTGGAAGTCTCGGCCTTATGCCTGGTGTTTTGTTCCACTCTTGCCGCCCTAGTTTCCATCATACCGGTGTTATGTTCATTGATTTTGTGTTCCTTATGCGGTTGGGAGATTTATGGGACCCCCTTGACAGTTCGCTTTGAATAAAACTCCTCTAGCAAGGTCCAAAATTGGTTGTAACATTTGCCACCTAAGCCTTTTTCCCTTGGGTTCTGCAGACTCAAGGATCATCTTTATTCTAACCCCCCCAGGCCAGTGCTCCTCTGAGTGTTGGTCCAAACTAGAGCCCTTTGCAGCGCCCCCTCAAGGAAACTTGAGGTCAGTTTTTAGTTGTACGGATTGCTCATCCGTTGTGCCCTAAGAATGAGATATGTGCAGCTCCTATCGGGATTTGTCGGCACAGTCGGGTGGTCTTGCTGGTCTTGTTTTACCATTGTCGAAATGTCTTGTAAACCGGGATTCCGAGACTGATCGGGTCTTCCTGGGAGAAGGATTATCCTTCGTTGACCGTGAGAGGTTGTGATGGGCTAAGCTGGGACACCCCTGCAGGGTATAAACTATCGAGAGCTGTGCCCGCGGTTATGTGGCAGATGGGAATTTGTTAATATCCGGTTGTAGAGAACTTGACACAAGATTCGAATTAAAACTCATCAACCACGTGTGTAGCCATGATGGTCTCTTCTTGGCGGAGTCTTGGAAGTGAACACGGTCTTGGTGTTATGATTGTGCGTAAGTAGTTTCAGGATCACTTCTTGATCACTTCAAGTTTCTCGACCGTTCCGTTGCTTCTCTTCTCGCTCTTATTTTCGTATGTTAGCCACCATTGGCTTAGTGCTTGCTACAACTCCACCTCATTACCACTTCCTACCCATAAGCTTAAATAGTCTTGACCTCGTGGGTTTTGAGATTGCTGAGTCCTCGTGTGTCGGTGTCAAAACCGGCGGATCTCGCGTAGGGGGTCCCGAACTATGCGTCTAGGCGGATGGTAACAGGAGACAAGGGACATGATGTTTTTACCTAGGTTCGGGCCCTCTCGATGGAGGTAAAACCCTACTCCTGGTTCATTGATATTGATGATATGGGTAGTACAAGAGTAGATCTATCACGAGATCAGAGAGGCTAAACCCTAGAAGCTAGCCTATGGTATGATTGTTCTTCGTCCTACGGAATAAAACCCTCCGGTTTATATAGGCACCGAAGATGGTTAGGGTTACACAGAGTCGGTTACAATGGTAGGAGATCTACATATCCGTATCGCCAAGCTTGCCTTCCATGCCAAGGAAAGTCCCATCCGGACACGGGACGGAGTCTTCAATCTTGTATCTTCATAGTCCAGGAGTCCGGCCAAAGGCTATAGTCCGGCCATCCGGACACCCCCTAATCCGGGACTCCCTCAGTAGCCCCTGAACCAGGCTTCAATGACGACGAGTCCGGCGTGCATATTGTCTTCGGCATTGCAAGGCGGGTTCCTCCTCCGAATACTTCATAGAAGATTTTGAACACAAGGATAGTGTCCGGCTCTGCAAAATAAGTTCCACATACCACCGTAGAGAGAATAATATTTACAGAAGTTCAATCTGCTGACGTATTCCGTGGCGTAACATCACACCACGGCCTGGCCTTTATTCGAATCATTTTTACTGTCCCACCTCAGTGCGTTTAGCGAGGCGGTTTCCTTGGCACGTCTTGTCAAAGCAGAGATCGTGTCCCCTTATTCCGGGATTCTCATCAATACAAGCATGGGTAACCCAACCGCGCCATTGATTACGGCGCTTGGGAGATAAGCGAGTTTTACTAGGCTGGTGGGGACGCATAGCTTAGTCCGTCCATATAAGGGGATAAGGATCCACTTTTTCGCACATGCCTTCTTCCTCCTTTGCTCATCCATTTCCGCGCACTCGAGCTCTAGCGCCCAAGTCCGCACATCTCGCCTCAACCTTCCCCAGCCATGTCCGGAGGGGGAGGCAAGTGGATGGTCACCTCCATCACGGAGGGGCACATCAAAAAGCTGCGGAAGGCCAGATACTTGTCTAGCGACATCGCGCATCGGCTCCCCGACAAGGGGCAGCTCATCCTTACCCCCAGGCCCCATGAGAGGGTGGTGTTCCTCACCCACTTCCTCCGCGGACTAGGCTTTCCACTTCACCGATTTGTCCGGGGACTCATGTTCTACTACGGCCTGGATTTCCACGATCTGGCCCCAAATTTCATCCTCAACATCTCGGTGTTCATCGTCATATGCGAGGCCTTCCTCTGCATCCAGCCCCACTTCGGCTTATGGCTGAAGACCTTCAATGTCAAGCCGAAGGTAGTGGGCGGCCGCCAAGCGGAGTGCGGAGGTGCCATGGTGGGCAGGATGCCCAACGTCTTATGGCTCGAGGGCTCCTTCATGGAGACCATAAAGGGATTGCAATCGGGGTGGTTCTACATCACCGAGCCGCGTGACCCTAAATGGGCAGCGGCCCCCGAATTTTGATATGGCTTCCCTACACGACTCACCTCTTGGAAAGAGACGAGCTTGACCTGGGGTAATTCGAAAGAGCTGACGGGACTTCAAACCTACGTCCAAAGCCTGGTGAACAAGAAGCTCAAGCTTGTCAACGTAGTCCAGGTGATGCTCATCCGCCGGATCCTCCCGTGCCAACAACGGGCCTTCAGCTTGGCGGAGTTTGATCTGTCACAGCACCAAACCTTGAGCAGGCTCTTCGACACTATGTATGAAGATGCCTAGAAGGTGTTGTTCAAGGGCGCTGAGGCTCCCGCATCCGCTACTGAAGATCGCGGATACAGCTCGCAGCGTCAAGCCAGCGAGGTAAGCTACTTTACCCTTTACGGGACTCTTATTTCCCATAGTTTGACTCTATGCGGGATCTAAACTCCCTCACCTTTGACAGGCCTGGCAAAAGACGTTCGGGTAGGTTAACTGTCCAGCTCCCTTGCTAGAAGACCCAGCGGACGCCCGATTGACGGGGCTGCTGGTTCTGGCACCTCACGTGCTGCCGGAGAAAAGGCCAAGAAGAAGGCCATGGGAACTCGAAGGAGTTCCCGGTGCTAGGTGTTGTCGGACTCATCATCCGATGACTCCGAGGCGGACTCCTCGCGCAAAGACGAGGAGGAGGAAAAAGAGGCCTCTCCCCCAGCGGGGGGAGAGAAGAAAAGGAAGGCCGCCCCAACGGGGGAGGCCGAAGGGTCCAAGAAGGGAAGGACCCTCCCTCCGGACTACTCCACCAATGCCGATGACGGCGAAGAGGAGTGGCCACCGAGGACTAAGCCCCTGGCAACTTCATAAGTGTCCGGATACCAGAATAACTCATGGCGTTTCGTTTGTCGTATAGAATCTCCTAACGCCGAATATAACCCTGCAGCCCGCCCAAGGACGGGCTCGACACTTCAACGAGCGGCTCCCTGGCTTCGTCGGACGTGAATAGCACTTCACTTCCGGCAGCCTCCTCTCCTCGCGCCGTGGATGACGCCGAGGTGGGGTCCCAAAAGGGGCCCAGCTAGGAGGAGGAGGTCCAGGAGGCGCCGCAAGGCAACCTCCCCGACTCCAGGCATAAGGGGGATAAAACCCCAAAGGCGGGCGGACTCGCACGGAACCTTGATGGTTTGAGTCCGCAAGCGGCCCCTTCGTAAGAAGGGCAAGACTGCGACACCGGTGACTTCTGTCCAACTGGAGGCTCCGGATAATTTGTGGGAGGCGCTTAACGGCGCCTCCATCAACGAGGAGCACCGCACTGTTATGAGTGTGGTGATCCAGAAAGTTCAGTCTGCCAAGAGCGGGCTGAGTGAAGCCTGTGCCAGCCTTCTAACAGGCTTTGAGGTATGTATTAAGATATGTAAAAAATTACTGCATAGACAGTAGCCCCTGATGCTCAGTTTGGTGTTCGGAAAGAAAAGCCGAACTGAGGATCTAAAAAGATGTACGCACGAGTCTAACATAAGTATGTCAATATGGGAATGCAGGCTGCGCTGCTGACCTCTGGCACACTGACTGTGGAGGTCAATGCATTGAAGCAGAGCCTCGAGCGGTCCGAGAACGAGCTCGGCCTTGCCAAAAAGCAGCTCGAGGACAAGGAAGGTAAGTAATACCCTATGGAAGTATGTAAAAGATGTGGTTGCAAAAAATAACAGGAATAACGTGAGAATTGTAGGGGCCACGAACAAGGTGGCGACTCTGAAGGAAGCGGCGTCCAAGGCCGAAAGCAATGCGGCCGCGGAGCGCACCGAGCGAGAGAAGCAGGAGGCGCGGGTAGCGGAGGTGCGGCAAGAGCTCCTGGCTCTTGTGGAAAAACACGAGAGTTTGGAGCGTGACTCAAAGACTCGAGAGTCTGAGCTCGCCTCGGCTCTTGAGAGCGCCAAAGCCGCTAAGGCCGAAGCCCAAAAAGCACTCCAGGAAATTGAGGCGATGAAGAAGATAGCGGCGGGTAAGGCATTCTTCATGCAAAGCAAGCACGTGAAAGTGAATTACTTGTTACTTACCCGAATCCGGAGCTCTCCAGAAGCATTCGCAGATCTACCCCACAGTGTGTCCAACGCTGCCGCATTGTACCGGGCCGAGGAGGGGAGCTCGACGGAGAAGGTGTTCGGTCTCAAGATTTGAGGCGGACACCAGTGTTTTTGAGCGACCAGTGAAGCAGCTGGTCGAGCTCCATAAGGTGGCCGAACAGGCCATGAAGGGCCTCATAGTTCGGCTGTGGCCTAAGGAAGCCATGCCTGGGAGCTACTTCGGGCTGGTGAGGTGGCTGATGGACGCATGTCCATGGATTGAAGTCGTCAAGCACTCCGTCTGTATCGAAGGTGCCCATAGGGCCCTTGCCCGTGCTAAAGTGCACTAGGGCAAGATAGACGCTGAGAAGCTTGTGACGGACGCTCCACCGTCGGGCAGGGAGTATCGCAAGCCCGAGATGTATTATGAGGGCGTCCTGAAGGGTGCCTGCCTTATAGTGGGTGAATGCTCCAAAGAAGTAATTTTTGAGTAAACTCGCATTTGTTATCCTGTACGCTTGAAAATTTGTTCATATGCGCTAAGCAACGCTTGTGAATTTAAAATATTACCTTCTGTGCGGCCGTTTATTAAATTTGAGAGATGGCGAGTCGTCGGCTTCTTCCCCCATGCCACGAGTGCTGGAGTGTTCGGGATAAACTTGAGCGCTCTTTTTCCCATTCTTGGGTCCTTCGAGGAGGCGCCAACAACTAACGAGGCAACCGGACTATAATGCTTGAACACTCTCACTTAGCCATAGAATTCTATAATTTTAAATTTCGGCGAAGCCCCTAGTATTCGGAAGATCGAGTTCGGGGCGCTATCCACGCCTGGGCCGGACAAGGCCGACTCCTCACTCTAAGCGGCATAAGTCTTTAAGGACTCGAAAATCTCTCGAACAGCGACCGACTCTCGCCCTATCATGACGGTCAGTTTTAGCTTTCTCCACTAAGGTGCTTAACCCAACTCAACCGGGGCACAATCGCAGTGGTTCTCCCAGCGCTACCTTAGCCGATATAACGGAACGTAAGGTACCAAAACATGGGAGCCGGGCAAACCCAACTATTGACCCAAGACATGATTCGGAGCCGATGCATATAATGCTATAAGTTCAGGGTGCCGCACTTGTGAAAGTGTTCGGACTTGCCACACCATATTTTGGGGTACTTAAGCCCCTGGTGTATTTGGCCGTACCAAAGCGTACGGATGCAACATGTCATCAGTGAACATGTATAGATAAAAAAGGGATGCAATAATAGGCAAAAGCTATGCATTGTTTATTCAAAAAAGCCGCGGTAAAAGGAGAACAATACAAATAGTGCGATAAGCAAGGAACGGGACTATTTGAAATGTCTCCCTCTAGGAGCGAGCTACGGGATGATATGTAAAACAAGTATACTGCTCGTTATAGAGACCACCTGGACACTCGACGTAGCTTTCTGCTTCCCTGGCTGTTGCATCGTGTGTTCGGCGATTCTCTTCACGGACAGGGCTTCTTGAGAAAGGAGTCCTGATAGTAAGAGAAAAAAGAAGAATGACACAATTGGGAGCCCCTGGTGCGGTTGAGCCGCATTCTGGGCCTGCCGTGGTCGCGCCCCTCCCCCTATGCCCATGGTATTTCCAAAGCGTAATTATGTACGCGTAGTACTGGTTTCGCAATTTCGCGAGGGCTGGGGTTGGGGCCACATTGCTACGCGTGCTCAGAACGTGCCTGGCGGTCTTGTTGTAGGTTACTCCAGGCGTGCTTGACGGTGTCCAGACGTTTAATAGCCGGACTCGAGAATTGCCTTAAGAGGCTGCTTTGTACTTCTGCCGCGAGGGCCGCCGTATGCTCCTCCGTTCGGAGAGAGCGTTCGGTGTTTCCGTTGACCGTAATGACTCCTCGAGGGCCTGACATCTTGAGCTTGAGGTATGCGTAGTCCGGCACCGCATTGAACTTGGCAAATGCGGTTCGTCCGAGCAGTGCGTGATAGCCGCTGTGGAATGGGACTATGTCGAAGATTAATTCCTCGCTTCGAAAGTTATCTGGTGATCCGAAGACCACTTCAAGTGTAACTGAGCCTGTACAGTTGGCCTCTACACCTTGTATGACGCCTTTGAAGGTCATCTTTGTGGGTTTAATCCTTGAGCGGTCTATGCCCATCTTGCGCACTGTATCCTCATAAAGCAGGTTCAGGCTGTTGCCGCCGTCCATCAAGACTCTAGTGAGGTGAAATCCGTCAACGATTGGGTCTAGAACCAATGTGGCGAATCCGCCATGGCGGATGCTAGTGGGGTGGTCCCTTCGATCAAAAGTGATCGGGCAGGAGGACCACGGATTGAACTTTGGGGCGACTGGCTCCATCGCATATACGTCCCTTAGTGCACGCTTCCGCTCCCTTTTGGGTATGTGGGTTGTGTATATCATGTTCATCGTCCGCACTTGTGGTGGGAAGCCCTTACATCCTCTATTGTTCGGGCGTCGGGGCTCCTCGTCGTCGCCGCTATGCAGCCCCTTGTCATTGTTTTCGCATTTAACTTGCTCGCTGCTTGAACACCCAACAATCCTGTTGGTGTGATTGGCTAACTTTTGGGTGCCGTGTATCTAGCACGAGCGATCGAGTATTCGGTCCAAATTGGATGGGCCGGAGTATTTCTTTTGAATGGCTTTTTCACGACCGGGTTTAGAGCCTCACGAATCCGGCATTGACCGCCGTATCTTGACGATTATCGCCATTAATGGGGCGCTTGTGCTTGTTGCGACGCAACCTGCCGTTGATGTCCTTGGTATCCGAATTACCAGGGTTCTTGGTCATGTTGTTACTATGAGCTAGCCAGCTGTCCTCTCCCGCGCAAAAGCGGGTCATGAGTGTTGTGAGGGCTGCCATGGATTTCGGCTTTTCCTGTTCTAGGTGCCAGGCAAGCCACTCGTCGCGGATGTTACGTTTGAAGGCTGCAAGGGCCTCTGCATCCGGACAGTCGGCGATTTGATTTTTCTTGGTTAGGAACCATGTCCGAATTGTCCGGCGATTCCTCTGGCTGCTGAATTATGTGGCTTAGGTCATCGGCGTCGGTGGTCGCACATAAGTGCCACAGAAATTGTCGAGGAATGCGGCTTCCGAGGTCTTCCCAACAACCAATTGACTATCTTTGGCAAGCTGTTAAGCCAATGCCGAGCTGGTCCTTTAAGCTTGAGTGGGAGGTATTTGATGGCGTGTAGATCATCACCGCAGGCCATGTGGATATGAAGGAGATAGTCCTTGATCCAGACCACATGATCTGTTGTGCCATCGTATGATTCAGTGTTTACGGGTTTGAAACCCTCAGGGATTTGATGATCCATCACTTCATATGTGAAGCATAGTGGATGTGCGGCGCCTCTGTATTGGGCTATATCACGACGCAGCTCAAATGGGCTTTGTCTACTGTGTTCGGCCCAGCTGGAATTGCCATATCCGGCGTGACGATTATCATCATGTATCGTGGGGCGCCCACGCGATCCGTAGATTGATCTTGTTTGCCTTGCCTTGTCCTCTAGTATATCCCGCAGGTCTGGCGTATTTTCCCGCGCCTTGGTATTTTTTGAGCGGCGCCGGGGTGCGGCTTGAGTGGAGGGCCGAGAGGCCTCTCTGTCACGGCCACGAGGTGGCCGGTCGGCCGTATTATGTGCTGGTGATGTAGGTTTAGGTGCTTCCTCCTCTAATCGGGGTAGCAGCCTGCGTTTTGGGTAGCCCTTGGAGGGGCGTTCGAATTCGTACTCTTCGGCCGCCAGGACTTTAGTCCATCTGTCGGCTAGCAAATCTTGGTCAGCTCTAAGCTGTTGCTTCTTTTTCTTGAGGCTGCTTGCTGTGGCCATAAGCCTGTGTTTGAAACGCTCTTGTTCGCTGGGATCCTCAGGCACGACGAATTCATCATCGTCGAGGCTTGCCTCGTCTTCGGAGGGAGGCATGTAATTATCGTCTTCTACCTCTTTGTTTGCCGCTCTCTCATGAGGGCTGGCTTCTCCATCCTCCTACGTTGTATCCTGCTGGAGGGGGTTGTCTTCAGCACTGTCTGGGGTGTTATTGTCTCCGGTGCCGGAATCGCCGTTTTTGCTGTGGCAGGATTTAGAGCGGCACCGCTACGCAGACGCTTAGGCTGTTTCTTGGAGGGGTCATCCTCCGTTGTTCCATCGCCATTCCCATCTTTTGAGAAGTCCACCATGTATATGTCGTATGATGAGGTGGCCTTCCAGTGCCCTGTCGGCGCGGGTTCTTGGTCGTCTCCTGCATCGTCGTCCATACCGTCGATGTCTTCGGAGTCGAAGTCGAGCATGTCGGTTAAATCATCCACAGTGGCTACGAAGTGGGTGGTGGGTGGGCTTTGAATTTCTTCGTCGTCCACATCCCAACCTTCCTGACCATAATCCTGCCAGGGCTCTCCTGATAAAGAGAGAGTCTTTAGTGAATTCAGGATGTCGCAAAAGGGCGAGTGCTGAAAGATGTCCGAGGCGGTGAACTCCATGACCGGCGCCCAATCGGATTCGATTGGCAGGGGCGCGGAAGGTTCAGAGTTCGGAGAGGAGTCTGGCACCTTGGAGTCACGAGCTTCGCAAAGGACAGGGTTGGTGTTCGGCTCAATCGCCGTAGAGATAGCAGCCCCCGAGGCGGTGTCCAGCCACCCGTCCTCGATCGGCGCTGTTGGCTTTGAGCTAAGGGTCAGAGCGGACACTGGTGCAGCCTCCAGGGCTCTGTCCGGCGGCAGAGCTAGATCATGCCCTTCGTTAGGGATGAAAATGGAGTGGAAACTTTCCGTTTTTGCGGAGGAAAAATGGAAACGGAGAGGAAATATGAAAACGGAAACGGAAATTTGCAAAATGGAAGTGGAAATGGAATTTTTTTATGCGGAAAGGGAGACAAAAATAGAACGGTGTTTTTCCGGTGGAACAGACATGGAAACGGAACTTTCCATTTCCGTGAATATGGAATTTCTGTTTTACTATAGACCTATGTCTCCTTTGTGGCCCAACCACCAAACAACACACATTGACACAATTAGTAGAATGAATCTGAGGCACATGTACTCAGCTTGACTCTATACATAATTGTTCAGTACTACTACAATACTACACTAAGTTTGTCGGGGGTTGGGTGCGACATATGCCAAAGGATGGCTTATCATGGTGGGGGCGAGTAGAACGTCGCCGGTGCCTGGAAACGGAATGAGGCGCAGACATGCACGCCGGCAAATCTTACCCAGCTTCGGGGCTCTCCGGGGAGATAACACCCCTACTGGTGCTCTGCGGGGTCTCCGCATGGTCACTATGGCGAAAAGGTTACAAGGGTGTTCCTAGAGCTGTATCGGGAGGCAGGAGGGAGCTAGGCTGGCTCTCTCCTCCCCTGTCTATGTGTCTAACTCTCTCAAAGGCCGAACCCTTTGCATGGGTGTCCCGGGGGGTTTATATAGGCCTACGCCCCGGGGGTACAATAGTAATCTGACTGGGCGGGGCCCCCAGCCATCTGTCTCTCATGCCGCCGTCCTTCCTGCCGGCTTCTGGGGCCCGCCGACTGGTGGGTCCCGCGGACAGGCCGAACACTATGCAGTACTCCTGATGACGCGGGCTTGGTCATGGGGTCGTGGCAACAGTGCCGCCGTCTGTCAGGTGATCACTGCCGCCACTCCCCATCCAATCTGGTTTATGGCTCATGGGGCCCTGGCGGGGAGGCGGCCGACTCCGTGGAGGCCGACTCCCTCAGGGCCGTCTTCTGGCACTCTGCCGTCTCTGATTCACCCACTGACGGGTGGACCTGCGATCTATGGGCCGTACAGGCCGGCGTCGTGGGCACAGTGCATCACGACTGCGTGGCTGAGGTCGAGGAGGCATGGCAACATGCCGCGCCCGCCGGAGATCTCCGGCGACACTACTCATCAGAGCCATGCCTACACCTCGTAGGCAGGAAGGGGCGGCCACGTCGGGCCGTGCCTTGCATCGGTCTTCGTGAAAGGTCGCGGGCGACTCCATAGTTAGCGCACGGAGGTGCAAGCCGAGTCGGCTTGCTTTTAAAGTCATCGTCTAGGACTCGGCTTTTGGGATCGCCCTCGGGACTCGGCCTCTCCGAAGGTCGCTTGGTGGGACTCGGCAGAGGGCGTGGCCTGCCCGATGTCTTGAAAGATCCTGGTCCCGGTCGGCCTACCGTGGCCCATTACTCCGACAGAGTCCCGAGCTGGTGAAGCCCTACGGGCGCCGCCTTGTGGGGCTTCAACAGTTTCAATCTTCCCGGCGCCGACTCTGAGACTCGGCCGCTGTTTCTTTGGGCCGAGTTGCCGAAGTCGGATTTGTTCAGCGAGGGGCCATTATTCGTAAGGCGCGGCGGGAAAACAGGCGGCGTATCGGATACGCTTCCCTGCCGCCATCGAGACGGTCCTATCGCGCGGCGCCACATGGGGAGGATAGTCTGCCCACCCACGCGCGTGACGGGACGGGCCGCCAGGTGGGTCCCGCCATTACCGCGCCTCGGCTTCCGAGCGGATCCGCTGCAGCTGCGGACGGTTGGCATCCCCACGTTGTTACTGCGCGCAGTAACTTCGTGGGGTAAATCGTGGGCGGCGTGGGGCCTCGGGCGCAGTTAATCCCACGTCCGCCCCCTCGGCTCCTCAGCCCGTAGGGCTATAAATAGGCGGGGAGGAGCGGGCGGCACTGCACGCAAACCCTCTCCCCCGCTCTCATGCCTTCCCTTCTTCCTCCGCCGCGAGCCAACGCATCCTCTCTCGTCGGCGATGAGCTCTTCCTCCGCCGCGCCCCCCGCCTCGCGTTCCAGCGTGTGGGACGGCTCGGACGTGGAGGCGGAGCACATCGAGTATCTCCGCCGGACCCGCCGCCTCCCTGGCGCAGACCTGGTGCACGCCCGTCCCGCGCCGGCGGGAGAGATCCGGCCCGCGCCGGAGGAGGGCGAGCGGGTCGTCTTCCTCTCACACCTAATGCGCGGGCTGGGGCTTCCGGCGAGCGGGTTCTTCCGCTCGTTCCTGGAGTTCCATAAGCTTCAGCCGCACCACCTCACCCCAAACGCGGTGGTGCTGCTTTCCGCCTTCGCCACTCTGTGCGAAGGCTACCTCGGCGTTCTCCCCACCCTCGAGCTATGGGGAGAATATTTCTCTTCGAAGCTCGGTACTCAGGCCGCCGGCACGCCGGCTCTGTGCGGCACCTACATCGTGGTGCGGCGCTCGACGGCCGACAACCCTTTCCCTCCCATCTCGTTGGTGAAGTCGGTGAAGATGTGGCAGAAATCTTACTTCTACGTGAAGAACATCTCCACCGACGGCGACTGGGTCAATTTGCCGCCCTTCGACCCCGAGCCTCTGACTGGCAGGCTTGCCAGTTGGTCCCACCGGTCCAAGTCGCTGTCCCCCTCCGGAGCCGGCTCCGTGGCGCGACTCCGAGTTCTGCTGCAGTCGGAGGGCCTCGTCGGATCCGATCTTCTGGCCGCCTTCGTGGCGCGCCGAGTCCTCCCACTCCAGGGTCGGCCTCACCTCATCTGTCAGATGAGCGGCCGCCACGATCTGAGCCGGCTGTGCACCAAGGAAATGCCCCGTGGGGAGGTGGCGAACTTGGTGAACCACATCGCGCACTGCGAGTTCACGGAGAACTGGCAGTTCGGCAAGGAGCCGTACTCGCGCGACAACCCCCCTCCAATGGTAAGTCGCATCCTTCTGTAGCTCTATCCTCTTTGCAGCCGACTCCCGGCCTCTAATCATCATTGGTTTCTTCTGGGCAGAGTCCCCTTACGGCGCCCGCAGCCGGCGCCAAGAGAGAGCCCCGCGACTACGTCCCAGATCGCGAGGACAGTGATGTTGACGACCCCGACTTGGGGGCAGCGGTGCTGGAGGCCGACGCCGAAGGCGGCGGAGAGGGGGCGGACGGTGCTCTCAGGCCATCGGCCACCTTCGCCGATTGGCCCGATGACGACGCCGATGTGGAAGTCGTCCCACGCCGCCAGCCGAGGGCCGGCCCCTCCGGCCAAGTCGGCGCAAAGAGGCGTCACGCCGGGCCGAGCGCGCCCGGCGGCAAATAGAAGAAGTTCAAGGGAGCGGCCGCCGCGACCAAGCGGGAGGAGGCGGCCGCGAAGGCCAACCGCCTCCGAAGGGAAGTGAGAAGGTCGCCACTAGTTTCAGCGTAAGTCTTTTTCACTCTTTCGTTTTCTTTGTTGGATCTTCTCCGAGTCTTCTTTGATTTTTCCCTCTGGTCTTCTCCAGAGCTCCCCTCTCTCTTGAGAGAGCCGCCGTCCCCTCTGTCATGGGGTCGGTAGAGACATCCGCCAACACTCGGCGGGTCGATCCCGCCGCCGACCTTCGGGAGGCGACGGAACGGAATGTGCGGGAGAAGCGCGATGAAGAGGAGGCCGATCGCCTGGAGAAGGCGAAGGCTGAGAAGGCGGTCGCCAATGCCCAGAGGAGGCTGGAGGAGGCCGAGAGTGCCGCCGTGACGAAACGGCACGCTGAGGAGGTCGCGCGTCGCCGATCGGCGATGCTTGTCCCTCCGTTGTCGTCGGCGCCGCCGGCTCTGGAGTTCACGGGGCAGACCGGAGAGGTCGGCGCCGAGAACCTCTGCGGAGGGCGGTGTGCGTTTGAGCTCCGGACACCCCGCCGCCTCCGCCGCCTCCGCCTCCGTCTAGGAGGCCACATGGCTAGCAGCCGGTGGACCCGCAGGATCCTCCGACTACGGATGATGCCGAGGCGCGGCTGCTTCTTCATGTTGCCGTTCCTGCACGCCGCCGGCTTGAGAGGACGAGCTCGGCGCCGCGAGCTCGGGAGACTGGCGCAGCCAGCTCGGCGAATCTGGACGTCGAAGCCTCGAAGCGCGCGCCCACCGGCTGGTTCGCGGGCTGGAGGCGGCACCAGCCCGCTGAATCGAGCCCTCTGGGCGTCCATCAAAGCTGCGCGAGGAGAGCGGCGCCCTCAACTCGCACAGGCGCAAGATTCGCCGTGCGGACATCCGTCCCGCACGTTTCCTTTCTCTTTTAATTTCATCTTTCTCTATAAGCGCGCCACACTCCATCGGGTGTAGTCCCGAGTTCGGCCGGCTCTTTGAAGAGCGATTCGAACTCCCTCTAGTGAGCTCCGAGTACTAACTTTTGCCTTTGCCGGCTTTTTGCAGGAATATCATAATCTCCGCGCCACTGTCTTCAACCGCAACGTCGAGGAGCTGAATAAGCGGACCGCCGACCTGACGGAAAGCCGAGGTGGGTTATTTCTTCCTTCTTCGCGGGGGCGTGCTGGCGCACCCGCGGGCTGTAGTCCCCGAGATTCGGGCCGACTGCTGAGCAGTTGGGCCAGATCTCTCCGGCGATTAACTTTCCTTCTTCTCCATGGTATGGCACTGGCCATACCACGGCTGTAGTCCCCGAGATTCGGGCCGACTGCTGAGCAGTCGGGCCAGATCTCCCCGGCGATCTACCTTACTAATGACTTTCTTGTCTTGCCCTTCGCTCTTCAGGCGCCAACGCCACCCTCCAGGAGCAGCTGGGCGAGGCCAACACTGCTCGTCGTGCCAAGGAAGAGGAGGCGACAGTTTCATAAAGAGCGCGATCCGCCGGGCGGGCAGCAGCTGGCCGAAAGGTATGAGTTGCTCGGAAGGCGCAGGACGACGCTAAGTCGCGGAGGTCGCCCTCATGGCCGAGTTCGAGGTCGAACGCTCCGCCTGGACCGACCGGGAGGCGATGCTGACCTCCGGCTACCACGAGCTCGAGGACATCGTCGATGGTAAGTCTTTTTCGCTTCTTTGGTCTTCCGACTCTGTGTCGGGCTGATTTTTGATTCCCGACTATCTTCTTTTCTGCCTTGGCAGACTTCTTTCCCGGCCATGCACAAGCCGTCCCTCTGGCCATCGAGGCGGCTCGGGAGGCGCGAAGGGCAAAAGGTGAGGTGATTGCCGCCAACGCCCCCCGAACCATCGACGAGCAGCTTCTGAGCATCGGGGCTCGTCTTCGTCCTGCTCACCATCTGCTGCGCCGTCTTCAGCGTGCCGGTGCCCAAGTGGTTGCCGCCCTATGGCCGGACGTGCCGGCTCTTCGCACCGCCAGTCGGACCGCCGACTGGCTGGAAGTCGCCGCCGGCCGCCTTGAGGCTTGGAAGGGCTCCTCGGCCCGGGCCGGAGCACGCTGGCCTTGGAGTTAAATCCAAGGGTGGTATCCGGGCTGACTGGACCGTCGCGCGATTCCGCCGAGGGCCAGCCGAGCTGGAGGCCGTAGAAGGCGCCCTTGTCGAGCGTGCGGCGGCCATCGCCGAGTACACGGACACCAGCGTCTTCGTGCCCGAGCGGACTGAAGGCGGCGAGGAGGCACCGCCGGACTGGTTCGGGATGAACCCGGAGTACGAGGAAGACTCGGCGGAGGTGATTGACTCCATCACCGAGGAGGAGGACGAGTCGGAGGACGGAGGCGAGGAGGAGGCGCCAGAAGACGAAGCAGGCGGCCAGCCTCAGCCCGATCGCGCCTCCAGCAACGAGCCGCGTGGGGATAAGGCGACCGCCGCTGGAGGCGACCAGGCCGAGACCGCCCAGCCGACTGCCCCGGCATCCGACACCGCCGTCACCTCCGATCCTCCGGCCCCGGAGGCCGCCTCCTAGATTGCTTCTGTTTATCTGTCTTTATTAACCTTTTGCAAGACTTGTTAGATTCGAACAATTCCACCCACGGGGTGTATCCTGAATTCTTATTCGGAGATTCAGCCGAGGGCCTATGTAAATATTTATCTAATTCCCGCCTTTCCTTGCTTATTGCTGCTTAGACTTTTTCCTTTGCTGCCTTCCTTTAGTTGCCGCCTTGCCGGCTGGGCGCAGTTCTGCTCATGGATGTTGCTGTGTCAAGTGCTCGGCTACTTCAGGAAGGCAAGTACTTAGCCATTTAGAGTTTCTCCAGCAAATCAGCTAAAAAACGACAGGCCGACTATTCGAGAGTCGGCTGTCCTTGATAAAGTCGAGACGGCGAGCCGACTGCTCATGAGTCGGCTCGGTGGGGGGAGGCTGGTAACCGGCTTGGGCTATGCGTAAGCTTTTAGGTCCTTAGCCATTTTTCATCGTGACGCTTCGTTTTGCTTGTTCCGCCTACCGGCGATCGCTTCTGCGAATCGCGACTTTCGACAGAGACGGCTTTGAGCGCAACACATTACTTGTCTGACCGCAGGAAGCATTCCATAGCACAAGACGGCAAGTCCCCGGGCCGACTAGTCGGACCCGGTGCCAGACAGTATGATAAAAAGAGCAGCATATTCGGAAGCGTAATTCTTATCATTCAGATAATCAAAAAGGCAGTCCCCGAGCTCGTCCCGGGGGGCCTAGGGTCTTAGTACTTTTAATACAAAGAGGGTAGTGTGATACATACTGCATCAACTGTAAAATCTTCGAAGAAGATTCGCATTCCACGGGCGCTCTGTTTCTTTGCCGGAGTCGTCCCTCTTGCGCGCTCGAGGCTTCTAAGCGCCGACGATAGTAGGCGCTGCCCTAGCACCTTGCTGATGATGAAGAGACCTTCCCAAGGCGCCGAAAACTTGTGCTGGCCGGCTGTTCTCTGAATCAGCCGAAGCACAAGGTCGCCCTCTTGGAACGATCTTGGCTTGACCTTGCGGTTGTAGTATCGGTGCAGACTCTGCTAGTAGATGCCAGACCGACTGAGTGCCAACAGTCGGCCCTCTTCCAGCAGATCGACGCCGTCTTGGCGTGCTTCTCCGGCCTCCTCCTCGGTGTACATGGAGACTCGCGGAGAGTCGAACTCTATATCCGTTGGGATGACGGCTTCGGCGCCGTAGACGAGGAAGAAAGGCGTGAAGCCGGTTGACTTGTTTGGGGTTGTGCGCAGACTCCAGAGGAAGGCAGGCAGTTCTTCGACCCAACAGCCGGCCGAGCGCTCGAGTGGTTCGACCAATCGAGGCTTGATGCCGGACAGGATGAAGCCATTGGCTCGTTCCACCTGGCCGTTTGACTGCGGATGGGCAACAGATGCTAAGTCCAGTCGGATGCCCTACGTCGCGCAGAAACGAGCCAAGGCGCCCTTGGCGAAGTTGGTGCCGTTGTCGGTGATGATGCTGTGCGGTATGCCGTACCGCACCGTGATGTCGGCAATGAAGGTTACTGCTGTAGGCCCGTTTAATTTCTTGATGGGCTTTGCTTCCACCCACTTGGTGAACTTGTCCACCGCGACAAGCAAATGAGTTAGGCCGCCCGGGCCGTCTTGAATGGTCCTACCATGTCCAGCCCCAAACCGCAAAGGGCGAGCAATGGGGATTGTCTTCGTTGTGAAGTTTTGAAGGGGCTTGGAGCGGAACATCTCGCACCCCTTGCATTTTTGGCTAGCTCTTTAGCTTCTTCCAGTTCAGTCGGCCAAAAGAAACCGTGCCGAAAGGCTTTGGCCACGAGTGCGCTCGAAGCCGCATGGTGGCCGCACTCGCCCTGATGGATGTCTCTGAGAATCGCTTGGCCTTGCTCTGATTCTACGCAGCGCTGGTAGACACCAGTGACACTGCGCCTGACTAGCTCTCTATTGACTATGGTGTATGCTGCCGCTCGGGGCTGCACTTGCCGAGCCAAGATCTCGTCTGTTGGTAATTCTTTGTTCACTAGAAACTTGAGGATGGGCTGTGCCCATGAAGGTGCTGCTATCTCTTCAACTACTACCACAACGACTTGGACAAGGGTGGCTGGGCTGGGAGGCGGCGGGTTGGAGTCTGCCGCCGTTTGCTGGATTGAGGGAATGTCTGTGATGATTGGGGCAGCTCCCGGGCCAACTGGCGCAGTCCCCGGGCCGGGCTCGGAAGTCCTCGGGCCGACTGGCGTAGTCCCCGGGCCGGGCTCTGAAGTCCCCGGGCCGACTAGCGCCGTCCCCGGGCTGGGCTCTGAAGTTCCCGGGCCGACTTGCGCAGTCCCCGAGCTGGTTTCAACTGTGGCTTTCTTGAGGTCGCCTGCTGGGGCCTTGGAGTCGGATCCGACTATTTCTGGTGGAGCCGGCATGAAGATGGAGTCTGACTCTAGTGAAGGCTTGATAGACGGCTTGAGGAGGCGCTGAAGGGCGACGCCAGAAGGTATCGCTTGGCGAGTGGAGCCGACTCGTGCCAAGGCATCTGCTTGATCGTTGTCATTTCTTGGCACGTGAAGGAATTCGCACCCCTCGAAATATCCGCTGAGTTGCTGCACCAGGAAGCGGTAGCTTCCCATGTTTGTGTCTTTGGCGTCCCAGTCGCCGGATGATTGCTGAACCACCAAGTCGGAGTCGCCATAACACAGGATCCGGTGAATGCCGAGTTCTTTGGCAAGCCGGAGCCCATGGATGAGCGCTTCATATTCGGCGACGTTGTTGGAGGCGGCGAAGTGGATTTGCAGCACGTATTTGAGCTTGTCGCCCTTAAGGGAGGTGAGGACGACGCCGGCTCCAAGGCCGGTGCGCATCTTGGAGCCGTCGAAGTGCATCCGCCAATGAGTGCAGTCGGTGGCGGCGGTAGTATCGGGTCTCGCCTAGTCGACGAGGAAGTCGGCGGCGCTGCGACTTGATGGCGGTCTTGGGGCTGGTAGTAGATGGTGTAAGGGCTATATCTATAGCCCATTTGGCCACTTCGGAGGCGTCTCGGCTTCAATGATCTCGGCGAGTGGAGCAAAGGCAAACCACGGTGATTGGATGCTCTTGAAAGTAGGGCTTCAGCTTCTTGGCGGCAAAATGCACGTCGTAACACATCTTCTGATAGTGAGGGTAGTTTTGCTTGGAGGTCGACAGTACCTCGCTCAGGTAATATATTGGTCTCGGACCGGGAGCACCTTGCCTTCCTCCTTGCGCCGACCACGATGATCGTGGCCGACTACTCGGCTGGTGGCGGCGATGTACAAGAGCATGGGCTCTTTGGGAGTCGGAGCCGCCAACACGGGGGGAGTAGTCAACATCTTCTTCAGTTGGAGAAATGCTTCATCTGCCTTGTGGTTCCACTCAAAAAAGGTGGTCTTCTTCATTAGTTGATACAAGGGCAGAGCTTTCTCGCCCAGCCGACTGATAAATCGGCTGATGGACGCCAAGCAGCTGGTGAACTTCTGCACATCCAACAGTCGGCTGGGTACCTCCATTCTCTCAATGGCCTTGATCTTGATGGGGTTGCACTCTATGCCGCGTTCGGAAACCAGGAAGACAAGGAGCTGGCCGGCTGGGACTCCGAAAACGCACTTCTCGGGGTTGAGCTTGATCCGGAATCGGTGCAGATTTTCAAAGGTCTCTTTGAGGTCTTCCAGCAGCGTCCCATGCTTTTCCGTCTTCACCACCACATCATCCACATAGACGTGGGCTTTTCTGCCGAGTTGCTTGAGGAGGCACTTCTGCATGCAACGCTGAAAGGTGGCACCGGCGTTTCTTAAGCCGAACGTCATTGTCAGGTAACAGATGGCTCCAAATGGCGTGATGAATGCGGTCTTCAGTCTGTCCGCTGGATTCAGCTTGATCTGGTGGTATCCTGAGTATGTGTCTAGGAAACTCAACAGCTCGCATCCGGCTGTGGAGTCTATCACCTGATCAATCCTTGGCAGAGCAAACGGGTCCTTCGGGCAGGCTTTGTTGAGGCTTGTGTAGTCGATGCACATCCGCCACTGCTTGTTTTTCTTCAGTACCAACACCGGGTTTGCTAGCCACTCTGGAAAAACCACTTCCATGATGAAACCGGCTGCCAGGAGCCGGGCTATCTCTTCTCCAACAACTCTTCTTTTCTCTTCGACAGAGGCGCAAGGGCTGCCTCGACGGGCTTCATATCTGGCTTCGACGTAGCTTGTGCTCGGCGAATTCGTTGGTACACCGGCATGTCCTTGGGGACCATGCGAAGATGTCCCGATTCTCACAGAGGAAAACGACGAGCTCACCTTCCTATTTGCTGTCAAGGCCTGTGCCTACGACAGCGTATCTCTCTAGGTGTTCTGGGTCCAAGGGTATCTTCTTGGTTTCTTTAGCTGGCTTGAATGATCCTTCTACCTCCGACTCCTTAGGCTCGGGCGACATTTCTGGCTGCTTTCCGGCCATCGCCACGACCCGGTCAAGGAGCCGTTTCTCGGCTGCGATCACCAAGGACTCGGCCACCGATCGCTTCCTCAGCGCAAGCGGACGATTTCTTGTAGTCGTCGGCAATGGTCAGGATCCCCTTGGAACTCAGCATCTTCATTTTAAGGTAGGCGTAGTGTGGAACCGCCATGAACTTGGCCAAGGTAGGCCGGCCAAGCAGAGCGTGGTACGGGCTCACCAGGTCCACCACT
Source organism: Aegilops speltoides (assembly GCA_021437245.1). Taxonomy (NCBI): domain Eukaryota; kingdom Viridiplantae; phylum Streptophyta; class Magnoliopsida; order Poales; family Poaceae; genus Aegilops; species Aegilops speltoides. The sequence continues at coordinate 363,151,050 of CM038146.1, read as the reverse complement.
TCGAACCAGACCGGCTCTCGGCAGAAGTGATCTTTGTCCCCGAAGAGGACGTCTATCAGGATCTTGCCGATTGGTGAGCAGGAGAGGCCGGGTACAATTCCATGGAACACGGTGCGGCTGCTCTGCAGCTGCCTTCGCCTGATTCCGAGCTTCTCCATGGTGTCTTTTTATAGAATGTTTATGTTGCTGCCTCCGTCTATCAAGACCCGCGAGAAACGGGCGGCCCGCCTATCAGTGGCCAAGGTCGCGCCTAAGACAAGGGCGTAAGAGCCTTGACTCGGCATCACCTCTGGGTGATCCGCCCGACTCCAACTGATAGGCCTCTTGGACCAATGCATGAACTCTGGAGCATCCGTTGCTACTGCGTTTACTTCTTGCTGCTGTTGGCGCCTGCTGCGCCGGTCATCCGCCACACTGGTGAATACTACGTAGGCTCCATGCTCTTCTGGGAACTCGTCTTGTATCAAGGCCGACGGCCGAGCCGCAGCTGCCGGGCGGCGGCGGAGGCGGCGGCCCTGCAGTGGCGGAGAAGTGAGGCCGTCTCCTTGGCACTCTGGCGAGCGCTGGCACTTTCTTGTGGTGTGGTTCGACGGCCAAGGCCATTGTGGAACTTGCAAGGACCATCCAAAGTCTGCTCATAGGAGAAAGCCGCAACGAATTGACTTGCCGCCTTTACGCTTGGCGAGGCTGCCCTCCGGCTGCTGATCTTTCATCGCTGCGACCGCCGATTCGCGGAAGTCGGCCGTGGGGCCTTGCGCTTGTTGTCGCTTTTGTTGTTGTCGCCGACTAGCGCCTCCAGCGGAGTTCGGGAGCTCGGGAGTCACCTTGCCACCGCGCTGACTTGAATCTCCGCCTTCATAGAAGAGTCGGCCGTGGCGCATTTATCCGCTATGACTAGCAGTTCGTCAAGGGTTTTCGCTCATCGCAGAGGAGCTTGTGCTTGAGGAGGGTGCCTCTCGGCACCGCGGTGAAGTACTCAATAGCCTCGCACCTCGTGCACGCCCCGCAGGAGTTTCAAGTTCGCCCAGCGTGTGAGGTAGTCGCGCGCTGATTCTTCAGGCCTTGCACGGCTTGGGAGGTCGCTTGTATGCGTCTTTGGTGAAGTTGCGAATGAAGGCTTCGTGAAGTCGACCCAGCTATTGATGCTGCGGGCTTCAGTTGTTCAGCCATGTCCGGCCGTGCCTCGAGCATGAGAGAAACATACTTCACGGCAACCCGCTTGTTGCCGTTTGCTATATGAGACGGTGGAGTAGTCTATCGCCGATCTTCGGCTTTACGGAGCCGGTGTACTTGGGCGTGTCTCGGGGGAGCGTGAACCCTCTGGGGAAGGGCTCGTCTCTGATGCGGGGCCCGAAGCAAGGCGGACCCAACTCATCTTCTTCTTCCAGCGCCAGGGATCGGTGGAGTCGGTCGATCCGATGGCGGGCGTCATTCTCTCCGACTCCTTCTCGGCGGCCAAGGCGACCTATGAGAGTCGGATGCTCAACAGGTGGCGGAGAAACTCGCCGCTCTCTTCGGGGCTGGGGAGGCAGATAATCGTCCCGTCGTTCCACTGCTCTCGGGCGGCCGTCTTGGTCGCGCTCGATGGTGATATGAGTCCGACTGTGACTGACAGCCGGCTCCTTCTCTTTCCTTCCGCGGACTCCGCCAGTCGGCGTCCGGGAGGTCACGCCTTGATCTCGGCGGGGAGGTAAGTTGTCGTTTGGCTGCTGCAGCGCATCTGCGCGGCCGCCAGCCGTGTTTTGCGCAGCAACTGCATCGAGGAGCTGCTGGAATCGCTCCGTCATCACACGGCGCTCTTCGCCCTCAAAGTTCTTCAGCTCGTCAGTCGCCGCTTGGGCCGCGCGGATATTCTCCACTGGGGTGGCGTACACGGGGCGTTTCGCCCCGAGCAAGTCGGCGATGGCTGCGCCACGCTGTCGGACCATACCCAGACGGCTCGGCCCAGTCGGAGCCGGCGAGCCGCCTACGGCGCGGTCCATCTCGCGTTGGTATGCTTCTGACAAGCGCCTCATGCTTGCCAACTTCTTGGCGCCTTCGATGATCTGAAGGCGGCGTGTTTCCAGCGTCTCGGCGTCCGCGTCCTCTGGAATGGGCGCGGTTAGGTCTTGCAGGACCGCTGGCAGCGGGTCCTGGGCTTCTTCGCTGGAGTGCTCGCCGTGGCTGATGACGAGCACCTCCGTGACGGCGCTTCCGCCACTCTCCTCGTACGGAAGTGGCTCGTCATAGACCACCACGTTGGTGGGGAATATGTCAAGCGATATGGCGTCGGAGTCGACCAGCATCGGGTCGGAGGAGCCTACGGACTCCAAGTCTATGGCAGGCTCGCCGGTGACGTGGAGTTGGTCAAGGAGGCCCGCAAGAAGGTTCTCGGGGCCACCCATGCCTGCGCCGGATGCAGGCTCGTCGGAGAGGCGCACCTCGCCGATAAGTTCGGCGAGGCCGCTCGCAACGCAGGCGGCTTCGGCGCCGCGCAGCGTGTTGATGCAGACTCCATTTGGCGAGCCTGGCTGGCTGCGCTCGCCAGGGAGGAAAAGGGTTCCCATCCAGAACAGATCTCCGGACGACGGTGCACCTCGCCCCACGGTGGGCGCCAAATGTCGAGGGTTGGGTGCGACATATGCCAAAGGATGGCTTATCATGGTGGGGGCGAGTAGAACGTCGCCGGTGCCTGGAAAGGGAATGAGGCGCAGACATGCACACCGGCGAATCTTACCCAGCTTTGGGGCTCTCCGGGGAGATAACACCCCTACTGCTGCTCTGCGGGGTCTCCGCATGGTCACTATGGCGAAAAGGTTACAAGGGTGCTCCTAGAGCTATATCGGGAGGCAGGAGGGAGCTAGGCTGGCTCTCTCCTCCCCTGTCTATGTGTCTAACTCTCTCAAAGGTCGAACCCTTTGCATGGGTGCCCCGGGGGGTTTATATAGGCTACCCCCCGGGGGTACAATAGTAATCTGACTGGGCGTGGCCCCCAGCCGTCTGTCTCTCATGCCGCCGTCCTTCCTGCCGGCTTCTGGGGCCCGCCGACTAGTGGGTCCCGCGGACAGGCCGAACACCGTGTAGTACTCCTGATGACGCGGGCTTGGTCATGGGGTCGTGGCAACAGTGCCGCCTGTTAGGTGATCACTGTCGCCCTCCCCATCCAATCTGGTTTATGGCTCATGGGGCCTGGCGGGAGGCGGCCGACCAGGAGGCCGACTCCCTCGAGCCGCCTTTCCGCACTCGCCATCTCTCGATTCACCCACCGACGGGTGGCCTGCGATCTCTGGGCCGTACAGGCCGGCGTCGTGGGCACAGTGCATCACGCACTGTGGCTGAGGTCAGGGGAGGCATGGCAACAGTGTCGCGCCTCGCCAGAGATCTCCCGGCGATATAGCTCACTGTAGCCATGCCTACCCCTCATAGGCAGGAAGGGACGGCCACGTCGGGGCCGTGCCTTGCATCGGTCTTCGTGAAAGGTCGTGGGCCGACTCCCATAGTTGGCACTTCTGGTGGTCGCAAGCCGGGAGTCGGCTTGCTTTAAAGTCGTCGTCTGGGACTCGGCTTTTCGGGGGATCGCCCTCTGGGACTCGGCCTCTCCGAAGGTCGCCGGCTGGGACTCGGCCAGAGGGGCGTGGCCTGCCCCGATGTCTTGAAAGATCCTGGGTCCCGGGTCGGCCTACCCGTGGCCCATTACTCTGACAAAGTTGCTAACATAATGATATTATTTTGTAGCCACGTTAACAACTCATTATATTTTTTTGTATGTATTTCTCTATGATTAAAGGGGGTTTTAAGTTCCGGTCAACACCCACTTCTGTTTCCGTGTCCGCTTTGTATTCGCTCCGTGTCCGTTTCCGGTAGTATCTGTTTCCGTATTCATTTCCGGGGTTTCTGTATTCGTTTCCGCTTCTGCAAAAAAATATGAAAACAAATGTGGTAGCACTCAGTTCCATCCGTTTTTGCTCCGTTTTCATCCCTACCCTTCATGACAGTGCGGCGCGCTTGGCTGTGACTCGAACCCGTCGAAGATCAAGTCTCCGTGGACGTCTGCCATATAGTTCAAACTTCCAAATCTGACCTGATGGCCAGGGGTGTAGCTTTCGATCTGCTCCAGATGGCCAAGCGAATTGGCCCGCAGTGCAAAGCCGCCGAATACGAAGATCTGTGCGGGGAGAAAAGTCTCACCCTGGACCGCATCGTTGTTGATGATCGGAGGGGCCATCGGGCCTAAAGATGACGACACAGAGGAACTCTCAATGAAAGCACCAATGTCGGTGTCAAAACCGGTGGATCTCGGGTAGGGGGTCCTGAACTGTGCATCTAGGCGGATGGTAACAGGAGACAAGGGACACGATGTTTTTACCCAGGTTCGGGCCCTCTCGATGGAGGTAAAACCCTACTCCTGCTTGATTTATATTGATGATATGGGTAGTACAAGAGTAGATCTACCACGAGATCAGAGAGGCTAAACCCTAGAAGCTAGCCTATGGTATGATTGTTCTTCGTCCTACGGACTAAAACCCTCCGGTTTATGTAGGCACCGAAGATGGTTAGGGTTACACAGAGTCGGTTACAATGGTAGGAGATCTACATATCCGTATCGCCAAGCTTGCCTTCCACGCCAAGGAAAGTCCCATCTAGACATGGGACGGAGTCTTCAATCTTGTATCTTCATAGTCCAGGAGTCCGGCCAAAGGCTATAGTCCGGCCATCCGGACACCCCCTAATCTGGGACTCCCTCATCGTGACTCACCAGATACTATCACAACAGTTGCAGGTGCCGATGATACCAGTGCAGGTGATGCAACCGAGCTCAGTTGGGAGCTCAACGAAGATGTTGGTCGTTGCTATGTTTCGTTTCATGTTGATCAGTAGTGGAGCCCAGTTGGGATGATCGGGGATCTAGCAGTTGGGTTATCTTCTTTTCTTTTGGCTTCGTCCGTAGTCGGACTATGTGTTTACTCTGAATGATGTATGAATTATATGTTCATTGTGTGAAGTGGCGATTGTAAGCCAACTCTTTATCCCATTCTTGTTCATTACATGGGATGGTGTGAAGATGACCCTTCTTGCGACAAAACCACCATGCGGTTATGCCTCTAAGTCGTGCTTCGACACGTGGGAGATATAGCCGCATCGTGGGTGTTACACTAGGTGGTACTTGCTTTGCAAAGTACCACACTGGAAATAAATACGAATGTTGAAGCTGGGCTCAAAATAATGAATTGTTTGATCTGAAATTTTGTGGAGGATGGTTATTTGAGCATAGGAAAGCACTGTAGAAAATGGATACTATTTGGATATACCAAAGTGGTACTTCCTTCACAATGCTCTTCTCTGGACAGAAACTTTGGAAAATTAGTGAGAGAAATTGGCTAAATGAATTGAGCTCAAATTTGGTGTAGGTAAGTTACATATGCATATAGAATATGTGACAAAAGTTCAAATCATTAGGATATGCATAGCTAGTACTTCTTTCACAAAGGTTCTAGGTGGACAAAAACTATGAAAATTTGCCGATGAAGATTTACTGGGCAAATGGAGCTGAATTTTGTCATGAGGCACTGATTTGGATAGGAAATAGTTCCCAGAAATTTTGAGGGCAATCAAGAATATATAAATAGCACTTCCTTCACAAAGTGTTGTTCTGAACAGAATAGGAAAATGAATATTGTTAAATTATTTTTGAACTAGGCAAGGAAGGTTTTTTACATATTTGACGAAGATATGACCCAAAGAATTTATGAGATTTTTTTGGGAATTTTGGGAATGGCAGAAATATAGGTTGCTTCACAACCTAGGGCAAAAATTGACACATGGACATGACACGTAGGCAAAACTGATGAGGTGGCGCCTAGTCATAGCAACCCACCACAATTTACAAGGTTATGACCATCTATATTGGTTGTGATCAGCTAGAAATAAGGCAGCGGACCAGTGCTATCTGCTTTATGACCATTTGTATAAGGAAATTATGACCTTCCTGACCAAAATGGTCGTTATAGTTTTGGTTTTGGAGCCGCCCGAACAGCTTTTGACCAATTGGTCTCAAATGGTCGTAGATTTATGACCCAATTCTTCCAGGGTCACTGACAAAAGGTCATAAGTTGACATATTTCTTGTAGTGTGCACCTGTCGGGCCAACCCAATATTTTTGGAGTGACCCCTGCAACAATCATCTTTTGCTCAGATGCATCCTACTTAGGCAGGTCGATCTGGTAGCCACCTGGCCCCAACTTATAGTTGTGCTTTTTTCGCAACATTAATTTTGTTTTTCCTCGACCATTCCTTATCTGCTTCCGATTCCTTGAACTGTACAAAAGTGTCCTAGTGATCTTTTGCCTTCTCCAGTGCTCCAGTGAATTCTAGAGTCTACTTTCCTTTTGCTTCATAGTTGGCCCATAATCTTTTCTTGTGGTTGCAAAATGTTGTGGCCATCTTCTGAAGAGCACTCTTCTTGACTTTCTGTCATTCTGCATCTGTGAAATGCTCTGGTAGGGTGAAATGTGACATGAGCGTTTCCGAAAGCAGATCTTTTGCTCTATCATTGACAAAACTAATTCCTCGATCTCCCTTTGGCTTATTCCATTCTTAAATGGAGATCGGGATTAAATCCCTAACAATAACTCCGCACCGACGAGTAAATTTGTCCGCATTCTTTTTAGGAGCATGCGGTTCGCCAGTTGGTTTGATCTCATCGATGTTGTACTTTATGCCAGGCAGCAACTCTTTGGTCGGGCCTCGTACTGCCATTGTTGTAGAAGACTTGCTCAATCCGGAGGGCTAAAAGACGAAAGATTTGGTGTTCACTGGTCACGAGAGGCCTTATATATGTATTAATTGCACTAATAGTACATGTATTAATTGATCACCAGAGGCCATATATATATAATTATTTGTGTGCCCTTCATCTCTTCCTTGATCCTTAAATATTCCCTCTCCGGAATCATTCAGATATTGTGATCCGTCATCTGTAGGTTCATTCTCTAGGATCGGGGAGTCGCGTATGATGTCGAAGATGAGCTCTTGTTAATCATAGTCGTCTCTGCCGCTACCGTCCATAGCTTAACTAATCGAGAAGAAATATAAAACAATTTAGTATTCAAATTAGAATGCATTGATCAATAATAAAAAACGGAACCATAGTATATAATATGCATCTCGAATAATATCACTATAATACATATCGAATAATCCAGATAATATGCATCATCGATTATTATCAAATACTCGAATACATCTAGAATATTATCGAATATAGTCTCGAATACATGTCGAATATAGTCTCGAATACATCTCGAATATTATCATATAACATCACTAGCTAATATAGATCAAATACTATCGAATAATCTAGTTCACTCACGGTTCCTGGGGCGCGGGCGGTGGACACCCAAAGAGAAGGAGCCATCACATGATCATAGCTCGGGTGAGATCCCCGAAGAACCTGCCAGGTATTGGAGAACCTGACGTCCAACGCAACCATGTAGCGACAAACATGCTCATCCTCCTCCCTGACACGGCGACGTACAACCTCTGCGGGGGGCGGCTGCCTCTGCACCGAAAGTGGCCCACACGACCGCCACCAAAGAAGCTCCGGGTCGACAGTGGGGGCCCGATTCCTCACCAAGTTGCGCGCCCCGGAAGGTAGCACCTCCCAGTGCTAGCCCGACAGAGTCCAGTCCCAGACATGGCGCCTCTCAAGCAAGTTGTCGCCACTGATTTGACGACGACGATGCGGGTCGGGCATCGCATCGACACCAAAAATGTCTATTCAAATTTAACATTTTTTAAATGCTTGATTATGATTGTAATTCTTGTTCACTTTATTTTGCAAATACATGACAAACTTTTGCAAATACAACATTAAAGTTGCAAGCCACATCAATATAACATACATCATTCTACATATCCATCGTCCATCTACTTTTGTCCATATAACTTATCTATGATCATTCTAACATATATACATTCTAACATAACATTCATCTACACAAAAATACATATAAATTCATCTAACTTATATATATTCAATAAATATATGTGTGTGTGTGTGTGTGTGTGTGTGTGTGTTCATGTCTAGCTAGGTGGGGGACGATGGGCTCGATCGGCCGGGGAGGGGGGAGGGAGGAGAGATCGAGGCTCATGGCGGGCTCACGGCGACGGCGAGGCGAGGCGAGTCGACGGCGATGGCGACTGCGACGGTGAGGTCAAGGAGAGGGGGGCCGGCGAGGTCGAGGTGCGACGACGCGTCGAGGCAACAGTGACGGCGGCGGCGAGGCCAGTCGGCGGTGACGGCGAGGCAAGGCGACGGCGACTGCGACGGTGAGGTCGAGGCAGGGCGCGTGTCGGGGCAGAGGGGCAGGGCACGGCATCGGGGGAGGAGACGACGTTAGGGCAGGCGATGGTGCATTAGCCTGGCGGCGTCCACTATTTGGCGTCGTTGAGAGAATGCAGAGATTGGTTGCCAAATTTCGGAGTGGCCGCTTATATACCCAGAGCTTTAGTCCCAGTTGGTGGCATCAACTGGGACTAAAGGCCCCCCTTTAGTCCCGGTGCGAGCCACCAACCGGACTAAAGGTTGATTCGCTAGGCCAAGTGGCGGGAAGCATAGACCTTTAGTCCCAGTGCGAGCCACGAATCGGGACTAAAGGTCTGGCACAGCGGTGTCAAAAGTTTAGTCCCACCTCGCTAGTTGAGAGCAGCTCGAAGCGGTTTATAAGCGCGGCTGCCACTTCCTTCTCGAGCTCCTCTTTTTGCAGGCAGTGCATGCCTAACCTATCATCCTGTGGGCCTACTTGCCCCGCGGGTCTGCATGCTGGCCCATTAAAAGTTGGGTTCCTAGTCGTATGTAGGCCGTGGTGGCCAATTAGGCGAGCATTTTTTTCCAGTTTTTTTTTTTTTTTTGCTTTATCTATTTTCTTTTGTTTGTACATATAACAAAATTTTTAGAGTTTTTGAATTAATCTTTTTTGCTTAGGTCACAGAAATTGTAAACTTTCTGTTAGTGCCACTAGTTTTCAAATTTGAAAAGTTTAAATTTGAATTCTTTCAAATTTGTGTGAATCACTAGTTTGTGAATAACTTTACCTTAAAAATAGATTTTTTGAGTGATTCTTTTTCCTGCTATTTAATACTAGTGTGTTTTATCATTATATTCAATTTGGTAGTTTTTAGGTTATTTTCAATAGGTAGCAGATGAGTTTTTGTCTGAAACTCTGGTACTTCGAAATATATTGTCCATTTTGTAACGAAGTGCATCCAGTTTTTGCTGCAGTCCTCTCAACTTTTTAGCACATGTTATGTGGGTGAAATGCTGATACCATGCCAACTTTCAACCTTTTCAGACTTCATTTGTATTGCTTTTCACTTTCAGGGTCATTTAACTCAAAATAGTTCATTAAATGCATGAAAAATAGCAAATGAAGTCATAAAGGATTAAAAATTGATGACATGGTTTTGAATGGTGCATATTGAACGCAGAAAAAGTCTGGAGTTAAAATAAGTTAAGAAAATGAAGTTTTCGTCTGAAACCCTGGTACTTTGAAATAGATTGTCCATTTTGTACATGAAGTGCATTCAATTTTTGCCGCAACCCTGTCAACTTTTTAGCACATGCTATGTGGGTGAAATGATGATACCATGCCAACTTTCAACATTTTTAGACTTTATTGTATTGCTTTTCACCTTCAGGGTCATTTAGCTCAATTTTTTTTATTAAATGCATGAAAAATAGCACATGAAGCCAGAAAGGGTTGAAAATTGATGACATGCTTTGAATTGTGCCTACTGAACGCACAAAAAGTCTAGAGTTAAAATAAGTTAAAAAATTAAATGCCTTTGTAACAGATGAGTTTTCGTCCGTAACCCTGGTACTTCGAAATTGATTGTCCATTTTGTACACGAAGTGCATGCAGTTTTTGTTGTAACCCTCTCAACTGTTTGCACATGGTATGTGGGTGAAATGATGATACCATGCCAACTTTGAACCTTTTCAGACTTCATTTGTAGTGCTTTTCAATTTCAGGGTCATTTAGCTCAAAAAGTAGCAAATGAAGTCCTATGTAATGCATGAAATATTTCGTTTGGACATAATTGCATTGATTAACTCCTCCATAACGTTTCTTCGCGTTTCAAATGCCAAAACACATATATACCCTAACTAGTACAAAGATTCCCCCCAGTTTGTCCGAAGTGGGACTTTCCAAATAAGACCAAAAACTCACTGGAGAAGAAAGTGATGATGGTGAAGCCGGTCAGATCCCAGAGTGGGATCTTGGGGTATAATTTTTTCTTCGCATGTGTCCCTTTGTGTCGTAACCATGGACAATCTTCCTCATTTAACACGATGCTTGGGTCAGTGTTCACTGTGAAGAGAGCAATTTCATGAAACTTTTCATAATCTTCTGACATGTCTGTCTTGTCCTCCACTCCCATGATGTTTCTTTTCCCTGAAAGAACTATGTGGCGCTTTGCCTCATCGTATGATGTATTTGCTTCCTTATATTTTCTTTTTCTCGGCTTGGTAGACATGTCCTTCGCATAGAAAACCTGCGCTACATCATTGTCTAGGACGAATGGTTCGTCTGTGTACCCAAGATTGTTGAGATCCACTTGTTCAAGCTAATGGAAACTTTGTGAATCTCAATTACAGAAACTTTTCAACAAAAATATTTATCCCCTTGTACAAATCCTTTGTATTGTAAAATTATTGTGCCAAGGTTTGCCTTTAGGATGAGTAGATTGCTTGTTGGTATGTGCGGTGCAAAAACAAAAACTTTGGCAGTAGTGCGTGATTTTACATTTTTTACTGGAACATCGAAAGTTTCTAAAACTTTTTTCACAGCCTTGCTATACAATTTTTTTATTTCGTCCTAATTTTTTAGAATTTTGGGAGTACCATAAGTATGGTAGATGTTTAGATTGCCATAGACTTTCCTGTTTAAGACAGATTCTGTTTTTGATGGATTGTTTTGCTTGTTTTGATGAAACTATCGATTCTATCAGTGGTATAAGCCATGGAAAAGTTATATTACAGAAGATACAATGCAAAAACAAAATATTAATTGGTTTGAAACAGTACTTAGAGTAGTGATTTGCTTTATTATACTAACGGATCTTACCGAGCTTTCTGTTGAGTTTTGTGTGGATGAAGTGATCAAAGATCGAGGAGGCCTCGATATGAGGAGAAGGAGGAGAGGCAAGAGCTCAAGCTTGGGGATGCCCAAGGCACCCGAAGTAAATATTCAAGGATACTCAAGTGTCTAATCTTGGGGATGCCCCAGAAGGCATCCCATCTTTCTTCAACAAGTATCGGTATGTTTTCGTCTTTGTTTCGTTCATGTGATATGTGTAAATCTTGGAGCGTCTTTTGTGTTTATTTTTCATTTTTCTTTTATGCACCATGCTAGTATGAGATAGTCCATGGTTGATTTATATAATGCTAATTGCACTTCACTTATATCTTTTGAGTATGACTTTATAGAATGCTTCATGTGCTTCACTTATATCATTTGAAGTTTGGATTGCCTATTTCTCTTCACATGGAAAACCGTTATTTGTAGAATGCCCTTTTGCTTCACTTATACTTATTAGAGCATGGTATTTTGTAGAAAGAATTAAACTCTCATGCTTCACCTATATCCATTTAGAGAATCAACAGGAATTGGTCAATTGCATGGTTAGTCACGAAATCCTACTTAAAACTTATGGATCACTGAATATGATATGTTTGATTCCTTGCAATAGTTTTACGATATAGAGATTATAATATGTGGTAGGTACTAGTAAACGGTTGTGGTTAGTAGGAATATTTGTGTTAAGGTTTGTGATTCCGAAAGCATGCACGTATAGTCTCTCGTTATGCTATGAAGTTGGAGCATGATTTATGATTGATTGTCTTCCTTATGAGTGGCGGTCGGGGACGAGCGATGGTCTTTTCCTACCAATCTATCCCCCTAGGAGCATGCGTAGTAGTACTTTGCTTTGAGGGCTAATAAACTTTTGCAATAAGTATATGAGTTCTTTATGACTAATGTAAGTCCATGGATTCTACGCGCTCTTACCTTTCCGCAATTTGCTAGCCTCTACGGTACCGTGCATTGCCCTTTCTCACCTCGAGAGTCGGTGCAAACTTCGCAGGTGCATCCAAACCCCGTGATATGATACGCTCTATCACACATAAGCCTTATTGTATCTTCCTCAAAACAGCCACCATACCTACCTATTATGGCCTTTCCATAGCCATTCCGAGATATATTGCCATGCAACTTCCACCACGTCCGTTTTGATGACTTGAGCATTCATTGTCATATTGCTTTGCATGATCATATAGCTGACATAGTAGTTGTGGCTCAGACACCGTGCATCATTTTCTATACATGTTACGCTGGATCATTGCACATCCTGGTACACTGCCAGAGGCATTCATATAGAGTCATATTTTGTTCTAGGTATCGAGTTGTAAATTTTATTTCTTTTGAGTTATAAGTAAATACAAGTTTGATGATCATCATTATTCATTATTAGAGCATGTCCCAGTGAGGAAAGGATGATGGAGACTATGATTCCCCAAAAAGTCGGGATGAGACTCCGAACAATGAGAGAAAGAAAAAAGAAAAAAAGAAAAAAGAGAAAAAGGAAAAAAAGAGAGAAGGGGCATTGTTACTATCTTTTACTACACTTGTGCTTCAAAGTAGCACCATGTTTTTCATATAGAGAGTCTCCTATGTAGTCACTTTTATATACTAGTGGGAATTTTTCATTATAGAACTTGGCTCGTATATTTCGATGATGGGCTTCCTCAAATGCCCAAGGTCTTCATGAGCAAGCAAGTTTGATGCACACCCACTTAGTTTTCATGTTGAGCTTTCATACACTTATAGCTCTTAGTGCATCCGTTGCATGACAATCCCTACTCCTCACGTTGATATCAATTGATGGGCATGTCCATAGCCCGTTGGTTAGCCGTGTCGATGCGAGACTTTCTTACTTTTTTTGTCTTCTCTGTATTTACCCCTATCATCATACTCTATTCCACATGTAGTTCTATATCCATGGCTCGTGCTCATGTATTGCGTGAGGGTTGAAAAGCTTAAGCGCGTTAAAAAGTATGAACCAATTGCTCGGCTTGTCATCGGGGTTGTGCATCATAAATACTTTGTGTTAAGAAGACAGAGCATGACAAGATTATATGATTTTGTAGGGATAGCTTTCTTTAGCATTGATATTTTGAAAGACATGATTGTATGTTGGGATGCCTGAGTATTAATGTCTTTATGTCAAATTATAGACTATTGCTTTGAATCACTCGTGTCTTAATATTCATGCCATGATTAGACGTATGATCAAGTTTATGATAGGTAGCATTCCACATCAAAAATTATCTTTTTTATGATTTACCTGCTTGAGGACGAGCGGGAATTAAGCTTGGGGATGCTGATACGTCTCCATCGTATCTATAATTTTTTATTGTTTCATGCCAATATTATACAACTTTCACATACTTTTGGCAACTTTTTATATGATTTATTGGACTAACCTATTGATCTTGTGCCCAGTGCCAGTTCCTGTTTGTTGCATGTTTTTAGTTTCGCAGAAAATCCATATCAAACAAAGTCCAAACGCGATAAAAATTTATGGAGAATTATTTTGGAATATTTATGATTTTTGGGAGGTGGAATCAATTCAAACGGGGTCCCACAGTGCCCCCAACCACCAGGATGCGCCCCAGGCCCCAGGCACGCCTAGCTGTCTTGTGCCCTCCTCGAACGTCGGTTGGATCTCTACTTTGGGTGCAATGAAGCTTATATCCGAAAAAAATCATGTTAAAATTTCAGCGCAATCAGAGTTACGGATCTCCCAGAATATAAGAAATGGTTTTTGGCCAGATCTAGGGAATGCAAAACAGAAGAGAACAGAGAGGGAGATCCAACCTCAGAGGGGCTCCCGCCCCTCCGCCGCCATGGAGGCCATGAACCAGAGGAGGAACTCTCCTCCCATCTAGGGGGAGGCCAAGGAAGAAGAAGAAGGCGGGGGGGATCTCCCCCTCTCTCCCGGTGGCGTTGGAGTGCCACCGGGCAAGGATCGTGATGGCGATCTACATCAACAATCTTGCTACCATCAACACCAACTCTCTCCCCCTCTTTGCAGCGGTGTAACACCCCTTCTCTCTGCTGTAATCTCTACTTAAACATTGTGCTCAATTTCGTATATTATTTCCTAGTGATATGTGGCTATCCTATGATGTTTGAGTACATCCGTTTTGCCTGTGGGTTAATCGTGATCTTGGTTGGTATGATTGTATATCTTATTTATGGTGCTGTCCTATGGTGCCCTCCGTCTCGCGCAAACGTGAGGGGTCCCCACTGTAGGGTTCTGCAATATGTTCATGATTCGCTTATGGTGGGTTGCGAGAGTGACAAAAGCTTAAACACGAGTAGGTGGGTTGTTGCATATGGGATAAAGAGGACCGAATACTTAATGCTATGGTTGGTTTCATGACCTTAATGACCATTTTTATTACCTTGCAATTTATTCGTAGTCTTATTCTCGCAAAGTACTTGTAGTGTTATTCTTGCAAAATAGTTTCATACTTGTTCTAGGTAAAGCAAATGTTAAAGTGTGCGTAGAGTTGTATCGGTGGTCGATAGAACTTGAGGGAATATTTGTTCTCCCGTTATAGCTCCTCGTTGGGTTCGACACTCCTATTTATCGAAGAAGGCTACAAACAATCCCCTATACTTGTGGGTTATCATGCATGAGACGTGTCTGCAACAAACCGCGAAAACTCCAGATGGGTTCACATGTAATCCAGTCGTCAGACTGCTCCAGGTTCTTGGAGCGTATAATATGCTTGTGTTCCTCGATATACGGAGCCACCACGGTGGAACTTTGTAGAACTGTGTAGTGTGCTTGCGCCCAAGAATGTCCGTCCATACATATGAATTGGTCCTTTCCTAGCGTGCCTTTTCCACCCAGTCTGCCCTCATGCCGCGATTCAGGAACACCAATCGGCTTAAGGTTATAAATAAAGTCAACACAAAACTCAATGACCTCCTCTGTTTCATGGCCCTTGGAGATTCTTCCTTCTGGCCTAGCACGGTTATGAACATATTTCTTTAAGACTCCCATGAAACTTTCAAAGGGGAACATATTGTGTAGAAATATAGGACCCAGAATGCCAATCTCTTCGACTAGGTGAACTAGGACATGCATCATGATATTGAGGAAGGATGGTCGGAACACCAACTCGAACCTAACAAGACATTGCACCAAATCATTATGTAAACTTGGTAGGATTTCTAGATTGATTACTTTATGAGAGATTGCATTTAGGAATGCACATAGCTTCACAATGGATAATCAAACGTTTTTCGGTAGAAGCCCCCTCAATGCAACCGGAAGCAATTGCGTCATAATCACGTTGCAGTCATGAGACTTTAGGTTCTGGAACTTTTTCTCTGCCATATTTATTCTTCCCTTTATATTCAACGAGAACCCGGACGTGACCTTCATACTGAGCACACATTCAAAGAAGATTTCCTTCTCTTCTTTGGGAAGAGCATAGCTGGCGGGAGCTTGATACTGCTTTGGATGCATGCCGTCTTTTTCGTGCATACGTTGCTGGTCCTCCCGTGCCTCTGGTGTATATTTTGTCTTCCCATAAACGCCCAAGAAGCCTAGTAGGTTCACGCACAGATTCTTTGTCACGTGCATCATGTCGATTGCAGAGTGGACCTCTAGGTCTTTCAATAGGGTATGTCCCAAAATATAGATTTCTTCTTCCACATGGGTGCGTGTCCGTCAGCGTCATTCGGAACAGATTGTCCGTCGGGACCCTTTCCAGAGATTACTTTTAAATCATTGACCATATCAAATATATCATCACCAGTACGGTGGCAAGGCTTGTTTCAGTGATCTGCCTTTCTTTCTTAAGGGATGCCTGCTCAGAAGAAATCAAAGATGTCCCAGGTACACATTCTTCTTGCATTTATCCAAATATATACTTTCGGTCTCATCTAAACAATGTGTGCATGCGTGGAATACCTTGTTTGTCTATCTTGAAAGGTTACTAAGAGCAGGCCGATTGTTGATGGTTACAAACAACAACACATGTAGATCAAATTCCTCCCTTTTGTGCTCATCCCATACACGTACACCATTTAAATTCCACAGCTGTAAAAGTTATTCAACTAATGGCCTTAGGTACACATCAATGTCGTTGTCCAGTTGCTTGGGGCCTTGGATGAGCACTGATATCATAATGTACTTCCGCTTCATGCACAGTCAAGGAGGAAGGTTATAGATACATAGAGTCACATGCCAGGTGATATGATCGCTGCTCTGCTCCCCAAAAGGATTAATGCCATCTGCACTTAAACCAAACCATACGTTCCTTGCACCATCTGCAAAGTCCAACCACTTTCTATTGATTTTTCTCCACTGCAATCCGTCAGTGGGTACTTTCAACTTTCTGTCTTTTTACGGTCTTCTCTGTGCCATCACATCAACTTGACATGCTCTTTGTTTTGGAACAAACGTTTCAACCGTGGTATTATAGGAGCATACCACATCATCTAGGCAAGAGTCCTCTTCCTGGGGCCCTCTCCCTCAACATCAGCAGGGTTATCGCGACTGGTCTTATAGCGCAATGCACCGCATATCGGGCATGCATTTAAATTCTCGTACTCCTCACCGCAATTGAGAATGCAGTCATTAGGGCATGCATGTATCTTCTGCACCTCTAATCCTAGAGGGCAGACAACCTTCTTCGCTTCGTACTTACTGTCGGGCAATTCGTTGTCCTATGGAAGCATCTTCTTTAACATTATCAACAACATTTCAAATCCTTTGTTAGATACACCATTCTGTGCCTTCCATTGCAGCAATTCTAGTGTGGTACCCAGCTTTTTCTTGTCATCTTCGCAATTTGGGTACAACAATTTCCTGTGATCCTCTAACATGCTCTGTAACTTCAAGTTCTCCTTTTCACTTGTGCATTTTATCTTTGCCTCGGCAATGGTTTGACCAAGATCATCAGCTGAATCATCTGGTGCCTCTTGATCTTCAGTTTCCCCCTCTTCTTCAGCTTCTTACCCCATTCTAGTACCATCGTATTCAGGGAACCCATGGCCATGATAGCTATCATCATCCTCTTCTTCTTCATTCTCTTCCATTAGAACCCCTCTTTCTCCGTGCTTGGTCCAACAGTTATAGCCAAACATGAAAGCGTACCTAAATAGGTGGACGTGAATGACTCTTGAGTTAGAGTAATTGTGATCATTCTTATAGACAACACATGGACCAACACATAAAACCATCCCGCTTGTTTGCCTCAGCCACACGTAGAAAACTATGCACGCCATCAACGAACTGGGGAGAGCATCGGTCATCGTACATCCATTGTCGGCTCATCTTCATTACACAACACCGAAAAGACCAAATTAATACAAGTTCATACATAAAGTTCATACACACTTATTCTCATATAATGAAAACAACATACAACTATCTAGCTAAAGCATTAAAATGCAACAACAAATGCGACGAAGATCGCAGCTAAGGTGACAATTGATTCAACAGCGTAGTGATACCACGTCTCATTATTAACGGCATATTTTCTAATCTTTCTAACCTTCAAGTGCATTGCATCCATCTTGATCTTGTGATCACCGACGTCATCGGCAATACAACTCCAGTTTCATCTTCTCTTCTTCAATTCTTTTCAATTTTTCTTTCAAATACTTGTTTTCTTTTTCAACTAAATTTAACTTCTCGACAAGAGGGTCGGTTGAAATTTTTTGTTTACATACCTCCTATAGAAAAAATATATATGTCAACTTGATGGGCATAATTGTCATTAACGTGAAATGCAAAAAATAGTTGTAAAAGAGAATATATATACCACATCCGAATCATAAACCGGACGAGTGCCGACGGGGACGGATATCAAGACCACGACACTATATGTATAACACACAATCATACAAGTAAGAAAATTGTACAAGTAACTATCTAAATCATACAAACATGATTTTTTATATGAAAATTATTAGAAAAAGAGGCTCAACAAGGTGGTGCCGGCGACGGGATGGTGCGGGCGATCGACGGTGGTTAGGACGGGGATAGGAAGGAACTAAGTAAACCACACCTACACATATGCAAACTAAGAAGTTAATTAAAGCTCAATTGCGTATAAACCAAACAAACTCCCACATAATTACTCCCACATAAACCAAACAAAATTTGAAGGCACCCCATCTCTCCAAAGGTTCACAAAGGTTAATCACTCAAAAGAAAATGAAATTTTCAGAAAATTAGGGCATACAAAATATAACTTCAATGATAAATGCCATAGTAAAAAAATCTTAATGTACAACACATATGACCACTTCGAGAGAATAATTGCACAAAACATGAGCTACAATTGGCAGATGATTGTATATTTGTATCCATGAGCACGAAACATGTGCAGTTAGACATCCATGTGTCCTAATATCGTACCTGCATGAAGTATGTGAGGCATGGAAAGATTATAGGAAATAATACAATTATGAACCAGCAAAAATAGTTAAAAGTAAATTTCTATAAGACCAAGTGACTTGTTGCACATCCAGAAATATGAAAATTAGGAAACATAAAAACTTACTTTAGGACATCTCCAAAGCGGACCCTTAAATCGTTCACATCTGTCAAGACTGTGTTGTCCGGACACAGAATGCCATCCAACGCGGTACCCGATCAGTCCTCAGAGCATCCCGGACATACGTTTTCCCACAAATTGAAACCAAGTAATAAGGGGCTTTGCGGGAATCCGGACATCTGTATGGCCAGTGAAAAGCCACTATGTGCCCCGTCCGTGTAGGATGACGTAAGGCCAATGCTATTTGGTGGAAGGAGAAGGTGATTAGTAATTGATTAGCATGATGTTTGGCGGAAGGCTTCAAGCTAGCTAGCTTGATTTGACGGAAGGCACATAGTTAGCTGATTTACTTAGCGGAAAACTCAAATTATTACTAAATGCATTGCTTCCGCCAAATGTCAGAACACCTTCTTCCAAAGCACCAACGTTAATCTCTTTTCTTTTTTTCCAAATTGCATTGTTTGGCTAAAGTCTTTGGCAGAAGCTGCATGCAATGCAATGCATTGCTTTGTGTTGCATTTGGCCAAAGGTGGATGTAATGCATGTTGCTTGTTTGGCGGAATGTGTTGTTTATTTTTTTCTTTAATTTGACTATTGTTTAGCGAAAGATTATTGTGGACATTTGCGGCTACGATTGGATAGCCGGCTCTCACATTAGTGTCTGCGGGCTGGTCCCCGGTTCCTGAACGGATGCGTGTCCAGTTTGCGGAGCATTGGAGATGCCCTTATTTGTAACTATATCTTGGCCTACCTAGTCGCTTTGTCTTAACATCAGAAACTGTTGGTCCCATTTGTCAGAACTTCAACCGACAAAACTGTTGCCAAATCGTACAAGTGCCGGATATAAGGGACAAATCGGCCGATCAAAGGTGATAGTGTTGACCGTCACTGAAAATGGACATACGTGAGAAAAATGGATCCATCGCCTGAGATACGATATTACGTGACGGAAAAACTGAAACCGTAAAGATTTTATTTTTGTGATGGCACCTTAGTGATGGTGGGGGTGACAACCTAAACCGCCAGTAACACATTTTAGGCGACGAAAATTGATTTTACGTGACACAAGTAAACCGTCGCTAAAAGTCCTCTGTTTTATAGTGAAAAGATAAAAAATGTCAGAAAATTAAACAAGAGAAGAAAAAATATACCATGTGGATAACTTACGGACTAACCAATAAACCGGGAAGTAACATTGGCAGGCATAGAAATGTCTGCAAAGGAAGAGAGGCTAGGAGTATCATATGGAAATTCAGTCTCAAGTCCAGGCTGCAAAATAACTGTACTAAACCTTCTAAACCCCATCATGTAGGGGCTTTCAACAGCCTAAACACCAATTTTGCTAAGTTAAAAATTAACTTATTTACAAGGAAAACCTTATCCTCCACCAGCGTGTGCTGCAGCTGATCAACTGCTTGAGGAGGGAGCTGCGCGTATATGTAATTCTCCTAGAAACCGAATACAAATAGTAGCCCCTAGCGTTTGTCAACGGTCGTCCCATATCACAAGCTAATAGGGAATCATCAAGGAATCGACATAAAAATAGACAGTCAAAACATATAGATAGCACCTCAAAATATAGAAACCAGATGTAGGAACCACCCACAAGGTAGTAATCACACGCTCAAGGCAACCCACATGTATCAGCTAGCCAAGCAGCTATCACACAAGAAATGTAGAAAGGATAGATGATAAACAAAAAGAAATATAACAAGGAGGTAACCTAAAGAAAGAAGAAAGGCTCCGGTAAAAAAACATAACTGGGCCATACACGCTCAAATCGGGACATCTATTGAATTCATGGACCAACTAGTTACTACAAAGTCTGACCGATGGGAGAGGACCGTACATTATACTCCAACGCTCCCTCTCATGTCTATGCTTGTTTGGAGTTTATGACGTGGGCAGCGGAATGGGGGCAAGGTGGCAATTATTTATTGTGTTTACTGGGTTTTGAACCATAAACCTTTTGGTTGCAAGTTTATGCACCTAACCAGTTCACCCGTCAGTCCAAACTGATGGAGAGAGGCGGAATCGGGGGCATGCCGTAATTATTTATTGCATTTTACTGGATTTTAAACTCCGAACCTCTTGGTTGCTAGTTTATGCACGTAACTGGTTCACCCAGCGGTCCGAATTGATGGAGAGTGGCGGGTAATATATTTCAACACCATCCACATGATGAACCCCAAGGATCCACCCCCAGCAATCCTCTTATCCTCCACCGGAAATTTCCGTAACACATCGGTTGCCCATCCAAACGACCTTAACCGATGCACATAATAGTCCACCGGCAAATCTATGATGCTGGCTGATGCGACCTGGGGACCCGATCTTTTGACGAGAGGTGATAACTACGATTTTGTGGGACTTGACTGTTGGGAATTATTGCATGGAAAACAAAAAAAATTCTATGCACATGCAATGATCTATCCATGAATATGCATATCAACGAGGGGGAGAGTGTGTCTACGTACCCTCGTAGACCGTAAGAGAAAGCGTTTAACAATGCGGTTGATGTAGTCGAACTTCTTCGTGCTCCAACCAATCAAGTACCGAACGCACGACACCTCCGCTTTCTGCACACGTTTAGCTCAGTGACGTCCCTCGCCTTCTTGATCCAGCAAGACATCGAGGTAGTAGATGAGTTCCGTCAGCACAACGGCGTGGTGACGGTGATGGTCACTACAAACAAAAGACACATCCGTCACATTTTGGGCCGGACGAATTTTTTTCTGTCACACTTATGACACTTCTATGATGATAATTGTGACAAAACCCGGTATCATCATAGATGTGTTGGGCATCTACTTCTATGACAAAAAATCATGACAGAAAATGGGCTTTTTGTCCTGGGCGGGCCGGAGACGCAGCTGCATGACATTCTTTGGGCCGTCCATGTCGGAAAAACCGTGGTAGAAGCGAGGGCGAGGAAAATTTCGGGGAGTTCCCGGTTACGGTGGGTGGTCGGGGGCCGAGCGATGCGCGTTTCTCTCGTATACGTACACGCATGTGTGCAAGGCGTTAACTCTAACTAAACCCAAGCGAGGCGTTGGGCTCTAACTGAACCCGAGCGATTGACCGCAGCCGAAGCGTTCTGAGTAACCCAAGCGATCGATCGATGGTCGTTAATCGAACCCGACGAGCGATTCCTTCACTACTATCGCTAATCGAAGCCGATCGATGCCGCCTCTCGATGAGTAGTGAGCGCTATGCGGGGGGTTGATGAACAGTGAGTGGTGGGGGTGGATGAACAGGACCCCGTGGCGTTGCCTCGATCGAGCCGGTTGGGGCTGGATGAACAGGACCCCGTGGCGGGCTGGATGAATAGGACGACCCCGTGGAGGGCTGGATGAACAGTAGACGGTGGATGGGTGCCCGTGGAGGGGTGGTTGAACAGTAGCCGGTGGAGTAGCGCGCGGTGGAGGCTGGATGAACAGGAGCCCGTGGAGGCTGGAGGAGGTCGACGGTAGCCCGTGGAGCCTGGAGGAGGTCGATGGTGGAGATGAACAGTATCCCGTGGAGTCTCGTTTTGCGATACGCCACACCCCTCCCGATGAACAGGAGCCCCGTTTTGACCGTAGCACTCCAACACAAGTCTGTTTCGTCCGTTTTACGGTACGCCACACCCCTCCCGATCAACAGGACCCTCGTTTCGACCGTAGGAGGTCCGTTTCCTCCATTTTGCGGTACGCCAGACCCCTCCCGATGCACAGGATCCCGTTTCGAATGTGGCCGGTCAAACACAAGGCCGTTTCCTCCGTTCTACGGTACGCCAGGCCTCGTTTCCATCGCGTTTTCTGTCCAAGCCCTCCCGATGAACACGACGATGCATTTCGTTCTGACCCAGCCGGTTGGCTTCCCATGAACACGAGGACGATGCTGTTTCTCCGTTCCGACCCAGCCATGTACACGAGCCCTGGCCGTACGTATGCGCGAGTGGGCGTTCGAGACCTTGCCCGTATGTATGTACATGGCCATATTTACTTTCTTGCACCCTGGCCGTTGTACGTACGTGTACATGCTACGTGCGCGCCTCTACTACGACACGTGCACGCCTCTACATCGACCAGTATGTACGTACACATTCGCGACCAGAATGACAACACTACATACGCTTCGACCAGATGGGTCCCGACTGTCTGGCACTTCCTTGCATGCAAAGATGTAGCTGGTGGGTCCCATCAGTCAGGGGGCGGATCATTTGTTTGGCCCCGACGCACTTCCTTGCGTGCGAAGGTGTAGCTGGTGGGTCCCAGCAGTCAGGGGGAAATGTTTTTTTTCACGAAATACGGTGGCCCGTCCGGTGGGTCCCTGCTGTCAGGTGGAGGAATAATTATTTTGCGCGTAATAAGGAGGCACTTCCTTGCGGCTGCCGTGGACCCAGCTGTCAGCCTCTCCATCGCGACAAGATTCTTCCGATGGAAGTCGGTCGTTGACCACATTGACCACGCCGCCGAGAGCACCACGGCGGTGGACGCACGGAGAGGCGAGGAAAGGGACGACGCGGGTCGGGAAGACGCGATGCTGGATGCCCACGACAGAGGAGTATCGTGGTTCACCTGCTCGGTCTGCGGTGTGAGGCTGCCGTCGCCGCAGAATAACAGGGGGTGTGGGTGAGTGGAGGGATGGCCTGGCCAGCGGCGGGAGTAGTAGGGGGCGGTGAGGCCTCCATGACATCACAGCCGGCCACGAGAGGCAGGAGCAGGCGGCACGACTGGCGCTGCTTTGGGCGGCTGGAGCAAGAAGACCAGATGTTGAAGAAGCACTACGGCCGTTGGATGGACATCGTACGGTCACTGGAGCTAGAATAGTTCGTATTGACTAAGTTGACAAAGCCCTCCGTCCCCGTCAACTTAGTAGGCCCACAAGTCAGCCTCCCACCAAGGTGGGTCCCAGCTAGCCGGGGGAGTATTCATTTTTTTGTGCGTAATTATCGGAGTAATGGGCCACGAGTAGGCCAACCCGAGTCCCAGAACCTTCCAAGACAATAGGGCAGGCTGCGCCCCGCGAGTCTAGAAGGCGACTCCAGATAAGCTGAGTCCCAGAGGCGACTCCAGATAAAGCCGAGTCCCAGAGGCGACTCCAGATAAAGCCGAGTCCCAGAGGCGACTCTAAGGAGGCCGACTACGGAAGTCGGCCTGCAACTCCAACCACCCTGTTATTTAAGGGCAAGTATGGCCACAGTGCGCCGTACCCACGGAGATCTCCGCCCGGCGCGGCACTGTCGCCATGCCGGCCCTGACATCAGCCCTTGGGGCGGAGCCCTGTAACCACGACGACCTGTCTGTACGGCCCAAGGCGGCGGGGCCTACCAGTCAGCGAGAGTGTTGAAGACGGCGAGAGCGCCAAGAGTCGGACCCGTTGGGAGTCGGCCCCCAGGAGTCGGCTGGCCCTTCCCACGGGCCCCACGCGCCATTAACCAGACGCGACGGGGGAATGGCGATAGTGATCGCACACCAGGCGGCGGCGCTGTTGCCATGACCCCATGACGAAGCCCGCGTCATTAGAAGCACAGCTACAGTAATCTGCAGCCGGCGTGACCCGCCCGCGGCGGATCAGGGCTGACGTCCCCATACCGGGCCAGTCGGCGGGACCCACCAGTCGGCGGGCCCCAGGAGTCGGCGGAGAAGATGGCGCCTGAGAGACAGACGGCTGGGACCCGCACCCAGCCGGTTTACCATTGTAACCCTGGGGGGTAGGCCTATATAAACCCCCCATGGCACCCATGCAAAGGGTTAGAATCCATTAGCATTAGACAGACCATACAGGGAGGAGAAAGCTAGCCTTGCCTTCTCCTACCTCCAGAAACAGCTCTAGGAGCACCCTTGTATTTACTTTGCCTTAGTGACCATGCGGAGACCCCGCAGAGCAGCAGCAGGGGTCTATCTCCTCGGAGAGCCCTGAAGCTGGGTAACATCCGCCGGCGTGCATGTCTTTGCCTCATCCCATTTCCAGGCACCGGCGACGTTCTACTCGCCCCCACCAAGATAAGCCATCCTTTGGCATATGTCGCACACAACCCCCGACATTTGGCGCCCACCGTGGGGCCTGGTGCATCGTCATCCGGAGATTTGTTCTGGACGGGAACCCTCTTCCTCCCTGGCGAGCGCAGCCAGCCAGGCTCGCCAGACGGAGTCTGCATCAACAGCGAGCTGCCTCGCCGAACTTGTCGGCGAGGTTCGCCTCTCCAACGAGCCTGCATCCGACGTAGGCCCGGGTGGCCCCGAGAGCCTCCTCGCGGGCCTCCTCGACCAACTCCACGTCACCGGCGAGCCTGTCGTGGACTTGGAGTCCGTAGGCTCCACCGACCCGATGCTGGCTGACTCCGACGCCGTGTCGCTTGACACTTTCCCCACCAATGTGGTGGTCTATGACGAGCCGCTCCCTCACGAGGAGAGCGGCGGAAGCGCCGTCACGGAGGTGCTCGTCGTCAGTCACGATGAGCGTTCCAGTGAGGGAGCTCATGACCCGCTCGACGCGGCTCTGCAAGACCTGGCTGCGCCCATTCCAGAAGACGCAGATGCCGAGACGCTGGAGACACGCCGCCTTCAGATCATCGAAGGCGCCAAGAAGCTGGCAAGCATGAGGCGCCTGTCAGAAGCCTACCAGCGCGAAATGGATTGCACCGTGGGCGGCTCGCCGGCTCCGACTGGGCCTAGCCGCCTAGGCGCGGTCCGACAGCATGGCGCGACCATCACCAACCTGTTCGTGGCCAATCGCCCCGTATATGCCACCCCTGCGGAGAACATCCGCGCCGCCCAAGCGGCGACTGACGAGCTGAAGAACTTTGAAGGCGAAGAGCGCCGCATGATGACGGAGCGAGTCCAAGAGCTCCTCGACGCGGTTGCTGCACAGAACGCAGCCGACAGCCGCATGGAGGCGCCGCAGCAACCAAACGACGACTTGCCTCCCCGCCGAGATCAAGGCGCGACATCTTGGACGCCGACTGGCGGAGTCCGTGGAAGGAAGGACAAAGAGCCGGTTGTCAGTCACAGTCGGACTCGCATCACCATCGAGCGCGACCAAGACGGCCGTCCGAGAGCAGTGGAGCGGTAGGGCGACTATCTGCCTCCACCACCAAGAAGAGAACGGCGAGTTTCCCCACCGCCTGTTGAGCATCCGACTCTCGGTGGCCGCCTTGGCCGCCAAGAGGGAGTCGGAGAGAATGACGCCCGCCACCGGATCGACCGACTACACCGATCCCTGGCGCTGGAAGAAGAAGATGAGTTGGGCCCGCCTTGCTTTGGACCCCGCATCCAAGACGAGCCCTTTCCCAAAGGGTTCACGCTCCCCCGAGACACACCCAAGCATACCGGCTCCGTGAAGCCGGAAGACTGGCTAGTTGATTACTCCACGGCCGTCAACATAGCAAACAGCAACAAGTGAGTTGCCGTGAAGTATGTTCCACTCATGCTCCAGGGCACGGCCCGGACATGGTTGAACAGTCTGAAACCCTGCAGCATCAACAGCTGGGTCGACTTCACCGAAGCCTTCATCCGCAACCTCACAAGCACGTACAAGCGACCTCCCAAGCCGCGCCAGCTTTTCTTGTGCGTGCAAGGCCATGATGAGTCAACATGCGACTACCTCACGCGCTGGGGCGAGCTTCGGAACTCCTACGAGGGCGTGCACGAGGTGCACGCTATCGAGTACTTCACCGCCGGGTGCCGAGAAGGCACCCTCCTCAAGCACTAAGTTCCTTCCGCGACGAGCCGAGACCTCGATTTAATCGCTGATCATAGCATAAGTACGCCACGGCCGACTCTTCCATGAAGACGGAAATTCAAGTTAACGCGGCGGCAAAGTGGCCCTCAGCTCCTGTAACTCCAGTGGAGACACGGTCGGCGACAACAACAGTAACGACAACAAACGCAGGCCCAACAGCCGACTTCGGTGGTCGGCAGGTTGCAACAATCGAAGATCAACAGCCGAGTGGCAGCCTCCGCCAGCGGCGTAAAGGCGGCAAGTCCAACTGGTTGCCGCCTTCTTACGAGTAGACTCGATGGTCCCTCCAAGTTCCACAGCGCGCCAAGCCGCCAAACCATACCACCGAAAATGCCATCGCTTACGTAATCGCCAAGGAGACGGCCTCCTTCCTCCTCGTCATTGGCCGCCGCCTCCACCGCCCCCCAAGAGTCGGCTGCTCGCCACCGGGCGCAAGACAAGACGAGTACCCGTAAGAGCATGGAGCCTATGTGGTGTTCCCCGGTATGGCTGATGATCGACGCAACAGGCGGCTGCAGCAGAAGAAGTGAATGCGGTGGCATCAAATACTCCAGAGTTTATGCACTGGTCCGAGAAGCCTATCAGTTGGAGCAGAGCAGATCACCCAGAGGTGATGCCGAATCCGGGCTCCTATGCCTTGGTCCTGAGTGCCACCTTGGCCACTGATAGGCGGGCCGCCCGCTTTTCGCGAGTACTAATAGACGGAGGCAGTAGCATCAATATCCTGTACAAGGACACTATGGAGAAGCTAGGAATCAAGCAAAGACAACTGCAAAGCAGCCGGACTGTGTTCCACGGCATCGTACCTGGCCTTTCCTGCTCACCAATCGGCAAGATCATGATAGACGTTCTCTTCAGAGACAAAGATCATTTCCGCCGAGAGCCAGTCTGGTTTGAAGTGGTGGACCTCGAAAGCCCCTACCACGCGTTACTTGGCCGACCTGCACTGGCCAAGTTCATGGCGGTTCCTCACTATGCCTACCTCAAGATGAAGATGCCGAGTTCCAAGGGGATTCTGACCGTCTCTGGCGACTACAGGAAGTCGTCCGCTTGCGCGGCTGAGAGCAGTCGGCTGGCCGAGTCCCTGGTGATCGCAGCTGAGAAGCGCCTCCTTGATCGGGTCGTGGCAATGGCCGGAAAGCAGCCAGAGATGTCGCCTGATCCCAAGGAGTCGGAAGCTGAGGGTTCGTTCAAGCCGGCCAAAGAGACTAAGAAGATACCCTTGGACCTGGAGCACCCAGAGAGGTACGCTGTCATGGGTACAAACCTTGACAGTAAATAGGAAGGCGAGCTCGTCGATTTCCTCCGTGAGAATCGAGACATCTTTGCATGGTCCCCTAAAGACATGCCAGGTGTACCGATGGAATTCGCCGAGCAAAAAATTACATGTCAAACCTAATGTGAAGCCCGTCAGGCAGCCCTTGTGCCGCCTGTCAGAAGAAAAGAGAAGAGTTGTTGGAGACGAGATAGCCCGGCTCCTGGCGGCCGGCTTCATAATGGAAGTATTTTTTCCAGAATGGTTGGCAAACCCGGTCCTGGTGTTGAAGAAAAACAAGCAGTGGCGGATGTGCATTGATTACACAAGCCTCAACAAAGCTTGCCCCAAGGACCCCTTTACCTTGCCAAGAATCGATCAGTTGATAGACTCCACAGCCGGATGCGAGCTGTTGAGTTTCTTAGATGCATATTCAGGATATCACCAGATCAAGCTGAACTCGGCAGACAGACTGAAGACCGCCTTCATCACGCCGTTTGGAGCGTTCTGCTACCTGACCATGACGTTCGGCTTGAGGAATGCCGGCGCCACCTTTCAGTGTTGCATGCAGAAGTGCCTCCTCAAGCAACTCGGTAGAAACTCCCACGTCTACGTGGATGATGTGGCGGTGAAGACGGAGAAGCGTGGGACACTACTGGAAGACCTCAAGGAAACCTTTGAGAACCTGCGCCGATTCCAGATCAAGCTCAACCCTGAGAAGTGCGTTTTGAGTACCACCGCCAACTCCTTGGCTTCCGGTCTTTGAACGCGGCATAGATCGCAACCTCGTGGAAGATCAAGGCCATCGAGAGGATGGAGGTACCCACCGATCGTTAGATGTGTAGAAGTTCACCGCTGCTTACGCCCATCACCGATTCATCATCTACCGGGCGAGAAAGCTCTCCTTTGTATCAATTAACGAAGAAGACCACCTTTTTGAGTGGAACCACAAGGCGGATGAAGCATTTCTCGGTGAAGAAGATGTTGACTACTAACCCCTGTCTTTGGCGGCTCGACTCCTAAAGAGCCCATGCTCCTATACATCGCCGCCACCACCGAGTAGTCAAGATGACCATTGTAGTCGAGCGCAAGGAGGAAGGCAAGGCGTTCTCGTCCGAGAGACGGTGTATTATTCGAGCGAGGTACTGTCGACCTCCAAGCAGAACTACCCCCACTACCAGAAGATGTGCTATGGTGTGCATTTTGCCGCCAAGAAGTTGAAGCCTTACTTTCAAGAACATCCAATCACGGTGGTTTGCACATCCCCACTGGCTGAGATCATTGGAAGCTGAGATGCTGCTGGCCGAGTAGCCAAATGGGCCATAGAGTTGGCTCCCTACACCATCTACTACCAGTCCCGCACCGCCATCAAGTCGCAAGCACTGGCCGAATTCCTCATCGACTGGGACGAGACCCAGTAGCTACCGCCAGCGCTCGACTCCACCCATTGGCGGATGCATTTTGACGGCTCCAAGATGCGCACCGGCCTGGGAGCTGGCGTCGTCCTCACCTCCCCTAAAGGCGACAAGCTCAAGTATGTGCTGCAGATCTGCTTCGCCGCCTCCAACAACTTCGCCGAATATGAGGCGCTCATTCACGGGCTCCGGCTTGCCAAAGAACTCGGCATTCGCCGGATCCTGTGCTATGGCGACTCCGATTTGGTGGTCTAGCAGTCATCTGGCGACTGGGACGCCAAAGATGCAAACATGGCGAGCTATCGCTTCCTGGTGCAGCAACATAGCGGATACTTCGAGGGGTGCGAGTTCCTTCACGTGCCAAGAAATGACAACGACCAAGCAAACGCCTTGGCACGAGTCGGCTCCACCCGCCAAGCAATACCATCCGGCGTCGCTCTTCAGCGCCTCCTTAAGCCGTCTGTCAAGCCTTCACCAGAATCAGACTCCATCTTTGTGCCGGCTCCCCCCGAAGAAGTCGGATCCGACTCAAGAGCCCCAGCAGACAGCCCCAAGAAAATCACGAACGAAGCCGGCCCAGGGACTTCGGGACCCGGCCCGGGGACTGAGCCAGTCGGCCCGGGGACTGCGCCAGTCGGCCCGGGGACTTTGTCAATTCAGCAAGCGGCCCCAAACTCCAGCCCGCCGCCTCCCAGCCCAGCCGCCCTTGTCCAAGTCGCAGTGGTGGCGGTTGAAGAAATAACAGCACCCCCATGGGCGCAGCCCATCCTCAAGTTTCTAGTGAACAGAGAGCTGCCAACTGATGAAATCTTGGCTCGACAAGTGCAATGCCGAGTGGCAGCCTACACCATAATCAACAGAGAGCTTGTCAGGTGCAGCGTCACTGGTGTCTACCAGCGCTGCGTGGAGTCAGAGCAAGGCCAAGCAATTCTCAGAGACATCCATCAGGGCGAGTGCGGCCACCATGCGGCTTCAAGAGCACTCGTCGCCAAAGCCTTTCGGCACGGTTTCTTCTAGCCGACTGCCCTGGAAGAGGCTAAAGAGTTAGTCCAAAAATGCAAGGGTGCCAGAAGTTCCGCTCCAAGCCGCTTCAGCCGGCTTCCGCGCTGAAGACAATTCCCATCGCCTGGCCCTTTGCAGTTTGGGGCCTGGACATGGTGGGACCATTCAAGACGGCCCGAGGCGGCCTAACTCATCTGCTTGTCGCGGTGGACAAGTTCACCAAGTGGATAGAAGCAAAGCCCATCAAGAAGTTGAACGGTCCGACTGCAGTGACTTTCATCGCCGACATCACGGTGCGGTACGGCATACCGCACAACATCATCACCGACAATGGCACAAATTTTGCCAAAGGCGCCTTGGCCCGTTTCTGTGCGACGCAAGGCATCCGCCTGGACTTAGCGTCC
Source organism: Aegilops speltoides (assembly GCA_021437245.1). Taxonomy (NCBI): domain Eukaryota; kingdom Viridiplantae; phylum Streptophyta; class Magnoliopsida; order Poales; family Poaceae; genus Aegilops; species Aegilops speltoides. The sequence goes on along the minus strand of CM038146.1, from coordinate 363,120,621 downwards.
ATTTCCCATCCGCAGTCAAACGTCCAGGTGGAGCGAGCAAACGGCCTCATCCTGTCCGGCATCAAGCCTCGACTGGTCGAACCACTCGAGCGTTCAGCCGGCTGTTGGCTTGAGGAGCTGCCAGCCGTCCTCTGGAGTCTGCGCACGACTCCAAACAAGTCAACCGGCTTCACGCCTTTCTTCCTCGTCTACGGTGCCGAAGCCGTCATCCCGACGGACATAGAATTCGACTCCCCACGAGTCACCATGTACACCGAAGAAGAAGCAGAAGAAGCATGTCAAGACGGCGTTGACCTGCTGGAAGAGGGCCGGCTGTTGGCACTCAGCCGGTCCAGCATCTACCAGCAGAGTCTGCGCCGATACTACAACAGGAAGGTTAGGCCGAGATCTTTCCAAGAGGGCGACCTTGTGCTCCGGCTGATTCAGCGAACAGCCGGCCAACACAAGTTGACGGCGCCTTGGGAAGGCCCCTTCATCATCAGCAAAGTACTGGGCAACGACTCCTACTACCTAATCGACGCTCAGAAGCCCCGAGCACGCAAGAGGGACGACTCCGGCAAAGAGTCGGAACGACCATGGAACGCAAATCTTCTCCGAAGATTTTACAGTTGATGCAGTATGTATCATGCTATCCTTTGTATTAAAGTACCAAGACTTTGGGCCCCCCGAGACAAGCTCGGGGACTGCCCTTTTTGTTATCTGTATGATAAGAATTATGCCTCCGAGTATGCTACTCTTTGTTATGCTGCTTGGCACCGGGTTCGACTAGTCGGCCCGGGGACTCGCCATCTTGCGCTATGAAATGCTTCCTACAGTCGGACAAGTAGTGTGCCACGCTCAAGCCGTCTCCTATCGGAAGCCGCAGCTCGCAGAGCGACTGTTGGTAGGCAGAGAGTAAGCAAGAACGAGCGCACACACGAAAAATGGCTAAGGACTCAAAGCATAAGCATAGCCCAAGCCGGCTTCCAGCCTCTCTTTGCAGAGCCGACTCTCGAATAGTCGGCTTGCCGCCTTCTATCCAACTTGTTAAAAGACTCTAAAAAGGCCAAGTACTTGCCTTTCCCTAAAAGTAGCCAAGCATTTGACCTAGCGGCAGTCCACAGAGCGGTTGTTCGTCTGGCAAAGCGGCGACTATGGAAAGGCGGCAAAGGAAAAAGCTAAAAGAGCAATGAGCAAGGAAAGATAGAAGTCGGATAGATATTTACATAACATAGGCCTCTGGCCAAGTTCAAGATACACCCCGCGGGTGGAATTGTGCAAATTAACAAGTTCTTCAAAGACTATGAAAGCAGATAAAGCCTAAGAAGCGGCAGACGGGTTCGGAGGGTCGGTGGAGATGGCGGTGTCAGGCACCAAAGCGGCCGGCTGGGCAGTCTCGGCTTGATCATCTCCGGAAGCAGCCGGCCCAGTCGGACGCGGCTCGTTGCTGGAGGCGCGGTCGAGCTGAGGCTGGTTGTCCGCTCTGTCTTCTGGCGCCTCCGTCTCGTCTCCGTCCCCCGCCTCGTCTTCCTCCTCGGTGCTGGAGCCGATCACCTCCGCCGAGTCCTCGTCGTAGTCCGGGTTCATCCTGAACCACTCCGGAGGCACCTCCTCGCCGTTTGTGGCCCACTCAGGAACGAAGACGCTGGTGTCAGTGTAGTCGGTGATCGCCGCTGCACGCTCGACGAGGGCGCCTTCCACAGCCGCCAGCTCTGCCTAGGCCTCTAACCGGAACGCGGCCAGCCGGTCCAGGTCCAGCCCTGGATACCAAGCCTTGACGAATTCCAAGGCCCGTTGTGCTCCAGCCCGGGGGTTTGGAACCCTTCCAAGCCTCAAGAAGGCCAGCCGCGACCTCCAGCTAGTCGACAGTCCGACTGGGAGTACGCAGAGCCGGTATGCTCGGCCATTGGCGGAGATCGCTGGGCCCCGGCGTTGAAGCCGGGCGCGGCGGTGATGGGCGACGCGAGACGGTCTCGATGCTCAGGAGCTGCTCGTCGATGGTCAGGGGGGCGTTGGCGGCGATCTCCTCGCCATTTGCCCTCTGCACCTCGCGATCAGCCTTGATGGCTTGAGTGACCGCCTGCGAGTGGCCAGGGAAGAAGTCTGCCCAAAACAGAAAGAAGCAAAAGAAAGAATCAGATGTTGGCTTGACTTGTAGTCGGCAGCTCGAAGAAAGAAAGCAAAGAAACTCACCGTCGACAATGTCTTCGATCCCGTGGAAGCCGGAAGTCAGCATCGCCTCCTTGTCAGTCTAGGAGGAGCGCTCGCTCTCAAACTCAGCCAGGAGAGTGGTCTCTTTCTTCTCCGCCTCGTCCTGAGCCGCCTTAAGGAGCTCCTTCTGCTCCGCCAACTACACAGCCAGCAGGTCGCGCTCTATGGCAAGCTTGCCGCACTCCTCCTCCTTGGCGCGTAGGGCCGTGCTGACTTCGCCCAACCGTTCCTGAAGAGCGGCATTGGCCTCTGAAGAACAAAGAGAAAAGACGTTAAGTCTTCAACAAGGAAGTTCGCTGGGAAGATCCGGCCCGACTGCGCAGCAGTCAGCCCGAATCTCGGGGACTACAGCCCGCGGGTGTGCCAGCGCGCCCCCGCGAAAAAGAAGAGGAACTTACTCCGGCTCTCCGACAAGTCGGCAGTCCACTTCCCCAGCTGCTCAACGTTGCGGTTGAAGGCGGTGACGCGGAGGTTGTGATGCTCCTGTGATAAACAATCGGACAAAAACAAAATTGAGGAACTTGCCAGATTAAGTTCCGGGCCGCCTGCTCAGCAGCCGGCCCGAAACTCGGGGACTACACCCAGTGGGTGCGCTGGCGCGCCCCCACAGAGAAGAACGAGAAAAGACAAAGTCAAAAAAGAAAACATACCCGGATAGACGCTCGCGACGCCAGATGCGCCTTGGTGCAGCTCGATGGATCGCCGCCCTCATTTCGCGCACGCTGCGTCGAGCGCTGGTTCAGCGGACCGTCGCCGCCTCCTCGCACCCACCCAGTAGGCGCGGCGCTTGTCGCCTCAGCATCTGGGATGGCCGAGCTGGCGGCGCCGGCTTCCAAGGGGTGTGGCACCGAAACCGCCTTCTCAAGGCGGCGGCACGCTGGTGAGGCGACTTGAAGGAGCAGCCGCGCCACTGCCTCGTCCTCAGTCGGCAGCACTAGCGGGCCTGCCGGCTGCTTGCCATGCGCATGTCCCGATGGCGGCGGAGGTGGCGGTGGCGGCGTGGCCGTGCCCGACGTGGAGGCCTCGCCACCATCCTTCTCCATGATGGGGTGCTCCCCGCCAGCTTCTCCACTCTGCCCCTTGAACTCCGGGGGCGGCGGCACGGAGTTCAGCGGGACGACAAGCAACGCCGATTGGCGGCGCGCGGTCTCCTCTGCCCGCTGTCTTGCTGCGGCGGCGGTTTCGGCCTCCTCTAGCTTCTTCTGGGCGGAGGCCGCCGCTTTCTCGGCCTCTTCCTCGTCGCGCTTCTCCCGCGCGTTGCGCTCCGTCGCCTCCCGAAGGTCAGCGGCGGGGTCAATCCGCCGAGTATTGGCGGACGTCTCGGCCGACCCCATGACAGAGGGGACGGCGACCCTCTCGAGAGAAAGAGGGGCCCTGAAGCAAAGAAGGAAATATAAAGACTCAGAAAAGATTCGTCGAAGAATACAAGACAAAGGCAGTGAACACTTACGCAGAGACTAGTGGCGGCTTCTTCACTTCCTTGCGAAAGCGGTTGGCCTTCGCGACCGCCTCCTCCCGCTTGGTCGCGGTGGCCGCCCCCTTGAACTTCTTCGGCCGGCAGCCGAGCGAACTCGGCGCAGCCCAGCTCTTCTTCACGCCGACTTGACCAGCCAAGCCGGCGGAGGAACCCGCGCCCGGATGGCCAGCTTTCGACTGGCGGCGCGGGATGACTTCCCCGTCGACGTCGTCTTCGGGCCAGTCGGCGAAGGTGGCCGAGGGCCTGAAGCCACCTTCCGCTCCTCCTCCGCCTTCGGCATCGGCCTCCATTGCCGCCGCCCCCAAGTCGGGGTCGTCGACATCGCTCTCTGCTCGATCTTGAGCGAACTCACGGGGCGGTCCCGAGGCGCCGGTTGCCGGCTGGATAAGAGGGTTCTGACTCAAAGAAATCCAAGAGGATCAGAAGTCGGATTCGGCTACAAAGGAAAACAAAAGAAAAAAATACAACTTACCACTGGCGGGGGTGTTGGCGCGCGAGTACGGCTCTTTGCCGAACTCCCAGTCCGCCGCGAGCTCGCAGTTCGCGATGTGGTTCACCATGTTAGCCACCTCCGCGTGGGGCATCTCCCTGGTGCACATCTGGCTCGGGTCCCGGTGATCGCTCATCTGACAGATCAGATGAGGTCGGTCTTGGAGTGGGAGGACTCGGCGCACCACGAAGGCAGCCAGCAAGTCGGCCCCAACCAAGCCTTCCGACTGCGTCAACACTCGGAGTCGCGCGACGCCGGCGGCTCCTACGGGAGTCAGCGTCTTGGCCCGATGGGACCAGCTGGGGAGCCTCCCACCCGGTGCGCCGGCTTCGTAGTGCGGCAAGTTGACCCACTCGCCTTCTGGGGCGACGTTCTTCACGTAGAAGTACGACCGCTGCCACATCTTCACCGACTTGATCAGCACGATGGAGGGAAATGGGTTGTCGGCGGTCGACCTTCGCATTGCGATGAAGGCGCCGCACTGAGCCGGTATGCCGGCGACGTGTGTGCCGAGCTTCGATTGGAAGAACTCTCCCCACAGCTCGATGGTGGGGAGAACACCGAGAAAACCCTCGCATAGGGTGGCGAAGGCGGCCAGCAGCACCACCGTGTTCGGAGTGAGGTGGTGCGGCTAGAGCCCGTTGAACTCTAGGAAGGAGCGGAAGAAGGCGCTCGCCGGCAGGCCCAGGCCGTGCATGAGGTGCGAGCAGAATATGACCTGCTCGCCCTCCTCCGGCACCGGTCTTATTTCCCCCGCCGGCGGGGCGCGGGCTCGTACCAAGTTCGCGCCAGGGAGCCGGCGCGTCTTGCGGAGGTGCTCGATGGTGTCGTCGTCCACTACGGAGCCGTCCCACACGCCAGAACGAACGGTAGGAGCCGCAGCGGCGGTGGAGGAGCTCATCGCTGCGGGTGCGGCGCGGCGTGGTGCGGCGGAGGCAAGAAGAAGAGGAGGCAGGAGGAGGCGGGGAGCAGGGAGGAACGGGCGCGTGCTTCGCATTCCCGCTCCCCCCGCCTACTTATAAGCCCGTAGGCTGAGAAGCCGATGGGGCAGCGTGGGATTAACTGCGTGCGAGACCCACGCCCCCCACGATTTACCCCACGAAGTTACTGCGCGCAGTAACGACATGGGGAACCCAACCGTCCGCAAGGCCGCAACGGATCCGTTCGCGCGCCGAAGTGCGGTATTGGCGGGCCCCGCCTGACGGCGTGACCCGTCGCGTGGGTAGGCAGACTGCCCCTGCCACGTGGCGCCGCGAGGCGGGGCCGTGGCAGGCGACCGCGGGAAGCGTATTAGGCACGCCGCCTCGTTCCCGCCGCGGCTTTCGAATTCCTCAGTGAATCCGACTCCAGCTAGTCGGCTCGAAGCAAGACGGCCCACTGTGAATCCGACTCCTGCCAGTCAGCCTGAAGGAAGACGGCCTGCAAGGCCTGCATTCCTCCACCGGAAGAATGAAACTGTTGAGGCCCCACGACGTATCGCTCTCGGAGCCTTACCAGCTTCGGGGACTACTGTCGGAGTAATGGGCCACGGGTAGGCCAACCCGAGTCCCAGAACCTTTCAAGACAACGGGGCAGGCTGCGCCCCGCGAGTCCAGAAGGCGACTCCAGATAAGCCGAGTCCCAGAGGCGACTCCAGATAAAGCCGAGTCCCAGAGGCGACTCCAGATAATGCCGAGTCCCAGAGGCGACTCCAAGGAGGCCGACTACGGAAGTCGGCCTGCAACTCCAACCAACCTGTTATTTAAGGGCAGGTATGGCCACAGTGCGTCGTACCCGCGGAGATCGCCGCCCGGCGCAGCACTGTTGCCATGCCGGCCCTGACATCAGCCCTTGGGGGCGGAGCCCTGTACCCACGATGGCCTGTCTGTACGGCCCGAAGGCGGCGGGGCCTACCAGTTAGCAAGAGTGTTGAAGAAGGCGAGACCGCCAAGAGTCGGACCCATTGGGAGTCGGCCCCCAGGAGTCGGCCGGCCCCTCCCACGGGCCCCACGCGCCATTAACCAGACACGACGGGGGAATGGCGACAGTGATCGCCTGCCAGGCGGCGGCGCTGTTGCCATGACCCCATGACCAAGCCCGCGTCATTAGAAGCACGACTACAGATGTCTGCAGCCGGGCGTGACCGCCGCGGCGGATCAGGCTGACGTCCCGTCATCGGGTTAGTCGGCAGGACCCACCGGTCAGCGGGCCCGAGTCACGGAGAAGATGGCGCTGAGAGGCACGGCGGCTGGGACCCGCACCCAGCCCGGTTTACCATTGTAATCTGGGGGTAGGCCTATAAACCCCTGTGGCACCCATGCAAAGGGTTAGAATCCATTAGCATTAGACAGACTACACAGGGAGGAGAAATCTAGCCTTGCCTTCTCCTACCTCCAGAAACAGCTCTAGGAGCACCCCTTGTATTCACTTTGCCTTAGTGACCATGCGGAGACCCCGCAGAGCAGTAGTAGGGGTGTTATCTCCTCGGAGAGCCCTGAAGCTGGGTAAGATCCGTCGGCGTGCATGTCTTCGCCTCATCCCGTTTCCAGGCACCGGCGACGTTCTACTCGCCCCCACCATGATAAGCCATCCTTTGGCATATGTCGCACCCAAACCCCGACAGTAATAAGGAGGCACTTCCGATGGGTCTGAGCTGACAGCGGGGGGAACGTTTTTTTCGCGAAAAATACAGTGGCCCGTCCGGTGGGTCCCAACAGTCAGGGGGAAACGTTTTTTCGCAAAATAATGGTGGCCCGTCCGGTGGGTCCCTACTTTCAGGTGGACAATAATCATTTTCCGCGTAATAAGGAGGCACTTCCTTGCGGCTGCCGTGGACCCAGTTGTCAGCCTCTCCACGTACAGTACTCTTCCGATGGAAGTCGGTCGTTGACCACATTGACCATGCCGTGTCGAGAGCACCATGGCGGTGGACGACGGCGAGGCCTAGGAAGGGGACGACGCGGAGCCGAGGAAGACGCGGAAGTGGATGCCGACTCGAAGAGGAGTACGAGCGTTCACTGGTTCGGTTGCAGTGTGAGGCTGCCGTCGTCGCAGAATAACTGGGGGTGTGGGTGAGTGGAGGGATGGCCTGGCCAGCGGTGGGAGTAGTAGGGGGCGATGAGGCCTCCGCGGCATCACAGCCGGCCACGGGAGGCAGGAGCTGGGGGCACGGCCGGCGCTGCTTTGGGCGGATGGAGCAAGAAGACCAGAGGTTGAAGAAGCACTACGGCCGTTGGATGGACATCGTACGGTCACTAGAGCTAGAATCGTTCATATTGACTAAGTTGACAAAGCCCTCCGTCCCCGTCAATTTAGTAGGCCCACAAGTCAGGCTCCCACTAAGGTGGGTCCCAGGTAGCCGGGGGAGTATTCATTTTTTTGTGCGTAATAAAGAGGCACTTCCGGTGGGTCCGAGCTAACAGCAGGGGGAACGTTTTTTTCATGAAATACGGTGGCCCGTCCGGTGGGTCCCAGCAGTCAGGGGGAAATGTTTTTTTTGCAAAATACCGGTGGCCCGTCCGGTGGGTCCCTACTGTCAGGTGGAGAATAATTATTTTACGTGTAATAAGGAGGCACTTCCTTGCGGCTGCCGTGGACCCAACTGTCAGCCTCTCCATGTACAGTACTCTTCCGATGGAAGTCGGTCATTGACCACATTGACCATGCCGCGCCGAGAGCACCACGGTGGTGGACAACGACGAGGCCTAGGAAGGGGACAACGCAGAGCCGAGGAAGACGCGGCAGTGGATGCCCACGCGGAGAGGAGTATGAGCGTTCACTAGTTCGGCTGCGGTGTGAGGCTGCCGTCGCCGCAGAATAACAGGGGGTGTGGGTTAGTGGAGGGATGGCCTGGCCAGTGGTGGGAGTAGTATGGGGGTGGTGAGGCCTCCATGATAGCACACCCGCCACGGAGGAGGCGAGGCAAGCGGCACGACCGGCGCTGCTTTGGGCGGCTGGAGCAAGAAGACTAGAGGTTGAAGAAGCACTATGGCGGTGGATGGGCATCATTACGGTCCCTTGGAGTATTGACTAAGTTGACAAAGCCCTCCGTCCCCGTCAACTTAGTAGGCCCACAAGTTAGCCCAACAATATGGTGGGTCCCAGCTAGCAGGGGGTGTTCATTTTTTTGGGCGTAATAAGGAGGCTCTTCCTTGCGTGCATAGATATAGCTGGTGGGTCCGACCTATCAGTGGGGGGAACGTTTTTTTTTCACGAAATACAGAGACCCTTCCCGTGGGTCCTAGTTGTCAGGTGGAGGAATCATTATTTTGCGTGTAATAAGGAGGCATTTCCTTGCGTGCGGCCGTGGACCCGGTGTCGGCGTCCACGTCTGATCCACTTCCGATGGATGTCGTTCATTGACCACGTTGACCAGGCCGCGCCGAGAGCACCAGGACGGTGGACGACAGCGAGGCCTACGATGGGAGTATGTTGGGGCCATGAGGCCTGCGCGGCAGCATAGCCGGCCGCGGGAGGAGGGAGCAGGCAGTCCCGCCAGCGCTTGTTTGAGCGGCTGGAGCATGAAGAGCAGAGATTGAAGAAGACGACACCGTTGGATGGACATCCAACGATCCACGCCTCGTGTGTTGACTAAGTTGACAGGGCGTTGCCTGTGCATCAACCTTTTTTTATGAAAGCATATGCGTCAACCTGTAGTAGGCGCACAAGTCAGCCTCAAATTTGTGGAAAACAGCAGACAGCCCATCTGCCATCATTTCTAATAATGTACAACCCATTTGCTAATTCTTAAGATTTTTTTGGAGCCCATCTTCTTTTTGTTAGCATTACACCCCATATTGTGGCCACGGTTAAAAAGTATACAAAATTTTGCATATTTCGGTGCGGTTAACTGTTTTTAATCCAGAAATATGGATTCACATTCAAACTATTTTGAAAAATAATTTATATAAATATAAAATCGAAATAATTGTCCATGCATAAAAATCAATGGAATTTAAAATCTTCTAATGAAAAAAATTGAAACTAATTCCCGGTTTAATGTGTTTTAAAAATGTACAACCCATTTCTGGGCAAACCGAATGAAACTCTCCTCGTCTTGAAAGATTTGCAGCCCAGTAGGGCCGATAAAGCAAGTATGCCTTGTTTGGGTATTTCTTAAAAAAATAGAACTGGGCTAGCCATTTTCAGCAAGAAAAAAACACAACTAGGCTCATGATGTGGTAAACATAAATAAAACCCTGGCTAGATGGGCCACAGCCCCCGCACAGCCCCGTTGTTACCCTGATCCGTCGCTAAAACTAGTATAAATAACAACTGCTTGTTCCTCAGAAAAAAACTGCGCGACCTGCTGGGTCCCTGGTGTCAGCCGCTCGTAGTGTAATTCTCTCGTTTATTGACTATGTTGACAATGGCGTGAGCCCCAAATGTCCAACCATTTGGAGGAACCATATTTTTGGGCTTGTAATATAGAGGCACTTGCTTGTGTACTGCCATGACGCTGGTGGGTCCCTACTGTCATCTTCTCCACGTACAATCATCTCCTTGTTCCTCTTGGTTGTTGACGACATTGGCAATGCAAGAGGGTGGTGCACCGCGCATGGCGAGCAAACTAAGGCCGCAAGGTGGAGGACGACGGTGAGGACTCGGACGGAACAAACAGGAGCCATGGAAGATGCGCCGGTCCAGTCGCAAGCGGAGGGGAGTATGAGGATTGACTGGTTCGGGCACGGGTGCGTGTTGGGGCTGACGTCACTTGAGAATAATAGGATGTGTGGGGGAATAGAGGAGGTCTCGCCAGCGTTGGAGAATGCGTCACGGTAGGGAGGCTGGAGGCGCAGCCGACCATGGGAGAGCTAGATTTGGAGGAGCCGACGGGTGGTTTGGTTTGGTAATTTGGAGGAAGAAGAAGACAAGAGATAGAAGATACACGACAGATGTTGGATGTCAATCCAACGGCTGGTAGGCAGAATCGTTTGTTGACTGGCTAGTAAGTCGACACCACCTTGGATAGGCTATTTCCTTGCGGGTCCCAAATATCAGAATCCAAATCTATCACGGTCATGCAGCCTTTCCTATGAAAATTTACAGCTCATTTGATGTGCTAGTTCGAAATAAGTTTGTGGGTGCTGGTGGGGGCTAATCACTTGGCTTCTGTAATGCACAGTGAGCTCAAGCGGCCGGCGAGAGTGATGTTATTTCCCTTGGTTGGGATTTGTTACAATATTTCATTCTAAATTAAACGAATGGCAAGCCATTTGCCTTGTTTCAAAGAAAATATGACAGTCACAACCGAGTTGAAAAGGGCAGAAACATCTAACTCCAGCTTACAAACTATACAAAAGCACGAGGGTTAATTGTTCATCAGGTTTACAAAAAAAACCCAGGTTGAAAAGGGCAACAACATCTAACTCCAGCACTCTTTTCGGCAGTCGCAGTCAAATGGACCAGTCAGGTCCATACAATGAACATCCTGGGTCATAAAATTTACTAGATTATGACCACAATATGTTGTAAATAGAAGCCCGACACGATCAGAAACTCTTTTGCCCACCTGAACTCCTTTTTTTCTCTTCCACATACCCATCCATCAAAACCATGCTGCTGATAAACTTAAGCCTGATGGACAATAGTAACCTCGCATTCAGCAGGAAGAATGTGACAAATCTAGTGTTTGCACGGTTGGCTACATATCATTCTAGCATTATTGTCTTCAACCGAATCTCATGAGAAGTGAGAAAATCCCGATGCTTACGAATCCACCGATTGGTTATAACTTTCTTACCCCGTCATGTTGCCTAAATAGACATGAAGATTGAAAACAGTTAAGGTCGAAAGAGCAACAGCTGAACGGTTAATTCTAGTACACTATATGCGGGCTTCCAATGTGCGTGAAATTATCACCTTTATATACAACTTCTCCAGACATGGAAAGCATTGCAGCAAGCCAATAATCTTGTTCAGATCAAAACTATTCATTTGGATATATAAGATCTTGACAGAATCCAGCACCATTGATAGGCCATCCATGGAGAAACTCTTCATTCAGCATAGAACATGATATTAGTACAAAATATGTACTCCAAGATGATATATAACTTATGCGCAGAAATTTAAAATGCAGCTTATGGTTACAAGTGTAGATGATAATATAAAGTACCTAAAGAACTGTGGAGCCAAACACCATATTGAAAAGAGCACAGAGATCATGTATTACACCCAAAGTCTCCATTTTAGGCGCAGAGAGGACGGTTATTTGCAACGGTGAATAACTAGAATCAAGGATCAACCTTTGAAGTGAAGGGGCATCTTGGATGATGAGCTGCCTTCCGTCAAAAGAAATTCCAATTCCTACAAGGTTAGGCGACTTTATTTGGAGACAACCGATTCTAACTGTGAAAACAACCACCAAGCACTCCAGGGCAGGGCAACTGGAGTGGTTCATGTTGTGCAATGAGGCCTCCGATATACGAACACGCACAAGTGAAAGTTTCTTGAGAAATGGGAGTTGAAGGTTTAGTACCAGATTGTCTGGTAGGTAGCACAGCGCAAAGGTGGCGGTGTGGAGAGAGAGGAGGAAAACCGCGAGATGGACATCGGTGCTGAGGGCACAAGTTCATGGCGTTCGGTATGTGGTATGTGAATTCTAGGGGAATATTAGAACTCAAGCAGCTGTAGTTCTGCGAATTCAGGGGATTTCAGCGAGGCGTCCACCATGCAGGGCATGGTATGCTTGCTCAGGTAGCATGACAGGATGCAGAGGCTTTGGACAGAGCCCTGGTGGGAGGAGATGATGGCTCTGGGGATTTCAAAATCATTGAAGAGAGATAGCTGACGACAGTCGAGATTAAGGGGCACGGCGCGCCATAGAGGGCGCCACCGAATTGAGGGGACTTGGGTGCGGCAACAATCCTTGGTGGGGAGAAGCGGGATGATCTTTCTAAGGACGGCGTCCGGGAGATCGCTGATGCGGTCCACCCAAAATTCTACGGGTTCCTGGGATCCGGTGGGGGTGGGGTCGCCGCTTCTCCCCGCGCTGCCGGGTGCGGGATCTACAACTGGCGTCGCCACTGGCGGGAGCCTCATCTTCTTGGCATTGGGGTCAGCCGACTCCATTTTCCTCGAGGGCGTCGCGTCGTGCTCATGGATTTGAGCAGAGTAACGAATGACGAGCCTAGTTGTAGTGCGAGTGAAGAAGAAGGGGAGCTGGGGGTTTTCTGTAGGAGTGGGGAAGAAGGGGAGCTGGGGTTTTCTGTAGGAGTGAGGTGAGGAATTTGGGGGTACGAGTGGAGCAAGCTGACGTAAGGTGGGTGGGAGCAAGGAGGAATAAGAGCACCCAAGTTTTTTGGGGGGGCGGTGTGCTGGGTGTGGGTAGCGCCTCTCATCCAGTAAATATATGGGCTTTGAATTGATTTTACTATTTACTAGTGTGGATGGGCTATTTTGTCTTGGGCCCAGAGAAACAATTACTACTATTACAGTGGAGACACTCTACACCTACCCAGAAAAACAATTACTACTAGTACAATGGAGACACTCTACCGCTTCTAGCTCCTCCTAGGTCATTGAAACGTCTCCCTCTACTGAATGTCGTTATACTTTTGTTCACCGACATGCGGGCCATGCAGCGTGCAGGCCCAAATGCCATCCACCAAATTAGAAGGCAGTATGCAGGCGGAGAGTCACCCCGGTCGTAGCACGGCAGTAACAAGCCGTCGTATCACAAAACCCCACCTCCCCGCAGTCTAAGTTTGACGGACGAAGCAACCATCATTTCACTCTTCACTGAATCCCCTTCTCCCTCACCGTCTTCAAGAAAGGCAACACTCGCATCTGCCACTGTTCTTCTCTCCCAACGAAGGGAAGGAGAGCGGATCCGTGATGTTGGTATATTTTCGTTTAGAGAAAAAAAAGAACTTTTGCAAAGTAGTAACCGATCCTCACTCTCTATTTGTTTCATTGTCATTGTGATTGTGTTTTCCTTTTAGTGGTCTCCTAGTATTTGTCAGTTTCATGATGGACCAAGGAGAACCAGGCAAAGATCTGTCGATATTGGAGCAGACGCGGGAGGCTGATCCCCACGAGACAGAGAGCTCCAAGAGAAGATGGAGGCAGCCATCGAGCCGACCCGAGATACGCTCACGGCCACTACTGAGATGGTCAATGCCCCGTTTGAGGTTACAGCCCCCGTGGCACTGGAGGAGCAGTTTTCCCCTTCGAGGATGTGTACCGCCCCCCCCCCCCCCGCTGAGCTGCCCAAGGTGATTTTCTTCTTTGCCGATCTCGATTGTGGTTTTTCATCTAAGTATGTGGTGATTAATAATGAAAAAATGTATTAGCTTTGCCATGCTATACATAGTGGTTTAAATAACTTGTGTTTCTTATACTAAAAAGTAATTCAGAATTTGTTTCTGTTTCAATTAGAGCCCTGATGCAGATAAGGATTGTGTGGTTGTACATGTCACTCGCTATGAGGCGAATGACCTGAATATAAGCACTGGGAAAACAGAGTTCTTAGGCTGTTGGATCCTGGAAGCCATTTGCGGCTATACCAATGAAGAGTTGTATTCTAGCCTCACTGTTGTCAGGCGTGTTGTCCAGGGTGTACTGAAGCACAAGAAGTTCAAAGCTACTCCTTCGTTTGTGAGGCATACTGTTCTTGTCAAGCTTACGCAGGAAGATGACGTGGCATGCCTCCACAAACAAGTTTATCAGTGGTAAGGCCACAAGGTTGTCTTCATGAAGGTTCACAGGATTGAGCTGCCGCAGGACGTCCTCGTTGATGTTCATGGCAAGGTCCGTCTTGTGTCCAGCCCAAATTAGATCGAGGCATGAAATAGTTGCCCCAGCTAGTGTTTAATAGTAGTTTGGATTGTGTCTAATTATCCGAACCTTGCCTGTTGTCGACCCCTCTGGGGCTAGTACTCTGTTTGAATCCTTCTATGGGAACTGCTGCTACTTTTGTGTGCCCGTGAATCATGTGAGAACCATCGTAATTTTTGCCGAAACAGATACGTCCTCACTAGTTTTTTCATGAATATGGCATGGTAAGACATAAGTTGTCACGGTTTATCATACGAGCAGTGTGTGTTTTGATGAAATAGAGCACTCTTTCAAGAACTGTGCACCGACGTATACATAAGTACTTGTAAACATTGTTGGTGCTACCCCACTTGTAAGCAGTTGTACAAAACACGGCACATTGGCTCAGCTCGCTTCAACACTAGGCTATCGACCAGCTAACAATCAACAATCTGCTGTCTGACATATAAGCAACTATGTATCTTGTTACAGTGGTTCATGCAGTTACTGAGGCCACAATGTAATAAATTCCAAACGTTCACACGCTAGTCCAGCGCTCATGTGGAATACTCACATTAAACTCGTCTTCATCAAAAACTTGAAAAGCATAAGTTAAGCAATTTTATACATCTAAATGATTCATAGAACATAACAAACATATACTAGTTCACAGCAAAATACAAAGTTGTGAGAAGGTTTACAAATCAGGAAAAAACAAGCAAGGCTTCTCTGAGCAAAGGGCCTCCCGGCAGGCTTAAATTTCTTGGAGTTCACTCTGGTTTTTTCTTGTTGCCACCATCCAGGGTTAGGTTCTCTCATTTCAGAATAACCAATTATAATTGTGGTCTTAGCTGGAATGCTGAACTGAACCATGCAGTGTACTGACCAGGTGAAATTCTTGTGCATTCCACTAAATTCAAGCACCGCTATTTGCAGAAATAAGTAGACCACAATGCCTCTTATCCGCGCACCTGTCCAAAAAACCGCCGTGCAGCCGTGCCAGCTAGTCCTCGGGTCCATGGATGAACTGGTAGAAAGTGCATTCCGGACTAGGATGTAGTTGTTTTCGCTCGTCCCTGTACTGCAATCAGGAAGTAAAATGTACAAATCAGCTTCTTTTAGATTGCGTTGGTCATTCTACCTTAGTTACTACCAATGTAGGGATACCTTGAAGATGGGAGGTTAGACGACGGCAACGAGGGATAGCCATCTCATTTTGCGCGCAATTGTACTAAAATTGAGGTGTGTGCTTTTGATTGCGTGGATAGAAACGATACGGAGACAGACATCCCGAAACGATATGGAGACAGACATCCCTATTTGCGCAATACGAAATACGGTTATTTAAAAAGTGACAGATATTTGCAGTGGCGTATGATTAACAACAGCATCTATTGTGTTATAATTAGCACTAGATTGACAGTATGAAGAGTCCTTAAGTAAGTAGCATCACAGCACATCAACAATGCCACTAGATTAACATGCAGAACAATAGCATTAGTATTACTGTCATGAGAGTAGCACATGGTCAGTAAATGTGCAATCAAATTTGTGCAGTTCCACTGGGATGAAGCAATGTTAGCGGTGTGAGATTTAAGTGTACCTGCAAAAACACAATTCATGGGAAATAAAGCAAGATGGAAGCACTTCATAAAATGGTGGTGGCATTGCTTCAATTTATCGACGGCACTGGACCATTACTTATAGTGACATTAGGTGGCATTTCTTAATGCTTCATGTGATTTTACATTAACGGTAGTGATATGGGCGTAGGGACAACAGGTATCTACTACTTTCCCCCGTTTCCTCTTAGAACCAAGTCCTAGATTCATGCTACAACTTTCCTACTTTCTTCCCTATTTGAACCAAGGCTTAGAGTCGACTGTATGAACCAGCTTTACCTCTAATAATAGTAAAAGTCTAGGTGGCTTTGGAACAACGGAAGGAACTAGAAAAAGATCCACACGAAGGGAGCTAGCGTAGTAGAGCAAGGCAGGTTTCGAAGGAATATATACCTGAGGGTCGTCGGCATGTGGCAAAGACGGCGTCGGGAGGCCGCATCTTGGCCACAATACCGCAGGGAGGAAGAAGAGGTCGGAGGCCCTCCTGAGCCGGCGCTCTCTCAGAGAGAACGACACGGTCGCCGATCGGGACATGCGGGCAGCCGTTGGTCTCCTCCCTCGCCGCCGACGACAGCGTGAACGATGCACCTACACCCCTGCCCCGGTCGAGGTTGTCCGACCGGATTTGTGACCAGCCGTGAGGTGAGAGAGAGTGTGGGCACCTATGTCTTGCTTAGATCTGGAGAGCTTGAGAGAGTGAACGAGAGGAACCCTAGTAAAGCAAGCGTTAAGGCTCCTGCTTATATATATAGTGGAGTGATTTTGTTGTACCAGCTTCAAAAAAATGCGCTCCTACGTGTACCCGCGAGTGGGTGTGAGAGAACTAGTGCGTGCGTGCACCGCTTCTCTTCGTGAGAGTACAATATACTATTCCCAAAGAACGTTCTCCGCAATAGTAATAGTATAAATGTGTGACGTGTGAGCTAAAATAAAATGTGCGTGACGTCTTTTGTTTTTTAGAAGTTCTGAGGGTAGGGTGTGAAGAGCACATATGTGCGTGACGTCTACCTGCAGATAGACGGTGGGTGCGACGTGCGAGTCTGCGAGAGGACTCGGGAGAGTCGTGACTCGTGAGGGTGCATGTGCGTGAGAGAGAGGGGGGCACGTACCAATGCAATGCATGTGTCCGTAAATCATTATCCGACAAACGTTCGCCACAAGCCTTTTCCTGACTAACGCCATAAGAACCGTTAGATCGGCATCCGACAGTGTCAGTTTTGCCATGTCATTTAATAGAACAGCCACTCCTCCTACACAAAAATCTTCCGCGTGAGTGTTAGCAACTGCCGTATGCTCCCTCCGTTCCGAAATGCAGTGCATATAGCTTTATTGAAAATTCGAACCTCGCAAACTTTTACCGAGTTTTCGTGTACCAAATTGCACATGTAGAATACCCTGTATATATCATTTAATTCATCTTCGAGAGGTAACTATAAAGATGGGTGAGGAGTCTACAAAGAAAGACCATCGCATCACCTGCAACAATTTCAACCATCCTTTAGTGTCGAGGAATATCATAGGAACTCTATATGATATGATTTTATAGGATTTTTCCTTTAGAGCCAACTGGTTCATAGGAATAGATTCATATACTCCACATTTCAAAGGAAATAAACATGATATCATTTCTAGAGCTTTAGAGCCACTTGGTTCATATGAATGGATTCCTATACTCCCATAATTTCAAAGGAAAATAAACATTAGCGTATATTCAATAGAAAAGTTCCTATGATGTGAACCAAATTACATCTCTTTTCTAATCCCTCCTCATAGGAATTGAGATACATGTCATCTCTAGATTCAATAGAAAAGTTCCTATGATGTGAACCAAATGACATCTCTTTTCCAATCCCTACTCATAGGAATTGAGATGCTCCATGTCATCTCTTTCCCTACAACTTCCATGTATACATCTTCTATTCCTAAATAGATAGTACAACCCACTAGTAGCTTTTTTCCAAAACATGCAACTATGGCACAAGAACTATATAGTCTGCCAATAACTTTGAAAGATGGTCGCTGGATGAAGCTAATCCGACAGTGCAGAGATAGGCAAATCCGAGCACTACTGGCCGTTGGATATCATCAACATTCCACCACATCTACCACATGTACAATTTAGAAGACTCCATGGTTGAACTTAAGCATAAAGCACAAACCTCAAAACACAAGCACTTCTCCTTTGTTCTAGAATCTTCTGTATCATAATTTATTATTTTTTCTAAATGAATTGCCATTATTTGTTTTTTACTTTATGCTTTACAATGCACAACCCCATGAATCTTAATATTTTTATAAAACTAATTGATTTTGAATGAGATGAACTATAAGAACTAAACGAACATCTACATCATGCATATATGACTCAAAGCTTTACATGCTATAGTGTGTATTTATTCATAATTTGGTTTCGAAATCTCATGCGTTCAATACATGTGTACCTTACTAGTTTTGAGTAGAGTAGCAAATTTCATGCAGCCCCGGGTATATCAAAATGCAGGGCCCATGCATCATTTCCTTTCGGTCAAACCTACGACCACAATTTTTTGTACGTACTATATCTCCACTAGTCCCCGAACCCAAAATGCTGCCTCGTTCCCGTAAAACTAACCGGCCCACACATATTTAAGGTGTCGACTCAAACCCGTTTACTACGACGTGGCCCCGCACGCTGTAGTACTCCTACAAACCCTACCGCCGCACTCATCATCGGTTTTCTTCAAGAGGACGAGGGAGAAGTCGATTTGTAGTGGAGGCGCTTTTAAAAAAAGGATCTATAGTGGAGACCCCTACCCTAGGGTGCCCTAGGTAGCTGCCGCATGCATCATTGTTTTCTCTTTTCTTTATGCTCTTACGCCCTAGAGTGAAATGATGGTTGCTTCGTCCGTTCAGCTTAATGCGGGAAAGGTGGGGCTTTATGATTTGACCCCTCATCGCTCATTTTCTACTACTTCGGCGCTATGACCGGGGTGCCTCCAATTCCAACCGCTGCTCCGAACTGTAATTTGGTGCATCGCACGTGGAACAAGACGGTGGATGAGCCACATGTCGGCCAAAGGGGTCCTGTTAAGTGTGTTGCCATTTCGTGTGCGGACTGACCCTGCTTGAGTTGCTACGCCAACACGACAGGAGCAGCCTACCACTTGGTTTTGTTCTTTGGTGAATCCTGACTATATTGATCAAAAAAGATACGTGCTGAACTACCCTCTCTGTCTCGGTTTTTTATTTTTAGGCATCTCAGTTTATAGGGCCTGCACGTAGTTCTAGGTTATCCATTTGACTAACTAAATATGAGTTACTATGTCACAAAAAGTATATCATTGGATTCTTAAGCGGATGTAGTTGTATTTAAAAGTCGAGGGTGGGGCTTTTTGAAGGAAATATGCCCTAGAGACAATAATAAAGTTATAATTTATTTCCTTATTTCATGATAAATGTTTATTATTCATGCTAGAATTGTATTAACCGGAAACATGATACATGTGTGAATACATAGACAAACTTAATGTCACTAGTATGCCTCTACTTGACTAGCTCATTAATCAAAGATGGTTATGTTTCCTAACCATAGACATGTGTTGTCATTTGGTTAACGAGATCACATCATTAGGAGAATGATGTGATTGACTTGACCCATTCTGTTAGCTTAGCACTTGATCGTTTAGTATGTTGCTATTACTTTCTTCATGACTTATACATGTTCCCATGACTATGAGATTATGCAACTCCCGTTTACTGGAGGAACACTTTGTGTGCTACCAAACGTCACAACGTAACTGGGTGATTATAAAGGAGCTCTACAGGTGTCTCTGAAGGTACATGTTGAGTTGGCGTATTTCGAGATTAGGATTTGTCACTCCGATTGTCGGAGAGGTATCTCTGGGCCCTCTCGGTAATGCACATCACTATAACCCTCACAAGCAATGTGGCTAATGAGTTAGTTGCGGGATGATGCATTATGTAACGAGTAAAGAGACTTGCCAGTAACGAGATTGAACTAGGGATTGAGATACCGACGATCAAATCTCGGGCAAGTAACATACGGATGACAAAGGGAACAACGTATGTTGTTATGCATTTTGACCGATAAAGATCTTCGTAGAATATGTAGGAGCCAATATGAGCATCCAGGTTCCGCTATTGGTTATTGTCCGGAAACGTGTCTCGGTCATGTCTACATAGTTCTCAAACCAGTAGGGTCCGCACGCTTAAGGTTTCGATGACAGTTATATTATGAGTTTATGAGTTTTTATGCACCGAAGGAGTTCGGAGTCCCGGATGAGATTGGGGACATGACAAGGAGTCTCGAAATGGTCGAGACGTAAAGATCGATATATTGGACGACTATATTCGGACTTCGGAAAGGATCCGAGTGATTCGGGTATTTATCGGAGTACCGGAGAGTTACGGGAATTTGCCGGGGAGAAGTATTGGGCCTTATTGGGCCATACGAGAAAGAGAGAGGGGCTACCTAGGGCAGGCCGCATGCCCCCCCAAGGCCTGATCCGAATTGGACTAGGCGGAGGGGCTGCGCCCCCTCCTTCCTTCCCTTCTCTCTTCCCCTTCCTTCTCTCCTACTCCTACTAGGAAAGGAGGAGTCCTAATCCCGGTGGGAGTAGGACTCCCCCCTTGGCGCGCCCTCCTCCTTGGTCGGCCGCCTCCCCCCTAGTTCCTTTATATACGGGGGCAGGGGGCACCCCATAGACACAACAATTGATCCCTTGGATCTCTTAGCCGTGTGCGGTGCCCCCTCCACCATAGTCCTCCTCGATAATATCGTAGCGGTGCTTAGGCGAAGTCCTGTGTCGGTAGAACATCATCATCGTCACCACGCCGTCAAGCTGACGGAACTCTCCCTTGACACTCGGCTGGATCGAAGTTCGAGGGACGCCATCGAGCTGAACATGTGCAAGAACTCGGAGGTGCCGTGCTTTCGGTGTTTGATCGGTCGGGCCATGAAGACGTACGACTACATCATCCGCGTTGTGCTAACGCTTCCGCTTTCGGTCTACGAGGATACGTGGACAACACTCTCCCCTCTCGTTGCTATGCATCACCATGATCTTGCGTGTGCGTAGGATTTTTTTTTGAAATTACTACGTTCCCCTACACTTTTCCTGCGGGGTAGGCGGGGCAGTTCTGTCTAGGTTGTTCGACAGAGACGCGGGAAGACGAGGGAGTAGGCTGCTGCAAACGTAGGGTTGTGTGATTTGACAGCGAGTTACTGCTAGACAGGTGGGGCCCCGTGATTTGACTTGCCATTATCATTTTAACTGCGGCACTACGACCGGCGTGAGTCTCCTGATTCCTGACCACCTCCATACAGGTGCCTCTCCTAATTCTCCACCATGTAGCAGAGGCTGGCTCTTGCATGAGAGCTCACTTCTCCACTTTTTCCTTGCCCCTCTTTCCTCCACATATGCAAAAATGCCATGTAAAGCGCACTATTGTACTTACTTGCTCCTACAGGTGCTAAGCTTGCCACATAGGCATAAAGTCTGATGTGGCAAGTTAATCAAGAAGAGAGAGACTAGTTTGGTGACCCAAGGAAGGAACGGTGCTAAGCGCGTGTACTTAGGTGAAAAGACAATTTTGAGTCTATAGCTAATTAAATGAAGAAAACTTAGCAACAAAAAACTAATAAGCACACCATTTCATTAGAAGAGGTCACTCCTTGGCAAATACAATGAATACTAGTACTCCCTGTGACCTGTGTCCCGTATAAGAACATTTTTGGCACTACACTAGTGTCAAAAACGTTCTTATATTATGGGACGGAGGGAGTACGAAGAAAGTGATAGAGAGAAGTAAAAAAATACACTTATAGCCAACCTTATAGCTAACCTTGTTGTAGTAAGAGTGACTAAGTGATGATTATGTATGACATGCCAACATCAGATAGCCTAACGCACCATGTTATATCCCCAAGAGCGCGACCGTGCGAGCGACGCGACGGTCGTGCTAGGCGCGACCATGATACGGGCTGCTGGCAACCCTTAGATCTGAGATCAAACGGTCGCATGCTAAGTTGCTGAAAATTTGAAGAATAACCCTCCAGGATAGGATATTCACCCATAGGTCTAGAATCACACCATGCAACCGTTCGATCTCAGATCTAAGGGCTCTCGGAAGCCCGTATCATGGGAGAATGGAAAGCCACTACCCTGCCGTTCGCACACTGGCAGTTTGCTCCTACTCGTCCCCGCACGTCCTTTAATACTATGGCGGTTCGCTCCTAGTCATCCCGTCCTTTCACATTAAGGAAGTTCCACTAATCCTAACGCTCCTCCCAAATCCATGGCGTCCCAAATCTCCATGATCGACGGTGAGTACAAGGTTAGAACCATCACCGACGATGAGTTCGACGTCATCTACACCCGTTCTTCCGTGACGGTGAAAGGATGCCTTTCTCGCTTCAGACGCGTGTTCGAAAACTCAGATGATGAGTGGGTCACTGGGCTAGATGTTGAGTACACCACAGTCCTGGGACGAGAGAAGGATATAAAGGACGAAGAGAGGAAGAAGCCTGCCATGATCCAGGTTTGCGTGGATGACTTATGCTTGGTCTACCACATATGCCATGCCGATGTTGAATGTCTGGATTTTAAGAACTTCCTTGAGAGCAACCTAGTCAAATTCGTTACTGTAGACTTTACGAACGACAAAGAAGTCCTGGGTCGGATAGGCCTCATTGTAGGCAACCCCTTCGACCTCCAGAAGAATCGGCTGCTACCCTCTGGCCAGCATCAATGCTGACCCTGGTAGGAGCCATGGTTCATCCTTCGTACCGTAAACTGGAGAAACCTCATTACACGTTTCATCGTCATGCATGGAAGCGGAATGTACTAGATATAGACCACATCCACTATGCTGCAATGGATGGCTACCTTTGTTTCAATACCTACAAGGGTTGGATGAAGATCAAGAGCCAAGTGTGCGGTTCAAGCAAAGAAGTATCGGCCAAGAGGAAGAGGGACAAGGACGAAGTCGAGGACGTGGACGAGGACTCCGAGTGAGTAAGGTGTCAGTATCGTTGCTCATGGTGGTTCTAATGCAGTGTCTACCGGATTAGTTGCATAGTTTAATTTCAGGTGTGCTTAGTTTAATTTGAGGGGTGTGTTGTGCTGAGCCCCCAGCAGAACTATGTTATGTTTCTTCTCGTTACTTTAACTCTTCCGAATGTACATACTACTAGTATTTCTTTAGTAGAATTTAGCACCCCAATTAAGCACGTACTAGCTTTTTTAATAGTACTATATGCATAATTTGGAGACGAGCGCTATCTATATGTACCACATTTTTTTAATTCCAATTTTTGCTCCATGGCGCAATCCATCGATACTACTACTGTACAAAAGTATACATTTTTAAAAGGCTAGAGTACTGTTCATCACATATATAGCCAGTTAAATTCTCAACCTAGAACGATGTGCATGACATGTAGTAAACCGATACAGAGGAAGTATAGTAAAAATGAGGTGATTTTACCGAGCGATCGGCGGGGGAGCATGGCCTGTCATGCGGTCCCATGTGTCATGATGTACCAAGGCGCTGCGCGTGTCCCTCTTGAGGCAGAAGAAATACTACGTGGTTTGAGATGATGGCAAACCGAAGTGTGAAATAATGGTTGCTTCATCCGTCTGGGAAGGTGCGGCATTGTGATTTGACGTCTCATTGCTCATTACTACTACTGGGCCGGTACGAGTGGGGTGCGTCCCCCCTGCTGTTCTGCACTGTTATTTGGTGCTTGACACGTCGACCCGGTTGCTATATGTCCCACATGTTGGCGACAAGAAGTACAGAATTAATGAAAGGGAGCGTCGACGGAGGAGTATACTACATAATTCATGAAAGGGAGCGACTTAGTTTTGGAAAAAATCTGTTTTTACAGAGTACGTACCCACTAGGGTTTATAGGGCTCATCTAAAAAACATTCGTTTTCCGTTTGATAAGTCTCAATTCTACTACTAGTAGTAGTACCATTACATGTTGGATTTCGAGGTGCGTTAGATCACCCGACGCAAGCAATGTCAAGAGGAAACTAACCAATGCATGTAGAAGTTCATGGAAATTTAGTGGTCATTCATGCATTTGTTCTAATTAATGCCTCGGTAAACATAACTTCTTGAGAAAAACGATCGTAATAATTACTTGTGCAAACTACGAAATTAATTCGACCACTCACCGTCTACCTTGGTTGGAGAGATTTTGAAATTGAGCCATAAACTAGAAAGGAGGGAGTAGTAACTTTTGCCTCGATTACTAGTTGTGGCCTTGTATAGATGCAAAATGTATTTTTTATAGTGGCCTTGTATAAGTAAATGGAAGGAGTACTAAGGGCATCCACAGCATGTAGAGGCAACATGGCCTCTAAGCTGGGGTCCACTTACCTGCCTCTAAGATTTTTCTAAGGTCGCACAGTGTATCAAATTTAATCTGGCCTCTAAGATGGAGCCCACTACATACAACATACACATAAATAATACCTTTTTTCATCGGCCATGCTAGCATGCAGTATGCACTACTGAGTATGACTAGTGGGGACGCAGAATTATTTTAGTAGGGAGAGAACTTGGAGGCCGCCTCTTGGCTTAGAGGCGACGCCAGCCAAGTCGCTAGAGGCGGGCTTAGAGGCGAGAAAAGGGCACACTGTGGATGCTCTAAAGGACATATATATTACAAACAATATGATAATCTCTCAAACCAAGGTACGTAGTAGGGACGAGGAGTAAACGGAGGGAGTAGTAAATTTTTCTCCTCGTGCTATGAGCCACCGCGCGCGTGGGCGAGGGACGGGCGTAAGGCGTACAGTAGTAGGACTACTACTACTACTACTACTACTACTACTACTACTACTACTACTACTACTACTACTACTACTACTACTACTACTACTACTACTACTACTACTACTACTACTACTACTACTACTACTCGTAAGCAAGCTTCACCTCATCCTGCAAGCCACCCCACCTGTATGGGAGGCAGCGTGCTAAGCAAGCTTCTCCTCGTTCATGAGTTGACAGACACATCAAAAGTACTCAGGTGTATAGAGCCTTGCCTCTAAGGTAGGCCCCACATGGTTTGCCTCTTTTTTAACATAACACATCAAGTCGCAATTTGTTTGTTCACCCGTGGTAGACGATCCTCCCTCCGCCAAGTGGACAACTAGTACACGTGTCAAATTACCACATGGGCTGCCTTTTCGTAAAGAAATGAGCTCCACCGAGTACTCGCGCGGGTGTGGTTGGGAAAGAGACAGGAGTGCGTACGCCGTGTGTGCACCGCTTCTCTTCGTGCACGTCCCCCACCTACGTGGGTGTGTGTGTGAGAGAGATACAAACCTAGACATAATGCGTCGTCCATCCCCATGCCTCCTCCCAGTCCGATCACCAGTCACCACCACGTCCCACTCCTCCTCACCTTACCTCTCATCTTTCTCCCTCCATTTTTATATACAAGGGGCCACTATCAAAATTACAATTCACAGATATACAAGGCCACTAACACTAATTGATGCAATATTAATGGTGTTTGCCTCGTGGTACTAGCAAAGGAGGACATTAATTATCCCTTGCATGCATGCGGGAGTTTGTAAAAAATGCATCTTGATGTTCCGTGCAATGCACGGGCATCTTGCTAGTCCATGAAAACAACACATGGCAAAATTCCATGGCGAATGAGGGATTTGAATCTGTTGGGAGGGGCTGTTTCGATCTTGCCTGGGGTAGCCAAAATATTGGCAACCCTTTTGTCCACCGGTGCCTTTGCCACCGATGAACGAGGAATGACTCGGGTGCTCATGCTGTCATGCATCCTCCAGGGCGCACGTTGGAGACGAGCTCGCACGAGCTGTGTTTTTCTTGTCCCACAACGCCACCCGAGCCACCCACAGACCGACCGGCGACCCGCAAATTACACCATCCAACCGTAGCCGCACACATTATGATAGCAACTCAACCAACCGGACGAAATTCGCGCAAACACGTAGACAAACTGATATTTCATATAAACAATGACGGAAATCATATAAAATACCGGATTTTCATACAAACTTGACGGATTTCATTACATTCAAATGAACTACGCGGTGCTAGTTCTGGACATCACAAGTATGTTATACCTGGCCTAAATAGTCGCCCGACGATCGATTTGTGTTCCTCATGTCCTATAGCACGATCACCGGACTGTCGGGAGCCCCGGAGGTATATGCTTCAGCGCAAAGGACGGCTCGCTTTCCCACTGCCCAACTGATATCATTGGCTGGTGCCGAAGATGATGGTGGCCGGCACCGGTTCGAGTTCATCACCGGCCACTACTTCGACAAGGCCGGCACCGGCTCGAGTTCATCCTAACATTCCCCTCTTCCATGGAGCCCATGCGGGGTCGATGAAGGTCCTCACAACAAAAGGATCTGGCAAGACACCTGCTGTGTACGCCGGCATAGCCTCCGCGATGGCCTTCATGGGACCCAAGCGGCGGCGGCCTCCCGTGTTCTACTTCTCCTCGAGGATGGCGGCGGACGCGGAGGCGCTGGCCACCGACTTGTCGCTCTTCGCGCACCCGGCTTCTGCCGCTGCTTGCATGGCGCGGCCGCCGGCATGGGAGTCTCGGCCACAGAAACGGGAGATGCGGTACGAAGCGGCGGCACGGACGGCAGCAACGACGCCCGTGCGCAGTTCCTCGTTGAGATGGCCTGGAGCGGCGAGTTGCTGAACCGCGCGCCGGCTTGGGGTGGCAATTGGCTCCGTCGGGCGAGGGGAGGGAGGTGGATCAGTGAGCTGCATAGCTCGTATCCGGCGGGCTACCCAGCCGGCTTGGATGCGGAATAACTACTCTTCGTAAGCCATTGAAGAGTGGACAAAATGGTGGAGGAGATAGGGGAGCGGCGGAGGTGTGCTATTCTTGGGCAGCGTTTGGCCTCATTTAAATAGGAGATTAAATAGACGGCGGACGGGAGGAGGTCGGCCGGCATTGCGTTTAATGCCGGCCCGGTCATGAACGGACGTGTGTCCAGAGTGGGTTTCTCGGCTTCCACACGAGTGGGTTTCATGGAAGCGTTTGAATGCGGCAAGGAGGCGTGTTCAGCCGGGCGTGCAGTGAGTGGTGCCCTCGTCTCTGACCTAGGACACCGCGCCGTTCTTCCACTGACGTGTGGGCTCTTTGGGTACATGGCCTGCATGTCGGTGACCCAACGCAGGCAGCGCATAGCAGAGGAACCTTTGGTGAGCCAGGGCGGTCAGAAGCGGGCATTTCAAAAACCGATGATTGTTCATTGAGTGTGATGTCATCTTTTTCATGTAGATAAGCCTACTATGTTGATAGCCCGTTCAATACGTTATGATTCACAAAGACCGCTGCAAACATCAATGTTTTGGTTATCACGGATAAGATTGATTAATACCCGTAACAATCCATGTCCTTAACAAAGGGTGCATGCACGTATAGGTTGAGCGTGTGTGTTGTGTCATGTGTTGTGTGCATGCAGGCGTGCGAGTGTTGCGTGCATGCAAGGGTATGTTTCAGTGTTGCATGCATGGGTGCGTACGTGCGTGTGTTCGTGAGCGCATGTGTACGTGTCACCGTTGCACGCCAACATGCGTGCGTGTGTACGTTATGTGTACGTGTCAGTGTTGCACGCCTGCATGCGTGCGTGTCTTGCATGCGTGTCTTGCGTACGTGCTGGGTGAGGCTACACGTCAGTCGACTGACTTTTTCATCTCTGGTCATTAGATTTTCCAGCCGTTGGATACGAAATCAAGGGCCTCTAGTTTATCATCAAACTCCACCCCCCTGAACCGCCAGCCACCACCGGACGAACCGCTAGCCCCCGCCACCCGCGGCCGGCCCGCGCCGCCACGCCGCCCCGCCCTCCCCAAAACCACTCCCCACCGCCGGTCTGCCGCCGCACCGGCCATCCCTCTAGGGCCCCCATGCCGAGCTTTTTCTCCGGAGATCCCCACCCCACCACCCAATCAACGCTCCCCAACCGCCGGCGACTGCCAACCAGAGGTCTCACAACTTCGAATACCCACCGACCACTAATTTATTACCATTTATGTCCTTCATATACGCGCTGATGGGTGGGCTCTATGGTAATGTGCGCTACTGAATGTGGACCGTTTGACTGGTCAATTGATCGTGTTATCAACAAATTACGGAGCTGTATGGTGAACTAGTGAGCATATTATCACCCTAAAATGTACTCCTATTTATTAACATAGTATAGACTCAAACTACCATTTCTTTCTTTCATATGCGGGCTGACAGGTGGGCCCCATGGTTACTCGCCCCGATGGTGCAACACTTGTTACGACGCGTGGAACGTTTGACTAGTCAATTGATTGTGTCATCAACAAAATACGGAGTTGTACGGGTGAGCCAGTGACCGTATAATCATGACATGTATTTGTTTAACACGGTACAGACGCAAGGGCTCATATATACGCGCAAGCACTCACCGCTATAAGTGCACACACGCGACCCCTACCCCTATGAGCACCTTCGAGAGAGTGGGCCAGCATATATGATCTTGAGATTTTACGAAGTCACCATAGGTGTCTCGTAGTCGAGTGGAATGTCTCCTCCCACTGAACGCACATCGCCGGAAAATACTAAAATTAACACAAGATAAATGCGAGCACCGGGACTTTAACCTTGGTGGGCTCGAGAAACCACTGTCCTCCTAACCATCGAACCACATGTTGGTTAGCACGACAAAATGTATGTGGTGACTGTGATGAGATTATTCTAAAGTCCAGTGACCATATCGTGCTTTCTCTTCAAATACAATGACCGTAAGTGTCGTCAACAAAATATGGAGCACGCATCAAATGCAAAGTCCGTCAGTGTCATCAACAAAATATGGAGACGTATCGTGAGCTAGATACCGTTGTACTATTGTATATCCTTATTTTCTTAGTGGCCGATTGCGTGTGTGGTGTGGTGGGCACATCATTTCTAGTTGTGGTGGGTCAACATGAAGACTCATGGGTCGGTTCCATCCCACGCCACATATAGGTTGGACTGAGACGTGTTATATGAAGACCCATGTGGAGGACTCAGCGTACAACACGAAGCTACCAGAGTCGTGGAGGACTCTATCCCCACTGGTGATAAGCCAACTATATATGATTTGTAACCCTAGGCCCCCAGTATGTTATACAGGGTTGGGGGCTAGTTCGTCGATAGTATACACACACGCACAATGCCTGGTATTCATGTGTACTTTGTACACACCCCTATCACTAATATCTGATGCAGGAGTAGGCTCTTTCTTGGTTGCAAGGGTCCGATCCGAACTAGGGTAAAACTTTGCCTCATATTACCATCCAGCCTAACAGCCGAGGATATCCTACGAATGATATGATGAAATCATATCTGCCAACTACTAAGAGAGAGGTGTGTTTTGGGGGGGCAATGTGTGTAGAGAGGCCTAAAGATAATGTGCATGGGAGACACGTAGGCACATATATGTGCGTATAGAGGGCTAGTAGAGACCGTGCGTGTGTATATATGCATGTGAGAGAAATAGTGTTTTCCAACTGAGATTAGTGAAAAGAGTGGTACATAGTAGTCAGAAAGAGAGAGAGAGAAACAGAGAGAGCATGTGCGTGAGACACCATAACACCCTGAGAGAGATTGTGAGCATGTGTGAAAGAGAAATGCTGATGCATATAAAGTGTGTGCACTTATGCGTTAGATAGAGAGAGATATAACACGTTTGTGAGAACGGGCCGAGGCATAGTGCATCTACATGTAAAAGGCGGTTCTACGCATTAAATTAAAATATAAATGGCATTATTATTTTTGGATGAGATCATGAATTTTGCAAATTGTGTATGGACGAAAATCAGTCTATCAGACACCCATACTCTATTGAATTCTAGCATGTGCATGTGTTTATTTCATATTATCGATCCATAGAGTGAGAGGGCTTTGAAATACAGGCAATGGATGCTTTTGCAATTCATATATAAACATTAATTAGTGCACTCCATGTTGATAGTGTGAAGCACTTTATACATTTGTCACTTGCATGGATACATTCCAAATTGCTAGCTATGAAATAGAATACATGTCGAATTCAACATAAAGGGGGTTTCGAAGGTTCGAATTCATAGGAAGTGCATTCATCTATTTGAATCCGAGATAATGGCATTTGTAAATCAGATGTAAAAGGGGGCATCAATCTTGGTTGTGAGTTTGAACATGCTATATATATTCATGCACATATCTAACTTTTTTTGCAACCAAGGAGATTATATCTGGAACCATGCATGAACTCAGGTAAGTTGCATATTTTTTAATATATACTCGTGTACAATGTATATTCAAATGTACCCCCTCCATTCCAAAATAATCGTAGCTTTAGGATTTTCAAGAGTAAAGATTTGTGAAGTTTGACAAATCCTGAACGTTCAATTCAAGAGAACTGAAAATGTTAATGCTTCTACTCCCAAATATTGAACGAAGCTCCAAATAGGCCTCTGGTCACCCAAAACCACGCGAGACTAATGTTTAGTGGTAGGAAATTACTGTCCTGACTCTGGCCCGTGTAGCCTATCGGCCCGATGTCCAAAGGCCTAAACCGGGGTAGGTTTGTAACTTCATCAAGACGCCAGTCTCAACCGCCTCCGAGAAGCATTCATACGCCATGGGCGCCTAAACACCCATGCGCTCGGCCTAAATCTACCCCGCCCAACCCGCAATATGTCCGAAATTTTAGATGGGGGCAAAGTTTGTAACTTTCCCCAAATTTCAAACAAGCGCGTCTCAAACCGAAACAACGTTCCCCCTTAGTTCCCCGCCTCCCTCCGTTTCCCCATTCATACTTCGTGGGCGCGAAAACGCCCTCTCCACCAGCTGCGAAACCCCAGCCTCCTCCGTCCTCCACCCCATAGAGGCCAATCCACTGCCGCCCTCCTCCATGACACCGGAGCCGGTACCCCGACGTCGTCGTCCAACACAACCGCAACTGCAACAACCTCAAGGACTTAGCAGCTGAAGCCGAGGCAGAGATGCCTCCACGACGCCGCCGACGTTCGCCATACCAGAACTACCCTGACCACGCCGTCCTGCGCCTCAATGCTGCCGCTCCACTGTCGCAACCGTCCACCACACCGGAGCTGTTCTCGCTACGCCGTTGTTCTCCACTTCGGATCTGCTTCCCCGCCGCCGACAGACGGCCACCGCACCACACTCAACAACTTGGCCATGGGTTCGTCCAAGGCTGCACTGCCCTCCACAACATCTGGTTTCCGGCGAACCACAAGAAGATCGTTGGAAAAACATCAGGAGGACACAACACTGCCAGCAGAAAGAGGTACTCCTCTTCACTTATTCGTGCAAATCTTACCTCTCCGCTCACATCGTATTCATCCCACAAAAGAAACTAGTTGAGCGCTTCTTACTACATCTTCTTTGTGATACTAAATGCACAAGGTTTCCTCCCTTTTACTATTTCACCTTTGCTAGAGGTCAGTAGCCCGCCTGGACTTCAATTCAGGGTCAGTCAAACCACAAATAAAAGAAGCAGCACCCGCTTAGGTGCGCGGAGCACCTAGTCCGCCTGTTCCCTGGGGAAGCGGCGCATCGGTGTCTATCATAGGGGTGTGGGGTGCAGGGGTGTGGGGTGCAGGAGCTGCTTGCGCCTGATCTGGAGGTCGGCTGGGCTTGAATGGATGGCCGGGGGGGAGGGGGCGGTGCCAAGCACGGCGGTGCGGTGAGGTCGAGGGGAGGGCGCAGGCAGGGGAGGAATACTAGGCCGATGGTCGCTGGCGTTTCGAGGAAGATCGTCAACACTGACTGCATGGAGGTAGATGAAGGCAATCTACCCGTTCTTTGTACATCGGACGGTGCAGAAAAAATGGACTAACCTATTTGCTTTCAGTCGACTATTATTTTCATAGAATCCTGTAGTAATTTAGTGTGCCATGCATGTTGTAGAGCTATCATATGTCTCCCGTCATTTATTTCTCACCGACCTGCTATCTGCTACCTTTACACTGTACTAATTGTGCACACACTTCACCCATACTCACACTATTGTTTTTTTATGCATGGGTATTTCAGACTCTGATGCAGTGTTGATGAATGCAGAAAAGAAAAGACAGAAGTCGCTCCAGTGTCATTCAAAGATAAGCACTAAGCATTTCAGCACTCTAATTGGTGCAGTGTCAGCAGTTGGAGACAGTAAACATAGCTTTGCAGTTGATGATCTCAATTGCCACACACAACCATCCCAGGTGCTTGCTTTAACTTCGCGCTGTCAAATGTTGTTGCATGTTGCATATGGTGTCTAGCTTGTATTGCTTCCAATTTGGTTAAATTGCATCTGCTTACTTTACACATTATACCTTTAATAATGACATGCCTTCCTGTTTTTAATACATACTACATATGTCCATTAACCATGTTCGTACATCAAACTAATGCTCTTTTGTATCCCTCGTCAATCACTTATGATGAGATAGTCACCCGAGTGGGTTACTGTGAGACGCCCTACTCGTTTAAAGAGTGCAGTGTCATCTTCCCCACATGATTCTCGAGAAACAGCAAGGCTAAATGAAGATAGTCAACGTAGCTCCCTAGTTGATCACCGCAATTCCCCCACACCGCCATCGCAGGTGCTTGCTCTTACTTGGTAGTGTGATATGTGGTTGCATGTTGCATATGGTGTCTACCTTGTAATGGTTCTAATTAGGGTAAATTGCATCTGCTTAGTTAACACATTATACCTGTGAATATGACATGTCTTCCTGTTTTTCGTACATACTACGTCTTTTTATTAACCATGTTCTTACATCAAACTACTTTTCTTGTGTATCCCTCATCAATGCTCCTAATTTGTTAAATTGCATCTCCTTAGCTTACACATTATACATGTGAATATGACAAGCCTTCCTGTTTTTGGTACATACTACATCTGCCTATCACACCATGTTCTTACATCAAACTACTGTTCTTGTGTATCCTGCATCTATCGCTTATGATGAGACAGTCACGCGCGTGGGTTAATATGAGACGCAATACTCTTATAAAGAATGTAATTTCATCCTCTCCACGTGATTCTCAAGAAACAACAAGCCTAAATGAAGATATTGAACGTAGCTCTGTACTTGAAGACCGCACTTCCCCTACACCACCATCACAGGTGCTTGCTCTAACTTCGCAATGTGGGTAAATTACATACGATGTCTAGCTTGTAATGCTTCTAACTTCGCAATGTGCTCTAACTTCGTAGTGTGATATGTGGTTGCATACGGTGTCTAGCTTGTAATGCTTCTAATTAGGGTAAATTACATCTGCTTAGTTTACACACTATACCTGTGAATATGACATGCCTTCCTATTTTTGGTACACACTACATCTATGTGTTAACCTTGTTCTTACATGAAACTACCTCTCTTCTGTATCCTGCATCAATCACTTACGATGAGTCACCTTTATTCGTTGCATATTGCATATTATTTCTAGCCTGTTGCCATGTATTGCTTCTAATTTGGTCAAATACATTTGTTAAGGCACCCTTTTAATTTGGCAGAGTGATATTGGTTTCATCTTTCATATAGTTTCTAGCTTGCATTGATTCTAACAAGTTCAAGCACCTTGTGCTTAGTTTACACTTCATACATCATGCATGTCAATATGTCACGCCGTCCTTTTTTTCATACATATTCCATCCTCCTATCATGCGGCTGCCTTACATGAAAGTAGTGTTCGTCAGTATCATGCATCAATGAGTTCTGAAGAGCAAATTTTATTCCTTTTTCTTGTAGGTTTGACTTGACAAGGCAAAATCAAGAAAGAGGAAGGAAAAGTGTAAGGAAGGCGATGATGGTGATGCTCTACGGCAACGTAAACAGAGCATCTGTACCAATTCTCCTTGTACTGATAGTGCATTACAAGGTCCAAGTCTCCGCTCCCCTGCTCCACCATCCAAGGTGCTTGCTCTAACTTGGCAGTGTGATATCTGGTTGCATGTTTCATATGGTGTCTAGCTCGTATTGCTCCTAATTAGTGTAAACTGCATCTGCTTAGCTTACACATGATACATGTGAATATGACACGCTTTCCTGTTTTTGGTACATACTATATCTTTCTATCACACCATGTTCTTACATGAAACTACTCTTCTTGTGTATCCTGCATCAGTCACTTATGATGGGACACCTTTAAGTTGGCAGTGTGCTATTGGTTTGCGTCTTGAATATGATTTCTAGCATGTATTGCTTCTAGTTTGATGAACGCCACCTATAACGAGACAGTTTTAACTTGGCAAAGTGATATTGATTGCACCTTCCATATGGTGTCTTGCAGTGTTTCTAATCTGTTGAAGTGTCTTCTGCTTAGTTACCACATCATAGGTGTGAATATGTCAAGCCGTCCATTTTTTTGTACATATTCCATCCTCGTATCATGACTTTGCCTTTCATCAGAGTAGTGTTTGTCAGTATCATGCATGAATGAGTTCTGAAGAGCGAATTATATTCCTTTTTCTTGTCGGTATGACCTCACAATGCAAAATCAATAAAGCTAAAGGAAATTGGCAAGGCATTGGATGATGGTGGTCCTTCCGAGCAACTGAAACGGAGGTTCTCTACAGATTCTACTCCGCCATCCTCCCAACAAGATTCGCAAGACAACGCAAGGCTAGACAATCAACATAGATGTGTAGATGATGAGCACATCTCCCCTACTCAACCATCACAGGTGCTTGCTCTAACTTGGCACTATTATATGTGGTTGCATGTTGCGTATGATGTCTAGCTTGTATTGCTTCTAACTTTGTTGAATTGCATCTGCTTACTTTACACATAATGCCTATGAATATGACACGTGTCCCTGTTTCTAGAACATACGTGTACATGATGAGCACATCTCCCCTACTCCACCATCACAGGTGCTTGCTCTTACTTGGAACTGTTATATGTGGTTGCGTTTTCCGTATGATGTCTAGTTTGTATTGCTTCTGATTATGTTGAATTGCATCTGCGTAGCTTACAACTTATACCTGCAACGATCACTTACCCATAAGACACATTTAACTTGGGACTTTGATGTAGGTTGCATCTTGCATTGTCTTCTAGCTTGTACTGCTTCTAATTTCTTGAAATGGCACTTACGACGAGACACTTTTTACCTAATAGATTGATATTGGTTGCATGTTCATAGGGTGCCTAGCTTTCATTTCTTCTAATTTTGTTGAAATGCCTTCCGCATACTGTTTTTTCATACATATTCCATCCTCCTATCGTACGTGTGAATATGAAACGCTATCTTTTTTGGTATATATTCCATCCTCCTATCTTGCGCTTGCCTTACATCAAAGTAGTGTTCGTCTGTATCATGCATCAACCAGTTATGCAGAGCTAATTTTATTCATCTTCTTGTGGTTTTGACTTCATAAGGCAATATCAAAAAATAGGAAGGAAAAGAGTAAGTTAGGTGATGTTGGTGGTCCTCCGCACCAACGCAAACAGAGACTCTCTAGATTTGCCACTGCTACTGCTAATGAAGTTGAAGTCCCAAGTCTACATGATGAGTTCATCTCCCGTACTCCACCATCGCAGGTTACTGCTCTAAGTTGACAGTGTGATAATTGGTTTCGTGTTGCATATGTTGTCTAGCCTCTATTTCTTCTATTTTGATTAAATTGCACCTGCTGAGTTTAAACGTTATACATGTTCATATGACATGGCTTTCTGTGTCTAGAATACACTGCATCTATCTATCATACCATGTTCTTACATCAAAGTACTGCTATTGTGTATCCCGCATCAGTCACTCATGATTGAATGCTTTTAACATGGCAGTTTGATAGTGGTTACATCTTGCGTTGATTTCTATGTTGTACTGCTTCTAATTTTTCGAATTGCCACTTATGACAACACACTTTTAACTTGGCACAGTAATATTGGTTGCCTCTTTCATATGGTGTCTAGCTTGCATTACTTCTATTTTCTTGAAAATCCTTTTGCTTAATTTGCACATCGTAGCTGTGAATATGTCATGCCGTCCTGTTTTTCTTACATA
Organism: Aegilops speltoides; assembly: GCA_021437245.1. Taxonomy (NCBI): domain Eukaryota; kingdom Viridiplantae; phylum Streptophyta; class Magnoliopsida; order Poales; family Poaceae; genus Aegilops; species Aegilops speltoides. The sequence continues at coordinate 363,085,067 of CM038146.1, read as the reverse complement.
TTCCATCCTCATATGGTTGTCTTACATCAAAGTATTGCTTGTCTGTATCATGCATCAATGAGTTCTGAAGAGTGATTTATTCTTTTGTGTTGTGGGTACAGCTTGACATGGCAAAGTAAAAAAAGAGCAACGAAAATAATATAGTAGGGAGTGTTGTTACTCGTCGGGTGAAACAAAAAAGGATCTGCCGTCGAGATTCTACTGGTACTTATAGTGCAGTAGAAGGTCCAAGTCCATCGGCTAAATCTACAAACACGGTATCACCTGCTCCACCAGCTGCAGCATCCGCTTCAACTGTACCAGCATCTCAATGAGTTACTCGTTCGTTTGCTCTGGAACTGGCTAGTTCCCAAGCTGCCTTCACACCTAACACTACTTCCGAAGCACTGCTGACACAATAGGACTTCGCAAGATTAGATGAACCTCATGAGCATCAACACCAAGACGGTACCTGACTGAGTCAAGTTGCGGTTGCATGCTCCTTTATATGTACTCTCACAGTTTGATGTACACTAACACTTTCCATATTCGTTGTTGAACTAGCACCACAGCGCAACGGAAACAGACATGAGGGACAATGCTTGACAGATTAACAAAATCTAAAGGAGGAAGAATGGAGATCCATTTTGAGGCAGGTTTAAAAAGGCCACATGATGCTACAGAGTCAGCCAAGTTAGTATCAGAGGCAGCCGTTGCCGTTAGGTGTCATGCACGTATCATTCCAACGTGGATCCAGTACATGAATGATAAAGACAATACCCAATTTAACACCTTCCTTGACCACTTATCCGTAAGTAATGTTATTCATCGCAATTAGTAATATTGTCTTGCTCTGTCCCATACTTTCTAGCTTCCTCCTAATAAGACTCACATTCTTTTTTCAACAGATGAGGTTCAAGTTGGATCTGAAAGATGATGCAACTAAACAAGCCTGCACTCATGTTTTTCAGACTGCTCTACAACAGTATCGGTACCACCTTAGAAAATCTCACTTTGAAGGCAAGGCTAACAATGAAATCGCCCAAACATCTCCAGTGGAATATATTACAGATGAAGACTGGACAGCCCTCGTTAAACACCAGTCTGATCCAAAGTATCAGGTAGGCTATATGTATTTGATCAGACCACATATTGAACTTGTATTTATGTATGTGCCTTACAAGTGTATCTTCTTCTAGGCTAACCGTTTGAAGAACAAAACCAACTGTTCTAAAGTGAAATTCCAACAGACAACATGATCTCGTAGCTATATTGCACACTGCGAGGCTCTTGTAAATAGCTACTATTTCCTTCTTTTTTTGTGCCATATTATCGTATCTATATTGACTTGTTCCAAATACAAAGGAAAGCCCGTGCGGACCAAAAAGAACCTGAACCGAATGCAGTGCAAATCTTCAGGGATTGCCACACCAGCAAGATGAAGGGCATGAGCACACCAGTTCAAGCCGCTGTTGTAAGTCCTTACTCCTCCTGCCTTGAACTGATTGGTACTGTGATGTGTTCATTTAACTATTTGGTTTGCAGCCAATGTCAGTTACTCTGTTCACTTTTATACACATTTGTCTTAACATATCATTTTACCTTACATGGTTTAAAAGAGATGAAGGATATTCTTTTTGTCTTGGTCTGTAATCTAGTTATGTTCACGTGCTCACACAATGATAAAATAGCCTGTTTGTTTTATATCTGTTTGCCCATGATATGAATGATGTCATACTATGTTCATCCTACTTTAAACCATTTCTCTTTATCCTTAGATGTCAACGAATGTGAGGAAATAGACAATACAGTAGGCATGCTACATGGACATATGTTCCGAAAGTGATTTTATTATGTAGTTGTCACTACAATACATGCTAATGTATTACAGTAGTTCACCGAAATAAGTTATGTATAAACGTTTAACCTAGTTTGTTTGTTTTTGTCTCATTAGTAACTTATCAGGTACACTAAACTTTCAGTGAGATTGGGCCCTGATTGTGCCAAATAACCCACTGGTCTTAGTAGGCCGAAATGGTGGCCCATTTACGATGCGGATCATTGAAAGGCCGAAATTCGGATGGGCCGTAAATGCACCGACCTAATACACGCGCCTTTAACAGGCCGGAACTTTGGTCGGGCTAGATTATCGTCATTTTTATATGGGCCGTTAATGGGCCCGATATGACGTTGGGCCACATATGGCCCATGGTTTTCGTCCGGCGTTACCAGGCCGAAAATGACAACAGGCCAAAAGTGGACCAAATCTATAGTGGGCCTATAATAGGCCGAATGTCAGACATGGCCGAATATGACCCAAATCCTTCACGTTCGTTTATGGGCCGAAAGTTTTGATGGCCTGTAAATGGGCCCAAATGAAGCAGGACCTTTAGCAAGCCGGAAATACACCGGGCCGTAATTCGTCTCAATTACTTAGCGAACTGTTAACGGGCCAGAAGTGACCATGGGCCGCGTTGATGACAAGTTTAGGACAGGCCGTCGATGGCCCGATTTGACAGAGAATGTTAGGCTTTTAGCTGGGCCGGCCCATTATGGTCTGCGGAATCTTGTGGGCCTTTAGCTGGGCCGGCCCATTATGGTCCACAAAATCTTGTGGGCCTTTAGCTGGGCCGACCCATTATGGTCTGCAAAATCGTGTGGGCCTTTAGCTGGGCCGGCCCATTATGGTCCGCGAAATTTTGTGGGCCTTTAGCTGGGCCGGCCCATTATGGTCTGCAAAAACTTGTGGGCCTTTAGCTGGGCCGGCCCTTTATGGTCCGCAAAATCTTATGGGCCTTTGGTTGGGCCGGCCCATTTAAACTTTGTGGGCCACTTTTGGGCCGTTCCACGTGTCAACATATCATAGGCCCATCTCGACCGTTGGATGAGTGACACTGTGTTAACGCGAGTCGGCGTGGATCCGTCAGCCAATGAGAATTTTACACGTGGAAAATCAGCATTGGTCGTGGCTGTTAGCGGGTTATCGGTTCCAAAAAATGGACCCGATAGGTTAACGGCGGTTAACGGCGTCCCGTTACGGTGGATGCCACGTGTCGGTCAGCCTTGACGAAAGCATTTCTATGACGCGCAATTTATCGCCATGGAAGTGGACACTTTCGTGATGATAATTTTGGTAATGTCATGGAACACTTCTACGACACCAAAGGTGTGGCTATCTTGATTCTGTCATAAAATCGTCATGGATGTACATGCATGACAGAAAACGCGACCTACTATGACAAACATGTATCATCATGGAAGTTTATCTTTTTGTAGTGGGTGAAGTGATCTCCGCAGGACTTTGCCTAAGCACTTTGAAAATATGACCGGGGTGTAAACAGTGGAGGGGGGCGCCGCACATGGCTAGGCAATTGTCTGGGGTGTGCTAACCCCCCACATATATATATATATATATATATATATATATATATATATATATATATATATATATATATATATATATATGTGGAAGGGAGTGGGGAGGCAGCCAGGGGCTCCCCAAGTAGATCTGAATCCTACTTGGGCTCCTGCCCTGGCCGGTGCCCCCCTTTCCTTATTTTGCTGGAGAGAAAAGACAAGGGGGAAGAGGGAAGGAAGGGGGAGGCCCCCTTTCCTTTCCCCCACTCGGTTTGCTGCCATAAGGGGGGCACGCCACCCATAGTGGGCTGGTGTGCTCCCCTCCCATGGCCCATTTGGCCCATATACCCCCCGAGGTGTCAGGTAACCCCTCTGGTACTCTGATAAATACCCGATACACTCTGGAACACTTCCGGTGTCCGAATACCCTCGTCCTATATATCAATCTTTACCTCTCAATCATTTCAAGACTCCTCTTCATGTCCGTGATCACATCCGGGAATCCGAACAACATTTGGTCACCAAATCACATAACTCATATATCACTATATCGTCAACGAACGTTAAGCGTGCGGACCCTACGAGTTTGAGAACTATGTAGACATGACCGAGACACTTCTCCAGTCAATAGCCAATAGCGGAACCTGGATACTCATATTGGCTCCCACATATTCTATGAAGTTCTTTATCGATCAAACTGTTATGACAACATACGTAATTCCCTTCGTCCATCGGTATGTTACTTATTTGATCGTCGGTATCTTCATACCTAGTTCAATCTCGTAACTGGCAAGTCTCTTTACTCGTTCCGTAATACATCACCTCGTGACTAACTCCTTAGTCGTTTGCTTGCAAGCTTGTGATGTGTATTACCGAGAGGGCCCAGAGATACCTCTCCGATACTCGGAGTGACAAATCCTAATCTCGATCTATGCCAACTCAACAAACACTTTCAGAGATACCCTTAGAGCATCTTTATAATCACCCAGTTACGTTGTGACATTTGATAGCACACAAGGCATTCCTCCGGTATCCTTGAGTTGCATAATCTCATAGTCGAAGGAATATGTATTTGACATGAAGAAAGCAATAGCAATAAAACTGAACGATGATTATGCTAAGCTAGCGGATGGTCTTGTCCATCACATCACTCTCCTGATGATGTGATCCCGTCATCAAATGACAACTCATGTCCATGGTTAGGAAACCTTAACCATCTTTGATCAACGAGCTAGTCTAGTAGAGGTTCACTAGGGACACGTTGTTTGTTTATGTATTATTCACACATGTATTAAGGTTTCTGATCAATGCAATTCTAGCATGAAAAATAAACCTTTATCATGAATAAGGAAATATAAAATAACAACTTTATTATTGCCTCTAGGGCATATTTCCTTCAGTCTCCCACTTGCACTAGAGTCAATAATCTAGATTACATTGTAATGAATCTAACACCCATGGAGGCTTGGTGTTGATCATGTTTTGCTCGTGGAAGAGGCTTAGTCAACGGGCCTGCCACATTCAGATCCGTATGTATCTTGCAAATCTCTGTGTCTCAATCCTTGACTTGTTCATGAATGGAGTTGAAGTGTCTCTTGATGTGTTTGGTTCTTTTGTGAAACCTGGATTCCTTCACCAAGGCAATTTCTCCAGTGTTGTCACAAAATTTTTTCATTGGACCAGATGCACTAGGTATTACACCCTGATCGGATATGAACTCCTTCATCTAGACTCCTTCATTTACTGTTTCTGAAGCAGCTATGTACTCTGCTTCACACGTAGATCCTGCCACGACGCTCTGCTTGGAACTACACCAACTGACATCTCAACCATTCAATATAAATACATATTCGGTTTGTGACTTGGAGTCATCCGGATCAGTGTCAAAGCTAGCATTGACGTAACCATTTACGACGAGCTCTTTGTCACCTCCATAAACGAGAAACATATCCTTGGTCCTTTTCAGTTACTTCAGGATGTTCTTGACCCCTGTCAAGTGATCCACTCATGGATTACTTTGGTACCTCCCTGCTAGACTTATGGAAAGGCACACATCAAGTCTGGTACACAGCATAGCATACATGATAGAAACTATCATATGGAATAACTTTCAGTTTCTCTCTATCTTCTGCAGTGGTCGGGCTTTGAGTCTGACTCAACTTCACACCTTGTAAAACATGCAAGAACCCTTTCTTTGACTGATCCATTTAGAACTTCTTCAAAACTTTTTCAAGGTATGTGCTTTGTGAAAGTCCTATTAAGCATCTTGATCTATCTCTATAGATCTTGATGCCCAATATATAAGTAGCTTCACCGAGGTCTTTCATTGAAAAACTCTTATTCAGGTATCCTTTTATGCTATCCAGAAATTCTATATCATTTCCAATCAACAATATGTCATCTACATATAATATCAGAAATGCTATAGAGCTCCCACTCACTTTCTTGTAAATACTGGCTTCACCAAAAGTATGTATAAAACCATATGCTTTGATCACCTCATCAAAGCATATAATCCAACTCCGAGATGCTTGCACCAGTCCATAGATGAATCGCTGGAGCTTGCACACTTTGTTAGCACCTTTAGGATCGACAAAACATTCTGGTTGCATCATATACAAATCTTTTTCAAGAAATCCATTGAGGAATGCAGTTTTGACATACATTTGCCAGATTTCATAATCATAAAATGCGGCAATTGCTAACACGATTCGGACGGACTTAAGCATCGCTACGGGTGAGAAGGTCTCAACGTATTCAACCCCTTGAACTTGTCGAAAACCTTTTGTTACAAGTCAAGATTTGTAGACAGTAACATTACCATCAGCGTCAGTCTTCTTCTTGAAGATTCATTTATTCTCTATGGCTTGCCGATCATCAGGCAAGTCCACCAAAGTCCATACTTTATTCTCATACATGGATCCTATCTTAGATTTCATGACATCAAGCCATTTATCGGAATCTGGGCTCATCATAGCTTCTTCATAGTTCGTAGGTTCGTCATGGTCTAATAACATAACTTCCAGGACAGGATTTCCATACCACTCTAGTGTTGATCGTGCTCTGGTTGACCTACGAAGTTCAGTAGCAACTTGATCTGAAGTTTCATGATCATTATCATTAGCTTCATCTCTAGTTGGTGTAGGCATCATGGGAACAGTTTTCTCTGATGTGCTACTTTCCAATTCGAGAGAAGGTATAGTTACCTCATCAAGTTCTACTTTCCTCCCACTCACTTCTTTCGAGAGAAACTCCTTCTCTAAAAAGGACACATTCTTAGCAACAAAGATTTTGCCTTCGGATCTGTGGTACAAGGTGTACCCAATAGTTTCCTTAGGGTATCCTATGAAGACGCACTTCTTCGATTTAGGTTCGAGCTTATCAGGCTGAAGCCTTTTGACATAAGCGTCACATGCCCAAACTTTAAGAAACGACAGCTTAGGTTTCTTGCCAAACCACAGTTCATACTATGTCGTCTCAACGGATTTAGACGGTGCCCTATTTGATGTGAATGCGGCTGTCTCTAAAGCATAACCCGAAAATGATAGTGGTAAATCGGTAAGCGACATCATAGATTGCACCATATCTAATAAAGTATGGTTACAACGTTCGAACACACCATTACGCCGTGGTGTTCCGGGAGACGTGAGTTATGAAACTATTCCACATTGTTTTAAATGAAGGCCAAATTCGTAACTCAAATATTCGCCTCCGCGATAAGATCGTTGAAACTTTATTTTCTTGTTATGATGATTCTACACTTCACTCCGAAATTCTTTAAACTTTTCAAATGTTTTGGAAATAAGTCATTGGCTTGCTCCATTGTCACGGAAAACGGAGTTTTAGTCATCTTGCCCATGAGGCATGGTTCGCAAGTATCAAATGATTCATAATAAAGTGATTCCAAAAGACCAACTGCATGGAGTTTCTTTATGCGCTTTACACCAATATGACCTAAACGGAAGTGCCACAAATATGTTGTACTATCATTATCAACTTTGCATCTTTTGGCATTAATATTACGAATATGTGTATCACTACAATCGGGATTCAACAAAAATAGGATACTCTTCAAGGGTGCACGACCATAAAAGATATTATTCATATAAATAGAACAACCATTATTCTCTAATTTAAGTGGATAAACGTCTTGCACTAAACAAGATCCAGATATAATGTTCATGCTCAACATTGGCACCAAATAATAATTATTCAGGTCTAAAACTAATCGCAAAGGTAGATGTAGAGGTAGTGTGCCGACGGCGATCACACTGACCTTGGAATCATTCCCGGCGCGCATCGTCACCTCATCCTTAGCCAATCTTTGTTTAATCTGTAGCTCATGTTTCGAGTTACAGATATGAGCAATTGAACCAGTATCAAATACCCAGGCGCTACTACGAGCATTAGTAAGGTACACATCAATAACATGTATATCAAATATACCTTTGTTCACTTTGCCATCCTTATTATTTGCCAAATACTTGGGGCAGTACCGCTTCTAGTGACTAGTCCCTTTGCAGTAAAAGCACTCAATTTCAGGCTTGGGTCCAACTTTGGGTTTGTTCCCGGGAGTGCCAACTTGCTTGCCATTCTTCTTGAAGTTCCCTTTCTTTCCCTTGCCCTTTTTCTTGAAACTAGTGGTTTTGTTAACCATCAACACCTAATGCTCCTTCTTGATTTCTACCTCCGCGGCCTTAAGCATTGCGAAGACCTCAGGAGTTGTTTTATCCATCCCTTGCATATATAGTTCATCATGAAGCCATTATAGCTTGGTGGGAGTGATTGAAGAACTCTATCAATAACACAATCAACTCCTACCTGAGTCAAGCGATTATAATACCCAGACAGTGTATGTGTTCACTAATAGAACGGTTCTCCTCCATCTTGCAGCTATAGAACTTGTTGGAGACTTCATATCTCTCAACCCAGGCATTTCCTTGAAATATTAACTTCAATTCCTGGAAAATCTCATATGCTCCATGACGTTCAAAACGTCTTTGAAATCCCGGTTCTGGGCCGTAAAGCATGGCACACTAAACTATCGAGTAGTCATCAGATCGAGCTTGCCAGACATTCATAATATTTGATTCAGCTCCTGCAGCAGGTGCATCACCTACCGGTGCTTCAAGGACATAATTCTTTGGACATAATTCTTTTGTGCAGCAATGAGGATAATCCTCAAGTTACGGACCCACTCTATGTAGTTGCTACCATCATCTTTCAACTTAGCTTTCTCAAGGAACACATTAAAATTTAGGGGAACAGTAGCACGGGCCATTGATCTACAACATAGATATGCAAATACTATCAGGACTAAGTTCATGATAAATTAGGTTCAATTAATCAAATTAGTTAAGAACTCCTACTTAAGCTGACATCCCTCAAGTCATCTAAGTGTAACGTGATCCAAATCAACTAACCCATGTCCGATCATCACGTGAGATGGGGTAGTCATCAACGGTGAACATCTCTATACTGATCATATCTACTATATGATTCACATTCGATCTTTCGATCGCCAGTGTTACGAGGCCATGTCTATACATGCTAGGCTCATCAAGTCTAACCCAAGTATTCCTCGCGTGTAAATCTGGCTTACACCCGTTGTATGTGAACATAGAGTCTATCACACCCAATCATCACGTGGTGTCTCAAAATGACGAACTGTAGCAATGGTGCATACTCAGGGAGAACATTTTTTATCTTGAAATTTACTAAAGGGATCATCATATAATGTTACCGCTGTTCTAAGCAAAATAAGATGCATAAAGGTTAAACATCACATGCAATCAAAAATATGTGACATGATATGGCCATCATCATCTTGTGCTTTTGATCTCCATCTCCAAAGCATCGTCACCAGCTCGACACCTTGATCTCCATTGATGCGTCGTGGTCGTCTCACCAACTATTGCTTCTACGATTATTGCTAACTCATACAGATAAAGTAAAGCAATGACATGGCATTTGCATTTCATACAATAAAGAGAAAAACCATTAGGCTCCTGTTGGTTGCCAATAGATTATAAAACATGATCATATCATACAAGAACGTATATCACATCATGTCTTGACCATATCACATCACAACATTCCCTGCAAAAAAAGTTAGATGTCCTCTACTTTGTTGTTGCAAGTTTTACGTGGCTGCTACGGGTTTCTAGCAAGAACCGTTCTTACCTACAGCACAAAACCACAATAGTGATTTACCAAGTTTATTGTTTTAACCTTCAACAAGGACCAGCCGCAGTCAGATTCGATTCAACTAAAGTAGGATAAATAGACACCGCCAGCCACCTTTATGCAAAACTAGTTGCATGTCTGTCGGTGGAACCGGTCTCATGTACGTGGACATGTAAGGTTGGTCCCGGTCGCTTCATCCCACAATACCGACGAATCAAAATAAGATGTTGGTGGTAAGCAGTACGACGATCACCACCCACAACTCTTTGTTTCTACTCGTGCATATCATCTACGCATAGACCTGCCTCATGATGCCACTGTTGGGAATTGTTGCATGGAAAACAATTTTTTTTCTATGCACACACAATGATCTATCCATGGAGATGCATAGAAACAAGGGGGAGAGTGTGTCTACATACCCTCGTAGACCGTAAGCGGAAGCGTTTAACAACGTGGTTGATGAAGTCAAACTTCCTCGTGCTCCAACCGATCAAGTACCGAACGCACGACGCCTCTGTGTTCTGCACACGTTATTGTAACATCCCAAATTTCCAATTTGGAATGTTATACTTAGATCATTCATGCATATCATATTTTATTGCATTTCATTTCCCGATCCTCGAAATTCTAAGCAACTCAAGGACCCACGAAGAGAGTTGGGGATTTCATCGTTTTCATATTTGAATTTTTCTCAAATATCAAAACAAGGATCATTTTGGTTCTAATTACTTAGTCTTCAAAAATATTTCATAAAAAAACATGAGAGGGGATACTATGACTTCTCCAAAATAAATGAAATATTCGAGGAAAAATATTAAAATCAAATAAATAGTTTTATTTGGATTTTTATTGCAATTTTATTTGAAGTAGAAAAAATATGCATTTTTTCAAAATTGCATTTTAGGACAAGAAAATGTTCATCCTGTTCTAAATATTCTATTTATACGGTGAAAATTTGTTTTGCTATTTTTAGATTTTTATTTTATTTTCTAGGATTTTTTTAGCGAAATCTGTTTAAAGAAAATTGCTTCGGACCGACTGGGCCGAAAGCCCAGCCAGCCCACTCCATCGCTGCCGTCGCCTTCGTCCCCGAGCCAGACTCCTGGAGGGAGTCCAAGCTGTCGCCGCCTCGTCGCCCCTCCCCCAAGCCGCCACCTCCCCCCTTTTAAAAGTCGACCCGGTGCCCCCTGGAGCCCCAAGCCGGAGCCCCCGCCCCCGTCTACCTCGCCTCGCCTCGCCGCCGCCCGCACGCCCCGCCCTGCCTCGCCTCGCCGAAACTGCCGCAAGCCGCCGAAGCCGCCGCCGCCGTTTGTCGGATCTCGCCCACCATTTTTTTTGGTTTTTAGGTACAAACCCCGTTTATAAAAAAAACCTGGATCTAGTTTTTTTTAGTTTTGGTTCGGTTTTCTCAGTTCAGATAAATAGCGGACGTTCGTCCGTACATTCGTTTTAACGAACGGTGTTCACTCGTTAGCTGCAGACAGCGAATGTTCATTCGTTAGCCTGTTCGTCAGTTTTTCTTTTTCCAGGGTTTTTCCGCCATTATTTTCGATCGCGATTTCTGCCCTGATCTTTGTTTTAGTTTATCTTTTCGCTCGTTTATCAGAATCAGGCAATTCAAGCGCCTAGATCTTCGTCTCGAAGCCCTCTTTCTGTTTAAACAACTTGAACAAGATTTTGGTACTGTAAAATTTGACTTTAGTCCAGATTAGTAAGTGGATCTTGTTTCTTTCGCAGTTTGAGTTTCGTTGCTTCATTTGATTTGATTCTTTTTTGCAAATCGGAGTTCTTAAGTTGAGCTTTCTGGTTATATCTTTTATTTGAGTTTTACCCATGATTCTAGTTGAGTGCTTATATATGTATCTGTTTGTTTATGATAGAGTACCCGGAGTGCGAGGCGTGCTACTACGAGTCTCTAGGTTTCACGGATCATCAGCAAGGCAAGCAACACTTTGATCATACCTCTTTACTACCCAGTTTTTATTGCATTAGATCAACACTCGAACATTGCATGGTTAGGATCTGATTAATATGTGGGTTTTGGGAAGTAGATGATGAGGTAGAACCTATTGCCCTGTTTATTATCAAACCTTTGGGAGTTACTTCTACGTTGTGTTTATATTGCTATGCTATGCTCGTAAACGTGGTTTGGGTGAGTGTATCCCTGACAGATGTGAGTATTGCTAATTAATGGTTAACTTAAGGTGGCTACTTTAATACACATCTGGGTGGATTGCTTGAGGCACCCTGGAGTACCCAGTGGTTGTCAGGGCACCTGGAGAATCCAGTGTTGTCCTAGGATATCCCGGAGTACCCATGTGATCATCCTACGGTCTGCCACCCAGGTTCAAAGGGATCATAAGATTATTCATGCTAGAAACTTCCGTGTGCAGCCACAAGCTATTATGGGCTCTAGCATAGTTGAGTATGTTGCATGACCCCTTTCAGTGGTGGGATAGCAGATGTAGGGGAAAGTAGGTGTAATTGTCCACCCAGAGTAAAGAGTTATTATTTCAGAAAGACTGTGTCTCGAATCTCCGACCATGGATGTATTCGAGTCTTGTGGGGAAAAGTGCGCAAACCTCTGCAGAGTGTACAAACTAATCAAGGTTAGCCGTGTCCCTGGTTATGGATGTTTTGAGTATCTGGTTCTTGGATTATCATGTTGATCTCATCTTTCTAAACTAATTTGATTGAGCTAATGTTGGTGTTTAATTGGGATTGAGTTGGAGGAACCTTCTCGATGTTTAACAACCACCATGATAGTTAAATAAAATTTATTCCTTTGTTATAGGGAAAAATTGGCTTTATGCAAAACTGTAACCATAGAGCTTTCCACCAGCCAAATATGCATGTAGTGATAGCATTTATTCTGTTCATTACTCTATGTGTTACATTGCCAGCATTTTCCATGTGCTGACCCGTTTTGGGCTGCAACGTTTCATGTTGCAGACTTTTCAGACGACGAGTAAGGTTCCATAGGTCGTTGTTTTTCATTCAGCTATGCCATTGGAGTTGATGGACTCACTTTATCTCCCAAGCCTTCCGTTGTTATCGATTTTAGATGACCTTGAGCCATATTATTGTAATAAGTTCTCTTTTGAGACATTCGATGTAATAAGTGTGTGATTGCTACTCTGTTATAAATCCTTGACTACTGTGCATGTCAGCATTACCGATATAGGGATGACACTGATGCACAGAGATCAGACTATCTGAGGTCTGGTCGCTACAGTTAAGCTCGGTGACGTCCCTCGCCTTCTTGATCCAGCAATACATCGAGGTAGTAGATGAGTTCTGTCAGCTTGACAGCATGGTGACGGTGATGGTGAAGTGATCTCCGCAGGGCTTCGCCTAAGCACTACGAAATTATGACTGGGATGTAAACGGTGGAGGGGGGCGCCGCACATGGCTAGGCAATTATCTAGTCTGTGCTTGGGCGCCCCCACATATATATAGGTGGGAGGGAGAGGGGAGGCAGCCAGGTGCGCCCAAAGTAGGTCCGAATCCTACTTGGGCTCCTACCCTGGCCGGCACCCCCTTCCTTATTTTGCCGGAGAGAAAAGGCAAGGGGGAAGAGGGAAGGAAGGGGGAGGCCTGATGTCTACTACGCAACCTTCTTCTTGTAGACGTTGTTGGGCCTCCAAGTGCAGAGGATTGTAGGACAGTAGCAAATTTCCCTCAAGTGGATGAGCTAAGGTTTATCAATCCGTGGGAGGCATAGGATGAATATGGTCTCTCTCAAACAACCCTGCAACCAAATAACAAAGAGTCTCTTGTGTCCCCAACACACCCAATACAATGGTAAATTGTAGAGGTGCACTAGTTCGGCGAAGAGATGGTGATACAAGTGCAATATGGATGATAGATATATGTTTTTGTAATCTGGAAATATAAAAACAGCAAGGTAACAAGTGGTAAAATTGAGCGTAAACGGTATTGCAATGCTAGGAAACAATGCCTAAGGTTCATACTTTCACTAGTGAAAGTTCTCTCGACAATAATAACATAATTGGATCATATAACTATCCCTCAACATGCAACAAAGAGTCACTCCAAAGTCACTAATAGCAGAGAACAAATGAAGAGATTATTGTAGGGTACGAAACAACCTCAAAGTTATCCTTTCTGATCGATCTATTCAAGAGTCCATAGTAAAATAACACGAAGCTATTCTTTCCGTTCGATCTATCATAGAGTTCGTACTAGAATAACACCTTAAGATACAAATCAACCAAAACCCTAATGTCACCTAGATACTCCAATGTCACCTCAAGTATCCGTGGGCATGATTATATGATATGCATCACACAATCTCAGAATCATCTATTCAACCAGCACAAAGTACTTCAAAGAGTGCCCCAAAGTTTCTACCGAAGAGTCAAGACGAAAACGTGTGCCAACCCCTATGCATAAGTAACAACTCTGTTATTTACCCGTCCCTATTGCGATCGAGATAGAGGAACAAGAAGGAAGGGGGAGTGACCGGGAGGGCAAGGTGGGCCGGCTGGGTCGGTCTATTGGGCTTGGCCCAGTGGGAGTCAAAGGAGCTTCTTTTTCTTTTGCTAATTTTACTTTTTCTTGTTTTTCTATTATGTTTTAGTTTTCTTTTATTTTTAAATAGAAATTAGCTTTATAAAATATAGCAACAACACCTACATTGGTTTTACTAATTATACTACTGCCACATTGAGTTTGAGGTTCAAATAAAATAGTTTAGTATTTCTATAATTTAAAAAGCATTTCATAATTTTTTTAGCCCTGTTATATTCATAAAAGGGCATTTAAATATTTTACGAAAGTGTTGGGTCACCACCATAACTGGTTATGGAATATTTGCCACACTTTGACCATTTTATTTTGCATGTTTGAGAAATTTGAATTTTGAGCTATAATTTGAATTTGAGTTTGAACTAAGATTTGGATCAAGTGAGGATTAGCAACAGTAATGTGATGATATGGCACTATTAGCGAGGGATTACTGTAGCTTAATTACCCTGGCGTTACAACTCTCCTCCACTATAACAAATCTCGTCCCAAGATTTTAGGAGGTAGAAGGAAACAAACTGGGGTATTCATCACTAAGACGATCCTCGCGTTCCCAAGTGGTTTCGCCTTCAGAATGATTTGACCACGGAATTTAAGAATTCGATAGCCCTCAGACGAGTGTGACGTTCAACTTATCTGTAAGCAAGATCATCTTGCAGGGGTTGAGCTTTATAAGCCATGTGGTTGTTGCAACAAGACCTGTGACTCAAGGCATCGTCCACGACATTAGCCTTGCCAGGGGTATAAGAAATACCGTAGCCATAGTCTATAATTGTTTCCATACATCGCTACTGACGGAGATCCAAACTAGGTGAGTAAACATATACTTTAGACTTTGATGATCGGTGAAGATCTCGCAACGATTACCAAGAAGGAAACGTCGCCACAACTTAAGTGCAAACTTAACTGTAGCGAGTTCAAGGTCATGGACTGGGTTGTTCTTCTGGAAAGACATCTTGGAATCCACAAATGACTAGAGCTTTTTCAATTCTTACAAGAGGAGAAACGTTTAACGCCTTCAAGTAAGAAATCGGTGCTTCGACATTTCAAACAAGATGAGCATGGTAGCTTACAATTTCATTTGAAGGATGTAGCAGACGGACGGTTTTAGTGGCGCAAATGGTAGAAGCAGGATGTATTTTCGACCATTCCATTCCCAGAATGATGTCGATACTGTATGATTTCAAAACAATGGGGGAAACATGGAATTCCAACCCATTAATTTCAACGGGACGTTGTGACTAACCATGGTGGTTCGACATTGGCCCGCGGAATACAATTTGGAATTCCGGCCAAGTGATGGTGGTTCCAACAGGTAAGGAACGATTGTGGTTGTCCCACGATTGAGCAGTGGGACCTTTTAGATAATGAGCCGTGAAGGTGACATAGTTAGCAGGGGCTACATCAGCAGACTCCCACTCAAAAGTGATGTCATGGAGCCAATCATCAGCATCAAGGGGCTGAGTTGAGCTATGGTAGAAGACATGGTCGAGGCGCACAAAGTATTGCAGTATTACTTGGGCTGGTTGCTGATTCATATTGGGATGTGGAAACTTAGCCATGACTCCTTCCATGAACTGGCGATTCATCATCAAACTGTTGTATCATTTCGTCCATGTATTCGGGTGGTGGTGGATTTTTGCCACCACGACCACAACAAGTGTGTCTAACCATCATGCTTAAATGCAACATGGGGTAGTTTAGGAAGGGGTGGAGCAAGTGTATGGAGTAATCCATGATGTAACCTAAACAGTGAGCAAAGGCGTAGTATGTACAAAGCAGTAGTCATTGAAGACATACAAATACATATGTGGGGCCCATTTACACGATGTTCTTATGAGTTCGGACAAGAGAAGAACCTTAGACATACTAGGCGGCACGTATGCATGCGAGGGAGGGATACAATAGAGGGACATATCAAAGTCTACATCAACATCAGGGAAAACCTCAGGAACGAAGGGATTTGAAAGTGAGGACACAAGATGCCCTCGTTAAGAGGATCCCGCGGTCAATGAACATTATGAAGCAGATCTTGGCCCTTAATTCACGAAAGGGGTAATACAAATCTCCGGGTGGATGTGATCACGAGATCCTAATGTTAGATTTAGCAAAATCATTTAACACGAATAGAAGAGAGATCAGAGTTCCAGAGTATAGATGAGGAGTAAAAGACCCTAATTCCACCCAATGGTGACGTAGGCCCGTAAGCCACACAACCATGTTAGTAAATCGTTTTTTCAAAGACTAGACTCTGATACGTACGTCTCCAACATATCTATAATTTATGAAGTATTCATGCCATTATATTATCATTATTGGATGTTTTACAATCATTTTTTAGCAACTTTATATCATTTTTGGGACTAACCTATTGACCCAATGCCCAGTGCCAGTTGCCGTTTTTTGCTTGTTTTTCACATTGCAGGAAATCAATATCACACAGAGTCCAAACACCGCAAAACTCCTTGGAGAATTTTTAGGGACCAGAACACCCAGGATGGGCGAGAGCAGCACCTGGGGGTGCCTCGAGGGGGGCACAACCCACCAGGGCGCTCCTGGGCCCCCAGGCATGCCTAGGTTGGTGCTGCCCACCTCGGGTGCCCACTGGACTGCCTCTTCACCCTATAAATTCCCAACTATTCCAAACCCTTCGGGGTAGCCCTAGATCCGAAGTTCCGCCGCCGCAAGGCCTCTATATCCACAACATCCAATCTAGACCCCGTTCCGGCACCCTGCCGGAGGCGGGAATAATCACCGGTGGCCATCTTCATCATCCCGGCGGCCACCACGATGAGGAGGGAGTAGTCTACCCTTGGGGCTGAGGGTTTGTACCAGTAGCTATGTGTTTAATCTCTCTCTCTCTCTCTCGTGTTCTTGAGATATCATGATTGTCGGTGTCAAAACCGGCGGATCTCGGGTAGGGGGTCCCGAACTGTGTGTCTAGGCGGATGGTAACAGGACAAGGGAAACGATGTTTTTACCCAGGTTCGGGCCCTATCGATGGAGGTAAAACCCTACCCCTGCTTGATTAATATTGATGATATGGGTAGTACAAGAGTAGATCTACCACGAGATCAGAGAGGCTAAACCCTAGAAGCTAGCCTACGGTATGATTGTTGTTCTGTCCTATGGACTAAAACCCTCCGGTTTATATAAGCACCGAAGAGGGTTAGGGTTACACAGAGTCGGTTACAATGGTAGGACATCTACATATCCGTATCGCCAAGCTTGCCTTCCACGCCAAGGAAAGTCCCATCCGGACACGGGACGAAGTCTTCAATCTTGTATCTTCATAGTCCAGGAGTCCGTCCAAAGGCTATAGTCCGGCCATCCGACACCCCCTAATCCAGGACTTCCTATGTAGCCCCTGAACCAGGCTTCAATGATGACGAGTCCGATGCGCATATTGTCTTCGGCATTGCAAGGCGGGTTCCTCCTCCGAATACTTCATAGAAGATTTTGAACACAAGGATAGTGTCCGGCTCTGCTAAATAAGTTCCACATACCACCATAGAGAGAATAACATTTACACAAATTCAATTTGCTTACGTATTTCGTGGCGTGACATCACACCACGGCCAAGCCTTTATTCGAATCGTTTTTACTGTCCCACCTCAGCGCGTTTGGCGAGGCGATTTCCTTGGCACGTCTTGTCAAAGCAGAGATTGTGTCCCCTTATTCCGGGATTCTCATCAATACGGGCGTGGGTAACCCAACCGCGCCATTGATTATGGCGCTTTGGGAGATAAGCGAGTTTTACCAGGTTGGTGGGG
Organism: Aegilops speltoides; assembly: GCA_021437245.1. Classification (NCBI taxonomy): domain Eukaryota; kingdom Viridiplantae; phylum Streptophyta; class Magnoliopsida; order Poales; family Poaceae; genus Aegilops; species Aegilops speltoides. Next base: position 363,067,224 of record CM038146.1, on the reverse strand, counting down.
ACGCATAGCTTCATCCGTCCATATAAGGGGATAAGGATCCACTTTTTCACACACGCCTTCTTCCTCCTTTGCTCATCCATTTCCGCGCACTCGAGCTCCAGCGCCCAAGTCTGCACATCTCGCCTCAACCTTCCCCAGCCATGTCCGGAGGGGGAGGCAAGTGGATGGTCTCCTCCGTCACGGAGGGACACATCAAAAAGCTGCGGAAGGCCGGATACTTGTCCAGCGACATCGTGCATCGGCTCCCCAACAAGGGGCAGCTCATCCCCACCCCCAGGCCCCATGAGAGGGTGCTGCTCCTCACCCACTTCCTCTGCAGACTAGGTTTTCCACTTCACCCATTTGTCTGGGGACTCATGTTCTACTACCGCCTGGATTTCCATGATCTGGCCCCGAATTTCATCCTCAACATCTCGGCGTTCATCGTCGTATGCGAGGCCTTCCTCTGCATCCAACCCCACTTCGGCTTATGGTTGAAGACCTTCAATGTCAAGCCGAAGGTAGTGTGTGGCCGCCAAGCGGAGTGCGGAGGTGCCATGGTGGGCAGGATGCCCAACGTCTTATGGCTCGAGGGCTCCTTCGTGGAGACCATAAAGGGGTGGCAATCGGGGTTGTTCTACATCACCGAGCCGCGTGACCCTAAGTGGGCAGCGGCCCCCGAATTTCGATCTGGCTTCCCTACACAGCTCACCTCTTGGAAAGAGACGGGCTTGACGTGGGGTAATTCGGAAGAGCTGACCGGACTTCAATCCTGCGTCCAAAGCCTGGTGAACAAGAAGCTCAAGCTTGTCAATGTAGTCCAGGTCATGCTCATCCGCCGGATCCTCCCGTGCCAACAACGGGCCTTCAGCTTGTGGGAGTTTGATCCGGCACAGCACCAAACCTTGAGCAGGCTCTTCGACACTACGTACGAAGATGCCTGGAAGGTGCTGTTCAAGGGCGACGAGGCTCCCGCATCTGCTATCGAAGATCGCAGATACAGCTCGCAGCGTCAAGCCAGCGAGGTAAGCTACTTTACCCTTTACTAGACTCTTGTTTTCCATAGTTTGACTCTATGCGGGATCTAAACTCCCTTACCTTAGACAGGCCTGGCAAAAGACGTCCGGGCAGGTTAATTGTCCGGCTCCCTTGCCAGAAGACCTAGCGGACGCCCGATTGACGGGGCTGCTGGCTCCGGCACCTCACGTGGTGCCGGAGAAGAAGGCCAAGAAGAAGGCCACGGGAACTCGAAGGAGTTCCCGGCGCCATGTGTTGTCGGACTCATCGTCCGATGACTCCAAGGCAGACTCCTCCCGCGAAGACGAGGAGGAGGAAACAGAGGCCTCTCCCCGGCAGGGAGAGAAGAAAGGAAGGCCGCCCAACGGGGAGGCCAAGGGTCCAAGAAGGGAAGGACCCTCCCTCCGGACTACTCCACCAACGCCAACGACAGCGAAGAGGAGTGGCCACCGAGGACTAAGCCCCTGGCGACATCGTAAGTGTCCGGATACCAGAATAACTCATGGCGTTTCGTTTGTCGTATAGAATCTCCTAACGCCGAATATAACCCTGCAGCCCGCCCAAGGACAGGCTCGACACTTCAACGAGCGGCTCCCAGGCTTCGTCGGACGTGAATAGCACTTCACTTCCGGCTGCCTCCTCTCCTCGCGCTGCGGATGACGCTGAGGTGGGGTCCCAAAAGGGGCCCAGCCAGGAGGAGGAGGTCCAGGAGGTGCCCCAAGGCAACCTCCCGGACTCCAGGCATAAGGGGGATAAAACCCCAAAGGGCGGGCCGGACTCTGCACCGGAATCTTCAGTGGTTTCGGAGTCCAGCAAGCGGCCCCTTCGTAAGAAGGGCGAGACTGCGACACTGGTGACCTCCGTCCAACGGGAGGCACCGGATAATTTGCGGGAGGCGCTTAACGGCGCCTCCATCGACGAGGAGCACCGCACTATTATGAGTGTGGTGATCCAGAAAGTTCAGTCCGCCAAGAGCAGGCTGACTGAAGCCTGTGCCAGCCTTCTAACTGGCTTTGAGGTATGTATTAAGATATGTGAAAATATTACCGCATAGACAGTAGCCCCTGATGCTCAGTTTGGTGTTCGGAAAGAAAAGCCGAGGATCTAAAAAGATGTACGCAGGAGTCTAACATAAGTATGTCAATATGGGAATGCGGTAGCGGCGCTGACCTCTGCCCAGACCGATCGCTGGAGGTCAATGCATTGAAGCAGAGCCTCGAGCGGTCCGAGAACGAGCTCGACCTTGCCAAAAAGCAGCTCGAGGACAAAGAAGGTAAGTAATACCTTATGGAAGTATGTAAAAGATGTGGTTGCGAAAAATAACAGGAATAACGTGAGAATTGCAGGGGCCACGAACAAAGTGGCGACCGTGAAGGAAGCGGTGTCCAAGGCCGAAAGCAATGCGGCCGCGAAACACACCGAGTGAGAGAAGCAGGAGGCGCGGGTGGCGGAGGTGCGGCAAGAGCTCCAGGCTCTAGTGGAAAACACGAGAGTTTGGAGCATGACTCAAAGACTCGAGAGTCCGAGCTCGCCTCGGCTCTTGAGAGCGCTAAAGCCGCTAAGGCCAAAGCCCAAAAAGCCCTCCAGGAAATTGAGGCGATGAAGAAGATAGCGGCGGGTAAGTCATTCTTCATGCAAAGCAAGCACGTGAAAGTGAATTACTTGTTACTTACCCAAATCCGTAGCTCTCCAGGAGCATTCACAGATCTGCCACGCAACGTGTCCGACTCTGCTGCATTCTACCGGGCCGAGGAGGGGAGCTCGACAGAGAAGGTGTTCTGGTCTCAGTATGCTGAGGCCGGACACCCGGTGCCCTTGAGCGACCAGCTGAAGCAGCTGGTCGAGCTCCATAAGGTGGCCAAATAGGCCATGAAGGGCCTCATAGTTTGGCTGTGGCCTAAGGAAGCCATGCCTGGGAGCTACTTCGGGCTGGTGAGGCGGCTAGTGGATGCCTGTCCATGGATTGAAGTCTTCAAGCGCTCTGTCTGTATCGATGGTAACCGTAGGGCCCTTGCCCGTGCTAAAGGGCACTGGGGCAAGATGGACGCTGAGAAGCTTGTGACGGATGCTCCACCGCCGGACAGGGAGTATCGCAAGCCCGAGATGTATTATGAGGGCGTCCTGAAGGGTGCCTGCCTTATAGCGGGTGAATGGTCCAAAGATGTAATTTTTGAGTAAACTCGCATTTGTTATCTTGTACGCTTGAAAAACTTGTTCATATGCGCTAAGCAACGCTTGTGAATTTAGAATATTACCTTCTATGTGGCCGCTTATTAAATTTGAGAGATGGCGAGTCGTCGGCTTCTGCCCCCATGCCACGAGTGCTGGGGTGTTCGGGATAAACTTGAGCACTCTTTTTCCCATTCTTGGGTCCTTCGAGGGAGGCGCTCAACGCAACGAACAAGGCAACCGGACTATAATGCTTGAACACTCTCACTTAGCCATAGAATTCTATAATTTTAAATTTCGGCGAAGCCCCTAGTATTCGGAAGACCGAGTTCGGGGCGCTATCCACGCCTAGGCCGGACAAAGCCGACTCCTCGCTCTAAGCGGCATAAGTCTTTAGGGACTCGAAGACCTCTCAAACAGCGACCGGCTCTCGCCCTATCATGACGGTCAGTTTTAGCTTTCTCCACTGAGGTGCTTAACCCAGCTCAACCGGGGCACAATCGCAGTGGTTCTCCCAGCGCTACCTTAGCCGATATAACGGAACGTAAGGTACCAAAACATGGGAGCTGGGCAAACACAACTATTGACCCAAGACATGATTCGGAGCCGATGCATATAATGCTATAAGTTCGGGGTGCCGCACTTGTGAAAGTGTTTAGACTTATCACACCATATTTTGGGGTACTTAAGCCCCTGGTGTATTTGGCCTACCAAAGCGTACGGATGCAACATGTCATAAGTGAACATATATAGATAGAAAAGGGAATGCAATATTAGGCAAAATCTATGCATTGTTTATTCAAAAAAGCTGCGGTAAAAGTAGAATGATACAAATAGTGCGATAAGCAAGGGACAGGACTATTTTAAATGTCTCCCTCGAGGAGCGAGCTGCGGGATGATATGTAAAACAAGTATACTGCTCGTTATAGAGACCACCTGGACACTCGACGTAGCTTTCTGCTTGCCTGGCTGTTGCATCGTGTGTTCGGCGATTCTACTGCCGGACAGGGCTTCTTGAGAAAGGAGTCCTGAAAGTAAGAGAAAAAAGAAGAACGACACAATTGGGAGCCCCTGGTGCGGTTGAGCCGCATTCTGGGCCTGCCGTGGTCGTGCCCCTCCCCCTGTGCCCATGGTATTTCCAGAGTGTAATTATGTACGCGTAGTACTGGTTTCGCAATTTCGCGAGGGCTGGGGTTGGGGCCACATTGCTACGCATGCTCGGAACGTGCCAGGCGGTCTTGTTGTAGGTTACTCCGGGCGCGCTTGACGGTGTCCGGACGTTTAATAGCCGGACTCAAGAGTTGCCTTAAGAGGCTGCTTTGTACTTCTGCCGCGAGGGCCGCCGTATGCTCCTCCGTTCGGAGAGAGCGTTCGGTGTCTCTGTTGACCGTAATGACTCCTCGAGGGCCTGGCATCTTGAGCTTGAGGTATGTGTAGTGCGTCACCGCATTGAACTTTGCAAATGCGGTTCGTCTGAGCAGTGTGTGATAGCCTCTGCGGAACGGGACTATGTCGAAGATTAATTCCTCGCTTCGGAAGTTATCCGGTGATCCGAAGACAACTTCAAGTGTGTGGCGAGCCTCGCATAGTTGGCCTCTACACTGGTATGACGCCTTTGAAGGTCGTCTTTGTGGGTTTAATCCTTGAGTGGTCTATGCCCATCTTGCGACCGTATCCCGATAAAGCAGGTTCAGCTGCTGCCGCCATCCATCAGGACTCTAGTGAGGTGAAATCCGCCAACGATTGGGTCTAGAACCATGCGCGAATCCGCCATGGCGGATGCTAGTGGGGTGGTCCCTTCGATCAAAAGTGATCGGGCAGGAGGACCACGGATTGAACTTTGGGGCGACTGGCTCCATCGCATATACGTCCCTTAGTGCACGCTTCCGCTCCCTTTTGGGTATGTGGGTTGCGTATATCATGTTCACCGTCCACACTTGCGGCTGGTGCTCCTCCTCGTCATCGCTATGCAGCCCCTTGTCATTGTTTTCGGCATTTAACTTGCCTGCCTGCTTGAACACCCAACAATCCCTGTTGGTGTGATTGGCTGGCTTTTCGGGGGTGCCGTGTATCTAGCACGAGCGATCGAGTATTCGGTCCAAATTGGACGGGCCTGGAGTATTTCTTTTGAATGGCTTTTTTCCGCTGACCGGGTTTAGAGCCTCTGAATCCGGCATTGACTGTCGTATCTTCAACATTATCGCCATTAATGCGGCGCTTGTGCTTGTTGCGACGCGACCTGCCGTTGCTGTCCTTGGTATCCGAATTACAAGGGCTCTTGGTCATGTTGTTACTACGAGCTAGCCAGCTGTCCTCTCCCGCGCAAAAGCGGGTCATGAGTGTTGTGAGGGCTGCCATGGATTTCGGCTTTTCCTGTCCTAGGTGCCGGCTCATCGCGGATGTTATGTTTCAAGGCTGCAAGGGCCTCTGCATCCGGACAGTCGAAGATTTGATTTTTCTTGGTTAGGAACCGTGTCCAGAATTGGCTGGCCGATTCCTCTGGCTGCTGAATTATGTGGCTTAGGTCACCGGCGTATGGTGGTCGCACATAGGTGCCCTGGAAGTTGTCGAGGAATGCAGCTTCCAGGTCTTCCCAACAACCAATTGACTCCGCTGGCAAGCTGTTAAGCCAATGCCAAGCTGGTCCTTTAAGCTTGAGTGGGAGGTATTTGATGGCGTGTAGATCATCACCGCGGGCCATGTGGATATGAAGGAGATAGTCCTTGATCCAGACCGCCGGATCTGTTGTGCCCTCGTATGATTCAATGTTTACGAGTTTGAAACCCTCAGGGATTTGATGATCCATCACTTTGTCTGTGAAGCATAGTGGGTGTGCGGCGCCTCTGTATTGGCCTATATCACGACGTAGCTCAAATGAGCTTTGTCTACTGTGTTTGGCCCGGTCGAAATTGCCATATCCGGCGTTACGGTTATCATCACGCATCGTGGGGCGCCCACGCGATCCATAGATCGATCTTGTTTGTATTGCCTTGTCCTCCAATATATCCCGCAGGTCTGGCGCATTTTCCCGTGCCTTGGTATTTTTTGAGCGGCGCCGGGGTGCGGCTTGAGTAGAGGGCCGAGAGGCCTCTCTGTCGCGGCCACGAGGTGGCCGGTCGGCCGTATTATGCGCTGGTGATGTAGGTTTAGCTGCTGCCTCCTCTAATCGGGGTAGCAGCCTGCATTTTGGGTAGCTCTTGGAGGGGCGTTCGAGTTCGTACTCTTTGGCCGCTAGGACTTCAGTCCATCTGTCGGCTAGCAAATCTTGGTCAGCTCTAAGCTGCTGCTGCTTTTTCTTGAGGCTGCTTGCCGCGGCCATAAGCCTGCGTTTGAAATGCTCTTGTTCGACGGGATCCTCAGGCATGACAAATTTGTCGTCGTCAAGGCTTGTCTCGTCTTCGAAGGGAGGCATGTAATTATCGTCCTCTACCTCTCTGCCTGCCGCTCTCTCATGAGGGCTGGCTTCTCCATCCTCCTGCACTGAATCCTGCTGGAGGGGGTTGTGTTCGGCACTGTCCGGGGTGTTATTATCTCCCATGCCGGAATCACCATTTTTGCTGTGGCAGGATTTAGAGCGGCGCCGCTGACGCCGGCGCTTACGTTGTTTCTTGGAGGGGTCATCCTCCGTTGTTCCATCGCCATTCCCGTCTTTTGGGATGTCCGCCATGTAAATGTCGTATGACGAGGTGGCCTTCCAGTTCCCTATAGGCGCTGGTTCTTGGTTTTCTCCTGCATCGTCGTCCATACCGTCGATGTCTTCGGAGTCGAAGTCGAGCATGTCGGTTAAATCATCGATAGTGGCTATGAAGTGGGTGGTGGGTGGGCTTTGAATTTCTTCATCGTCCGCATCCCAACCTTCCTGACCATAATCCGGCCAAGGCTCTCCTGATAAAGAGAGAAGCTTTAGCGAATTCAGGATGTCACCAAAGGGCGAGTGCTGAAAGATGTTCGCAGCAGTGAACTCCATGATCGGCGCCCAATCGGATTCGATTGGCAGGGGCACGGGAGGTTCAGAGTCCGGAGAGGAGTCCGACACCTTGGAGTCACGAGCTTTGCCAAGGACAGGGTTGGTGTTCGGCTCAATCACCGTGGAGATAGCAGCCCCTGAGGCGGTGTCCAGCCACCCATCCTCGATCGGCGCAGTCGGCTCCGAGCTAAGGTCAGAGCGGACACTTGTGCGGCCCACAGGGCACTGTCCGGCGGCAGAGCTAGATCGTGCCCATCATGACAGTGCAGCGCTCTTGGCTGTGGCTCGAACCCGTCGAAGATCAAGTCTCCGCGGGCGTCAGTCGTATAGTTCAAACTTCCAAATCTGACCTGATGGCCAGGGGCGTAGCTTTCAACCTGCTCCAGATGGCCAAGCGAATTGGCCTGCAGTGCAAAGCCACCGAATACGAAGATCTATCCGGGGAGAAAAGTCTCACCCTAGACCGCATCGTTGTTGATGATCGGAGGAGCCATCGGGCCTAAAGATGATGACACAGAGGAACTCTCAATGAAAGCACCAATGTCGGTGTCAAAACAGGCGGATCTCGGGTAGGGGGTCCCGAACTGTGCGTCTAGGCGGATGGTAACAGGAGAAAAGGGACACGGTGTTTTTACCCAGGTTCGGGCCCTCTCGATGGAGGTAAAACCCTACTCCTGCTTGATTAATATTGATGATATGGGTAGTACAAGAGTAGATCTACCACGAGATCAGAGAGGCTAAACCCTAGAAGCTAGCCTATGGTATGATTGTTGTTCTGTCCTACGGACTAAAACCCTCCGGTTTATATAAGCACCAAAAAGGGTTAGGGTTACACAGAGTCGGTTATAATGGTAGGAGATCTACATATCCGTATCGCCAAGCTTGCCTTCCACGCCAAGGAAAGTCCCATCCAGACACGGCGTCCAGGAGTCCGGCCAAAGGCTATAGTCCGGCCATCCGGACACCCCCTAATCCAGGACTCCCTCGACGATCTTGATGTATCACGGGCTTTGTTAATATAGTCGGATCATATGGTGTTCCCCCTCTCTATCTTGTTGTGATGAATTGAGTTTTTCCCTTTGAGATTTTGTTGTTATCGGATTGAATACTTTTATGGATTTGAGAACACTTGATATATGTCCTGCAATTGAATACTCGTGGTGACAATGGGGTATCGTTTGATTCACTTGATATATATTCTAGCTCTCAACTTGCGGATTCCGTGACATTGGGGGAATCTATGCATAGGGGTTGATGCACGTTCTTGTCTTTGTTTCTCCGTTAGAAATCTTGGGGCACTCTTTGAAGTTCTTTGTGTTGGATTGAATATTATAAATCTGAATTTTCTTTGGTGTTATTTTAGTACGAACTCTAGGACAGATCGAACGGAAAGAATAGCTTTGTGTTATTTTAGTACAAACTCTTGAATAGATCGAAAGGAAAGAATAGCTTGGAGGTGGTTTCGTACCCTACAAACAATTCCATCTTATGTTCTCGGCTAGATAGGAACTTCGGAATGTTTCTTCATCGCACTTTGAGGGATGGTTATATGATCCAACTATGTTAGCATTGTTGAGAGATTGCACTAGTGAAAGTATGCACCCTAGGCCTCATTTTCCATCATTGCAACAACGTTTTTGTGCCCGTTTACTATTTGCTACCTTGCTATTTTTATTTATTCAGATTATAAAAATATATTTCTACCATCCATATTACACTTTTATCATCAACTCTTCATCAATCTAGTGCACCTATACAATTTGCCATTGTATTGGGTGTGTTGGGGACACAAGAGATTTCATGTATTTGATTGCAGGGTTGCTTGAGAGACACCTTCTTCATCCTATCCCATGGATTGATAAACCTAGGTCATCCACTTGAGGGAAAATTGCTACTGTCCTACAAAACTCTGCGCTTGGAGGCCCAACACGTGTCTACAAAAATAAAGTTGTGTAGTAGACATCAAGCTCTTTTCTAGCACCGTTGCCGGGGAGGTGAGTGCATGAAGGTATATCTTTAGATCTTGCAATCGAATCTTTTAGTTTCTTGTTTTATCACTAGTTTGGTTTATAAAAATAAAACTAAAAGAATGGAATTGAGGTTGCATCATATTGTTCATCTTTATAATGTCTTTCATGAAAACAATGGAAAGGAAAATAGTGCTTAATTGATAGAGGAAGAACTATATAAAATGTTTGACAAAAAATCTTTAAATGGTGAGCATGATTGCAATATTGTTGGTATGAACTCTTTGAATATCCATGATGCTAACGATATGCAAAGCCATAAGCTTGGGGATGCTATGTTTGATGAAGATCATATTTTTAGTCCCCCAAGATTTGATGTGAAAATTTGTTATAATGATTGCATGCCTCCTATTTGTGATGATTATATTGATGAAAGTGGGTTTGGAAGAGTGTCAACTCTAGGTAATGATCCCACTATTTTGGAGGGTGTTGACTCTTGTTACAATATTGAAAAAAGTGGATTTGGAGAGGTCATGACTTTATTTAGTGATGAATCCACTATTTTGGAAGAGGTTTCAATTAATTATGACAGCAAAGTTGCTATGTATGATGATTATGGTGATGAAATGTTTGCTATAAAGAATAATGATAGTCATGAAACTTGTCATCATGACTTTAATTTTCAATCCCATGATCGTTATTTTGTTGAGTTTGCTCCCACAACTATTCATGAGAATAAATTTGCTTGTGTGGAGAGTAGTAAAAATTCTATGCTTATGTATCATGAAAAGAATGCTTTATGTGATAGCTATATTGTTGAATTCATTCATGATGCTACTGAAAAGTATTATGAGAGAGGAACATATGCTTCTACATATCTCAATAATATCAAGTTTCCTCTCTTTAGTTGAAAGTTTTTAAGTTGCACTTGTTTTACTTTCCTATGCTAGTTGATTCTCGTTCCCATAAGTTATTCTCTCACAAAATCCCTATGCATAGGAAGTGAGTTAGACTTAAATTTGCTTGCCATGTGATTCATGATTCTCTTGTTATGTTTCAATTCTTATCTTTTATGTGAGCATCATTGAACTCATCATGCCTAGCTAAAAAGGGAGTAAAGAAAAGAGCTTATTGGGAGACAACCCAACACTTTTACCTACTGTTTTTGTGTGTTCACATGATTAGGCTACTGTATTAATCATGTTTTATTGCTTTTGTTTCAATAAAGTGCCAAGTAAAGCCTTTGGGATCATGTTGGGTGATAGTTGATTTGATCTTGTTGAATAACAGAAACTTTTGTGCTGACGAAAACAACTCTCATTTTTAACAGAAGAGTGATTTTGAGTTGATTCTTTTTGCATAATATTAATATACAAATTTCTCACGTGGTCATATTTTTTTCAAAATTTTTGGAGTAGCAGAAGTATGGTTTGAGTACAGATTACTACGTACAGTTCTATTTTTGACAGATTCTGTTTTCAATGCATAGTTTTCTTGTTTCATTGCTTCTATGGCTTATATAGCTCAATATAAATTGTGGAAATGATATTCTACAGTAAAAATTGTGTGGAAAAAATTATGAATCTTGTCTTTGATAGTGCCAAAGTGAAATGGTTTGCTCTTTATCATACTAACCTATCTCACTAAGTTCCGTTAAGTTTTGTGTGACTGAAGTTTTGAAGTTTTGGGTGAGATGTTGATATGAGGCGAATAAGGAGTGACAAGACCCTAAGATTGGGGATTCCCAAGGAACCCCCAAGGTAATATTCAAGGAATATCCAAGCAACTAAGCTTGGGGATGCCCCGGATGGCATCCCCTCTTTCGTCTCCGACATTATCGGTCACCTCACTTGGAGCTATGTTTTCATTCGTCACATGATATGTGTTTTGCTTGGAGCACCAATTTATTTTCTTAGGATTTGCTTTCTGTTATTTAGAATAATGTTTTGCATCTTTTATTTCAATAAAAGTGGCAATGATAGCCTTTGCCATGCTTATTTGCAAGTTTACATGTTGCTGTTTCAAAACAGAAAGCTTACCGCTGTTGCAAAAATTTCCTAGAAAAGTCAGAATGTGATAAAATGTTGAAACTTTTTGCAAAATAATCTATGATAAATTTTATACAGTGTGTAATTTGTTTAATAATTTTTGGAGTTTGAGAAGTATTGATACTCTTGCATTCTTTACAGACTCTACTGGTTTGGCAGATTGCTGTTATGTTTGCATTGTTTGCATATGTTTGCTTGTTTAATGATTCTATTTGAGGATAGGAGTATTAAATATGCAGAGGCATTTAGTATGCAATTTTGAATAATAATTTTAGTGATTTGCTATAGTAGAGAATGATAAGGTTCTACATTGGTTTATACTAACTTATCTCACGAGTTCTTGTTGAGTTTTGTGTGGATGAAGCTTTTGAGATTTAGGAAAACCGTGATATGAGAAGAATTAAGGAGACACAAAAGCTCAAGCTTGGGGATGCCCAAGGCACCCCAAGATAATATTTCAAGAAGTCTCAAGCATCTAAGCTTGGGGATGCCCCGGTAAGCATCCGACCTTTCTTCATCAACAATTATCGGTTAGTATCGGTTGAGCCTAAGTTTTTGCTTCTTCACATGAGTTGTGCTATTCTTAGAATGTCATTTTATTTTCATTTTGATTGTTGTTTTAATAAAATACTTAGACCTTAAAGTTTTTAAATAAAATAGAGTCATCAATTAGTTTCCAGGGAGGCTAGGTAAGCGACATTCACATCCCGTCAACGAAGCTCTTTTATATGGAATTGCTCTAGTGCTTCACTTATATCCTGTGAGTAAATTGTTGAACAAATTGAATGTCATGAAGTTGAAATCATATCATGCCTAGTGGTAGCTTCACATTGGGTTTAGAAAGTGAACTCTTTTGAGGCTTGACAATCACAATATTGCTCATACAAGCAATTCACGAACAAATAGTATAAGGAAGAGAACTTTCACATGCAAATACACTATCTTTGAAATCTTTTGTTATTGTGAGCCTCCATTAAAATATTATATGCCAAAATTGTTGACGTTGGACAAGGAAGACAATTTAGTGATTTATGTTTGTTCATATTCACATTGAAGTTATATTGTCATAAATCCTTCAACATGTGGTGCTTGCCCCTATCTTTGCTTGCCAGAAATTCCGCACCAAGTAGAGATACTACTTGTGCATCCCAAAACCCTTAAACCCAAATCTTGTTTTGTGAGTCCACCATACCTACCTATGGATTGATCAAGATCCTTTAAGTAAGTTGTCATTGGTGCAATAAAGCAATAAAAATTTCTTCTAAAAGTGTTAGATCATTTAGTGTAAGAGAAAATTGAGCGTTGTACAAACTTGTAATGTCAAAGAATAAAAGCGACAGACTGCATAATAAAGGTTTCTATCATAAGGGGCAATATAACGTGACGTTATTTTGCACTAAGGGGTTGAGCATACAAACAAATAAGCACATGGCAACCTCTGCTTCCCTCTGCGAAGGGCTTAACTTTTACTTTATGTATTTACTTTTATGCAAGAGTCGGAGTTTTTCTTTCTATTCCTTTTTCTTTTTCTCGTTTGGCAAGCATCATATGGTGAGGAAATATCTAGGCACATATGTCCAGCTGAATATGGGTAGCATGAGTTATTATTGTTGACATCACCCAAAGGTGAATATGTTGGGAGGCGAAATTATAAGCCCCTATCTTTCTATGTGTCCGGTTGAAACATTTTGCTCACGTGTATGCGGTGAGTGTTAGCAACCATAGAAGACTATATGATGGTTGAGTATGTGGAGCTCTTACTTAGACTCTGTTGAATAAGTTGAATTGCAATTGCTTGGTGACTGAGAACATAGGTTGTTGAGTTTCAAGAGAATTCATTGTTTGGACCTTAACATGTGAATTGGTTGCTACTATAACATGAGAAGTTTTATAAGAAAGAATTGCTATTATGATTCTAGGAAAAGTGATTGAAATTATCATTGATCAAACTTATGCACTGTGCTAGCATTCACACTTCATAAATTATTTCTTTTATCATCTACCTACTCGAAGACGAATAGGAATTAAGCTTGAGGATGCTGATACGTCTCCAACGTATCTATAATTTATGAAGTATTCATGCCATTATATTATCATTCTTGGATGTTTTACAATCATTTTATAGCAACTTTATATCACTTTCTGGGACTAACCTATTGACCCAGTGCCCAGTGCCAGTTGTTGTTTTTTGCTTGTTTTTTACATCACAGGAAATCAATATCAAACGGAGTCCAAACACCGCGAAACTCCTTGGAAATTTTTTATGAACTAGAACACCCAAGATGGGCCAGAGCAGCACCTGGGGGGTGCCCCGAGGGGGGCACAACCCACCAGGCCCAGGCGTGCCCAGGTGGGTGCTTCCCACCTCGGGTGCCCCCTGGACCGCCTCTTTGCCCTATAAATTCCCAAATATTCCAAAACCCTTTGGGATAGCCCTAGATCAGAAGTTCCGCCAGCGCAAGGCCTCTGTATCCACGAGATCCAATCTAGACCCCATTCCGCCACCCTGCCAAAGGGGGGAATCATCACCAGTGGCCATCTTCATCATCCCGGTGGCCACCACGATGAGGAGGGAGTAGTCCACTGTCGGTGTCAAAACCGGCGGATCTCGGGTAGGGGGTCCCGAACTGTGCGTCTAGGCGGATGGTAATAGGAGACGAGGACACGATGTTTTTACCTGTGTTCGGGCCCTCTCGATGGAGGTAAAACCCACGCCCTGCTTGATTAATATTGATGATATGGGTAGTACAAGAGTGGATCTACCACGAGATCAAGGAGGCTAAACCCTAAAGCTAGCCTATGGTATGATTGTTGTAATGTATGTTGTCTCACGGACTAAAGCCCTCCGGTTTATATAGACACCGGAGGAGGCTAGGTTTACAGTAGTCGGTTACAATGGTAGGAGATCTACATATCCGTATCGCCAAGCTTGCCTTCCACACCAAGGAAAGTCCCATCCGGACACGGGATGTAATCTTCAATCTTGTATCTTCGTAGTCTTGGAGTCCGGCGGACGATGATAGTCTGGCTGTCCGGACACCCCTAGTCCAGACTCCTCAAGAGCCCTGAACGAGGTTCAATGATGATAATTCCGCGCGCATAATGTTCGGCATTGCAAGGCGGGTTCCTCCCTTGAATAATCCAGAGAAGATCATGAACACCAGGATAGTGTCCGGCTCTGCAAAATAAATTCCACATTCCACCGTAGAGAGAATAAAATGTACACCAGTCCAATCTGCTGACGTATTATGCGGCGTGACATCACACCGCTACCAAGCCTTTGTTTGAATCGTTTTTTACTATACCACCTCAACACGTTTAGCGAAGTAGTTTCCTTGGCACGTGTTGTCGAAGCAGAGATTGTGTTCCCCTTATTCCGGGATTCTCATCAATACGTGCGTGGGTAACCCAACCGTGCCCGTCGCCACGCCTCCTCCATCGAAGGTGAATCCCGAACGGTCACGGAGACGACCCTTGGTATTTTCCCCCTTTATAAGAGGACCAAGAACCGTTCCTTTTCTTCAATCTCGCATCGAATCTCCTTCTCGCTCCTAGTTCCAGCACCCAGAGCCCCGGATTCGAGCGCTTCGGATTCTCAACCATGTCCGGCTCCGACCTCCATGGACGGTGGATGCCCTCCTCCGTCACGGAGGAGGACGTGTCAAAGCTGCGGGAGGCCAAGTACATGTCCTACGAGATTTCGCACAGGTTGCCTGCCCAAGGGCAGGCCGTGCCCGCCCCCAGCCCGGTGAGTACGTTGTCTTCGTACCCCACCTCCGTCGGGGTTTAGGCTTCCCGACGAACCCCTTCGTGAGAGGGCTCATGTTCTACTACGGGCTGGATTTTCACGATTTGGCTCCGGAGTCCATCCTCCATATCTCCGCATTCATTATCGTCTGCGAGGCCTTCCTCCGCGTCACCCCCACTTCGGCCTATGGCTGAAAACCTTCAATGTGGAGCCGAAGATGATCGGGGGACGTCAAGCGGAGTGCGGCGGGGCGGCCATAAGCATAAGGGCCGATGCCCCATGGCCTGAGGGTTCCTTCCAAGAGGAACTCGGACTGTGGCAACGGGAGTGGTTCTATATCACCGCTCCGAAGGGCAGGCAGCAAAAGCCACCGCCTTCATTCCGCTCGGGACCTCCATGCCAACTGATGTCGTGGGTCAACCAAGGGCTCAATTGGGGGCCGTCCGAAGACGTGCCCTCACTGCAGGGCCGGATTCGAGACCTCCAAGCGAGGGAGATCAATCTGGTCGTGGTGATGCAGGTAATGCTAACCAGGCGTCTCCTGCCCTGCAAACGCTGTCCTCTCCATCTATGGGAGTTCAACCCGGAGGGACCTCGAATTCTCCAACACTTCATGGGTGCAACACCCGTGGAGATGTACAGGTTGTTCTTCGGACCGCAGGTGGCATGTCCGAAATTGACCGAGGACACAGGCCTAAGCCGCAATCGCCCGGATACTCAGGTAAATAGCTTAGAGCCCGGACGTTTTATTTATCTACTTTTCTAGGGTTCGCCTCCTGACCCATAGCTTTTCACAGGAGTGGGTAGCGCGATCGAAGCTGAAAAGGTGTCCGGCTCCCCTCCCAGAGACCGCACTGGAGCCCGTGCTGGTCAGAATGTTGGAGGTCGTGCCCATAAAAGGGGGCGACGGGAAAGATAAAGGAGCTATTACTTCACCCAAAGGGGCGTCTGAAGAGGGGGGAATCAAAAACTCCTCCTTCCAGGGGGAGAAGAGGACCGCCTCCGAAGATCCGGAGGCCAAAGCCCCTGAACGGGGGAAGAGATCTTCACCGGGGGGGTCCGGCGTCCGGGGAGAATCCGGGCGTACAATCATCACCAAAGGATCAGCCCTCCAACGAGCCGTGAGTATGAAAAGGGGAGTTCATTAGTAAGAAAATACCTCCATTTGTGCTTTTGTGGGTGACCGAAATTTTTATCTTGTAGTTGGATTTTGCCTTCGCAGATGAGTTCGTCTTGAGGACCTTCTTAGGAGATGATGGAGAGCCAACGCCTCGTCTGTGCGCCGTCAGATAGGGCAGACGAGCCTAAAGTATTGTCACGGAGGGTGTCCCCGAGTCCGGAGGGGCCGGGGAGTTCGGTGCCCGCTAGTGTCCGGCCGGGAGAACTGAAGAATCTGCTGGAGAGGGTGTCCATCTCAGAAGATCACCGTGCGTTGATGCGTATGGTGATTGGAAGGATTTTGTCTGCCGAGAGCGGATTGTGTGATGCCGCTACGAGTTTGTTGGCGGGATTTGAGGTACGCGAAAATGGCGCACCCGTTTTTTTTGCCATTTTGCACATAAAAGTGCGCCCTGTATAGGTAGTAGCCCCTAAGACTCGGTAGGTTGTCGAAAGCGACAGTGTGCCGAGGATCGAAATCGCAAGTAATGATTGTCGTCGTTCCTATGCAGGTGGCGGATAGTCCGAGGGCTAGCCGGACTAGTGGGGTTGCCGAGTTAATGCAGCAACTTGACGTGGCGGATGCGAACATCGCACTTGTCAATCGGCGACTTGACGAGTCGCAAGGTAAATGAGTTTTCCACAGTCGCTTTATTAAGGGGGTCAAAGCCCTCCTTTGATAAATTAAATGCTGCTATACAGACGGTGCTGCTGCTATGGAGAGCCTTCGGGCCGAACTTGCTCAAGCTAAGGAGCAAGCCCGAAGGAGTGACGTGGCTGCCTCGAGGGCGGCCGAGGAGTTGAAAGCCGAAAGGGCTGCACACTGCCTAAGCAGGGAACAGGTGGCCGAATTGGCCGTGAAAGTAAAAGATGCTGTCGACCACAATGAGGCTCTTGAAAAGGAGCGCTTATCGGAGCGGGAAGACCTGAGGAAGGCCACCGCCGAGGCCAAGGATGCCCGCTCTGCAATGCGGGCCATGAAGGAGGAGCTGCGCCAGACCGGAGATATCGTGGCTGGCAAGCCTTTTCTGCTGCGTCGCCGGTTTACGGATCAAAAGTATGCTCAATTTGATCAGCTGTGGAGTCCGGCGGAACCGTATATGGATTTAGCGGCAAGTGCGGCTGATGCTGTTGAGCACTTCCGGAGCCAGAAGGATCACAAGACGGAAGAGCTATTTTGGTCTCAATTCCATAGTCCGGATCACTCACTTCCGTTGATCGACCGGTTGGCCGAATGGGCCGAGCTAAATAGATTATCCGGACTTGCCATGACTGACATCGTGGCTCATGTCTGGCCAGAGAGGCCCAAGGCGACGAGCTACTTCGGCTTACTGCAGCAATTCCTTGGAGCGGTGCCGCATATCAAGGAGATGAAGCGGTTGGCATGCATCGAAGGTGCACGGATGGCTCTTGCCCGCGTGAAGGCGCATTGGACAGAGATGGATGCCACCGCTGTTGCTGCCCAGGGTTCGGATGAAAGCCGGCTCCCCGCCGAGCACTATTTCGGGGAAGTTATGTGTGGTGCTCGTGTAATAGAGTCGCAGTGCTCAAAAAATGTTACGTTCACATGAACGTTTTTAGCTTGTAAAACAATGATTATGCTATAACTGCTTTTTATACTTGTGCGTCCCAAGTAGTAAAACTTCTCCTAGGCGGCCGTTTACGTATACATTTGTATAACCTGAAAGATTGCAGTCTTCGGCTTCAGCCCCCACGCACAAGGTGCAGGGGTGTTCGCAAAAATAGCGTGTGTTCACACTTAATCCGACGTCTCGGTCCTGTTTAGGAGGTGGTAGCGTAGCAAACGAGGCAATCCGGACTATAATGCTTTATCACTTTCACTTAGCCAGTGGAGTTCGAGGGTGGGACTACGATATAGCCCCTGGGGGCACCGCACTTTTCTGATTTCGGGGTGCGTGTGTGCCTGACCGGGAAACGGTCCTTCGTCAAAGCGGGGAGTTCTAAACATTCCGGTAGTCGATCGAGTGGTTGACCAGTCTCTCGCTATATCATGACGATCGGCCGCTTTCTCTCGAGGTGCTCGCCCGGCCAGGCGGGGCACAATCGCGATAGTTCTCACGGTGTCGCGTTAGCGATGATGCGGAACGTAAGGCAGCAAAACACGGAGCCGGGCAAACCCAACATTTGACCAAATACATGATTCGGAGCTGATGCCTATAATGCCTAACTCGAGACGCCGAACACTCCATAAGGTGTTTGGTCTTTATGATAATGGGCAGAATAATGCCCTAAGCCCCTAGTGTCCAGGTACGGGCATGGTCCTCTGACGCGGCCGATGCCAAAACGTCAGGCTCCGCTTTGGTAATAGGAAGAAACCAAGGGAGAATAGCAACAAGAGACAGTAAAAAAGGTTTACGCAGGGTCTTAATCTGAAAAGAGTCCTCGCAAGGGGTCCCTACTGCACGTCTGCGCCTATGTCTCCGTTGTGCCGTTATCCTGGACGGGTATGCACGTTGTTCATCTGTAAAAAGAGAGGAATGCTTAGTTTGAAAACAATTCGTGCGAAAAAAGGTATGTGTGAAAGAAAAAATATGAATAAGCAAGGCGGGGTTTGAATGAACCCGCGGTTGTTTGTGCGCACTGCCCCTTGTGAAAGGGTGTGCGGCTAGGGAGCCCCTAGCCTACTGATGCCGGACTCGTCTATCCGAGTCCGGGGTCTTTTGGTGACCCTCGCACTGAGATGATGCCACGCGGACCGGGCATCTTGAGTGTAAGAGACGCGTAATGTGGTATGGCGTTGAAACGGACAAAAGCCTTTCGTCCCAAGAGTGCTTGATATCCACTTTTAAATGGGACGATATGACAAATTAGTTTTTCGCGCCGAAAGTTTTTCGGTGATCCGAACACGACTTCTAGTAATAGGGAGCCTGTGTACTTGGCATAAGGTCCCGGCGTCACTCCTTTGAAGGAAGTGCGGCTGTGTAGAATTTTGGTAGGGTCTATCCCCATCTTGCGGATTGTGTTTGAATATAGCAGGTTTAAGTCGCTGCCTCCGTCCATTAGGACTTTAGTAAATTGTAATCTGTCGATTATGGGATTCAATATCAGGGCAGTCCGTCCCGCGTTTCGAACGCTTCTGGAGTAGTCCAGGTGGTCGTAAGTGATTGGTTTTGATATCCAATCTCTATGGTTGTCGGTGTACTAAGGTAGGGGTACCTCAGTACCCCAACTTGTGCACGGGCGGTTGCAGCTTCCCGCGGCAGGGTTTGCCACGTGCTCGCCGAAAACCTTCCTGCTCCATGTCAAACCATTCGAAGACAAAGTATACAAGACAGAGGATCGAGACCCCGGCAAGCGGAGCTTGCCGGGAAGGCCGTTCCAGGCTCAAAGCAACATCACTGACGCAAGGCCCTGGCAAGAGGAGCTCGCCAGGAAGACTAGAAGATTACATCATAGAAGACACGCCTCGGCGCTGTATGCGTCCCGGCGAGGGCCCGGGGAGCGACAAGTTACAGAGCCCGGCAAGCTCCCGGGTCCGGCAAGGTCAAGACCCGGCAAGGTGCTTGCCGGGAGAATTCTTGTTGTGTGCCCGCGCTCGGCTCATCAGCCCAGCGTGCCGCAGGGCTTTTCCAGGACGCGTGGCGGATGGTCTGTGCAGCCTGGGGACACGGTGGCGCTTCACGGTGGTGGATCCATCGCCGCGGGCGAGACGGAGACACAAGGGCGGGAGCTTTTGGGGTCGACGGCGACGGGCATTAAATGCCCTTGTCCCCCCCATGTCAAAGTAGGTAGCGACCCTTTGCTCACGACCGTAGCTCCACCGTTCCGACTGCTTCAACTACCACCTCTTTTACATTTTTACCCCTTTCTCCTACGTTGACACCTGTCGGTGACCCCTTGCACTATAAAAGGAGGCCCATGCACAACGTGGAGGGGGTTCGGCTCGGTTCGGCTCGAAACCTTAGCAACTCTCGCTCGGTGTAGCTGCTACTGTAGCTCTTCAAGCTCCCGAGCTCAATACAAACCAAGGCAGGAGTAGGGTTTACGCGTCCATCGCGTCCGAACTCGGGTAAAAACCGCCAGCGTGCTCGCCACGATCGCTCTCCGTGCTCCCTCCGCCCTCGTACCACATTAGACAAGGGCTCCGCCCCATAGGTGTTCGTGGCGGCAGTTCCCGACATCTCTCGGCGCGCGCGGTAGGGGCGTCGAGGTTGTGCGTACCTTATCCGGCGTTCATGCGGGCGCGTTCTTCATCAACCTCTCCAGTTTCATCAGCAACTTCATCGACAATTGCGCCATGGCCCCGAAGAAGAAGGCTTCGGAGGTTGCGAGCCCGTCTGCGTCTCTTCCGCGCCACCGAGCCAAGCGGTGGGCGGAGGAGACGCCGTCGGAAGGGTGGTCGCCGGCGAGGACACTCGCGGCGCCACCAGATCCAAGGACAAGATGGATGACCGCACCTCGGTCTCCGTGGACATTCCGCGTCCATCTCAGCACACGACAACCCAGCAACGCCGTACCACGGGAGGTGGTATCCGCCTGCTGGGGCAAGGACACACCGGAGGCTCGCGGGATGCTCCGGACCACCGTCCGTGCACAAGCAAAGCGAAGGCGCTGGGGCAGGACCTTGCTCCTTCTAACGCTGTTAGAGTCGAGCATATCCGCGCCTCGCACCGCCGCTCCGCTCCCTCCACTCCGCGAAGCGCCGCAAGGCGCGCAACTGCTCCTCGACTTTCCTCCGGCGGCGGACAAGGCCGAAGACTGGAGGGCTACCATCCAGAGCCTGATCGCCTTCGCCAACAACGACTCTCCGCAGCAGCCGGCGACCTCGCGGCCGCGGCAAGCTGAGAAGACGAAGGCCGACGGCGACAAGACCGCCGGGGGTGCAACCACCATGCACTCCCCGCCGCAGAAGCAAAAGACGCCGCCCCGCTGGAGCAACACCGACGACGGCTCCACGGCATCGTCGGATCCGCGGGCTCGTCGGGATCAACGCCAGGTCGTCGACGACCGGCGACAAGAAGACGTTCGGACCACAATCGAGCGCCGCCGAGAAGCTCGGCGACAATCAGACCAGAGAGCTGGGAACGCTGTCGACGCACACGCGCCCGGTGAACCAGGCGACTTGCCGTACGTGGCAGGCTGCCCTGCGTTCACCCGCGAGCTGCGGCGCGTCCAGTGGCCCAGCATGAAGAATTTCAAGCCTGACGTACCGGAGAAATACGACGGCAAGACGCACCTCGAATTCCTCGGTGTCTACACCATCGCGGTGCAGGCTGCGGGCGCGACGATAAGATTCGGCGAACTACTTCCCGCCAGATTTAAGCCGAACGCTCGTTCTTGGCTTATGCACTTGCCGGAAGGCTCCATTTCTTCTTGGGCAGACCTTTGCCATCGGTTTGTTGGCGCCTTCACCGGGCGGCCACAAACCCCACGCCAGGAGAGCGATCTCCACATTTTGGCCCGAAGGAAGGAGAATCCTGCGCAAGTATATGCAACGCTTCAGCCGTGTGCAAAGACAACATCCTCGATGTCCACCCGCCATGTTATCAGCTGCGTTCCACCGAACGCGTGCGTATCGCCCGATGCGTGAAGAGATGGCGATGACCAAGATTCGGGATGTCGGCGAGCTCTATGCTCTAGCTGATAAGGCAAGACGCTGAAGAGGGGAGGAGACTCCCGGGAGGATGTTGGCGCAGGAGGAAGCGGCGACGCAGCGCGCCGCTTCGAAAGAAGAGCCGCGGCGGAACAACCGAAGAGGAACAACAAAGAGGTGCTTGCCGCCGAGAAGTCCGGCAAGGAGGCTCCGCCAAGCAAACACAGGCTTGCGGCTCCGGCAAGGAGCTCGCTCTAAGCGGCAGCCGACAAGCGTGACGGCTCCGACAAGCAATATCAAAATCCACCGCACCAAGGGCCACGATCTCTCTAACTGCAAACGCGTCGAGTATCTCGTCGAGCAGCAAAAAGCTGAGTACGAGAGGCGCGACAAGGAGAAGGCCCAAGGTGGCGGAGGAGAACCGAGCAAGAAGCGGCCGTTCAATGGCCGGGGAGGACGCCGCGGCAAGGCCAAGCAGCGGCAAGGTGATCGACCTCCCCGGGGCCGCGACAAGGATGAAGAAGACGACGACGAAGACATGGAGGATGAGGATAACAGCGAGCAGGAGTTCCAGAAGGCCACGGAGGTCCTCTACGTCGACGGTGGCGCCTCTCTGCACACCTCCCACCGCCAGCTAAAGCAGTGGGTGCGTGAGGTGAACGCAGCGGAGCCGCCCGTGGAGTCGCGCAGGCTCCTCAAATGGTCCAGCACGCCCATCATTTTTGATCTTGAGGATCACCCTGACCGCACCACCGCGGTCGGGTGCTTGCCGATGCTGGTCTCGCCCACCATCCGCAACCTCAAGGTCACCAAAATGTTGGTTGACGGCGGGGCCGGGCTGAACTTGATCTCCTCTGCTGTGATCAAGAAACTCCAAATTCCAGATGGCGAGCTCGAAGAGACTGGTCCTTTCCAAGGAATCAACCCGGGACGGAGCAAGCCCAAGGGAAAGATCACTCGCCGGTGACCTTTGGCGGGAGCTCAATTTCAGGGATCGAAGCGCATCACTTTCGACGTCGCCGATATTCCGTTGCCATACAATGGAATACTCGGCTGTCCTGCCCTCGC
Organism: Aegilops speltoides; assembly: GCA_021437245.1. NCBI lineage: Eukaryota > Viridiplantae > Streptophyta > Magnoliopsida > Poales > Poaceae > Aegilops > Aegilops speltoides. The sequence continues at coordinate 363,044,549 of CM038146.1, read as the reverse complement.
CAAGTTCATGGCAGCTTCCCATTATGCTTACAACGTACTCAAGATGCTGGGGCCGATAAGCGTCATCACTGTCCACGGCGACAAGAAGGATGCTCTTATCTGCGCCGACAAGATCTACCGGGATGCGGCAGCTGCGGCCGATAAGAATACACTTGCCGCTGAAGCTCCCGGGGGGAAGAAGACGAAGACCAAGTCCGGCAAGTGCTCTGGGGCCCACTCCGGCAACCGCACCTCTTCGGAGTGCTTGCGCTGCCGCCGAGGACGCGCCATCGAGCTCCACCGCAAGTGCAAAAAAGCAAAGGCAAAATCGACCAAAGACTAAGTCCGCAGGAACAGCTCGTGCCTACTCCGCAAACGCACCTCCCGAGTGTCGCGCCGCCGCCGAGGACGCGCCATCGAGCTCCACCGCAAGTAAAAAAGAAAGCGATCGGTTTCAAACTTTTGAGCCAGATCCCTTGAAAGTCCGTACCTTGTATGGAAAACCTGTGCGCCAAAGGGGACGAATCGTGGCTAAGTTGCGCCCTTGATCTGTTTCGAGTCCGCTCAACGATGAAAGCGCGTTGCAACTAGCCCGAGGAGTTCTTCTGCGGAAGCAACACCGCCAATGGCTGCTGATGTTCCTTTTCAGCAAGTGTGTTTGCGCGGCGGGTTCCCCGAAAGCGTGAGGAGAAAGCGTATAAGGGAGGAAATCAAGGGAGAAGTGCGGCCTTGCCGGAGCACAGAAGACAGAAAAGCTAAGTTGCTCAAGCTTGAGTACAGAGCACTTTTAGTTCTAAGTTTTTGTGTTATATTCCTCGAACGTTCGTACCTTGTATGGAACACCTGTACGCGGGGGAACCAACTCGTGGTTAAGTTGCGCCCTTGCTTTGTTTCGAGTCCGCTCAACAATACAAGTGCGCTGCAACTGGCCCGACAAGGTTTCTTGCCGGAAGCAACACTGCCAGCGGGCTGCTGATGTTCCGCACTCAGCAAGTGTGTTAGCGCCGGCAAGTTTCCTAAAAGCGCAGGGTAGGAACATACAAGGGATGCAACGGGGTAGAGGATGTAACGTAGCAAGCCTTGCCGTGGGACGTCCTTTGTATGAGAAACTTGTGCGCGGAGGAGCCGAGTCATGGCTAAGTTGCGCCCTTGATTTGTTTTCGAGTCCGCTCAAACGATGAAAGCGCGCTGCAACTAAGCCCGACGAGGTTTCTTGCCGGAGGCTACACCGCCAGTGGGATGCTGATGTTCCGCACTCAGCAAGCATGCATGCGCCGGCAAGTTCCCTAAAAGCGTAGAGTATAAACATACAAAGGATGAAACATGGCATTGCGTTGCCCAACACGAAGTTACGTTACAAAAAGTAACTTATTACAGCGCTGTCTAAGTTGTTCTCATGACTGGAATAACAGCGGCAAGGAAAGAGCAAAAGGGCGCACCGGCACCTGGGCCCCGGCAAACCGGCGTTGCTGGGGGCTGCGAGTACCAAGGTTCCTTCGCGGCTGGCCAGAGTCGCCGGGGGCTGCGATGACAGCGGCAAGAACAAAGGAAAAGGGCGCAGGCTCCTATGTCCCGACAAGCCAGAGTTGCCGGGGGCTGTGATATCAGATAAGTTTTTCATCCCTCTTCATGCATCCTCTTATGGACTGGAGGATGCGAGGCCGTGTCCTTGAACGAGCATGCCTTGTATGGAAAAACCTGTGCGCGGAGGAACCTACCCGTGGATAGCCGCACCCTTATCTTGTTTTCGAGCACGCTCAACGATTTAAGTGAGCTGCGACAAGTGTCGCGCCCTTGTTTCGTTTTCGAGTCCGCTCAGCAAGCTAAGTGCGTTGCGACTAGCCGCGGCAAGGTTGCTTGCCGGTAAGACCTTGGCCAGCAGGCTGCTTCGAGTTCAGCACTCAGCGCTCGCGGCAAGGGCCCCTTGCCGGCAAGTTCCCTAGAAGCGTAGGGTGGAAACATACAAGGCACGGGATCAAGTAAAGGACGTTACCCGGCAAGCGTTCCCCTCTTTTCATTAAAAAACATCCCATTCCAGTACAAGTCCATAGAGGATGAAAAACATGAAAGAGAGGATTACAAGTTTTAAATGCAGCTAAGGCCCGAAGGCTTACAAATTGAAAAAAGATAAGATGCCCGTAATTCCTCTCTTGTTTCCCTCTTCAGGAGATAGGTCAAGGAGGCCCCGGCAAGAGAAGTTTGCGGGAAGGGCAAGGGCACCTAGGTAAGCTACGGTGCCGAAGACACCAAGAGAACATCCAGGGAGCCGACCCGGGAGCTTGGCGGAGGCAGGCGCCGGAGCGAGCTCGAAGGCAGGCGGCGGGGCGTCGGCCGCTGTCGAGGGCTCCTCGCCCTCGTACTCCGATTTGACGGCCTTGCCGCCACCCCTCTTCCTCTTCCGCAGCCTCCCTACGCCAGCCGCCCAAGGAGACGGCCCCGGGGAGTTCAGAAGGCCGGCAACCCGGATGATCGGGTCGCCGGTGGCGCGCGAGGCAGCATCCGACGCCTAGTCGGACCCGCCATCCTCGTCATCACCGCTGTCGCTCCCCTCCTCGTCACTCTCGCTCGAGGAGGGACCTTCGCTGTCGGAGGAGCTGTCCACACAGCATCTCGCCCGGGTCCCGGAATCTCCGAAGACCTTGACGGCGAGAAGGTCGCCCTCCATTAACTTGAAATGGAGGGTAAACCCCGCCGTCAAGCTGTGGATGCGGCGAACGTCTTCCACCCTCGATCGAAGTACATCACGCCGGGGCTGGGGACACGACACTCACTCGAAAGTGCCGCTGATCCCACAGCCCCTCATCGCGCAACTCCATCACCTCGGGCGGATCCGGTTCCATCGCTCGCCGAGCACGGGCCGGCAGCGGAGGCGGCGACGAGGCGCCGGCGAGCTTGATGAAGAACTCCTGGGATCGTCTCAGTATGGACCGCCTCGAGGAAAGGAGCCACCGGAGGAGACGGGAGGCACATCGCCACGACCGCCTCTCCCCGACCGCCTCGACCACGCCCTCGGCCTCGTCATGCCTCGTCCCTCCCTCTCCCCTCGTGGCGGCTCCGCCACCACGGGTGCAGGATAGGGAGAAGTCGCGCTACGAGGCGACCCTCGCTGCCACCGTTGAAGAATTAGGATTTCCTCCTTCCATGGCGTAAAGAAGAACGGAAGTGAAAGCGAAGGAGAAGAGAAAGTGTGAGACCATTGTGCTCCCCTTCCGCCCTTTTTAAAGGGCGAGGTGGCTCAACCGCCTGCCCGCCAATCGAGAAGCGAGGAGGCAGAGGAGGCGGGCCGACTTCGCCATCTCCGCCCGTGACGGCTCGGTCTCCCACCTTCGCCGCCCACGACCCCCATGCATGAGGGCAGCGTGGCGGCGGGCCGGGCGGCGGGTGAAGTGACCTCGCCCTGCACCACGATCACGGGGGTGGATGCCCTAAAGACCGCACGCGCCGCCCACGCCTCCCACGACGCCGCAATCGACGCGTGCCGTTACGGGGGGATGCGGCAGATGTGGAAGTGGATTCGGCGCGCCATGGGCCGCGTGTGCCCGTACACTGATTTGGGCCTGGCCCAACAGCGCTCGGCACCGTGTGTGGCCCAGGCCCGGGGGCTCCTGTCGGTGTACTAAGGTATGGGTACCTCAGTACCCCAACTTGTGCACGGGCGGTTGCAGCTTCCCGCGGCAGGGTTTGCCACGTGCTCGCCGAAAACCTTCCTGCTCCATGTCAAACCATTCGAAGACAAAGTATACAAGACAGAGGATCGAGACCCGGCAAGCGGAGCTTGCCGGAAGGCCGTTCTGTGCTCAAAGCAACATCAGCGGCGCAAGGCCCGGCAAGAGGAGCTCGCCGGGAAGACTAGAAGATTACATCATAGAAGACCGCCTCGGCTGTATGCATCGGCGAGGGCCCGGGAGCGACAAGTTCTGAGCCCGCAAGCTCCCGGGTCCAGCAAGGTCAAGACCCGGCAAGGTGCTTGCCGGAGAATTCTGTTGTGTGCTGGCGCTCGGCTCATCAGCCCACGCGTGCGCCAGGGCTTTTCGGTGCAGCGTGGCGGATGGCTGTGCAGCCTGGGGACGGTGGCGCTTCACGGTGGTGGATCCATCGCCGTGCGAGCGGAGACACAAGGGCGGGAGCTTTTGGGGTCGACGGCGACGGCATTAAATGCCCTTGTCCCCTTGTCAAAGTAGGTAGCGACCCTTTGTTCACGACTTGTAGCTCCACTTTGTTCCCTTGACTTGTTTCAACTACCACCTCTTTTACATTTTTACCCCTTTCTCCTACGTTGACACCTGTCGGTGACCCCTTTCACTATAAAAGGAGGCCCATGCACAACGTGGAGGGGGTTCGGGGTCGGTTCGGCTCGAAACCTTAGCAACTCTCGCGCTCGGTGTAGCTGCTACTGTAGCTCTTCAAGCTCCCGAGCTCAATACAAACCAAGGCAGGAGTAGGGTTTTACGCGTCCATCGCGGCCCGAACCTGGGTAAAAACCGCCCGCGTGCTCGCCACGATCTGCTCTCCGTGCTCCCTCCGCCCTCGTACCGCACAGACAAGGGGCTCCGGCCCCATAGGTGTTCGTGGCGGGCAGTTCCCCCCGACAATGGTCTGCTGGGTTGGACCGTGCGAGGCTCTTTTTAGGAAGTGCCGCACTATTTTTCCGTATTATCACATGAAGTGAGTTTACTGCTTTGACCTTTTGTGGGAAAGTCTTTTGTTTTCCGGTGCTCTGCTGGTGGGGTTTATCGTCTTAAGCTGCGTGTCGAGCCCCTTGTGTTCGGCGTTTAGTCGGCCGGACTGTTTGAAAACCCAACAGTCTCGATGGGTATGGTTTGCAGGCCTTCCGGGGGTATTGTGGATTTGACATATCCGATCCAAAATCTTGTTTAAGTTGGACAGCTCATCGCCGTCATCCTTAAGAGGCGGTGTTTTGTTGTTTGGCCGCGAGCTTTTGAATCCGGCATTGACTGCCGTGCTCTTTGGGCTTTTCTCTTGATTCCGGTGCTGCTCTTTTCTGCGCCGTGATTTTCCGTTTCCATCTCTTATCTCGGATGTACTTGGGTCGCTGGTGCTGCATCTTGCTAGCTAGCTATCCTCTCCCGCGCAGAAGCGGGTCATGAGGCTTGTTAGCACGAACATTGTCCTCGGTTTCTCTTGGTCGAGGTGTCTGGCGAGCCATTCGTCTCGGACGTTGTGTTTAAAAGCTGCTAAGGCTTCGGCGTCCGGACAGTCGACTATTTGGTTCTTTTTAGAGAGGAACCTGTTCCGAATTTCTTGTGACTCTCGGGCTGTTGAGTTATATGACTTAGATCATCTGCATCGGAGGCGGACATAAGTCCCTTGAAAATTTGCTCTAAACGCGTCCTCGAGCTCTTCCCAACTTCCCATGGTGTTTTCTAGGAGGCCTTTAAGCCAATGACGGGCTGGCCCTTTAAGCTTGAGGGGTAGGTATTTTATGGCGTGGAGATCATCTCCTCCGCCTGTGTATATGTAGTATATAATCTTGATCCGACTCCGAGTCTGTTGTTCCATCGTAGGCCTCTATGTTTATTGGTTTAAATCCTGCTTTGGGAATTCATGGTCCAGCACCTCATTAGTGAAACATAGTGGGTGTCTGGCCTGTATTTGGGTGTGCCGCTATCTTGGACACTTGCGTGTTGCCTTGCTTCACAGGGCCTTCTTCTTTGGCCCGTAGATGGACCTGGCTGGGCCATCTGTCCTTCCAAGTTCATTGGTTGGTTTATGTGTGGCGCCGCTTTCAGAATTTGGCCTGTCATCCGGCCGTCTATCCAACCAGGCAGCCTCTTTATTTTTTGACTGTGGGGGCTCTATGGCCTCGTCGTCGAATTCTGGTAGCAGCTTGCGCTTCGGGTAGCTCTTTGATTGGTGGCCATTGCTGTATTTATCTGCGGTTTTGAGTACTTTGCTCCACCTCACTCTGAGTGTGTCTTCCGCTGTTTTGAGCTTCCGCTTTTCCTTCTTCAAGCTTCTTGCAGTGTTGACGAGTTTTTTCCGAAGGTTTTTACCTTCCGGCAGCGTGTCCGGCGTGAGATCGTCCGAACCGTCATTTTCGCCGGGCCTGGACTGATTATCTGACTCGTCCTGTTCGGACGGTTGCTTATCTGCATGTTCGTCATCCACTTTTGTGCCCTGCTGTAATGCGGGGTCCTTAGGAGCGTTGTTGTTGTCGAGGCGGGGCTTAGGGCGGCGTCTGCGCCGCTGTTTTGGTTGTTTATCGGCGGGGTTATCCTCTGCCACGGCCCGTTGGTCCTCGTTATCGCTCTCTTTTGGGGTATCCACCATGTATATGTCGTATGACGAGGTGGTCCTCGCATGCCCTATAGGTGTTGTTTCTTGTTCGTCTCCGGCGTCGTCGTCTATACCGTAGATGTCTTCGGAGCCGTAGTCTAGCATGTCGGTTAGATCATCGATAGTGGCTACAAAGTGGGTGGTGGGTGGGCTCTGAATTTCTTCGTCGTCCGTATCCCAACCATCCTGGCCATAGTCCGGCCAGTGCTCTCCTGGTAACGAGAGATGCTTTAGTGAATTCAGGATGTCGCCAAAAGGCGAGTATTGGAAGATGTCAGCGGCGGTGAATTCCATAACCGGTGCCCAATCCGATTTGGTTGGGAGGGGCGTGGGAGGTTCGGAGTCTGGCAAGGAGTCCGACACCTCGGAATCACGAGTTTTGCGAGGGACAAGATCGATGTTGGCTCCATCATACAGAAGTTGAAGCCCCGAGGCATTGTCCATCCACGATCCTCTATCTGGCAATCGGCTCCGGACTAATGGCGGAGCGGATTAGTGTCTTGGCAACCAAGGCAATTGTTGGCGGCGAGCTAGATCATGCCCATCGCAACAATGCGTGGCGCTGCTGGTTGTGGCTCGAGTCCGTCGAAGATCAAGTCTCCGCGGACATCGGCCATGAAGTTTAGGCTTCGAATCGACTCGGCGGCGGGCGTAGCTTCGATCTGCTCCTGGCGAATTAGCCCGCGGTCGCGAAGCCGCCGAATCTGAAGATTTGTCCGGGAGAAAAGTCTCACCACGGACAGCGTCGTTGGTTGTAGATGCCATCAAGCCTATCGGTGGCGACACGGAGGAACTCTCAATGAAAGCACCAATGTCGGTGTCAAAACCGGCGGATCTCGGTAGGGGTCCCGGCTGTGCGTCTAGGCGGATGGTACCGGAGGCGAGGACACGATGTTTTACCAGGTTGGGCCCTCTCGATGGAGGTAAAACCCTCGTCTGCTTGATTAATATTGATGATATGGGTAGTACAAGAGTGGATCTACCACGAGATCAAGGAGGCTAAACCCTAAAGCTAGCCTATGGTATGATTGTTGTAATGTATGTTGTCCCACGGACTAAAGCCCTCCGGTTTATATAGACAGGAGGAGGCTAGGGTTACATAGAGTCGGTTACAATGGTAGGAGATCTACATATCCGTATCGCCAAGCTTGCCTTCCACGCCAAGGAAAGTCCCATCCGGACACGGGACGGAGTCTTCAATCTTGTATCTTCGTAGTCTTGGAGTCCGGCGGACGATGATAGTCCGGCTGTCCGGACACCCCCTAGTCCAGGACTCCCTCATCCACCCTCAGGGCTGAGGGTTTGTACCAGTAGCTATGTGTTTAATCTCCCTTTCTCTCGTGTTCCTGTCACGATCTTGATGTATCACGGGCTTTGTTAATATAGTCGGATCAGTTGGTGTTTTCCCCTCTCTTTCTTGTTGTGGTGAATTGAGTTTTTCCCTTTGAGATTTCGTTGTTATCGAATTAAATACTTTTATGGATTTGAGAACACTTGATATATGTCTTGCAACAGAATACTCGTGGTGACAATGGGGTATCGTATTGATTCAATTGATATATATATATTTTGGCACTCAACTCACGGATTCCGTAACGTTGGGGGAATCTATGCATAGGGGTTGATGCACGTTCTTGTCTTTGTTTCTCCGGCAGAAATCTTTTGGCACTCTTTGAAGTTCTTTGTGTTGGATTTAATATTATAAATCTAAATTTGCTTTGGTTTTATTTTAGTACGAACTCTAGGATAGATTGAATGGAAAGAATAGCTTTGTGTTATTTTAATACGAACTCTTGAATAGATCGAACGGAAAGAATAACTTTGAGGTGTTTTCTTACCCTACAAACCATTCCGTCTTATGTTCTCCTCTAGATAGGAACTTTGGGGTGATTCTTCATTGCACTTTGAGGGATGGTTATATGATCCAACTATTTTAGCATTGTTGAGAGATTGCACTAGTGAAAGTATGCACCCTGGCCCTTATTTTCCATCATTGCAACACCGTTTTTGTGCCCGCTTACTATTTGCTACCTTGCTGTTTTATTTATTCAGATTATAAAAATATATTTCTACCATCCATATTACACTTTTATCATCATCTGTTCCCCGAACTAGTGCACCTATACAATTTGCCATTGTATTGGGTGTGTTGGGGACACAAGAATTTCTTGTGTTTGATTGTAGGGTTGCTTGAGAGAGACTATATTCATACTACGCCTCCCACTGGTTGATAAACCTTAGGTAATCCACTTGAGGGAAAATTCCTACTATCCTACAAAACTTTGCGCTTGGAGGCCCAACACGTGTCTACAAGAATACAGTTGCATTGTAGACATCAGACTCAATTTCGGCCAAGGAGTTGGAAAGGGGTTCCTACAGGTAGTCGGCTCTGATACCAACTTATGACGCCCCCAATTCAATTGTACACTAATCATACACACAAATGTGTACGGTCAAGATCAGGGACTCACGAGAAGATATCACAACACAACTCTAAATACAAATAAAAGAATACAAGATTTATATTACAAGCCAGGGGCCTCAGGGGCTTGAATACATAGCTCGATACACAAGAGTCAGAAGAAGCAACATTATCTCAGTACAGACATAAATTAAACAAGACTGCCTTAAGAAGGCTAGCACAAAAGCAACATGATCGAAGAGGCAAGGCCTCCTGCCTGGGACCTCCTACTACTCCTGGTCGTCGGCGGTCTCCACATAGTAGCATCTTTCGGTAGTGGGGATCTGGCTCCCGGGCTCCACCATCTGGTTGCGACAATCGGAAAGAAGGAAGAAGGGTGAAAATAGGTAGCAAAGCAACCATGAGTACTCATCCAAAGTACTTGCAAGCATCAGATCTATGCTAAGTATGCATTGGTATCAAATGGAAGGGTTGTATCTGTGGACTGAACTGCAGAATGGCAGAATAGAGGAAGAAGGCCTAGCCTATCGAAGACTAGCATCTTCAAGCAGCTCCAAGAATCTTGCAGCATGTAGAAGAGTAAAGAATAGCCTTTTAAATTTAACAAACATGTTGTAGAATCAACGCCCAGAGATCCTTTCTCGACTCCCTGTGAGAAAGCAATCCCGGAGCCACTTATCCATCACATATCTCAAGTATCCATTTCTAGTTATATAAGATCAGGATACAAGTCCGAATATCCGTTACCGTGGACACGGCTATTAATAGATAATCTTCCGTGCAGGGGTGCACCACATTTTCCAACACTTGATTAATCTAGCCGGACACACTTTTCCAGGTCAATGCCCCGCCTCGGAAGATCAACACGTCGCAGCCCTACCTAGGCTCAGCAGACAGGTCCCCGCCGGTCTACATCCGAAGCATTTCAGTGTCTCGGGCCCATCACCCATTGCACTCCGGGTCGTTGCGTGCAGGGTGAATACCAACACCGCCTTGGATGGCCAGCACAATCCGACCATGCCACACTGCTGAACTGGACGTCTGGCAAAGCTTCGGCTGATACTGCAACACCGAGGCCCATAACTATTCTCGTGTGAAGTGCGTAAAGGCTAGAGGCCAACTCAGAATAAATACCCAAACCTGTTAGTGCATTGGGGGCTCACGGAGACGAGCAGAGACTCACGATAATGTGACCCCGTCACCCCGTCTCATGGACTTACAGCAAGGGCCCAGAATGCCCGGCTGTGCCTCGTAGAAAACTCACGGGTACCCCTCAGGGCCGACCCGACTTCAACAATGGTCTCAAGTAAAGTACGGGTAACCATGTGTCCAAAACATCAAGGGGGAAAACTCGAGGAATCACCCTCGGCGGATTCCACTTGATGTAATCATCAAGGTGAACGAGGGAGGAATCACCCTCGAGGTCCACACTTGAGGGGTTGTGCGACAAAGTCATATCGGGAGTGGTGAAAGAGGAATCACCCTTGATGACACCGAATAACTACACTACAGAATTATCATCAGGAGTGCGTTACGAGGTATCTCCCTCAGCACTCAATAGTAGCTCTGCAGAGTCGAGCAACAAAAGGGGTGTGATGTGATGTGAGGTGTCGGGATTTGGTCGTTGATCACGTTTATCAAGTCATCGATGATGAAGCAGGGGCAACAAGAAAAATGTGGGGGTCACTGATGGATCACTATCCAACCTATGCTAAGCAGTTTAGGATAAGCAAGTAGGTAACAATATCAGGTACAAAAGCAGGCTATGCATCAAAATAGGAGCAATCAATTACAGTAGCAAAATTGTAACATCCATATGTAATGTTGCTACAGTAATCCATCATGATGATGCTAAGCTACTGAGATTTGCAATGATAATCATGTTGAGATAATATCTCATTTCAAATTCCTTCTCTGAATTCTATTCAAATTCAAAGTGCAAAATGAAGTTGATCAAAACTTGTTGGAAAAATGATCACCTTTTTTGGAAATAATCCAAAACTGTTTGTTGTTAAGGAACACAACATCATCATAAACTCTAAATGGGCCTAATGCATTTTAACAGAGACAAAAGAGCACTAAAAATGCCCTTTCCATTTTAGAAAAATCAAATGAACTCCAAAAATGCCCTTCCCATTTTAGAAAAATCAAATGAACTCCAAAAATGCCCAAACTTTTTGTGGCACTGCTGGATATTGCAATGTAATTATGTGACCAAGTTTCACATTTTTGCAAAATCACTTGGAAGCTCAAAACATTACTAAACCTCTTTCTGCAAAAAGAAAAATAGTAGAAGCAGGAAAAGAAAATAGAAAAGGCCATTGTGCACTGGCCTAAGTGCACAGTGCTTGGAGCCCAGCCCACAACGGCCTCTTACTTCTCCCCCGTTCTATGTTCAAGCGGCCGAGGCGCGCCCAGCGTCGCTGCCGAGCCAGCTCACCGGCAGCGCTGCTGGGTGGATAAGGCCTCCACCGAGCCCCCCCCCCCCCGATATTTCACACCAGCTACCTCCACCCACTCCCCTCTCCATCTCGGTTGCACTCTCCCTCGCTCGCGCTTGCCCTTTCTTCCCACTGCCCGAGCGCGCCCACTGCCGCCTCGCCTGGCGTCGATCCATGGCCACCGGCGTCCATTCGCGTCCTCGCCAAGCTAGACGTCTCCACCTCGTTCGTCTACACCGACCACCACTCGAGGTTGAGCTCGGGAAGGACTGCCCAGACGGAATCGAGCTTGATGCTGACTTCACTGTTGCCGGCGATCTCCGACGACCCCAACCTCCTTCTACGCTCCCAATCACCCAAGGGCGATCTTGTGCCACTCGGTGAGTGTTCCCCTCTCCCCTGGCCTCTCGCTTGCTCTCGCGCGCGCTAGGACGACGGCCTCGCACAGAGCCGCGAGCTCGCCTCCGCCGCTCACCTCGTCGTTGTGGCCACCGTGAACACCGACCGCAACCGAGTCCCGCGTCATGTTCCACGGCTTCCCAGGGACCGAACACGCCTATGCCCATCGCCTGTTGTGCCCTGCGTCAATGAGCTCAAGCTCGTATGAACACCACCTTTGTCGGCTGTGCTTGGTCCGGCCAGCTCCGACTGCTACAGCCGCCGCCACCACCGCCATTTGACGCACGAGCTTGCCCACAGCCAGATGAGCCAAACGCCGGGTCTGGAGACCCCCTGTGTGAGAAACCCGACCACCTCCCGACACGCCCGCCGCAACACATGCTCGCTGGAGTTACTCCGGCGACGGCGACGACGTGGACCGCCTCGTGGCCTCCACTGGGTCACTAATGGTGGGCCCAATGGGTCCTGTTGGCTGGGTTGACACAGTCAACCCTGCTGACTGGGCAGGCAGGGTCACTGACATGTGGCCCCCACTTAGTTTAAAATATTTCATTAAGTTAATTAAACTGCTAATTAATCTATTAGCTAATTCTATTCATTAAGCCGTCACTAACAGTGGGCCCCACTAGCTATTTAGGTTAATTAGTTAGAACTTAAACTCCCGTTAAATTAGTTCTGAGTATGACAGGAGGGCCACACCTGTCAGTTTAACTGGTCAGCTATTCAGTTGACCACTTACACAATGCTGATGCAAGGATGACATCATATTCCATTTCTAGCATTTCTATTTATTTAAACAATTCTAGAAAAAATGCTAAAACTTTGAAAATTCATAGAAAATAAATCGTAGCTCGGATTGAAAAACTTTATACATGGAAGTTGCTCAGAACGACGAGACGAATCTGATTGTGTCATCTGTTTCTATGTCGGAACCCTCTACATAGGTGAACCCGTAACTTTTATCCCGTTTCTGGTAGATGAATAGTGCATATGAATCATTAATAAATACAAACTTAAACCTAAAATAACTAATATGAGTTAGACATATCTTTAGGCAACCCTGAACTGCACGTTAGCATAACATACTCTGTGTTGCATATGATTGATGTGTATTTATCTGTTTCTTGCCCCTCTTCTCTCTGGTAGATGCCGAGACTGATGTTGCCCCTGTGATCGACTACATCACTGACGACACCACTGACGACCCTGCCTTTGCCCCAGAGCAACCAGGCAAGCAAACCCCCTTGTTCATTTCGATATCACCCATTCCCTTCTCTCTTATGCTTGCGTTAGAACTGCTACCGCTTATGTGTAATCCTATTCTGATGCATCGTCTGTTTTTGTTACCTGCCTTCATACCATACCTGCTTATTCTAAACTGCTTAGTATAGGTTGGTTAGAGATCCATCAGTGACCCCACCTTGTCCCAGTTGCCCCCACTTTATGTTCGATGACTAGGTCAATGTGATCGATGTCCAGGCCCCGACACCGCACATCACCCCCTTAGTTGCTCGACACTACTAGGTTACTATCGAGTGCCAAGGGTGATACCTCGTTAGCACTTCTGATGTTAACCTTGTAGGTTAGTTCATCGGTTGTGGTCATCGAGGGTGATTCCTCCTTCACTACTCCCGATAACGACACAGTTGTGCAACTCCTGATTAAGAGTGGACCTCGAGGGTGATTCCTCCTAGGTTCACCTTGACGATTACATCAGGTGGAATTCCATTGAGGGTGATTCCTCAGTGTTCCCCTTAGTGTTTTGGACACACGGTTACTATGGCTTTACCACATACCTATGATATTAAAGTCGGGTCATCCCTGAGGGGTACCCGCGCGAGCATATTTGCGAGTGATGTGGAGCCGGGTTGACATGGAAGGTGCCCGTGAGATAACTACGTGGCGTAGCCGGGCATTCTTAGCCCTTGCCGCAAGTCCACGAGACGGGGTGACGGGGTCACATCGATCATGAGTCTATGCTTGTTACCACGCGCTCCTAATCCACTAATGGTTTGTATATTTGATCCGAGGGGCCTCTGGCCTAATAGCACTATCCACCACGTGGGAATAAGTATGAGCCATGTGCATCGTATGTATCAGCCAAAAGCTCACTGACATCAGCGATGGAGCAGCGGGCGCCGGGTTGGACTGCGTAAGCACCTACCTTATATAAAGAAGGTTTCCAAGTATGCTCACCGGCTGCCCTCGCAACACATAGGATTGCAAAGGACAATTGGCCCATGACCCCTTCGCATTTAGGATGTAGACCAGCGTGCTGGCCTCTCTGTTAAGCCTAGGTAGGACTGCGGTGTGTTGATAGGCCAAGGCCAGTCATGACCTGATAGTGTGCCCGCCCGGAGTTGATCGAGCGTGTTGGGTAAGTTGGTGCACCCCCATAGGGAAGAAAACATCTATGATAGCCAGTCCTACAGTAACGGACACTCGGAGTTGTATCTCGATCGATACAACTAGAACTGGATACTTGAGATGAGAAATGGATAGTATGGCTCTGGGATTGCTTTCTCGCAGGGAGTCAAGGAAGGATCTCTGGGTGAGGTTGATGACACTACTACTACTTTACTTTATGCTAGTCTGCACTCTTCTAATGCTACAACACAGCTGAAGATGCTAGTCTTCGATAGGACTAGACTCTCCCCTCTATTCTCGCATTTCTGCAGCCCTGTCCACATATACAACACCTTTGATAATGTTGCATATGTAGTGTAGATCCTTGCTTGCTGAGTACTTCGGATGAGTACTCATGTTTGCTTTGCTTTCCCCCCCATATCCGTTTGATGCAACAAGATGACGGAGCCCTTGAGACCGCTGCCCCCGCCGACGAGTACCACTACTACCCCGAGGGTGGATACTTCTACGAGGAGCCGTCCGATGACCAGGAGTAGGATCGGAGGGTCCTAGGCAGGAGGCCTATGCCTTTCGATCGTAGCTTTTATTTTGCCCTGCCTTTCTAAAGGCTTATCTGTTCCTCTATAATATATGTACTCAGATATCTGATGCTTCTGCCGACGCTTGTATAACATCGAGCTATGTATTCAAGCCCTCGAGGCCCTGGCTTATAATATAAAGCTTGTATGACTTTATTTATGTTTTAGAGTTGTGTTGTGATATCTTCCCGTGAGTCCCTGATCTTGATCGTACACATTTGCGTGTATGATTAGTGTACGATTGAATCGGGGGCGTCACAAAAATCAATGCAAGCATGAGATAATGGAATGGGCGATATGGGGATGATCAAGGGGGGGGGGGCTTGCCTGGAAGCTCCGCTGAAAGGGAAGAAATGTCGTTGTCAATGTAGTCGATCACATTGGCATCAGCAGCGGTTTCGGGGTCTACTGGAGAGAAGAGTGGGAAGAAATAGTAAATACAAAGCACATAGATGCATGACAAAACAATAAGCGGTGCTAGGGGTGTTCTAACGCGATGCCACACGATACCGGTGAAGGGGGAAATAACATCCGGGAAAGTTTTTCTGAAGTTTGGCATTTTCGGACAGATGAAATGGAGGGGGGCGGTTGCAGGTTCGCTATGCTAGGGATGTGTGGCAGACGAACAGGCTGCATATTGGGATTCGTCTCGTCATTCTGAACAACTTTCATGTAGAAAACATTTTCATCTGAGTTACGGATTATTTTATATAATTTTTCAAAGTTCTAAACAATATTCTGAAAATTCCTAAAATTTTGCTAAGTCTGAGAATTCGACAGTTTTAAACATCACTTAGCTGTGTTCAAAAGGCTACAACTATTATTCTGTACATTCTATGATTTTGCGCCTTATATCAAATTTGAGCATTCTCGACGATCTACATGTTAGTTTCACCTTCATCCATATTGGAGTTCATTTGCTTGATCGTCAACAACTCCGAAGTAGCTATGAAAATAAAGCTGGTTTTCGATTTTTCTGTTAACAGAACATAGAACTTTGTGATTTTCATAGGAGTTAATCCACGCATCGAAAGGATTTGGTCCAGTGGAAACATTTGAGTCTTGTCAAGTGTACTACCTCCCAATAATATTTTTGCTCCTGTTTGAAGTTGTTTAGCCGCTGTTTAGGGGCAGTCTAGGGGATTACTCGGTGTGATATTAGAAAATCTAGCTAGTAGCAACTATAGTACTAAGCAGTACTACGGCAACAGAGTAGCGATGGACACACGCTTGAGGGCGCAGGCAGCTATGGGCAGGCATGGGCGGTGATACGTCTCCGTCGTATCTATAATTTTGATTGTTCCATGCCAATATTCTACAACTTTCATATACTTTTGGCAACTTTTTATATTATTTTGGGGACTAACATATTGGTCCAGTGCCAGTTCCTATTTGTTGCATGTTTTATGTTTCGCAGAAACCCCATATCAAACGGAGTCCAAACGGGATAAAAATGGATGGAGAATATTTTTGGAATATTTTTGACATCTGGGAAGAAGAATCAACACGAGACGGCGCCCGAGGGGGCCATGAGGCAGGGGGAGCGCCCCAAGGGGGCAGGCGTGCCCCTGACCCTCGTGCACACCCTGTAAGGCGGTTGATGCTCTTCTTTTGCCGCAAGAAAGCTAATTTTTGGAGAAAAATCTGGGTGAAGGTTCAATCCAATCGGAGTTATGGATCTCCAGATATATAAGAAACGCTGAAAGGGCAGAATCAGGGAACAAAAAAATAGAGAGAGACAGAGAGACAGATCCAATCTCGGAGGGGCTCTTGCCCCTCCCATGCCATGGGAGCCAAGGACTAGAGGGGAAACCCTTCTCCCATCTAGGGAGAAGGTCAAGGAAGAAGAAGAAGGAGGGGGGCTCTCTCCCCCTCGCTTCCGGTGGCGCCGGAGCGCTGCCAGGTGCCATCATCATCACCGCGATGTACACCAACAACTTCACCGCCCTCATCACCAACTCTTCCCTCCTCTATGCAGCGGTGTAACCCCTCTTTTACCCATTGTAATCTCTACTTAAACATGGTGCTCCACACTATATATTATTTCCCAATGATGTATGGCTATCTTATGATGTTTGAGTAGATCTATTTTTTCCTATGGGTTAATTGATGATCGTGATTGGTTTGAGTTGCATGTTTTATTATTGGTGTTGTCCTATTGTGCCCTCCGTGTTGCGAAAGCGTGAGGGATTGCCGCTGTAGGGTGTAGCAATATGTTCATGATTCGCTTATAGTGGGTTGCTTGAGTGACAGAAGCGTAAACCCGAGTAAGGGGGTTGTGGCGTATGGGATAAAGGGGACTTGATGCTTTAAGGCTATGGTTGGGTTTTACCTTAATGATCTTTAGTAGTTGCGGATGCTTGCTAGAGTTCCAATCATAAGTGCATATTATCCAAGTAGAGAAAGTATGTTAGCTTATGCCTCTCCCTCAAATAAAATTGCAATAGTGATTACCGGTTTAGTTATCGATTGCCTAGGGACAAATAACTTTCTCGTGACAAAAAGCTCTCTACTAAAACTAACTTAGTTGTGTCTTCATCTAAACATCCCCTACTTTTTATTTACATGCTCTTTATTATCTTGCAAACCTATCCAATAACACCTACAAAGTACTTCTAGTTTCATACTTGTTTTAGGTAAAGCGAACGTCAAGCGTGCGTAGACTTGTATCGGTGGTCGATAGAACTTGAGGGAATATTTGTTCTACCTTTAGCTCCTCGTTGGGTTCGACACTCTTACTTATCGAAAGAGGCTACAATTGATCCCCTATACTTGTGGGTTATCGGTGGCAGCGATTGCGAACGCAGCATGCGTGGGCGTCTTGTGAAGCGTGACAAAGCGACAACAGCCGGCGACGGCGGCAAAGCAGCGGTAACAATGTCGCGAACAGCAGCACCGATGGCGAAGCAGCGCTAGCAACGGCAGTACGCAACAGCAGCGGACAGGGGCAGAAGTGGCAAGCGGCAGCAGCAGCAGGGCGTGGCCCGGGCACGCGTGGGAGCGCCGGATGGGCACAGGGCACGGCGGAGAGCCACGGCAGGGGCGGCCTGGAGCAACAACAGCAGTATGCATACGTGGGAGTTCAGGCACGACGGTGATGGCAGCCTACACTACAAAAAAAATACACATCCGTGACATTTTGGGCCGAACCCGGTATCATCATAGATGTGGTGGGCTCCTACTTCTATGACAAAAAATCATGACAGACAATGGGATTTCCGTCCTGGGCGGGCCGGAGACGCAGCTGCATGACATTCTTTGGGCCGTCCATGACGGAAAAAACCGTGGTAGAAGCAAGGGGGAGGAAAATTTCGGGGAGTTGCCAGTTATGGTGGGAGGTCGGGGGCCAAACGATGCGCGTTTATCTTGTACAGGTACGCGCGTGTGTGCGAGGCGTTGGCTCTAACTGAACCCGAGCGAGGCGTTAGGCTCTAACTGAACCCGAGCGATTGCACTACATGCTATGCGTTACTAAACCCGAGCGATCGATCGATGGCTGTTAACTAAACCCGATCGAGCGATTCCTTCGCTACTGCTGCTAACTGAAGCCGGTCGATTGGATGAACAATGAGCATTGCGGGGAGGGGGGTGGATGAATAGTGAGCGGTGGTGTTGCCTCGGGATGAACATGACCCTGTGGTGTGGAGGGCTGGATGAGCGATGAGCGGTGGAGGGTGGCCGTGGAGGGTGGTTGAGCAGGACCCGTGGTGTGGAGGCTGGATGAGCAGTGAGCGGTGGAGGGTGGTTGAGCGGTAGCCCGATGGAGTAGCGCGCGGTGGAGGCCGGATGAACAGGAGCCCGTGGAGGCTAGAGGAGGTCGACGGTAGCCCGTGGAGGCTAGAGGAGGTCGACGGTAGCCCGTGGAGGCTGGAGGAGATCGACTGTGGAGATGAACAGTATCCCGTGGAGTCCCGTTTTGCGGTATGCCACACCCCTCCCAATGAACAGGACCCCCGTTTCGACCGTAGCGCTCCAACACAAGTCCATTTCGTTCGTTTTGTGGTACGTCACAACGCTCCCGATGAACAGGACCCCCGTTTCGACCGTAGAAGGTCTGTTTCCTCCGTTTTGCGGTACGCCACACCCCTCCCGATCAACAGGACCCCCGTTTCGACCGTAGGAGGTCTCTTTCCTCTGTTTTGCGGTACGCCACACCCCTCCCGATCAACAGGACCCTATTCTGAACGTAGGAGGTCCGTTTCCTCCGTTGTGCGGTACGCCAGGCCTCGTTTCCATCGCCTATTCTGTCCGAGCCCTCCCGATGAACACGACCACACATTCCGTTCCGACCCAGCCGGCTGGCTCCCACGCGTTCCGTTGCATCCCGATGAACACGACGCATTCCGTTGCCTCCTCATGAACACGACGCATTCTGTTGCCTCCCCATGAACATGACGACGATGCTATTTCTCCGTTCCGACCCAGCCATGTACACGAGCCCTCAACGTACGTATGCGCGAGTAGGCGTTCAAGACCCCGCCCGTATGTACACATACATGGCCGTATTTTCCTTCTTGCACCCTGGCCGCTGTATGTACGTGTACATGCTACCTGCGCGCCTCTACTACGGCACGTGTGCACCTCTACATCCACCAGTATATATGTACGTACACGTTCGCGACCAGAATGACAATGCTACGTACGCTTCGACCAGGTGGGTCCCGACTGTCAGGCACTTCCTTGCGTGTGAAGATGTAGCTGGTGGGTCCCAGCAGTCAGGGGGGCGAATCGTTTTTTTCGGACGCACTTCCTTGCGTGCAAAGCGTAGCAGTGGGTCCCGAAGTCGAGGCGAATCGTTTTTGCCGGACGCAGTTCCTTGCGTGCGAAGGTGTAGCTGGTGGTTCCCAGCGGTCGTAAGTGTTTTTTTGCGGGACGCACTTCCTTGCGTCGCGAAGATGAAGCTGGTGGGTCCCAGCGATCGGGAAGCGATTTTCCGTGAAATCTGATGGCCCGTCCGATGGGTCCCAGCTGTCAGGTGGATGAATCATTATTTTCCATGTAATAAGGAGGCACTTCCTTGCTGCGACGCGGACCGGTATGCGCCTCTGCATGTACAGTCCACGTCCGATGGAAGTCGTTCCTTGCGCACGTTGACCAAGCCGCGCCGAGAGCACCACAACAGTGGACGACGGCGAGGCCTAGGAAGGGGAGGATGGGAGCGGGGATGCCAGCAGTGAAGCCAGCGCGGAGAGTAATCGAGAGTTCACTTGGTTCTGCTGCGGTGTGAGGCTGCCGTTGCCGCGAGGCACGGCAGCGGTGGGAATAGTAGAGGCGGTGAGGCCTCCGTGGCAGCAACTGACTAGCCACGGAAGCGAGGAACATCTGCGACACGACCGGCGCTGCTTTGGGCGGTGGAGCAAAAGACCAGAGGTTGAAGAAGCACTACGGCCGTGGGATGGACATCGTCACGGTCCTTTGGAGCTAGAATCGTTCATATTGACTAAGTTGACAAAGCCCTCCGTCCCGTCAACTTAGTTGGCCCTAAGTCATCCTCCACTATGGTGGGTCCCAGCTAGCGAGGGGTATTCATTTTTTTGTGCGTAATAAGGAGGCACTTCCTTGCATGCGAAGATATAGCTGGTGGGTCCGACATGTCGTGGGGAACATTTTTTCGTGAAATCTGAGGCCCTTCGGTGGGTCCCGGTGTCGGTGGAGGAATCATTATTTTGCGTCTGATCCACGGCCGATGGATGTCGCTCGTGGACCACGTTGAACAGGCCGCGCCGAGAGCACCATGGCGGTGGACGATGGCGAGGCCTAGGAAGGGTACGACACGGAGCCGGGGAAGATTCGACAATGGTTGCCCATGCGGTGGGGAGTACGAGGGTTTACTGGTCCAGCTGTTGTCGCCGGAAAATAACAGGAGGTGTGGGTGAGTAGAGGAATGGCCTGGCCAGCAATGAAGTAGGGTGGGGCGGTGCACTGTGCGGCAGCATAGCCGGCCACGGGAGGCGGGAGCAGGCAGTCCGACCGGAGCTGGTTTGGCCGGCTGGAGCAAGAAGATCGGATATTGAAGAAGCAGCACGGCCGTTGGATTAACATCCAACGGTCACTGCTGCTAGAATCGTTTGTGGACTAAGTTGACAAAGCCAAAGTACACGTCAACCTTGTAGACCCACAAGTCAGCCTCCAAATTTGTCCCAAACAGCATACGGCCCAAAATTTCTAGCCAGATTCAAATTAATTTTAAATCTAAATATACCTTAATTTAAATTCAATGAAATTTTACCCGCACAAAAACAATGAAATTTAAAATATCAAAATCCGAAAGAAAACAGTATTTTGGAACTAATTGCCTGTTTGCTGTATTTTTTTCATTTTACAGCCCACTTATAGCCCATTTCTTATTACTTATCGCCCATTTCTTATTACTTATAGCCCATTTTCTGGGCAAAATGCATCCCTCCTCGTCTTGAAAGATTTCCGGCCCAGCAGGGCGTAGAAAAGCAAGTAGGCCTATGTTGGTTATTCTACAAAAAACAAAATAGCTGGCTAGCCATTTTTCAGAAAGGAAAAAAAGAAACTGGGCTGGTCATGTGCTAAAGATATGAAATAAAAGCCTGGGCTAGACGGTCCACGGGTCCCGCACAACCCAGTTGATGCCCTTCTCCGTCCCGAAAAAACAAAATTACTGCGCACGCTGTTGGGTCCCTACTATCATCCTCACCATGTACAGTCATCTCCTTATTCCTCTCGGTTGTTGACCATGTTGACAACACCGGAGGGTGGCGCCGCGACAAGCGAACCAAGGCGGAGGACGATGGTGAGGCCTCAGACGTGAAGGAACAGGAGCCGGGGAAGATCACAACCAGCCGTGGGAGGCGGGAGCAGGCGGTCCCGCTGCCGCTGGTTTGGCTTTGGCGGCTCGAGGAAGAAGAGACTGAAGAAACGCGACAGACGTTGAATGTCAATTAAACGGTCAAGGTTGGCACAATCATTTTTTGACTAAGCGGACACCAAGTAGCATACTTTTTTATATATAGGAGGAAAACTGCAAGGAAAATGCGTTCGTCTGCCGTCCTCCTCACAGGGAACGTTCGCAACATGAGTGACTGGCACCCTTGGTTTTCAACCGAGAGGTCTTGGGTTCGAGTCCCAGGAACTCTCAATTTTATCCTCCTTCCTTCCTCGCCAAAAAAAGGGAAAGAAAATCAAAGACTTGGGAAGGCGTACAGAACAAGCTAGTGTACCAGTAAAGAGATGTTGCCGAGTTTTAGAAAAAAGAAAGACGTGCTCCTGTAGCTGGTTCGAATCCAAACCTAGACTATGAATATATATGGTGCTATGCTACTTTGCAAGTAATGAGACTAACATATCCAACATTCGCTTCTCCTCTTCTCTACTTACTCTGCCTAGCATCAGAAGCTCTAGCCACAGCAACCATGTCCGCTGGCTGCTCGTCCACCTGCTCTTTAGCAGGCAACAACCAGATATGCGCCAAGTCGCCACCCGTACCCATCGCCTGTGGGTCTCATCACACACCCGCCAGCACGCGCACCGCAGCCGATTGCTCATCGCAACCCGCTGCTGTTGGTGTGGTGCCACTGCTGCAAATCACGCAGAGTCATCCGTCGCGTCTCAACCACAATCCGCAACCCTGGCGAGTCTTCTACAAATGCCGAATGATGGGGTAATAATACTTTTAAGTGTTGTTCTGCTGCTTTCGGTTGCTGATTTTTTAATAGTTTGGTTGATGATCTTCCAATTTGATTCATGCGAAAAGGGAAGATTCGTGTGATTTGTATTTACGGGAAGTTCTTGATGTGGGGAATGCAACTCGCTGATTATTTGGTTAGCGAGGAATCCCAATACCAGCAGGTTGGGGTGTTGGACAAATGGCGAAGGAGCGATAGAAGAGGAAGGTCTGAGAGAGAAGGTTAAAGATGCAGTTCCTCGATCATGGCCAAGCAACAATTGCTGAACGGCCTTGACAACAATGAGGAGATGAAAGAGCTTGTGAAGATAATGGGCAAAATTGATGTGCTCTGTAGGATGATTGTCTCTTTATTTGCAGTGTATGTAGCACTCATGATGTATTCAGTGGCTACGACATGAGCACTTTGCTGAAACTAGTAATGAATGAAACCAGTGTGGCAGGCTGGGCGTAGTGTTGTGAACGTCTAATGATTTCTATTAACGAAAATCAGGGGGTATCCCCTTTTGCTCATACAAATAAATAAATAGCAGAGGCCCTGTCAGGTCAGCTTTGTTCTCATTCGAAGACGTCGAGCAAATTGCAGTCCAACAGCAAACTATGTCATCAAATTCAAGTTTCACAACCAAATATGAGTACAACTACACAACAATTTCATCATGTTTTAGTTGTCATACAATCACCAAACACAAATCAGCATACATAACAAGTGATGTGCTCACAGCAAAATACTAAACAACATGTTCATCAGGCTTCAGTTGTCATAGCAAACACAATTTCACATAGTAGATAAAAAACGTCTTCTGACATGCAAATACAACGAAAGCAATGTAATCATCATCCGCAGCAGCAGCGTCAACATCTTCGCCATGTGTTTCAGTCTGAATCGTAATTCCCCCCGGTGTCATCTTCTTCTTCGTCCTCAACGTCCTCGAACGTTGGCTTCTTCTTGATCAACTTTTGTATGTCCACAGCACGACAGGCAATCTTTTTGCCGGCGTCATTGACGTGATGGATCTCAAAGATATTAGGAACATATGTATTATCTTGTACATCAGGAGCAGTGTAAGCATCATCTTGTTGTGCAAATTCGTTAAATGAATTCCTCTGCTCAAACCTTTGCAATACTCTCCAGTCATCGCTACGTGCAAATGTGTCTTCCAAGAAAAATATATGTGTTGCTTGATTTGCCAAAATAAAAGGCTCGTTGGTCTAGTACGCCGCCTTGACATTGATGGATTTGAAATAATCATCTGCTCTGGGTTTTGCGATCCTGGAAATAGGTTATACCAACGACAGCACAACAGAACCACACTCTGATGATCCTTGAAACTAGAGATATACTGCAACTCAACAATGTCTGTTATGTTAGCATACATTTCAGGTGTCTCTTTATCATACGTATCCGTGCTCATGATGGCACTGTTTTGTGTCTTCCTGCCTTCGTCTCATGCAAGGGTGTTGTAGCGCACATCTCCAACAACGCAAGATTCATAATGTCTTACCCAAGTATCAGGACCCATTGCTAGTGAGTAAAGGGCATCATCAACTGCCTGCCCATCCTCCCGCATCTTCTTAACCTATGGTTAGAAAATAGACAAGCTGATCATCTTATGTACTCAATATATTAAAAAAACTGACAGTGCACTTCAAAAGCTTACATGGTTCTTGAACCATTTCGCAAATCCTGCCATAACCAGTTTGTCAATGTTTCATGGATTTCACGGCAGTAACTCCTCTTTGTAGATGCTGCACAACATAGTGATCACGTCAAACATCTAAATATATAAGAATGTGCTGCAAGTTTAGTAGATTACGATGTATAAGCTGCAGTACTTCACTTACCTGATATAAGGTAGTATCTCAGGACAGTTATTCAACACATACCAAACTATTTTGTCCAAATCTTTAGGTTTGTCCTCTTGTCGACTCTTCCCTATAACTCAAACAGAATAATCAAAAACATTGAGCCCGGGATTGTCTTCGCCCACCTCTTTGCTAAGCTGATCAGCTGTTCCAATGTATTTAGAGCAGAATGTCAATGCTTCTGTAGCAATGTAGGCCTCTACAATGGAACCCTCGGGTCCAGCTCTATTCCTAACATAGCCTTCGAAAGTGCCTGGTCGCCTTTCAATAGGGTACATCCAGCCATACTATACTGGACCTCTAAGTAGTGCCTCATCAGGTAGATGAACAGCCAAATGCACCATCACATCAAAGAATTTGGAGGATATATCTTCTCAAGGTGCATAGGATAGTTGGTATCTTGTCTCTAAGATGCTCCAAAGCATCTATCCTGATATTTCTAGTGCAGAGTTCCCTGAAGAATTGTCCCAACTCTGCAATCTGCTCAGTATAAGTCGTAGGCGGCCCAATCCTCTAAGGATAACAGTAAAACCCTTTGAAGTAGGGCGTGGCGGTCATGAGTTTTCAACCCTTGTACCTTGTTTCCATCTGACCGACTCTCCTTTCAAGGTTGGAAGCAAATCCATGTGGGAATCTCACACGTGTGAGGACCTCATGAAATTCTTTTCTTTTACCTTGTCCAAGACATACATAGCTGGTGCCATATCCCGTGGTTTACCTTCATCTTGCACCTGCAAATCCTTTCTGATACCCAGGTGTGTGAAATCAATCCTAGATTTTAAGGTATCTTTCGTCTTGCCTTCAGTGTTAAGAAGTGTGCCGATAATGCTGTCACATATATTTTTCTCGATGTGCATCACATTAAGATTATGCCGCAGATCCAAATCTTTCCAATACTCCAAGTCCCACAAAGTGGACCTGCGGGTAAACAATAATCTCTCTTCTACCGTGCCACGCTTCCTTTTCCCGCTACCATTACCAAGATGGTTTCCTGGTGTAATATGGCTGACCTTCTCTAATTCCACTTGCAACTCATCGGCGGTGAGCCTCTTTGGCGCATCAGGGTTTTCATGCTTTGCACTGAACACATGTCTATGGTATTTTCTAGGATGCGGCTTGTCCTTGGCAAGGAAACGGCAGTGTCCAATGTAACAGATCTTGCTAAGTATTGTGTATGATAGTGGATTCCTGTCACAGCGAACACATGCATTGTAACCATGTGTCATTCGCCCTGACATAGTGCCCAAAGCCGGATAATCATGGATGCACCAAATTACAACAGCACGCAGAAAGAAATCAGCTAGTGGGCTGCTATACAGGTCTCGAGTGAGAACACCCTTCCATAGTTGTTGAAGTTCCTCCACAAGAGGCTCCATGAACAAATCAAAATCCTTTTCAGGACTTTTTGGATCTAGGATGAGCAAGGCCATCATGTAATTTGATTCTTTTGTACAGACATTTGGAGGCATGTTGTAAGGGATAACAAGCACTGGCCACATGCTACATGTGGCGCTCTGGTGGCCAAATGGGTTAAATCCATATGAAGCTAAGCCAAGTATAATGTTTCTCGGGTCAGCAGCAAACTCTTTGTGTTTATCATTGAAGCTTTCACCTCACTACCATGAGATGGCTAGCTCATTACATTCTGATCTCTGTACTCCTGGTTCCTAGAATGCCATAGTACATTCTCTCTTGTTTCAGCATCATGAAACAACCTCTGCAATCTTGGTGTAATTGGAAAATGTCTCAGAACATTATGAGGAATCCTCTTCACAGCATCGCCATCTTTCCATCTTGATGATTTGCATTTCGGGCATTCACTTAATTTGGCATAATCCTTCCGTAACATAACACAATTATTCTAACAAATATGGATCATAACATATCCAATTCCAACTGCACGGAGGAAATTCTTTATTTTACTATAGGTGTGTGGAAGCTCAGATGCATCTGGGAAAGATTTGCGGAAAGCAGCCAACATCGCATCGAATGATTTGTTGGTCATCCACTCAGATGTCTTCACCTGAAGAAAGGTGACCATAGCTGAGAATACTGACAGCTTATTTCCTGGGGTGACAGCAATGTTGCATTCTTCCAACATGCGGGCCCACCGTTTTTCTTCTCCAGGTGAAAGTTCACGGAATGCATGAGCGTTTCGTAGCATTGTTTGAATGTTGGTCAAATTCACTGGCTTCGCCACCACCACCTCCTCCTCCTCTTCCACCTGAGCATTACGCAGATCATGATGGTGATCTGCTACTTCCACGTAGTCAATAACATTGACGTTCACAGCTTCACCATGATGAACCCACCTAGTATATGTGACTGACATCCCATACAAGTGTAGATGATTTTGCACAGTTGACTGGGGTCTTGTAACTGAATTCATACAACCGCTACACGGGCAGAGCACATCTGATTTCGGACCACCATACTCAGCTCTGATAAAGTTCATGAAGTTTTCAACCCCCTCGACATATGCAGCGGAGAATCTTCGAGCAAAAGTTGTCCAAGTCATGTCCATCTGTTAGAAATACAAATTAGTTCTTCTACTAGATATTACAGGAAAACATATATGCTTTTTTATGAAGTCCAGAAAAAAATACCTAGGTCGAGGGTCTAAAGCTATGGCAAGATATTTGGACGAGCAGATCTAAGTAACAAAATATATATAAAGCTAATTCAGCAAACCGATTTGAGTGCTAAATTATGGCAGGCTGTTTCAACAGTCATTGAGGCTGAGCACACAGCCATCAAACTATCGAAGGCCATCGCAGCAACAAAGATCGAGTATAAAACGGTGTAGATCTATTTCACCTAACAGATTGGCTACTAGACCATGGCAATCTACGTCACAATAAATATATGGCAGGATATTTTAGCAACTAATTGGCCTCGGCATGCCATCTCAGCTAAGCAGATTGAGTGCAAAACAGGGCAAGGAAGCTTCTTAAGCAGAGCATATTGACAGTAAACTACTTCGGCAAACAGTGATATTAACAGCGTCTATCAGCTAACATTCAACGCTACACCGACATGAATGGGGCCTCAGTCTAGAATGCGCGTACCGTGGGAGAAGCTGACCGCCGTGCATCTCCACACGAACATCTCCAGCGGTGGCGGCGCTGACCACCATGCGCCTCCACAAGAACGTAGCCAGAGGTGGCGGCGCGGCTAGAGGATGGCAGTCTACGAGAGCGTACTGTGGGAGCGAGTGGATCGCCAAACCGCGGCGCCGACGTATCGGCGCGGCGGGGAGGGCGGCTTTTGCGGAGCGAATGGAGTGGAGGGGGACAGGGGGAGCGGGGTTTGGGGAATATTATTGGCTAGTTGGCCGAAGGGCGGTTGAATTGGATTTGGGAGGAATTTTTAGGTGTGGGGGGGAGGAGGATTTTCGCGCGGTGGGCGGTGGGAGTTTGGCGCATGGTCGGTTTCTCCAAGTGCAGTCCCACGTGTCAGTGAAGAGGCAAGCTGAAGCGCATTCCGTTTGCGTGAGCCGTGTGCAGGACCGAACGTGTGTGGGGTGCAATGCGACCACGACAGGAGTGCTGTGAGTGTACCGCCTTTTTTCCTTTTAAACTAGGTGCTTCGCCCCCTCAAAAAAAATTGTTGCTTCGCGCGATCCATCAATACTACTACTAGTAATCCGGTAATCCCGACTAAAACGGTGCGGCCGGGTCTTTTCCCACGCGATATGCTGGGAGGTTGGCTTAGTTGGGTTTTTAGGACAAGTAATGCTACACCTCGTAATCCCGATTCGTAATTAACATAATGTGAAGCGTGTGAGCTGTTGATTGTAGATTGGGGAGGAGGGCCCACCACCATGAAAATCGGGGGAGAGAGAGAGGCAATTTCGTTAACCCTTTCGTAGGTTCCGTAGATGTAGAAAGATGTGAAATGCGTGAATGTGTAGTGGACGTACTATTGGAGTGCCTAAGATAATTTGTGTATGTATAGACCCTATGTGTTTATTTTACTTCGCATGTTAGATTTGTCTCGGTTCAATAAAAAGCAGAGATGGTGATGATGGTGTGCCTGGCATCCTGCAATATAGGCCGTCCGATCTATATCTAGCGAATAGGAAGGAAACTATGACAATTTACCCGCACTCCTCTCCACATTTGCAGATAAGGCTTTCCCTCGTTCATCCTTTTATCCCACAAGATCTTGATCTTCCATGCAATGCACGGGCATCTTGCTAGTACTCCTACAATATGTATATTATTATGAAAGTTCAAATACACCGGCCGAGATTAATGCAAACACGGCAGATTTTCATTACATTTCGAACTTTTATAGGACAGAAAAATAAAAGAAACCCGACCCTAAACCTATTCTACGGCGGCGACCGACGTCCTCCATCTGTGATCTCTATGTACGGGGGCGGGGTTCAAGACCCGTGAAGTGAAGGTGCGGTCTCCGGCGAGGAAGAGTAGAACACGGGATATGGACCGGCTAGTTGGCACACCATGCCCTGCCGCCTCCCATGCCCTACTCATCCTCGGAGGAGTCCCCGACCTAGGCGGTGCCGGACATTGGACGGCGGCAAGTAGGACGCGTGGCTGATGGTGCTCCCGTCGTTGGCCGCCAGCGTGGCCACCGCTTGTCTTGATCGCGTCCGCGTCGGCTACACGCCGCTATTGCATCGCGAGAGGCGACTTGAGTGAGGCGGCGACCTCGAGCTTCATCCCGAAGACAAGCTCTCCGAGGCGTTCGCACTTGCGGTCATGGTGGATGTGGTGCGGTAGGAGGATGGCGCTTCTGATGTGGAGGTTAGCTGGGCATTGCCGCTTTAAGTAGCGCATTCGGTGAGGCCAAGTGTCGAGTCGTCATTAAGTCGCGGAGTTGGTTCCTCGCACGCGAGCCTCTTAACAACGACATCTGAGCGAAGCGGCATGAATGCGGGCAGTTGGCGCCGGCTGGAGCGCGCGTGCGACAGCGCGAGGATGAGGTTTTGGTGTGCGGGGTAGTCGGCTGCGGTCGTGGCAGCGTTGGAGATGCCCTTTGCTCACATGCGATCCCCGCATGTCATTGAAAAAGCAAGACGACCCGGCATGGTCTCAGGTCCAGAGGATGCAGTTGGCCGCGCTACACCACTCCACGGATGCATCGCGGCGCCCCGTGCATCCTCGACAAGCCGGGTGTTGGGGTGTGTTTGGATTGTGGCCAAAGTGCACCTTACCAAAATTTTGGTCATGACCCAAAGATTGGTCTTTGTTTGGATGTTTGCCATTTTTTTGGCATGCCAATGAACTCTAGCCAACTCTAGTTCATTTTTCTTGCCAATGTCGACCAAATTATGGGCAACCAATACCTCAACCAAAATTTTGCTCATGACCCAAAGATTGGTCTTTGTTTGGATGGTTGCCATTTCTTTGGCATGCCAATGAACTCTAGCCAACTGTAGTTCATTTTTCTTGCCAATGTCGGCCAAATCATGGGCAACCAATACCTCAACCAAAATTTTGGCTACCCAATGCTTTGATGGGGCAACCTTGGGCACAAACCAAACGCCACCCTCGGCACACTGAAATCGACCGTGTCTAGCGACGATATGAGCGTGTCGCTCACCGCGGTCGCCGTGTCCAGAGCCGGTTTTGGAGCTGCGCCCCATTGTTGGCCCCAACGACCCACATGAACGGTTGTCGGTGGCGAGGAGATTGTGGGCCAGCTCCTCCATTGGACTAGTCTGCGCTACGTCGTCCTGAGGGGTGTGCCCCACATGTCGGCTTCCCTGTTTTCCCGGCCATATTCTAGCGTCAGTGCTCCACGTTGCGCATTAGGCCTTTCACTATGTAGGCCAAGCGAGACAACTTGTTGTTTATTTGAGCCGTTCAAGTATAATCATGTGGCGTTTGCTTATTTCGCATTCCTCTCCAACCCTCTTCTCCATCGATCATGTAAGCCCTCGATCGAGTCCATCCTCCGCATGCCTCATTTGAACATTCATGAGTATCATTCACATGTACCCACCCTAGTCCTCTTTCAATAGATCTCCGGACCCCGAGATGAAATCGAGAGGGAACGAGTGGTGGCACGTGATACCTAAGGCGGATTCAAAGTTTTGAACCGGTGATCATAGCATCCACAAATCATATATAAAGTGTATTCAATGTTCGTTTCGATTTTGAACGTAAAATATACTCCCTCCTATCCTTTCTAGTTTACATATAAGTTTTATGTGTAGTCAAAGTATCTCTACTTTGATCAAAAAGGTATCAACATTCAACAACGCCCAATCAATATTGCTAGATTCGTACGTACTCCTAGATTTGTACTCGACATGGTTTCCAATTTGACTATTGACAAGATTAATAGTACATGAGATGTATAATATGAAAATTATATCATTGGAAACTCCTTTCACATACGAATTTGACCATATGCTTTGCGTAAGTTGCATGTCATATATTATGACTCTAACATTTGGTCAAAGTTAGCCTCGAAAAACGCATTAGACCCTGTATGATTTGTGTAAGTTGCATGTCATATATTATTACTCTAACATTTGTGTAAGTTGCATGTCATATATTATTACTCTAACATTTTGTCAAAGTAGTATAGTGGAAGTGGATCCTCTGACGTAGGTATCCCTGCCTTACCCTCCCGTTCGGTCACTTACTGGCGGACCCCATGCTTGCTAGGCCCCCCGCATGTTAGTTACTCAATGGGTTCGGCCACGTCAGGGGATCCTCATCCATAGTATACTCCCTCTGTTTTTATTTACAACGCCTAAAACGGAGGGAGTGGTGGTATAATAAATGACGTGGGCGGGGGAGGGGGAGGGACGTCGGTGTGCTCTCAACTGCGGTCCCACAAGATGAAGCGTGTTCCATTCGGTGAGTGACGTGGAGGGTCCAGCGTGCCGGGCTACAACGCGAACGCGACAAGAGAGATGTATAGTCAAAACCGATTGACCGGTCGTCACCGGAACCACTATTCACACCAGAACCTTCGCTGCTCGGCCTAAGCCAGCCACTGCCCTAAAACCACACCAAATCTCTAGCCCATTCCCCTGCCTTTCGATCGCCTAGCCCGCATCAAGCGTCCCCTAGTTCGCCGGAAAGCCATGGTGCGCCGCAAGATCACTTACTACAAGGTGCTGATGCCAGAGCGCCGCGCAGAAATCACGGCGGCGGTCGGTGCCATAGACTTCCGTTCCCAAGCTCGCTTTGCGGCGGGCCAATCCCTGAGTTCTCTAGAGCCTAGCTACGAGGAGGAGGAAGCCGATCCAATGTTCATGGCAGCGGTCGCGGCGCAGAAGGCCCCCGATGGGTATGAGACGATGGACGTCGACTTCGCGCCGGCGTCCGAGCCCCCCATGGTGCAGGCGGACCAGCGGTTCAACATGGCGATACTAAAGGAGGACCGGGAGGCAGAGGCTCAACTCGACACGGAGTGCGCACATGCCGCTGCCATCGAGGCTCTCCTCCAGGCGGAACCGCATGTCGTGGATGTGAACCGGGCGGCAGAGGCTCAACTTGAGGCGGAGCGCGCGGATGCCGCTGCCATCGAGGCCCTCTGCGGCGGAACCGGCGTCACAGACTTGAACCGGGCGGCGAGGCTCGACTTCGGCGCAGAGCGCGTGGATGCCGCTCTCATCGACGCCCTCCTGCAGGTGGAACCGGACGTCCTGGACTTGAACCGGGCGGTGGAGGCTCGACTCGACGCGGAGCGCGCGGATGCCGCTCTCATCGACGCCCTCTTGCAGGCGGAACCGGACGTCCTGGACTTGAACCGGGCGGTGGAGGCTCGACTTGATGCGGAGCGCGCGGATGCCGTTTCCATCGAGGCCCTCCTGCAGGCGGAACCGGACGTCCTTGACTTGAACCGGGCTATGCTCTTGTCCGTGTAGAGTGCCCGCACACTCCGCTTGAACGAGTAGCTGGAGGCCGAGGACAACCACGGTGCGGAGACACACGTCGGCAGTGACGGCTGGTTCGCGCCGGCAGCCAAAGACGACGAGGCCGTCTCTTTCCGCGAGCAGTGATAGTTTTTCTTTATGTTGTTGTTTTTATGGATCTTTTGCTATGTAAAAACATATCTTTGTTATGCAAGTCGCCTAACTTGGGTCAGTCTACCATTTTAGGCGGTTGGATGAATATCCTACGTCTCCTAACCCTTCTCTCCTTCTTCCTCACCTCTTCTTCTTCCCCAACAAACCACCGCATGGGTCGTACGGATACTCCCCAACATGCGGTTGGATAAACATACTCTATGAATGAAAATTATGTGTCAGCGATAGGATGGCTGAGTTTGGTTTGTTCACATGCGACAGCACGTGTCAATGAGGGTGCGTTCCCTTGGTTGGGTTTGCGGCGTGCAGGAGCGACTGTGTGAGGGTGCGGTGCGACCGCGGCATGCACGAGCGACCGTGTGAGGTGCGAAGGCGATCGCGACAACCGTCTGCAAGTGTACCTCCTTCTCATTTTGAAAACTTTAGGCAAGCTTGGCAAAAATATGTGGCGAAGTTTGGCAATGCAAGGCTTAGACCCAAACAGGATAAGTACGTACATACTGGGAGTACTAGTCTTAAAAAAGAAAGGCGGGGTTTTCCTTCACGGGATTTAATCGATACAAATCCTCTTTTCACGTGTCAATTAATGCATATTTTTTTCTCCCAAGACCAAAGAGCTAACCATCTCACTCCTCATCGCTTGATTAATGTAGCGCCATGCAAACCAACCTTCTCACTTCCGCATGCATGCAGGGGATATTAATGTCCTTGGTTGCTAACCCTATCAATTTTGCCTCGATTAGTGTTAGTGGCCCTTTGCAAATTGTAATTTTGATATACTGGACTTGTGTACAAAAAAATGGAGGTAGTAACTATATTTGACTTCCTTCCCCATTGCAGTGACGTCGACGATATCTTTTTTTTTGTGGTTTGGCGAAGTGCGTTCGACGGAGAACACCATTGAGGGAGACCACGGTAAGTCATTCGCAAGTGCCGCCTGCAAGTCGAGACAACCGCCTTATTTTCATCCAGGAAGTCCTTTACTAGTACTCCTAGGAGTACTAGTGCGGTGAGATGGTTTCTCGAAGAAGACGATGGAGAAGCGGAGTCAGCGAAGAGTGAAATGATGGTTGCCTCGTCTGTGCTTTTGTGATTTGACGCCTCACTGCTTTGTGATTTGTGATAGAAGGGACAGGGGAGTAGACTTTGTGCTCTATACTGTAGTACATGTGTCCAAGCATGGGAGAAAGAGGAGAGACGTTGCATTTTTCTATTCCTTCAATCTATTGATCTAAACAATTATAGAATCAAGATTAGTAAAAAGGAGGTGCTTTTTGCCGCGTGGATGGCGGGGGGTTCTTATTTGAGCAATGCTACATCCACGTAATGGTTTACGTAAAGTTATGAACTGATGTGATGTGGAACTATTTGATTGGATTAAAGGAGAGGATTAGGCCCACCCCACCTGAAAATCATGGGGGGGCATATATAGATTAGATGGAAAGTATACGTAGCATGTACATAGCCCTTTGTAAGTCTAGGATTAGGCTTCTTATTTTCGGAGGAAGTTGTCCTGGCGGTTTGCTAACATGCGGTCCCACGTGTCAGTGCTTTACCAAGCCGATCCGCGTCCCACATGAGGCAGAACAACGGCAGAAGCAACACATGGTTAAGTTGAAGAAGATGAGGAGAAGCGGATTCAGAACAGAGTGAAATGATGGTTGCTTCGTCCCTCAACTTCTTTTTTAGCATTATTACTTCATCCTCCAACAACTACGGAAAGGTGCATCTTTGTGATTTGATGCCTCATTGCTCATTACTACGCGGCGCCATGGTAGGGTGCTTCACCCAGCTACTACTGCTTGTATTCGGTATGGCACATGGACCCGGCAGCTTGATGTCCCACATGTCGTGAAAGGACTAGAAGATTTATGAAAGAGAGCGCTCCACTCTTCTGACGGAGGAGTAGGCGACCTGACAGCCCGATGAAGCTGTCACTTGTATTGTATAGTACTATAGTTTTGCTGTTTATACGATCCATCGATACAAACCTGATTAAGCAGGAAAGGCGGGATTTTTCCTTGTGGTAGATAATCTTGGCCATACATTTCAAAGGAAATTTTAATGTATGCAAACTGAATAATTATAAGTAACAATATGATATCTAGTAAAACTAAAAACACATATGATTTATTATGTTAGAGTGTAGTAGTAGTGCTGTATTGCATAGTTGTTAGATGTAACATGCGAGAACGTGTAAAGATGTAGTTTTGGAGGGCCTACAGAGAGAAAAGCGTAATACGGTCACCGAACTTCAGAATAAGCTGATTACGGTCACTATATATGTTTTGTGGTGATTATACGGTCACTTGCTCATAGTTTAGCATCGGATTGCACTCTGTTGACTGGCCAAATAGTCTGCATGGCGCCATGTTGACTAGTTAAATTGACCAAGTTCCTTGTGGGTCCCACCTATCAGTTCACATAGGAAAAGGTCAGATAAACACAAATTTACGCAGGCGCGACAAGGCTCCAACCCGTGCGCGGGAATCACATGGTTGTGTATGTATGCATCGGGGCTGATGTGTGCGCATGCGTGTAGGTTGAGCACTTGAGCGTGAGAGTGTGTGTTGGTCGTGTGGTGTACTGGTGTGTGCATGCATGCGTGCGTGTGTGCGTGTGAGTGTTGCGTGCGTGCGTGGCTGCGTGTGTACGTGTGAGTGTTGCGTGCGTGCGTGGGTGCATGTGTTTGTGTGAGTGTTGCGTGGATGTAGTTCGTGTGCATGCGTGCGTGTGTGTATAATCACCACACCAGCTCATGTGTGTTAAAACAGACGGCTCAGCATACCAATACAAGGCCACCTTGTCCGCTGTGCCCGCGGTCATGACTTCGAACCACCGTCCAAATATTTTTTTGTCGTTTGTTTTCATTCTTACTAGCAAGATGCTCGTGCGTTGCACGTAACATCAATATGCATTTGTATGACTTGTTTATCTTGTGAGAGAAAAGGATGAATGGGGGAAGGCCTTATTTGCAAATGCGGAGAGGTGTGTGGGTACCTTTTTGCAAAATTGCCATAGTTTCTTTCCTATCCGTCAGATATAAATCGGACGGCCTATATTGCAGGATGGCAGGCATACCATCATCACCAACTCTGTTTTTTACAAGAGTGTATTTTACAAGAGTGTAGATGTAGAGTAGATACAAGTCGACAGGTGGGCACGTTGGTAGTGAGATAATGTGATGCAACACTAGAGGTGCCACGTGGAGCGTTTAACTGGTCAACTAGTCATGTCATGAGCAAATCTGAGTTATGCGGTGAGCCGTGGTGTATAATAACCACTAAACGTAAATGGTGACAGTAATGAGTGGATTCTGAAGTCCAATGTACGTAGCGTGCTTTCGCTTCAATTACAATGATCGTCATTCCATATATCGCGAGAGAAAGATGAAACATGCGTGAATTTTCTGGGGGCTTACTTTTAGAGGACCTAGAGATAGTTTTGTGTGCATACGTGAAAGGGGTGTACACGGGGGTATGCGATGGAGAGAGAGATGCTCTTCGTTTCTCTTTATTATGACTAACTTTGTATATAGTATAAAAATATACAAATTCACGGTCTTGGAATAAATATCATTGTGGGCACCATGCAATGCAAATTAGCGTTCAGTACTCCTCCATATAACTTTGTAATGTTGTATATATGTAGAAACTCTAAAATAATTTTTGGCCACACTTTATTCAAAAGGAATGTTGTATGCGAAATAAGCGTGAAGAGAGGGCTTTTTAGATCAATGGGGTGCGTGATGTAACATGTGTGAATGTGTAGTTGATGCATTTGGCGGGGCCTAGAGAGATATGTGTGTGTATTACGTATTCGAGAGAGGCATGGATAGAGGGGCAGACGGGGGGGGGGAGATAGCACGAGAAATGAGAGTGGTCTAGAGAGAGAGAGACGAATATGACATCACGACAAGAGGTTCCATTCCCTTGAGTGTGTATATGCAAGGGGGAGGGAATAGAGGCACCAGGAGAAATTTTCTGTGTGTGTGGTGTTTGCGTTGGTATGTGTGGGTGTGAGAAGATAATGAGACGTGGGGGCAGAGGGTGTGTCACCGCGTGAGGTCTAGTGGGTTGAGGTGAGGCCCTTCATTCGGTTCCGTCCTACGCCACATTGGTCGGTCTGTGACACATTTAGGAAGACCCATGGATGACTAGTCGTACAAGACAAAGATAGCAGAATTGTGAAGGACTCTGTGTCCACTGACAAAGCCAGCTAGGATTTGTAACCCTAGGTTCTCACACTAAGGTAACCCCTTTATCTCTGATATTACTATTCATCCAACCTAACTTTAAGGGGCATCCTACAGAATGCTCTGCTAGAATCATACTCGTCGATTAGGAAGAGAGGTGTGAGACAATGCGTGAGAGACAGGCGTAAAGATAATGTGCGTACATGAGACGCGTAGGCAGGTCCGTGTATATAGAGAGGGTCAATGAGGATTGTGCGTGTGTATGTTTGTGAGAGGAAGAGTGCTTGTGATAAAGGTTAGTGAAAACAGTTGTAAATGGTTACGAGAGGGAGGGAGGGTTATATCTAGAGCATGTGTGCGAGAAAGACACCTCGAGAGAGAGTGTGTGAGCATGTGTGAGAGACCACCGATGGAGAGTGAAACTACACATAAAAGACTGCTCTACACATTGATTAAACATATAAATTGTATCCAAATATTAGGATGGGATCATGATATTTTCAATCTGTGTAAGGAGCGGTCATTGATCCATCAGACATCTAGATTCTATCGAATTTGAGCATGTCTATGTTATTATTCGACACAACTGATCCACATAGTTAGTATTTTGAACTCCAGACAATGCATTGCTTTAGCAATCGAATATAAACATGAGTATAGTTCATGTTGTGTGTGTAAAGCACATTATACATACAAAAGTTACACAATGGACATATAAATAGCTACCTATGAACTAGCATACATTTGAATTCAACTTAAGGTGGTTTAAAAAAATCAAATTCAACATGAAGTCCATTCAATTATTTGAATTCGATATCATGGCATTTGTAAACCATAGCTAAATTATGGGGGCACCAATCTTTGCTCTGATTTTGTACATAATAGCATATGTAGTCGTGTACAAAAATAGATTCAAATTTAGCTCCTCCATTCCAAAATAATCATAGTTATAGGATTTTCAAGTGTCAAAATTTCAAAAAGAAGCGGATAATTTAATGAGGTTTTCAAACATACAAGGTCAAATATAACGTTGTCTATTTAGGTCAATCCTCATAGTTCAAGAGTACTCTGAGCGTGAATGCTTGTGTTTCCAAATTTTGAGCGAAGCTTGAAAAGAGCACATACTACTTGAAACCGCATGAGACCAATGTTTGGTAGTACAAGGAAATTACTTTTCTAATAACTCCGACCCGTGAAACCTACTGGCTCGGCGTCCAAAGGTCAAAACCGGGGTAGGTTTGTAGCTTCATCTAGGCACGCAACCGCCTCCAAAAATATTCATACACAATGGCCACCTAAGCACACATGCGCGCGGCCGAAATCGCTCCCGCCCACTATTTGGGACACCTGGGATTACCATCCTACCCCCGACCCACAGTAGGTCCGAAATTTAAGAGGGGGGGCAAAGTTTGTACTTTCCCCAAATTTCAAACAAGCGCGTCCCATCTTCTGTTCAAAAAAGCCAAAAACAAGCGCGTCCCAGACCGAAACATGGTTCCCCCCACCCGTCTGATTCCCCATTCGTACTCTGTGGGTGCCAAAACTACCTCTCCACCAGTCGCGAGACCCCGGCGTCCTCCGTCCGCCACCCCATCC
The DNA here is from genome assembly GCA_021437245.1 of Aegilops speltoides. Lineage (NCBI taxonomy): Eukaryota > Viridiplantae > Streptophyta > Magnoliopsida > Poales > Poaceae > Aegilops > Aegilops speltoides. Next base: position 363,006,738 of record CM038146.1, on the reverse strand, counting down.
CACCCATCAACCGCCGCCCTCCTCCATCACGCCGGAGCCGATACCCCGACGTCGTCATCCACCACAACCTCAACTGCAACGCCCTCCATGGATAGTAGTTGAAGCCGAGGCCGAGCCGTCCGTACCCGAGCCAGTTCAACCATGCCATCCTGCACCTCACAGCTGCCGCTCCAACTTCGCCACCATCCACCGCACCGGAGCTGTTCCTGCTACGCCGTCCTTCGTTGCCTCGGATCTGCTTCCCCTCCCCCGACATACGGCCACGGCAACACACTCAACAATTTGGCCATGGGTTCGTCCAAGCCTGCACCCTCCAGAACATCGGTTTCCCCGGTAAAAAGAAGAAGATCGGCGCGACATGTGGAGGTGACCACACCGAAAACCAAAAAAGGTACTCCTCTTCCCTTATTCGTGCAAATCTTACGTCTCTGCTTGCACTGTATTCATCCCACAGAAGACACTAGTTGACTGCTTCTTCTTGATACTAGATGTTCCTAGTAACTTGCGATGCACAAGGTTTCTCCTAATATACTATTTCACCTTAGCTAGAGGTTCGTCGCCCCCCTGAATTTCAATTTCTGGCCAGTTGATTCCCAATTAACGGAAGCATTCCCCGCCGTAACAGGCGCTAGTACGACTATTACGCCGGGGAAGTAGCGCCTTGGTGTTTCTCTTATGGGCGTGTGCGGCCTAGAGCTACTGGCGCCCAATATGGAGGTCGGCCGGGATTAAAGGGATGGCCTGGGGGTGCTGCCAAGCACGGCGGTGGTGTGAGGTCGATGGGAGGGCGGGGCGGCGGAGGCAGGGGTCTGGGCCGGTGGTCGCTGGCGGTTCGAGAAAGATCGTCAACAGTGACTGGCGGGAGGTAGATGAAGGCCATCTGCTCGTTCCTTATAGATCGAATGGTTCATTAAAAAATCGACTAACCTATTTATTTTTAGTCGACTATTATCTTAGATATGACCACAAGTGGTGGTGTGCTGGAGGAGTACCTGCATTTCCTGTGCTCATATATTACAAAATCATATGGAGTAGAATCTAATTTTGTTTGCCATGCAATGTTGTAGAGCTATCATATGTCTCCTGTCATTTATTTTTCAGCCACCTGTTATCTGATACTTTTACAGTGCACTTGTTCTGCACACACTTTACCCATACTCTCACTATTGTGTTTTTATGCAAGGGTATTTCAGGGTCTGCCTCGAGAGAAGCAAAAAAGAAAAGAGACAAGTCGTGCCAGCTTTCTATGCGGCTAGGCACGACACATTACAGCGCGGTGCAGTGTCAGCAGATGGAGACGGTAAACGTAGCTCTGGAGTTGGTGACCTCGCTCGGAATGAACCACCATCCCAGGTGCTTGCTTTAACTTCGCGGTGTCATATGTGGTTGCATGTTCCATATGGTGTCTAGCTTGTATTCGAAAGGCCAAAGTCGGTCTTTATTAAGATAAGGAAAGATGTTTTTACATGAACCACCATCCCGTGAGCACCAGAAGACAAATAGCTAGTCAGGGCACTGGCTGAGCCAGTGACAAGCCCAACAAAGATAGGCATCACCTGGAAGCCAACTAAAAAGTTGCGATGGTGGCGAAGCAGCCCGCCTCCCACTAGGCTCTCAGGTCCTAGATGATCATGCTCACCACTACAGTCGGATGTCTAGCTTGTATTGCTTCCAATTTGGTTAAACTGCATCTGCTTAGCTTACACATTATACCTTTGAATATGACATGCCTTTCCGTTTTTGGTACATACTAGTACATATGTGTATTAACCATGTTCTTACATCAAACTAATGTTCTTGTGTATCCCTCATCAATCACTTATGATGAGGCAGGCAGGCAAGGGGATTACTCCTCATTTAAAGAATGCAGCGTCAGCCTCCTGACATGATTCTCAAGAAACAGAAATGCTAGATGAAGATAGTGAACGTAGCTCTGTAGTTGATTACAGCATTTCCCCTACACTAGCATCGCAGGTGCTTGCTCTAACTTGGCAGCGTGATATGTGGTTGCATGTTGCATATGGTGTCTAGATTGTAATTCTTCCAATCTGGTTAAACTGCATGTGCTAGTCTCTCTTAGCTTATACATTATACTGTTAATGTGACATGCCTTCTGTATTTAGTACATAGTACATCTATCTATTAAGCATGTCCTTACATAAAACTATTGTTTTTTATCCGCATCAATCAACATGACGAGACACCTTTAGTATATGCGGTGCGATATTAGTTGCATCTTTCATATGATTTATAGCATCGTTGCTTCTAATTTGTTGAAATTCCATTTATGATGGGGCGCTTTTAACTTGGCAGAGTCATATTGGTTGCATCCTTCATGTGGTGTCTAGCTTGCATTGCTTCTTATTTGCTGGAATGGTTTCTGCTTAGTTTACACAAACAGTTGTGAACATGCCATGTCGTCCTTTTTTTCGTACATATTCCATCCTGGTATCATGTGTTTGCCTTTCATCAAAGTAGTGATTGTCAGTATCGTGCATGAATGAGTTCTGAAGAGAGAATTTTATTACTTTTTCTTGTCGATTTTACTTGACAATTCAAAATCAATAAAGCGGAAGGAAGTTTGCAAGGCAGCGGATAAAGGTGCTCCTTCCGAACGGAGGGCCTCTATAGTTTCTACTCCTCCACAACCCCAAGATGATTTCCAAGACAACACATGCATAGATGCTCAACAAAGTTGTGTTTATGATGAGCACATCTCCCCTAGTGCAGCATCACCGGTGCTCCCTCTAACTTGGCACTGTTATATGTGGTTGCATGTTATGTGTGATGTCTAGCTTGTATTGCTTCTAATTTTGTTGAATTCCATCTGCTTACTTTACACATTATACTTGAATAAGACATGTGTTCCTGTTTCTAGAACATACAATATCTGTCTATCACACCATGTTCTTACATCAAATTACTACTATTGTGTAACCTGCAACAATCACTTATCATAAGACATGTTTGACTTTGGAGTGTGATGTAGATTACATCTCACATTCTTTTCTAGCTTGTACTACTAATTTGTTGAAATGGCACTTATGACGAGACAGTTTTAACTTGGTAGAGTGATATTCGTTGCATCTTTCATATGGTGTCTAGCTTTGATTGCTTCTAATTTGTTGAAATGCCTTCTCCTTAGTTTACACATCATAAGCTGTGAATATGCAATGCTATGAATATGCAATGGCGCTAATGACGCGAGACCTCTAACATGGTAGTGTGATGTTGTTTGCATCTTGCATATGATTTATTTCTTGTACTGCTTTACATTTGTTTAAACGCCATTTATGACGAGACACTTTTAACTTGGCAGAGCGAAATTTGTAGCATCTTTCATATGGTTTCTACCTTCCATTGCTTTGCTTCTAATTTGGTTAAATGTCTTGGTCTTAGTTTACACATCATAGTTCTGGTTATCTCTTCCGTCCTGTTTTTTATACATATTACATCCTCCTATCATGTGGTTGTCTAACATCAAAGTTCAATTCATCTGCATCACGCATCAATTTGTTCTGAAGAAATAAATTGTTATTCGTTTTTCTTGTCGGCTTGACTTAACATGGCACAGAGAAAGAGGAAGAAACACAGAATGGCAGGTAATGAGAAGCGTATGAATCCTGCAGATTCTGCTGGTACTGATGGTGCAATAGAAGGTCAAAGTCCAGCGGAAAATTCTACAAACACGGCATCCCATGCTACACGAGTTGCAAAAAAAGCCAAATAGAACCAAATAGCTGCCAGCAAACAGCAGAGACAACCCTAGTTCTTGCAACACATACCACAGTACTACCAGTTGTATGACTTACTCGTGCGTCAACTGAGCTAGCAGCACGTTCCTAAGCTCCCTTGCCACTACTTCCCAAGTACTCTTGACACAAGACGAGTTGGCAATATCAGATGAACCTTGTGAGCTGATACGTCCATTTTGCATCATGCTTTTATATCAATATTTATTGCATTACGGGCTGTTATTACACATTATATCTCAATACTTATGGCTATTCTCTCTTATTTTACAAGGTTTACCATGAAGAGGGGAATGCTTGGCGGTGGAATGCAGGTGGAAAAGGAGCAAACGTTGGAAACCTATTCTGCACAACTCCAAAAGTCCTGAGACTCCACGAAACAACTTTTTAGATTTAATAAGAATTTATGGGCGAAAGAAATAGGCCAGGGGGCCCACACCCTATCCAGGAGACAAGGGGCGCCCCCCTAGGGCGCGACCCCCTATCTCCTGGGCCCCCTACTGGGCCTCCGGCGTCCATCTTCTGCTATATCATCACTTTTACCCTGGAAAAAATCATGGGCAAGCTTACGGGACGAAACTCCGCCGCCACGAGGCGGAACCTTGGCGGAATCAATCTAGGGCTCTGGCAGAGCTGTTCTATCGAGGACACTTCCCTCCGGGAGGGGGAAATCATCACCAACGTCATCACCAATGATCCTGTCATCGGAAGGGGGTCAATCTCCATCAAAATCTTCACCAGTACTGATAAACGACAAGAATAGGGGATCGCAACAGTTTTCAAGGGTAGAGTATTCAACCCAAATTTGTTGATTCGACACAAGGGGAGCCAAAGAATATTCTCAAGTATTAGCAGTTGAGTTGTCAATTCAACCACACCTGGAAACTTAATATCTGCAGCAAAGTGTTTAGTAGCAAAGTAATATGATAGTGGTGGTAACGGTAACAAAGTAAAGACAGCAAAAGTAATGTTTTTGGTATTTTTGTAGTGATTATAACAAGAGTAACGGAAAAGTAAATAAGCATAAACCGATATATGGAAAACTTCAGAGGCACCGGATCGATGATGGATAATTATGCGGATGCGGTTCGTCATGTAACATTATAACATAGGGTGACCTGAGAACTAGCTCCAGTTCATCAATGTAATGTAGGCATGTATTCCGTATATAGTCATGTGTGCTTAAGGAAAAGAACTTGCATGACATCTTTTGTCCTACCCTCCCGTGGCAGCGGGGTCCTAATGGAAACTAAGGGATATTAAGGCCTCCTTTTAATAGAGAACCAGAACAAAGCATTAGCACATAGTGAATACATGAACTCCTCAAACTATGGTCATCACCGGGAGTGATCCCGATTATAGTCACTTCGGGGTTGCCGGATCATAACACATAGTAGGTGACTATAGACTTTCAAGATAGGATCTAGAACACACATATATTCATGAAAACATAATAGGTTCAGATCTGAAATCATGGCACTCGGGCCCTAGTGACAAGCATTAAGCATAGCAAAGTCATAGCAACATCAATCTCAGAATATAATGGATACTAGGGATCAAACCCTAACAAAACTAACTCGATTACATGATAAATTCATCCAACCCATCACTGTCCAGCAAGCCTACGATGCAATTACTCAAGCACGGCGGTGAGCTTCATGAAATTGGTGATGGAGGATGGTTGATGATGACGACAGCGACGAATCCCCCTCTCCGGAGCCCCTAACGGACTCCAGACCAGCCCTCTCGAGAGAGATTAGGGCTTGGCGGCGGCTCCATATGGTAAAACGTGATGAAACTTTTTCTCTGATTTTTTTCTCCCCGAAAGCCAATATATGGAGTTGGAGTTGGCGTCGGAGGCCACCTGAGGCCCACGAGGTAGGGGCGCGCCTGGGGAGGGCGCGCCCCACCCTCATGAACAGGGTGTGGGCCCCCTGGTCTTCATCTTTGGCGAGGATTTTTTATTATTTATTCTAAGATATTACGTGGAGTTTCAGGTCATTCCGAGAACTTTTGTTTTCTGCACATAAAACAACACCATGGCAATTCTGCTGAAAACAGCTTCAGTCCGGGTTAGTTCCATTCAAATCATACAAGTTAGAGTCCAAAACAATGGCAAAGGTGTTTGGAAAAGTAGATACGACGGAGACGTATCAACTCCCCCAAGCTTAAACCCTTGCTTGTCCTCAAGCAATTCCGTTGACAAACTGAAAGAGAAAAAGAAAAACGTTTACAAACTCTGTTTGCTCTTGTTGTTGTAAACATGAAAAGCCAGCATTCAAGTTTCAGCAATTATTATGAACTAACCATACTCACAATAACACGTAGGTCTCACAATTACTCATATCAATAGCATAATCAGCTAGTGAGCCATAATAATAAAACTCGGATGACAATACTTTCTCAAAATAATCATAACATGATATAACAAAATGGTATCTCGCTAGACCTTTCTGAGACCACAAAACATAAATGTGGAGAACCTTTAAAGATCAAGGACTGACTAAACATTGTAATTCATGGTAAAAGAAATCCAGTCAAGTCATACCCAATATAAAATAATAATAATGACTGCAAACGACAGTGTGCTCTCTAGCGGGTGCTTTTTCATAAGAAGGGTGATGACTCAACATAAAAGTAAATAGATAGGCCCTTCGCAGAGGGAAGCAGGGATTTGTAGAGGTGCCAGAGCTCGATTTTGAAATAGAGATAAATTATATTTTGAGCGGCATACTTTTATTGTCAACATAACAACTAAAATACGACGATATCTTCCATGCTAAACAGATTATAGGTGGTTGCCAAACAGAATGGTAAAGTTTATACTCCCCTTCCTCCACAAGCATCAATCCATGGCTTGCTCGAAACAACGAGTGCCTCCAACATTCAACGGGTCCCAAGTGGAGTTTTGTTTGTAGTTATTTTGATTTAGTTTGCACAAAGCATGGGACTGGGCATCCCGAATACCAGCAATTTTCTCGTGAATGAGGAGCGGAGTCCACTCCTCTTGAGAATAAACCGCCTAACACGGAAGATAAGGTCAGCTCTAGTTGACATATGAGCTATTCGAGCATGCAAAACAGAATGTTTATTTGAAGGTTTAGAGTTTGGCACATACAAATTTACTTGGAACGGCAGGTAAATACCGCATATAGGAAGGTATGGTGGACTCATATGGAATAACTTTGGGGTTTAAGGAGTTTGGATGCACAAGCAGTATTCGCGCTTAGTACAAGTGAAGCCTAGCAAAAGACTGGGAAGCGACCAACTGAGAGAGCGACAACAGTCGTAAACATGCATAAAAATTAATTCGCACTGAGTACAAGCATGAGTAGGATATAATCCACCATGAACATAAATATCATGAAGGCTATGTTGATTGGATTCAACTACATGCGTGAACATGTGCCAAGTCGAGTCACTCAATGCATTTAAAGGAGGATACCATCCTGTCATACCACATCATAATCATGTCAATAGCATGTTGGCACGCAAGGTAAACCATTATAACTCATAGCTAATCAAGCATGGCACAAGCAACTATAATCTCTAAATGTCATTGCAAATATGTTTACTTCATAATAGCTGAATCAGGAACGATGAATCATCATATTTACAAAAACAAGAGAGGTCAAGTTCATACCAGCTTTTCTCATCCCAATATGTCCATCATATATCATCATTATTGCCTTTCACTTGCACGACCGAACGGTGTGTATAATAATAAGAGTGCACGTGCATTGGACTAAGCTGGAATCTACAAGCATTCAACTCAAGAGAGAAGACAAGTAATATGGGCTCTAAGTTAAATAAATGATCATGCATATGAGAGCCACTAAGCATTTTCAATATAGTCTTCTCGATCCCCAAAGAAAGGAAAAGAAATAAAAACTATTTACACGGGAAAGCTCCCAACAAACAAAAGAAGAATGGGAAATGTTTTGGGTTTTCTTTTTAATTATTACCACTACAGTAGGAAAAATAAACTACTACTAATTTTTTATTGGTTTTTCTTAAGGTTTAACAAACACACAAGAAGAAGGCAGGAAAAAGAAATTTAAACTAGCATGGATAATACAGTGAAAAAGTATGAGCACCGACATCTAGCAATGAGTGTGTGTAAACATGAATGTAATGTAGGTGGGAAATACGTACTCCCCCAAGCTTAGGCTTTTGGCCTAAGTTGGTCTATTGCCAGGGATGGCCTGGCGGATATCCGTAGGTGAAGCTGGGGTCGTACTGTGATGAAGAAGACTCCGGCTGCCACTAGCTGGCTGCCTCCTCTGGATCCCAAGAATAAACAGATAGTCGTGGAGGCTCATCTTGTGACTCCGGCTTCAGGGCTGGTGCAGGGTTCCGATAGGCTTGAACAGCCGACCACGGAACAATGTGAGGCTCTTCATACAAGTTAAACAAAGAAGGAGCAGGCAAAGTAACAGTCTCAGGGTGATGTTTATCAAAGTATAATTTATATTTAAGCTCCCCTTCACGACTCTTAACAAGAAAATCATGCGCTAGCATACTCTTATAATCTAAATAAGCACGGGGCAACGCTGTTTCTTCTTTGTCTTGTTTTTCCTTAGAGCTTCGGCTCGACGAGCCCCTCAAAAGTCTCTTCATTATTTCTGAAACAATCTGAAATTTTTAGTAACTTCAAATAAAAGTGAACCAACTTCAATAAAATTGATAGCAACAACTCCCACAAGTGCTTAGGGCATATATCAAGCATTAGAACTACTTGGAACCATATAAATTTGACATGCAAGCTCAAGAACATGGTCACCTATGCAACACAAATTTGCAATGAATAAAGCACTAGAACAAAAACTAATTGGACCAATGGAGGAGCCACATACCAAGGAACAATCTCCCCAAGCAGTTTTGCGAGAGGTGCTTTGAGCAAGGAGATCGTAAATCACAGCAAAAGAGGCTGGAACACGAGCTTGAGTTGGTTTTTCGGGTTTGTGCGAGACAGAGGAAGAAGATGGGTGCAGGGATAAGTGGAGGAGGGCCACCGTGGGCCCACGAGGTAGGGGCGCACCCAGGGGGTAGGGCGCGCCCTCCACCCTCATGGCCAGGTGGCAGCTCCCCATGTAATTTTTGCTGATAAATCCTCAAATATTCCCGAAAAAATCATATTAAATTGGCATGGCATTTTGAGGACTTCTATTTTCGGGATATTTTTATATTGCACGGATAAGTCAGGAGACACACAGAAAAATATTATTTTGCTTTATTTCTACTAAATAACAGAAAATATAAAGAGGGTACAGAAGGTTGTGCTTCTAGTTTCATCCATCTCGTGATCATCAAAATGAACCCACTAACAAGGTTGATCAAGTCATGTTAACAAACTCATTCCGATAATCATGGAACCGGAGAAATTTCGAATAACACTATGTTACCTCAACGGGGATATGGACATCCCCAATAATAAGAATATCATACTTTTTCTTGACAGTAGGGAGAGGAAATTCAAAACCTCCAAATATAATCGATGGAACTTTTCCAATAGAGTTGATACTATAAACTTGAGGTTGTTTCCTCGAAAAATGTACAGTGTGCTCATTGCCATTAACATGAAAAGTGACATTGCCTTTGGTGCAATCAATAAAAGCCCCTGTAGTATTAAGGAAAGGTCTTCCAAGAATAATAGACATACTATCATCCTCGGGAATATCAAGAATAACAAAGTCCGTTGAAATAGTAACGTTTGCAACCACAACAGGCACATCCTCACAAATACCGACAAGTATAGCAGTTGATTTATCAGCCATTTGCAAAGATATTTCAGTAGGTGTCAACTTATTCAAGTCAAGTCTACGATATAAAGAGAGAGGCATAACACTAACACCAGCTCCAAGATCACATAAAGCAGTTTTAATATAATTTCTCTTAATGGAGCATGGTATAGTAGGTACTCCTGGATCTCCAAGTTTCTTTGGTATTCCACCCTTAAAAGTATAATTAGCAAGCATGGTGGAAATTTTAGCTTCAGGTATCTTTCTTTTATTAGTAATCCTTCATATACTTAGCATAAGGATTTATTTTGAGCACATCACTTAATCGCATACGCAAAAAGATGGGTCTAATCATTTCAGCAAAGCGCTCAAAATCCTCATCATCCTTTTTCTTGGATGGTTTTGGAGGAAAAGGCATGGGTTTCTGAACCCATGGTTCCCTTTCTTTGCCATGTTTCCTAGCAACAAAATCTCTTTTATCATAACGTTGATTCTTTGATTGTGGGTTATCAAGATCAACAGCAGGTTCAACTTCTACATCATTATCATTACTAGGTTGAGCATCAACATGAACATTATCATTAACATTATCACTAGGTTCATGTTCATCACCCGATTGTGTTTCAGCATCAGAAACAGAGATATCATTTGGATTATCAGGTGGTTCAGCAATAGGTTCACTAGAAGTTTGCAAAGTCCTATTATTTTTCTTTTTCTTCCTCTTAAAAGAACTAGGCATATCAATATTATTTCTCTGAGAATCTTGCCCGATTCTCTTAGGTGGCCTTTAGGATACAAAGGTTCCTGAGTCATTCTACCAGTTCTAGTAGCCACTCTAACAGCATAATCATTTTTCTTACTATTCATTTCATCAAGCACTTCTTTCTGAGCTTTAAGTACTTGTTCTACTTGAGTGGTAACCATAGAAGCATGTTTGCTAACAAGTTTAAGTTCACCTCTAATATCAGCCATATAATCACTCAAGCGTTTAATCATAAAGGTATTCTGTTTTAATTGTCTACCAAAATAAGCATTAAAGTCATCTTGCTTAAACATAAAGTCATCAAACTCATCCAAGCACTGACTAGCAATTTTAGTATAAGGGACTTTAGCTTTATCATACCTATAGAGAGAGTTTACCTTTACTACGTAGTCGGGATATCGGGAGGTTCTTGATAAATAAGTAATTGAGATCATATACTTCTTCAACGGTGGTAAATTAAGACCATGTATTTCTTCAATAGGAGTAAATTCTTAACATCTTGACTTTAATACCTTTTTCTTTCATAGATTTCTTTGCCTCTTGCATATCTTGGGTGAGAAATAGAACACATCTCTTCTTGAATTGGGTTTAGGAATTGGCTCAGAGCTGGCTCGGGAGGTGCCCAATTATTTTCATTTGCCAACATATTATTCAATAGAATTTCAGCGTCATCCGGTGTTCTTTCCCTGAAAAGAGAACCATCACAACTATCCAGGTAATCTCTGGAAGCATCGGTTAGTCCATTATAAAAGATATCAAGTATTTCAGGTTTCTTAAGAGGATGATCAGGCAAAGCGTTAAGTAGCTTGAGAAGCCTCCCCCAAGCTTGTGGGAGACTTTCTTCTTCAATTGGCACAAAATTATATATATCCCTCAAAGCAGCTTGTTTCTTATGAGCAGGGAAATATTTAGCAGAGAAGTAATAAATCATATCCTGGGGGCTTTGCACACAACCAGGATCAAGAGAATTAAACCATTTCTTAGCATCACCCTTTAATGAGAACGGAAATATTTGGAGTAAATAAAGGTAGCGCGATCTCTCATTATTAGTAAACAGGGCAGCTATATCATCTAACTTACGAAGATGTGCCCAACAGTTTGATTCATAGCCATAAAAGGATCAGATTCAACCAAAGTAATTATATCCGGATCAACAGAAAAATCATAATAATCCTGATCAGGAACACAGATAGGTGAAGTAGCAAAAGCAGGGTCGGGTCTCATCCTATCTCTAAAAGATTCTTTACTCCACTTAACTAGCAACCTCTTACGTTCAAGACTATCCTGGCAAGCAAGAACTGAAAGTGCGTTATATCGACTAGAGGGGGGGGTGAATAGGCGATTTTTATGAATTCTTCACTGAGGAATTTGCCGGTGAGGAAATTCCTTAGCGAAGAACTACTTGCAGCGGAATATGTACTCAGAAGTAAACATAACGGGATACACACATAGTCGGCATGATGAAATGAAGACTAAAAGCAGTACGGAAAGCGTAAACACAGGATAACAAGATGAAGACAAAGCAGGTGAAGAAATTGAAGCGAGGAATTTGTGAAAGTCTTGACCAAAGTCTTCAAGCACGAGATATGAACAACATTCAACACGATAATGAGGAAATGAATGAGTTGAGGAAATAGAACGATTAGTTGGTGAAGACAATGATTTGGTAAACCAGTTCCAACTGCTTTGTCTCGGTTATGCGTCTGGTTGGAGCGGTGAGTATTTAAACTCGAGGACACACAGTCCGGACACCCGGTCTCGAGCGCAACTCAGGACACCAGTCCTCACCGTATTCTCCTTGAACTAAGACCACGCAGGCCTCGTCCAATCACTCGTGGTAAGTCTTGGTGACTTCCAAACCTTCACAGACTTGGTCACTCGGCGATCCACAATTCCTCTTGGATGCTCTAGACCTTGGCGCCTAACCGTCTGGAAGAAGCACGATCTTCAAAGGTAACAAGCGTCGGATCCACGAAGGATCAATTTCTTGATGATGCTCAATCACTTTGGGTTTGTGGGGATTGGTTTTGGGATTTTCCTCACTCGATGATTTTCGCTCAAAGTCCTCGGAGGATGGGTTGCTCTCAAATGACAAGTGTCAAGTTCTCTTGGAGCAGCCAACCAACTAGTGGTTGTAGGGGCGGCTATTTATAGCCTAGGAGCAGCCCGACATGATAAGACATAAATGCCCTTCAATGATATGACCGTTAGGTGGATAAGATATTTTGGGACAGCCGGTAGAAGACACGACAGCGGTCGGAAGTTTGGCTCTCAAATTCCTCGGGGCTATCATGTTCCTCCTTTGTGTAGGCAATTCCTGGCGAATTCCTAACTCCTCGATCGAACAAAGTCATCGTGACCGGAAGAACTGCGTCTCATTCTTGAAGAATTTGGTGAACTGTATGAGATTTCAATGGCTTCACTCGAAGGGATTGGTAGGTGTAGGATTTTGAGTTGAGCATCACATGGAAATTTTTCCTTAGTATTTCCTCGACCCCTTTAACGATCTGATGTTTCCTATGACTCAAGAAAGAGAAAATGAAACTAGGAAAACAAAAGTCTTCACGCTACATATTCCTCGAATGAATATCAAGTCTTCAAGAACACACCAATTTCTTCACTTTCAAAGTCTTCAGAATATCAAAGTCTTCAGTCGAAGAACTTCATTTTTAGGGGTCGACTTTCTCTGTAAATATCAAACTCCTCATAGACTTATAGACCTGTGTACACTCACAAGCGCATCGTTACTTAACCTATAAGTCTTCAATACACCAAAATCACTAAGGGCACTAGATGCACTTACAATCTCCCCTTTTGGTGATTGGTGACAACATAGGTTAAGTTTTCAACGGGATAAACATATGAAGTGTAAATACTGATATTGAGGAATTTGATTGCAAGATATAGAAGAACTCCCCCTGAATATGTGCATAATGAGGAATTTGCTTTTGAGGCAATGCACATTTGAAGAATTGAATCATGGAGATCTCCCCCTATATCTTGTAATTCATACACGCATTTGATATATAATATGAAGAATTTGAAATGCATGATGAAATATGGTGCTGATGAGATTCAAGATGCAATAATATTGACTAGGAATAAGCATGCGAATATCACATCAAAAGTTTGAGCTCAAACATCACATTGAGCTTAGTGCTTCAAAAGCATCAGAGCATCAAATGTATCAAAGCACGATCAAAAGTATCAAGGCACCATCGGATTTAAGATTACAACTCGATCCAATAAAAACTTTCGGAAGAACAAGAGTTGTAACTTAATAAAAACGCCCATAGTATAAACCCGCTTGAAGACTAACTCAGATTTCTCCCCCTTTGTCATCAAATGACCAAAGGATCAAAGCGAGGACTAACGCCTCAAGATTTTCAAGTTGATGGAGGCGCCCGACATTGTCGGGCTTGGATGTTGAAGTAGGGCCTGCCGCGATGTCATCAAATCTTCATATTCATCAGTTTCACGCGATGAAGAATAAGAGCTGGCCACCAAATCAGGAACTTTGACTCTCTTGAATTTCTTCGGAGGTGGTGCAGACCGGTCAAATGCTTCACGAAGACCCATAGTCTTCAATTCTTCCATGGAATATACATGATTAAGAACAGCCAGTGCGGTTGAGGGTTTCATGAAGGTAGTCTGATTTTCTTCTTTGCATTATGTGTTGAGGTCATGTTGTGAAGACTTGCAGCAAATTGGCGCTTCACCCATTTTCGATTGCGATCAACCTTCCGATGAAGGCGAGGAGTAACTCACGATCGGTCATCACCACAGGTCTTTGTGGCTTGAGGATTTTGCTTATTTGAGGTATTTGCGGCGGTGTCATGCGTTGCGAAATTGTCATTGGTGGAGTAATATGCAGCCTTGCGAAATTGTCCATCAATGGACGAGTGCCTTCATCAATCACAGTTGCTGCCTTGCCCTTATCATCGGATGATGAAACTGGTCACTTGAGGACTTCAATAGGCGGCAAGTAGCTGCCATGATTGAGTGTCGACCTTGTAGTTGATGAAGATCTTGCCCTTATGAATCTCATGATCCAAAGGCGCATATGGCTTCAGCTCAAAAGGTGACATTGCAACATTGGCGAGTCCTCATGAAGAAATCATGGAAGTTGACAGAACGCCATGAATGATATTGAAAAGCATGTTCTTCATGATGCCAACGACATCTTCTTCATTTGAGTCGTGGCCTTTGATGGGACTCATTGTCTTCGTCAAGATTCTATAAACGGTCCGAGGCACATCTGCAAATCCTTGACGAGGAATTTGGTTCGAGGGCTTGTCCAGCTTCAACGGCTTCATGAGCACTTGCATAAAGTGATCGACAGTTCACGATCGTTGTATGTGCAGCGTGCAGATTTCATGGAGAGGATGAAGAGGAAGGACACGAAGCAATTCAGTTCTTGGTGCCTTGTATTGATTATTCTCGTCATCAATCCAGCACCCATGAATTGATATCTTGACATCTCCGTGATGTGCGGTGGCATAGAAGCGAAGAATGAGTTCTTCATTCGATCCACGAGATATCGGTCAGAAATTCAACATACGCATCATGAAGAACACGAATCTTGGCTCGAAACACAGCGGTGATTCCATATCCACATAAGGAATATGCTCATGGTCGAAGATCTTGTCCTTGTCAAACAGCGAGGAATAGAAGTTTGCTTGAGTAGGAGTCGAGCGTCTTTTCCTCATACGAGCGAGTCATATGGATTATAAGCGATGAAGAACACATGCTCGTAAAAGAAGTCTTCACCTTGAATTTTTGCTTGCTCGAGAGCGGATTCTTGGTTTGGGCAGAGGAATATCGATGATTTGCAACACAACCTCGTGAATCGCGATCTCGTGTTCTTCAGTGAGGAATTTCTGGTTCCTCTCCTTGTGCAGTTTGAGGATCAGCGATGGGTTCTTGGCGCTAGTGGCTGGAATTTCTTCGTTGATGACGATGTGGGATGAGTTTCTTGAGCCCAATTGAGCAGTTGTAGCGGGACCGAGGAACTTGTAGAATCGGAGTGAAGAGAGGAGTATTGGGATCTTGACTTTCCCAAAAGTCATCGTTCATCACTGGTGTAGTGCACCCAATATCCACGTCTTCGTCTTCTTTTCAATTTCCTCAACACCGCCTCTTCACTGTGAACCGAGGCATGGGTGAGAAACAATGGCGGTGAAGGAATGCTTCCACTTCAATTTCTTCATCATTACGAGGTAGCAACAGATTGATTTTCTTCATCGATCCGCTTGGGATCGTGTAATCTTCTCCATAAGGAACAATTTCCTTAGACGACATGGAGGAGAGGGGAATGGCATCAATAGGATTTTCAAGCGAGCTGGTCATTGGCTTCATTTTCTTCGCAGCCGAAGAATTTGACGCAGCCGATGCCTTCCTCTTCTTCACGGCAGCTCGTTCTGCAGCCTTTGTCTTCTTCACTTCATAAGCAGAAGGAAGAATTGGAGTGGGTGTTGGCGCAGGAGGAGCTGAGGACTGTGGAACAGTTTCTTCAAAGCCCGGTGCGATTGCCTGTTTCCTTCGATTTCTTGAGCGCACCACTAGTGGATGCCACAGGAATTTCTTCGGTGGTGGAATGGAGTCATCAGCCACGGAACTTGTGTTCTCATCGGCCGCTGAAAGTCATCAGCGATCTTGGCATGTTCTTCAGCAGGTGAGCGAGTCTTGACTGAGGATTTGCTTATTGCGATGGGGCTGCAACAGTTGTCATTTTCTTCGTCAAATTGACGAATCTCACCTTGGCTCCTTGCCAATCAGCATTGTAAGCATCGAAATCCTTGCTGAGTGCTTGGATTTCAGATTGAGCTTTGAGAAGTTCTTCAGGAGTCAAGTTGACTATGTTCTTCCTCAGAAGCTTCTCCTTTCTGGCTTGTGTTCTCTTTAATTCACGAGCCTTTTCAAATTTCCATTTCTCTTCAGCGATGAAATGGTTCAGCATATGACTTTGACCAGGAGTTAGAGGCAGATTCGGTATGGGAGTGTTTGGATCCTGATGCCATAGGTCGATGAAGTCAAGGATCTTCTTTGGATCCAAAAGCGAGGCACATTTGTTCTTTTGGCTCTAGCGGCCTTGGTCGATCTGTCTCGATGATTTACGCAAGTTCTTCATCGAGTCTTCATCATCGAGGGCACGTTGAATGCAACTGTTTCTTCTTTGGACTTGGCGAGGACGCGTCCATTGTTGCTTTTCTCTTGACAAAGTGGGGCATGTTGAGGACATTGGTGCAGGTGAGGAACTTCTTTGAGACACGAAGCAATTGAGAATCCACGAGTCCTTTGACATGTAGCGGATGCACGGGGAGTTGAGGACTTGGAGGGAGCTGCTGAGGATTTGGAATGAGCAGCAGCAGTCTGAGGCATTTGCCGTGAGGGCGCTGACGGTGAAGCACTTGGCTTGCGAGAAGGCTTCTTTGGCATTGATTTCCTCGGTTTGACCGAGGGCTCAGCGGCAGCAGCAGCAGCAGAATCCTCATTGGATTTCCTCACTGCCTCCTTGGCCTGTCTTGCCAATTTGGCTTGGCGGCTGGACCATTCTTCAGGAAAGTCTTCACCACGCTTGATCTTTGGTGGGGTCGTGACTTGGCAGTGCCGTGGAGCTCTTGGGCATGGAGGGTTTAAAGCGAATTTCCTCATGTACTTGGGAGTAACATAGCGGTATTCCCTCCATTCGCGTGCCCATCTTCTTTCTATCCTTTGTATGCACACTTTGCGCTAGTTTTTGGTCTCCTTGCCAAACTTGGATTCATCAAGTGTGCAGTAATCTTTGTATATTTCCTCAGGAATCTCAAAAGCAGTCATGACCTCCGGTTTCTTTCCTCCCTTCTGCGGTCTCTTGCCATCTGCCATTTTCTTCGGATGAGGAATTCGAACAATAGAGTACTCTGAAGAAGTATGCAGTTTTTCTTTGAGGAACGCTGCAAATGAGTTAAGTTGATGAGAACCTAGTGATTCAGCAGCGGACATGAGTACCTGTGAACAGAGTGTAGGTGCAAGGAATTTGGATAGGTCATATGCGTTCTCAGATGATTTTTCAAAAGAACACGTTTTGAGGATTTTGACCAGTTGAGCCTTGAGGAATTTCACTAAGCGATTAGTCTCAGGTTCCAGAGTTGTATAGATTGAAAATCCGCACAATTGAGGAATCTTGAAGAAATGAATGCTTAGGGAGATAAATCAAGAGCATACAGTGTGTGAGGTGTTCATATGTGAAGATTTGAAGAACAAAAACACCTTTGAAGATTTTCAGAAAGATTTGAGAATCAACGCGAGTAATAAAAGTGACTTTTAATTACCCGAACTGAAGAACACGACGAACAGGAATGAACTGTAGTGAAGTTCGTCACGTTAGATCTCCCACGCCCTAACTTGGCAGAGGGAGAAGGCTACGGCGGCGGCGAAGTGAAGAATTCCGCGGCCGGCGCGAGTACGACGACGATGAGGTCGAGGCAGTGAAGCTTTTCCTCACTGGCGGCGATGGAGTAGCGGCGGCGCTAGGGTTTGAGGAGAGCTCGAGCGAGAGACAGCGACGAGCAGAGTAAATGAAGTAATGGAAGGGAGAGGGGTATTTATAGCCACGGTGAAAACTGTTCGCCCGAAGATTTTGGGACGAACATGCCCCTGCCCTTTCTTCTTCACGCGACATGTGTCACCCACGTCTTGTCTGAGATGAGATCGTGTAAGATCGTGGGTGATTAAACTAATGCATCATGGGATGCGGAGCGGTTTGAGGGTAAAACCGAAAACTTGGATAAGATTTGTTTAAAAATTTCGTTCGCAATTTCTTGCTGTCAAGGACACAAAGTGAAGACTTTGAGCGAGTGTCAATCGAACGCACATGAAGAATTTGTGAATAGATTGGATTGAGTATAGCATAGAGGGGGAAGGGTCCGATCACATTCACTTAGCAGAAATCACAACTTGAAGAAATAGCAATAAGTGAATGCTGTAGAGGACATAAACTCATATAGATATATAGCCAATGAAGAAAAACGACAGAAACATTGAAGATTTTGCAAAGTTGAAGAATTTGAAAAATTGAGGAATTTCAAAAATGAGGAAAAACTCAAATTGAAGATTTTCAACTTTTGTGGTGGCGTAGCCCACCGTATAAGAATGATGATTTCAGACACCGCGTACAATTGTCGAGGGTTACGAGAATCAAATTCTTCATTAATTTCTTCACACTTAGAATGTTATTCTTCATTGATTGAGGAAAAACGTTTCTTCATGTGTTGCACATCTAAGTGATCAATTCTGCATAAGGGTTAGGATGTGTGTCCTTTTCAAAGAACATTCGAAGATTCTAAGATATTTAGCTCACATCGCAACTTGCTAAATCTCTTCTCATCCAAGGGCTTAGTGAAGATATCAGCTAGCTGTTCTTCAGTCTTCAGATGCTTGATGGAGATATCACCCTTCAACACATGATCACGAAGAAAATGATGACGAATCTGGATGTGCTTAGTCTTGAGTCTGAAGCTGGGTTGTGAGCAATCTTGATGGCACTCTCATTGTCGCAGAGGAGAGGCACATTCTTCACGTTGGCGCCATAGTCCTTGAGGTTTGCTTCATCCAAAGCAGTTGAGCACAGCATGAGCCAGCGATAATGTATTCAGCTTCAGCGATGAAGCGGTGATACGATTACTTTCTTGAGGACCAATGGACCAAAGATCGTCAGAAATGACAAGTGCGGATGTTGACTTGCGGTCCACGATCACCAGCATAGTCAGTCAGAATATCCAATGAGATCAAAAGCAGAGCCCTTGGGGTACCATAATCCTAGTGTTGGTGTGTGAGCTAGATATCGAAGAATATGTTTCACAGCCTTATGGTGTGATTCCCGGTGCAGCTTGAAATCGGGCACACATGCAAACACTAAGCATTATATCTGGCCTAGATGCACATAAGTACAATAAAGAACCAATCATGGGCGGTATACCTTGTGATCAAGTCAATACCATTTTCATCGATTGCATAGATGGCCATTTGTGGGCATAGGAATTTTGACTCCTTTGCAATCTTGCATGCCGAATTTCCTCAGTACATCTTTGAGGTATTTCTCCTGAGATATGAATATGCCATTGCATTGCTGACGAATTTCAAGACCTAAGAAGAATTTCAACTCTCCCATCATAGACATTTGATATTCTTCACTCATCATATAGCCAAATTCATCACTATATCGTTGGTTAGTACAGCCAAAGATAATATCATCAACATATATTTGGCACACAAACAGTTCACCATCATATGATTTAGTAAATAGAGTAGGGTCGAGTGAACCGGGTGTGAAGCCATTCTTCACGAAGAATTCCTTCAATGTGTCATACCACGCCCGAGGGGCTTGCTTGAGGCCATAGAGGGCCTTATTGAGTCTGAAGACTTTGTCAGGATTCTTGGGATCTTCAAAACCTGGGGGTTGAGCAACATATATTTCTTCCTCAAGCTTACCATTGAGGAATGCACTTTTCACATCCATTTGATATAAGATTATATCATGATGGTTAGCATAGGCAAGTAAAATGCGAATAGCTTCAAGTCTAGCAACAGGTGCAAAGTTTCATCGAAATCAATTCCTTCAACATGTGTGTAGCCTTGAGCTACTAGTCGTGCCTTATTCCTCATCACAAGGCCATTTTCATCTTGCTTGTTGCGGTAGATCCACTTTGTGCCAATGATATTATGCTTGCGAGGATCTGGGCGATTGACCAATTCCCAGACATTGTTCAACTCGAACTGATGTAGTTCTTCTTGCATAGCCTGAATCCACTCCGTCTCCAGAAATGATTCATCTACCTTAGTGGGCTCTGAGATAGAGACAAAAGCATAGTGCCCACAAAAGTTAGATAAGTGTGAGGCTTTTGAGCGTGTGAGAGGACCTGGTGCGCTAATGTCATCGATGATCTTCTCCACTTGCACTTCTTTTGCAACGCGTGGATGAGTTGGCTGTCGCTGAGGATTTTGATCAGCATTTTCATCAACACCATTTTCCTCATCATGTTCTTCAGGTGCATCAGCTCGACGTTCTTCATGAACAAGAATGAATTTTTCAGCAGATTCTTGATGAGGAATGACATCCTCGGTTGCCTTGAGCTTGATAGCATCCTCGGTGCTGGTTCATGTAACATGAAGGTAGGTGCTCTCTTTGCGAGCCATTAGTTTCATCGAACCGCACATCTACAGTGTCAACAATCTTGTGAAGAACAATGTTGAAGACTCTGTAGGTGTGCGAGTCCTTTCCGTAACCAAGCATAAAACCTTCATGTGCTTTTGGTGAAAATTTAGAGTTGTGGTGAGGATCTCTAATCCAACATTTAGCACCGAAGACTTTGAAATAACTCACATTGGGTTTCTTGTCAGTGAGGAGTTCATAGGAAGTCTTCTTGAAGAATTTGTGAAGATATACTCTGTTGATGATGTGGCAGGCAGTATCAATTGCATCAATCCAAAAGCGCTGAGGCGTTTTGTATTCATCAAGCATAGTGCGAGCCATCTCAACAAGAGTTCTGTTCTTGCGCTCCACCACGCCATTCTGCTGAGGAGTATAGGGAGCAGATAATTCATGAGTAATACCAAGTTCATCAAGATAGGCATCAAGACCAGAATTCTTGAACTCAGTTCCATTGTCACTTCTGATATGCTTGATCTTCACACCAAAGTTGGCTGAAGCCCTCGAAGAAAATCGTTTGAAGACTTCCTACACTTCATGTTTGTAAGTAACAATGTGTACCCATGTATATCGAGAATAACCATCAACAATGACAAAACCATATAGAGATGCATCATTTGTGACTGCTGAATAATGGTTAGGTCCGAAGAGGTCCATGTGAAGCAATTCGAATGGACTGGTTGTGGTCCTGTAGAGAAATCAACAATATACAGATCTCCTCTCCTAAAGCCTTCGAAGACTTTGGAATTGTCAGCTTCCATAATCACAACACAGCGATATTTGCCAAAGACAACAAACATATCAAGATCACAAAGCATTGAGACTGACATGAGATTGTATCCTAAGGACTCAAGAAGCATGACTTTGTCCATGTGCTTATCCTTAGAGATAGCAACCTTACCAAGACCTAATACGACTTTTGCCTTTGTCAAAGAAAGATGATATGCTTCAGAGGTGGCGGTGATAAGGAGCATCCATCAATAGATTCTTGTCACCGGTCATGTGATTTGTACATCCACTATCGAGGACCCATTCGGTGGTTTTGGGTTGATCATCTTGCAGATGAATTAGTGTAACTTACAATCTCATATGCTTCATCGGTGAAGAATATGATGTCAAGTTCATCGATGAATTTCATCAAGCGAGAAGCAGATATAGCGAGAATGAGGGCGTGTGAAACGAAAGTTCATTTCATCATGATTTGACTGCGTCCTTTCAGGCATTATGTCAGGTCCCCAGCAAATTCTTCAAACGTTAGAGCACGTCTGGAGACCTGACCCTGCAGAAGAGATTAGTTCTTTTTCTTCACCACCCACATCTGGAGGGGTGGCAAAGAGTTCATCATCCTGCGAGCACCATGTGAGGAAGGAGGCAAAGATGCCAAACCATTTCGCTTAGCATAGGAGGGGTTAGGGTAAGCATATGAATAAGCAAAGTGATTCTTCGAGGACTTATGAACATAATGGTTTGAAGAATAATGCACATATTCATAGCCCTTAGCTCTACCCTGCAAGGCAGCTTTGTCAGCACGATGATAATCATATGAGGACTTTGATCCAGTTGAGGAATTTGATCCTCGTGAAGAATTTGGTCCATGTGAGGACTTGGATCCATATGAAGAGTTTGGTCCATATGAAGAATTTGATCTGGGGTTCCTGTTCTTCACAGGTGGTGTCATGAGGACATTCACCTGAAGACTTTCAACGCAGCTTTTGGGAACCCAGATTTTCTTCATAGGGGAACCGTTCCTACACTTAGTGCCAACATATCTAGCAAATACTTCACCATTCTGATTTTTGAACAGTTTATAGTTGGAGTCAAATGACTCATCAAAAGAATGAGGAGATTCACATGTAAAGCCAGATAAGTTAGATGGATCAACTGGAGGTCCCTTTGCAGCAACCCATGAGGTTTTGGGATACTGCTCAGGCTTCCAATATGTTCCATCAGCATTGAGTTTCCTCTCAAAGGCAATACCCTCTTTCCTAGGGTTTCTGTTGAGAATCTGCTTTTTGAGCACATCACAAAGTGTCCGATGCCCTTTGAGGCTTTTGTACATGCCTGTCATGTACAATTCCTTCAGCCCTGAATTGTCAGTGATACTAGCAATGTCCTCGAATGAGGAATTAGTGATAGCAGAGGCAGACGAAGAATTTGTAACATTTGAAGCATTTGAACATTCAGGTGAAGAATTAGCAGATTGACGTTCAATGCACTTTAAGCATGGAGGAACAAATTCTTCCTGAGAAGCGCTGATTTGTTGAGCTAGTAATGAATCGCGCTCCTTCGGAAGATCTTCATAACACACTCTTAGCTTTTCAAGATCTTCCTTTCTTTGAAGAGCTTCAAGAGAAAGCTTCTCATGATCAGTCAAGAGGGTATTATGTTGATCTTGAAGGGCGTCAAACTTGGAGTGAATTCTCTGAAGACATTCACCCAATGCTTTTGGCTGATCCATTTCCTTGCGCAACATATTATCACTTCTTTCTAGCATATCTTGAGTTTGTTCTAACACCGTTTGTTGTTTAGTGGCAACACAAATGAGTTTAGTATAGCAGGATTCAATGTCATCATCAGATTCATCATTGTCAGATTCATCATTATCAGATTCATCATTACAAGACTCAGATGAGGAGCATTCGGTTACCTCAGCACCGTTTGCCATAAGACAAGATGCAGACGATGATGATTCTGGCTCGAAAGTCATCGCTTTGAGAGATTCCTTGAAGTCCTCAAACCAGGGATCATGACACGTTCGATGACGTTCATAGACATCAGAGATTCGGTCCCAGATGAGCTTCGAATTGCCGAGATGCATAATTCGCCCGAATTGGTCTCGGGATAGGCATGAGCAGATGATATCCTTCGCTATGATATCAAGTCGAGTGTACTTGCGAATATCATCAGCATTCGCCATCTTGCATAGATCAGTAAGACCAATCTCAGTGACGGTCCACAGCTCGCTGTTCTTTGCCATGAGGCGCTTCTTCATCATGGCCTTCCACTTGGGATAGTCATGACCGTCAAAGATAGGGCATGTCACTTTCTTCATACCTGCGATCGACATAACTAGAACTCCAGGTGGTTAAACCAAAATCACACAGAACAAGGGAGAACCTGGCTCTGATACCAATTGAAAGTGCGTTATATCGACTAGAGGGGGGGTGAATAGGCGATTTTTATGAATTCTTCACTGAGGAATTTTCCGGTGAGGAAATTCCTTAGCGAAGAACTACTTGCAGCGGAATATGTACTCAGAAGTAAACATAACGGGATACACACATAGTCAGCATGATGAAATGAAGACTAAAACAGAGTACGGAAAGCGTAAACACATGATAACAAGATGAAGACAAAGCAGATGAAGAAATTGAACGAGGAATTTGTGAAAGTCTTGATCAAAGTCTTCAAGCACGAGATATGAACAACATTCAACACAAGAATGAGGAAATGAATGAGTTGAGGAAATAGAACCAGTTAGTTGGTGAAGACAATGATTTGGTAAACCAGTTCCAACCGCTGTCTCGGTTATACGTCCGGTTGGAGCGGTGAGTATTTAAACTCGAGGACACAGATCCGGACACCCGATCTCGAGACGCAACTCAGACACCCAGTCCTCACCGTATTCTCCTTGAACTAAGACCACGCAGGCCTCGTCCAATCACTCGTGGTAAGTCTTGGTGACTTCCAAACCTTCACAGACTTGGTCACTCGGCGATCCACAATTCCTCTTGGATGCTCTAGACCTTGACGCCTAACCGTCTGGAAGAAGCACAGTCTTCAAAGGTAACAAGCGTTGGATCCACGCAGATCAATTTCTTGATGATGCTCAATCACTTTGGGTTTGTGGGGTTTGGTTTTGGGATTTTCCTCACTCGATGATTTTCGCTCAAAGTCCTCGGAGGATGGGTTGCTCTCAAATGACAAGTGTCAAGTTCTCTCGAGCAGCCAACCAACTAGTGTTTGTAGGGGCGGCTATTTATAGCCTAGGAGCAGCCCGACATGATAAGACATAAATGCCCTTCAATGATATGACCGTTAGGTGGATAAGATATTTTGGGACAGCCGGTAGAAGACAAAGAACGATCGGAAATTTGGCTCTCAAATTCCTCGGGCTATCATGTTCCTCATTGTGTAGGCAATTCAGATCTTTGGCGAATTCCTAACTCCTCGATCGAACAAAGTCATCAGCGACGGAAGAACTGCGTCTCATTATGAAGAATTTGGTGAGCGTATGAGATTTCAATGGCTTCACTCGAAGGATTGGTAGGTGTAGGATTTTGAGTTGAGCATCACATGGAAATTTTTCCTTAGTATTTCCTCGACCCCTTTAACGATCAGTGTTTCCTATGACTCAAGAAAGAAAATGAATCTACGAAAACAAAAGTCTTCACGCTTCATAATCCTCGAATGAATATCAAGTCTTCAAGAACACACCAATTTCTTCACTTTCAAAGTCTTCAGAAAGTCTTCAGAATATCAAAGTCTTCAGTCGAAGAACTTCATTTTTAGGGGTCGACTTTCTCTGTAAATATCAAACTCCTCATAGACTTATAGACCTGTGTACACTCACAAACGCATCAGTTACTTAACCTATAAGTCTTCAATACACCAAAATCACTAAGGGGCACTAGATGCACTTACAAGAACGGCTTCAATAGATTCGGCATTAAAAAGATAACCCTCGGGAATAGCAGGCATATTTCCATCATCACTAACATCATCGTGTTCAGTTTCAATAATTTCTCTTTCTCTAGACCAAGAAATTTGTTCATCTACAAATTCACCAAGGGGCACAGTAGTATCAAGCATAGAAGTAGTTTCATCATAAGTATCATGCATAGCAGAAGTGGCATCATCAATAACATGCGACATATCAGAATCAATAGCAGTAGCAGGTTTAGGTGTCGCAAACTTACTCATAACAGAAGGAGAATCTAGTGCAAGGCTAGATGGCAATCCCTTAACCCCTCCCTCGTAGTTGAGGGCAAAATAGTAGTTCGATCATCTTTCAAGTTCTTCATAGTGTCCAGCAGATATAAATCCCTAGTGACTCAAAGAATAGAGCTATGCTCCCCGGCAATGGCGCCAGAAAAAGGCCTTGATAACCCACAAGTATAGGGGATCGCAACAGTTTTCGAGGGTAGAGTATTCAACCCAAATTTGTTGATTCGACACAAGAAGAGCCAAAGAATATTCTCAAGTATTAGCAGCTGAGTTGTCAATTCAACAACAACTAGAAACTTAATATCTGCAACAAAGTGTTTAGTAGCAAAGTAATATGATAGTGGTGGTAACGGTAACAAAGTAAAGACAGCAAAACTAATGTTTTTGGTATTTTTGTAGTGATTGTAACAGTAGCAACGGAAAAGTAAATAAGCGTAAACTAGTATATGGAAAACTCGTAGGCACCAGATCAGTGATGGATAATTATGCCGGATGCGGTTCGTCATGTAACAGTTATAACATAGGGTGACACAGAACTAGCTCCAGTTCATCAATGTAATGTAGGCATGTATTCCGTATATAGTCATACGTGCTTAAGGAAAAGAACTTGCATGACATCTTTTGTCCAACTTTCCCATGGCAGCGGGGTCCTAATGGAAACTAAGGGATATTAAGGCCTCCTTTTAATAGAGAACCGGAACAAAGCATTAGCACATAGTGAATACATGAACTCCTCAAACTATGGTCATCACCGGGAGTGGTCCCGATTATTGTCACTTCGGGGTTGCCGGATCATAACACATAGTAGGTGACTATAGACTTGCAAGATAGGATCTAGTACACACATATATTCATGAAAACATAATAGGTTCAGATCTGAAATCTTGGCACTCGGGCCCTAGTGACAAGCATTAAGCATAGCAAAGTCATAGCAACATCAATCTCAGAACATAATGGATACTAGGGATCAAACCCTAACAAAACTAACTCGATTACATGATAAATTCATCCAACCCATCACTGTCCAGCAAGCCTACGATGCAATTACTCACACACGGCGGTGAGCATCATGAAATTGGTGATGGAGGATGGTTGATGATGACGACGACGACGAATCCCCCTCTCCGGAGCCCCGAACGGACTCCAGATCAGCCCTCCCAAGAGAGATTAGGGCTTGGCGGCGGCTCCGTATCGTAAAACATGATGAAACTTTTTCTCTGATTTTTTCTCCCCGAAAGCCAATATATGGAGTTGGAGTTGGTGTCGGAGGGCGACCAGGGGGCCCACAAGGTAGGGGGCGCGCCCAGGGGGAGGGGCGCACCCCCCACCCTCGTGAATAGGGTGTGGGCCTCCTGGTCTTCATTTTTGGCGAGAATTTTTTATTATTTATTCTGAGATATTCCGTGGAGTTTCAGGTCATTCCGAGAACTTTTGTTTTCTGCACATAAAACAATACCCTGGCAATTCTACTGAAAACAGCGTCAGTCCGGGTTAGTTCCATTCAAATCATACAAGTTAGAGTCCAAAACAAGGGCAAAAGTGCTTGGAAAAGTAGATACGACAGAGACGTATCAAGAACCATCTCCTCTCAAAACCCTAGTTCATCTCTTGTATCCAATCTTGTATCAAAACCACAAATTGGTACCTGTGGGTTGCTAGTAGTGTTGATTACTCCTTGTAGTTGATGCTAATTGTTTTACTTGGTGGAAGATCATATGTTCAGATCCTTTATGCATATTATTACTCCTCTGATTATGAACATGAATATGCTTTGTGAATAGTTACGTTTGTTCCTGAGGACATGGGTGAAGTCTTGCTATTAGTAGTCATGTGAATTTGGTATTTGTTCGATATTTTGATGAGATGTATGTTGTCTTTCCTCTAGTGGTGTTATGTGAACGTCGACTACATGACACTTCACCATTATTTGGGCCTAGAGGAAGGCATCGGGAAATAATAAGTAGATGATGTGTTGCTAGAGTGACAGAAGCTTAAACCCTAGTTTATGCGTTGCTTCGTTAGGGGTAGATATGGACCCATATGTTTAATGATGTGGTTACGTTTACCTTAATACTCCTTTTTGTAGTTGTGGATGCTTGCAATAGGGGTTAATCATAAGTGGGATGCTTGTCCATGTTAGGGCAGTACCCAAGTGTCGGTCCACCCACATATCAAATTATTAAAGTACCGAACGCGAATCTTATGAACGTGATGAAAACTAGCTTGACGATAATTCCCAATGTGTCCTCGGGAGCTCCTTCTTCATTATTAGAATTTGTCCAGGCTTATCCTTTGCTACATAAAGGATTGGGCCAACTTGCTGCACTTTATTTACTTTATTTACTTTTCCTCGTTACTATTTATCTTATCGCAAAACTATCTATCACCTACTATTTCAATGCTTGCAGAGAAAACCTTACTGAAAATCGCTTATCATTTCCTTCTGCTCCTCATTGGGTTCGACAGTCTTACTTATCGAAAGGACTACGATAGATCCCCTATACTTGTGGGTCATCAACATTCTTTTCTGGCGCCGTTGCCGGGGAGCGTAGCGCTCTTTGTGAGTGGAACTTGGTAAGGAAACATTTATATAGTGTGCTGAAATTTTCTGTTACTTCTCACTATGGAAGCTAATCCTTTGAGGGGCTTGTTTGGGGTATCTTCACCCCAATCAGAAGAGCAAAGAGATGCTCCTCAACCTACTGAACTTTATGAAAATATTCACTTTGAGCTTCCCTCGGGTATGATAGAAAAACTGCTAGCTAATCCTTTTGCAGGAGACGGAACATTGCATCCCGACTTACACCTTATCTTTGTGGATGAAATTTGTGGATTATTTAAGCTTGCGGGTATTCCCGATGATGTTGTCAAAATTAAGGTCTTCCCTTTATCTTTGAAGGGAGATCCAATGACATGGTATAGGCTATGTGATGATACGAGATATTGGAATTATAAGCGATTGAAGTTGGAATTTCACCAGAAGTTCTATCGTATGCATCTTGTTCATCGTGATCGTAATTACATATATAATTTCTGGCCTCGCGAAGGAGAAGGCATCGCTCAAGCTTGGGGGAGGCTTAAGTCAATGTTGTATTCATGCCCCAATTTATAGCTCTCTCGGGAAATGATTATTCAGAATTTTTATGCTCGGCTTTCTCTTGATAATCGCAACTTGCTCGATACTTCCTGTGCTGGTTCCTATATGCTAAAGACTATTGATTTCAAATGGGACTTATTGGTAAGAATTAAACGCAACTCTGAAGATTGGGGTTCCGACGATGGTAAGGAGTCAGGTATGACACCTAAGTTCGATTGTGTTAAATCTTTTATGGATACCGATGTTTTCTGTGGATTTAGCTCTAAGTATGGACTTGACTCTAAGATAGTAGCTACTTTTTGTGAAACTTTTGCTACTCATGTTGATCTCCCTAAAGAGAAGTGGTTTAAATATAATCCTCCTATTGAAGTGAAAGTAGTTGCACCTATTACAGTCGAAGAAAAGACTATTACATATAGTGATCCTATTATTCCTACTGCTTATGTCGAAAAACCTCATTTTCCCGTTAGGATAAAAGATCATGCTAAAGCTTCGACTATTGTTCGTAAGATTAATACCAGGACCTATACACCTCCTGAGCAAATTAATGTTGAACCTGGTATTGCTATGATTAAAGATCTCTTGGATGAGGACTTAGATGGGCATGTTATCTCTTTCTTGGGTGAAACTGCTAATATTGCTAGACCCGATACTAAGACATGTAGACCTGTTGTAGGCACGCCTGTTATTTCTGTTAAAATAGGAGATCATTGTTACCATGGCTTATGTGATATGGGTGCTAGTGCTAGTGCGATATCTTATGATCTTTATGAACAAATTATGCACGACATTGCACTCGTTGAATTAGAAGACATTGATGTTACTATTAAGCTTGCTAATAGGGATACCATTAAACCTATTGGGATTGTTAGAGATGTTGAAGTTTTGTGTGGGAAGGTTAAATACCCTGCTGATTTTCTTGTTCTTGGTTCCCCACAAGATGATTTTGTCCCATTATTTTTGGTAGACCTTTCCTGAATACTGCTAGTGCTAAGATTAATTGTGAAAAGAATATTGTTACTGTTGGCATAGATGGTATGTCTCATGAGTTTAATTTTACTAAGTTTAGTAGACAACCTCGTGAAAGGGAACCACCTAGTAAGGATGAGATTATTGGTCTTGCTTCCATTGTTGTTCCTCCAACTGATCCGTTGGAACATTATTTGTTAGGCCATGAAAACGATATGTTTATGAAGGAAAGGGAAGAAATATATGAAGTATTCCTTAAACAGGAACCTATGTTGAAACATAACCTTCCCGTTGAAACCCTTGGGGATCCCCCTCCACCCAAGGGTGATCCCGTGTTTGAACTCAAACCATTACCTGATAATCTTAAGTATGCTTATCTTGATGAAAAAGAAATATATCCTGTTATTATTAGTGCTAACCTTTCAGAGAAACAAGAAGAAAGCTTATTGAAAACTCTGAAGAAGCACCGAGCTGCTATTGGATATACTCTGGATGATCTTAAGGGCATTAGTCCCACATTATGTGAACACAAAATTTCAATGGAGAAAGATGCCAAACCAGTTAGAGATCCTCAAAGACAATTAAATCCCAAAATGAAGGAAGTGGTAAGAAAGGAGATACTAAAACTCCTTGAGGCGGGTATTATTTATCCCGTTGCTGATAGTGAATGGGTAAGTCCTGTCCATTGTGTCCCTAAAAAGGGAGGTATTACCGTTGTTCCTAATGATAAAGATGAATTGATCCCGCAAAGAATTATTACAGGCTATAGGATGGTACTTGATTTCCGTAAGTTAAATAAAGCTACTAAGAAAGATCATTGCCCTTTACCTTTTATTGATCAAATGCTAGAAAGACTATCCAAACACACACATTTTTGCTTTCTAGATGGTTATTCTGGTTTCTCACAGATACATGTATCAGTGAAGGATCAATCTAAAACTACTTTTACTTGCCCTTTTGGTACTGCTTATAGACGTATGCCTTTTGGTTTATGTAATGCACCTGCTACCTTTCAAAGATGCATGATGGCTATATTTTCTGATTTTTGTGAAAAGATTTGTGAGGTATTCATGGATGACTTCTCTGTCTATGGATCCTCTTTTGATGATTGTTTGAGCAACCTTGATCGAGTTTTGCAGAGATGCGAAGACACTAGTCTCGTCCTAAATTGGGAAAAGTGTCACTTTATGGTTAACGAAGGCATTGTCTTGGGGCACAAGATCTCCGAGAGTGGTATTGAAGTTGATAAAGCCAAAGTTGATGCTATTGAAAAGATGCCATGTCCCAAGGACATAAAAGGTATAAGAAGTTTCCTTGGTCATGCCGGTTTTTATAGGAGATTCATTAAGGACTTTTCTAAAATCTCTAGGCCTCTGACTAATTTATTGCAAAAAGATATTCCTTTTGTCTTTGATGATGATTGTTTAGAAGCATTTGAAACACTTAAGAAAGCTTTGATCACTGCACCTCTTGTTCAGCCACCTGATTGGAATTTACCTTTTGAAATTATGTGCGATGCTAGTGATTATGCTGTTGGTGCTGTTTTAGGGCAAAGAGTCGATAAGAAATTGAATATTATCCAGTATGCTAGTAAGACTCTTGATACTGCCCAGAGAAATTATGCTACTACTGAAAAAGAGTTCTTAGCAGTTGTGTTTGCTTGTGATAAGTTTAGACCTTATATTGTTGATTCCAAAGTTACTATTCACACTGATCATGCTGCTATTAAATATCTTATGGAAAAGAAAGATGCTAAGCCTAGACTCATTAGATGGGTTCTCTTGCTCCAAGAATTTGACTTGCATATTATTGATAGAAAGGGAGCTGAGAACCCCGTTGCAGACAACTTGTCTAGGTTAGAGAATGTTCTTGATGACCCACTACCTATTAATGATAGTTTTCCTGATGAACAATTAGCGGTTGTCAATGGTTCTCGTACTGCTCCTTGGTATGTTGATTATGCTAATTACATTGTTGCTAAATATATACCGCCTAGTTTCACATACCAGTAAAAGAAAAGGTTCTTTTATGATTTAAGACATTACTTCTGGGATGATCCACACCTTTATAAAGAAGGAGTAGATGGTATTATTAGACGTTGTGTGCCTGAGCATGAACAGGAACAAATCCTACGCAAGTGTCACTCTAAATCCTATGGAGGACACCATGCTGGAGATAGAACTGCACATAAGGTACTACAATCTGGTTTTTATTGGCCTACTCTCTTCAAAGATGCTTGTAAGTTTGTCTTATCTTGTGATGAATGTCAAAGAATAGGTAACATTAGTAAACGTCAAGAAATGCCTATGAATTATTCTCTTGTTATTGAACCGTATGATGTTTGGGGCTTTGATTATATGGGACCTTTTCCTACCTCCAATGGTTATACACATATTCTAGTTGCTGTTGATTACGTTACTAAGTGGGTATAAGCTATTCCAACTAGTAGTGCTGATCATAATACTTCTATTAAAATGCTTAAAGAAGTTATTTTTCCGAGGTTTGGAGTCCCTAGATATCTTATGACTGATGGTGATTCACCCTTTATTCATGGTGCTTTCCGTAAGATGCTCGCTAAGTATGATATCAATCATAGAATCGCATCTCCTTATCACCCGCAGTCTAGTGGTCAAGTAGAGTTGAGCAATAGAGAGCTCAAATTAATTTTGCAAAATACTATGAATAGATCTAGAAAGAATTGGTCCAAAAAACTTCATGATGCATTATGGGCCTATAGAACTGCATACAAAAATCCTATGGGTATGTCTCCATATAAGATGGTTTATGGAAAAGCATGTCATTTACCTCTTGAACTTAAACATAAACCATATTGGGCTATTAAAGAGCTCAATTATGACTTCAAACTTGCCGGTGAGAAAAGGTTATTTGATATTAGCTCACTTGATGAATGGAGAACCCAAGCATATGAGAACGCTAAGCTTTTCAAAGAAAAAGTCAAACGCTGGCATGATAAGAGGATACAAAAGCGTGAGTTTAACGTAGGAGATTATGTGTTATTGTTCAACTCTCGTTTAAGATTTTTTGCAGGAAAACTTCTCTCAAAATGGGAAGGTCCCTACGTTATCGAGGAGTTCTATCGTTCTGGTGCTATAAAAATCAACAACTTCGAAGGCACAAATCCGAGGGTGGTAAACGGTCAAAGAATTAAACATTATATTTCAGGTAACCCTATCAATGTTGAAACTAATATTATTGAAACCATAACCCCTGAGGAATACATAAGAGACACTTTCCAGAACGTTCCAGACTCCAAAAAGGCATAGGTATGTGGTACGGTAAGTAAACCGACTCCAAAACAACTCTAATGGCAATTTTTATCAGTTTTGGATTATTTAAGAATTTTAGGAAGAAAGAAGTAGTCCGAAAGGGACACAAGGCTCCCATGAGAGAGGAGGCCGCCCCCCACTGTAGGGCGCGCCCCCTGTCTCGTGGGAACCTCGTGTGCCCCCCGGACTCTGTTTTCTTGTATGTTACGTATTTTGGTCGGTAAAAATTCATTATATATACTCCGGAAGGTTTTGACCACCGTATCACGGAAATATCCTCTGTTTTTGTCTCGAGCTGTTCTTGTTGCAGATTTGGAACAAGATGTCGTCCCAAGATTCGGAGGGAGAGAGCTACATGGCTGATTATATCACAAACCCAAAAGTATATGGGGATGTGGAACATTATGGCTGGACCACAGAGGAAGAAGAATACTATGATCCAAAGAGGAAGGAGGAGACAAGCTCCGATGAAGAGGACGATCCACTACCTCAACCTGGTGATATGCATGTGGAGTTCAAAAAGTCAAGCCTCCCTAAGGTCCAATCTATCCCACCACGTTTTTTGTAGGACAGAAAGGCAGCACTATGCAAAAAGATAATGAAACTTGAGCTCGAGAATGAGGATCTGAGTGAGGGAAATTTTAGCCTCAGATGCAAGCTGGAGAAGAAAAATGCAACAACTCCACCATCATTACCATCTCCATCACCTCCGAGGAAATAATCAGATGGGTATGGGCACTCCCCTTCGCAACTGCCAAGCTTGGGGGAGGTGCCCCGGTATCGTATCACCATCACACTCCTATTTACCGCTTTATTTAGTTCGATCCTTTTAGTAGTATCTTGATCTAGTAGTTAGTAGTTTTTGATATCAAGTAGTTTTGAGTTTTGCTTTGTGCTCTCTTTATGTAGTTGAGTCCGTGTGCTATCTATAATAAAGATTAGTGTTGAGTCAAGGGCTTTGCTATGTTGCTATGATCTTGAGAAAGTAGAAAGAACAAAAGAGTTCATATTGATCTTGTGGATAGTGATAACTTCACACATAGAAAGTATGAGGCATAAAAATTGTTGAGAGTTGATGAACGTAGCCTTGGTCATCGTTGCAATTAATAGGAAGTGATAAGAAAAGAGGGGTTCACATATAAATATATTATCTTGGACATCTTTTATGATTGTGAAGCACTCATTAAGTATTACATGCTAAAAGAGTTGACGTTGGACAAGGAAGACAACGTAATGGTTTATGTTTTCCGACAGCTCAGTTAAAGTAAATTGTCATTGACCTTCCAAACATGTTGAGCTTGCCTTTCCCCCTCATGCTAGCCAAATTCCTTGCACCAAGTAGAGATACTACTTGTGCTTCCAAATATCCTTAAACCCAATTATGCCACGAGAGTCCACCATACCTACCTATGGATTGAGTAAGATCCTTCAAGTAAGTTGTCATCGGTGCAAGCAATAAAAATTGCTCTCCAAATATGTATGACTTGTTAGTGCAGAGAAAATAAACTTTGTATGAACTTGTTGTGGAAGTAATAAAAGCGACGGACTGCATAATAAAGGTCCACATACAAGGGGCAATATAAAGTGACGTTCTTTTGCACTAAGATTTTATTCATCAACCCTAAACGCGCATGACAACCTCTACTTCCCTCTGCGAAGGGCCTATCTTTTACTTTATGTTTTTACTTTATGCTTGAGTCAAGGTGATCCTCACCTTTCCCTTTTTATTTTTATCCTTTGGCAAGCTCCTCGTGTTTGAAAGATCATGATACATATATCCAATTTGATGTAAGTTGGCATAGGCTATTATTGTTGACATCACCTAAAGGTGAATACGTGGGAGGCAACACAATAAGCCCCTATCTTTCTCAGTGTCCGGCTGAAACTCTATAACCACAAGTATTGCGTGAGTGTTAACATTTATAGGGGACTATGAGATAGTTGAGTATGTGAGCTTGTTGAAAAGCTCTATTATTGACTCTTTCTGATGTGATGATAAATTGCAATTGCTTCAATGACTGAGATTACAGTTTGTTAGTCCCCAATGAAGTTTTTGAACCATACTTGACATTGTGAATTGCTTATTACTTGAGCATAGGAAATCATATGAAAAAAATCTATATATGTTGCTGTTATTAGAATGATCATGATGCCCTCATGTCCGTATTTTATTTTTATCGACACCTCTATCTCTAAACATGCGGACATATTTTTCGATTTCGGCTTCTGCTTGAGGCAAGCGAGGTCTAAGCTTGGGGGAGTTGATACGTCCATTTTGCATCATGCTTTTATATCAATATTTATTGCATTATGGGCTGTTATTACACATTATATCTCAATACTTATGGCTATTCTCTCTTATTTTACAAGGTTTACCATGAAGAGGGGGATGCCGGCAGCTGGAATTCTGGCTGGAAAAGGAGCAAACATTGGAAACCTATTCTGCACAACTCCAAAAGTCCTGAGACTCCACGAAACATATTTTTAGAATTAATAAGAATTTATGGGCGAAAGAAATAGGCAGGGGGCCCACACCCTGTCCAGGAGACAGGCCCCCCCTAGGGCGCGGCCCCCTATCTCCTGGGCCCCCTGGTGGGCCTCCGGCGTCCATCTTTTGCTATATCATCACTTTTACCCTGGAAAAAATCGTGGGCAAGCTTATGGGACGAAACTCCGCCGCCACGAGGCGGAACCTGGCGGAATCAATCTAGGCTCTGGCGAGCTGTTCTGCCGGGACACTTCCCTCGAGGGGAAATCATCACCAACGTCATCACCAACGATCCTCTCATCGGGAGGGGTCAATCTCCATCAACATCTTCACCAGCACCATCTCCTCTCAAAACCCTAGTTCATCTCTTGTATCCAATCTTGTATCAAAACCACAAATTGGTACCGGTGGGTTGCTAGTAGTGTTGATTACTCCTTGTAGTTTATGCTAATTGGTTTACTTGGTGGAAGATCATATGTTCAGATCCTTTATGCATATCATTACTCCTCTGATTATGAACATGAATATGCTTTGTGAGTAGTTACGTTTGTTCCTGAGGACATGGGTGAAGTCTTGCTATTAGTAGTCATGTGAATTTGGTATTCGTTCGATATTTTGATGAGATGTATGTTGTCTTTCCTCTAGTGGTGTTATGTGAACGTTGACTACATGAAACTTCACCATTATTTGGGCCTAGAGGAAGGCATAGGGAAGTAATAAGTTGATGATGGGTTGCTAGAGTGACAGAAGCTTAAACCCTAGTTTATGCGTTGCTTCATTAGGGGTAGATATGGACCCATATGCTTAATGCTTTAGTTAGGTTTACCTTAATACTCCTTTTTGTAGTTGTGGATGCTTGCAATAGGGGTTAATCATAAGTGGGATGCTTGTCCATGTTAGGGCAGTACCCAAGTGTCGGTCCACCCACATATCAAATTATCAAAGTACCGAACGCGAATCTTATGAACGTGACGAAAACTAGCTTGTCGATAATTCCCAATGTGTCCTCGGGAGCTCCTTCTTCATTATTAGAATTTGTCTAGGCTTATCCTTTGCTACATAAAGGATTGGTCCACCTTGCTGCACTTTATTTACTTTATATACTTTTGCTCGTTACTATTTATCTTATCACAAAACTATCTATCACCTACTATTTCAGTGCTTGGAGAGAAAACCTTACTAAAAACCGCTTATCATTTCCTTCTTCTCCTCATTGGGTTTGACACTCTTACTTATCAAAAGGACTACGATAGATCCCCTATACTTGTGGGTCATCATGAGCTTCAACAGCAAGAAGGTAGTTGCTGGAGTCAAGTTACAGTTGCATTCTTCTTTATATGTAGTCTCACCGTTTGATGTACACTAACACTTCCTATGTTTGTTGTTGGACTAGCACCTAGGCGCAAGAGGAAACAAACATCAGGGATAATGCTCGATAGGTTAACTAAATCTAGAGGAGGAAGAATAGAAATTCCATTTTGAGGCAGGTTTAAAAAGGCCACGTGATGCTACAGAGTCAGCCAAGTTAGTATCAGAGGCAGCAGTTGCCATTAGGTGTCATGAACGTATCCTCCCAACATGGATTTAGTACAGGAATGACAAAGACTAAACCAAGTTCAACACCTTCCTCGACCATTTATCTGTAAGTATGGTTATGTATGGAAACTAGTAATTTCATCTTGCTCTGTCCCATACTTTCTAGGTTGCTGATAATGAAACTCCCATAATTTTCAACAGATGAGGTTCAAGTTGGATAGCCAAGATGATGCAACCAGACAAGCTTGCACCCATGTTTTCAAGTCTGCTCTGCGATAGTATTGGTATAACTTGAGGAAAACCCAAGGCTAACAGTGAACTTTCCCAAACATCTCTAGTGGAAAATATATCGGATGAAGACTGGAGGGGCCTTGTTAAACACTGGTCTGATCCGAAGTATCAGGTACATTATATATATGTGATCAGATCACATGTTGAAGTCCTATTTATGCATGTGCCACACAAATCTATCTTCTTGTACGTGAACTGTTCAAAGAACAAGGCCAACCATATGAAAGTGAAATTCCAACAGACGACAGGATCTCGTAGCTATATTGCACACTGCGAGGCTCTTGTAATTAGCTGTCGTTTCACACTTTTCGCTGTACCATATTATCAGATCTATATTGACTTGTTCAAAATGCAGAGGAAAACCCGCAAGGACCAAAAAGTACCTGAACCAGATGCTGTGGAAATCTTCAAGGACTGTCACACCAGCAAGAAGAAGGGCATGACTACACCAGTCAAAGTCGTTGTTGTAAGTCCTTAATCCTCATGCCTTTTAACTACTACTTACTCTGACTTGTGCCTTGAACTGCATGGTTTGCAGCCAATGTCTATTACTCTTTTCAATTTTATACACAATTGTCTTAGCGTATCATTGCACCTTACAAGGTTTAAAAGAGAGGAGTGATGTTCCTTTGATCTTGACCCGTAATCTAGTTCCGTGCTGGACTTGCCCACACAACTTGTGTGTTCTCAGTTGTTTTGTGATATGAATGATGTCATACTATGCTTACCGTATTATAAACTTCGTCTCTTTATCCTTAGCCCTCAATACAATGTGAAGAAATAGACAATACATTAGCGATGGTACATGGTCATATGTTTGGAACCTGGTTTTATTATGTACTTTGCAATAAAATACAACTAATATTTTACATGGGTTCACCAGAATAAGTTCAGTATATAGACCAAAGCTATAGTGTTTGGTTTTGCTGCCTCCTTAATATCTTCTGTTCTGGTACTACTAATGTAAAACCTCAACTTTTCAGCGAGCTATGGTAAAAATGGTGGAACCGCCACCTTTTGAAGGTGGCGAGGCAACTATAACCGCAATGTCAGCTCTTGCTGCAGTGGGTCAAGACTGTCCACTAACAAATGCCAAAAGCACGTTCTTGCGTAATACTGGGTTGGTTGTTAAGGCAATATCGTCCAAACTGCCTCATGATCAAGATATGCAAGCTCAAAGCAATGTTGTATCTGCGCTCCAGACACAAGTCCATACGCTAACAGAGACCCTTTGTGAAACAAGGAGAGAAATTGTTCGATGTCGTCAAGATATGCATGGTTTTGAAACCAGACTATCAGACATTTGCTATGTTGTTCAGGAGCCTAGGGGAAATGAAGGCGAGGGTTATGGTGCTCCATCGGACAATACAGCATGAAAACATAACAGTCATAAAGCTAACACGGGCTGGAAACGGCCCATGTAAATCACGGGCCGTTAACGGGTATAAAGAAAATTACTATTCATTATGGGCTAGAGTCATCGTGGGCCTGTAAAGGGACGAAAGATACAAAGGCCTCATATGGGCCGAGAGACGTCGTGGACCATACATGGGCCGAAAGTGAAATGGGCTGGCGTTATATTTGACGGTCCACATGACGTTGTTGGGCCGATTTCCATTAGGGCCTAATGGACCGTGAGTTAACGGGCCGTAAAATGCGCTATTTGCGAAGAGACCATTAACAGGCTTTTCATGGGCCAGCCCGTTAACTTTTTACCAAGTCAAACGGGCCGGCTTTGTAAGCTAAATGGGTTAGTGGTGGGCCGTGGCACATGTCGACATATCATAGGCGCCTATCTGACCCACTGACGAGCTGACACGTGTTTCGTCCGGCCAATAAGAATTTTACACGTGGAAATTTCCCATTGGTTGGGGCTGTTAACGGGTTATCGGATCCAAAACCCGACCCGATAGCTTAACGGCGTTCCGTTACGGTGGATGCCACGTGTAGGTCACCCCGACGTAAAGCACTTAGGACGCGCGATTTATCGTCATGGAAGTGGACACTCCGTGATGATAATTTTGGTAATGTCATGGAACACTTCTACGACAAAGACAGGTATGACTATCTTGATTACGTCATAAAATCGTCATGGATGTACATGCATGGCAAAAAACGCGACCTACTGTGACAAACACGTATCATCACGGAAGTGTATTTTTTTTGTAGTGCTACGACATCCATACGATAAGGAGGGACAAAGGGGTTGGATGGGAGGCTCACCGGGATCCCGTAGTGGTGCAAACGTAGGCTCGAGGAGGATCGACGGTGTTGGAGTCAGGGACGAACGACGACGTCCGAAGGAGGAAGGAGTGCTCGATCCTGCGATGTTGGGCTCTCCGGCTTCGTCTCGGGGGTCCAGGCGATGAAGAAGACCATGGCGGGGCAGAGGGACATGTCCTCAGGCACCGGGGAGGAGGGTACCCACGCCGGCAAGGACAACCATGGCGATGACGGTGTCAGGCGCGGCTGGATCTAGAGGAGCGGGTGTAGCAAGAGGGAGAGAGAGGATGAGGGGAGTGGGTGCGACAGGAAAGCGGGGAGGGGATCGAGGGGGCTGAGGGGGTCCTTATCCCCTACCGGCGTTGGCGCCGGCGAGGTGGTTGGGCGGGAGCATGTCCCTGTTGTGGTCAAGACAGAGGAGCAGGAAGGAAGGGGGAGTGACCGAGAGGGCAAGGTGGGCCGGCTGGGTCGGTCTGTTGGGCTTGGCCTAGCGAGAGTTTGGGGGGTTTCTATTTCTTTTTCTTCTTTTACTTTTTCTTATTTTTCTTTTCTATTTTAGTTTTCTTTTATTTTTGAATATAAATTAGCTTTATAAAATATAGTAACAACACGTAAATTGGTTTTACTAATTATACCACTGCCACATTTAATTTGAGGTTCAAATAAAATAGTTTAGTATTTCTATAATTTAAAAAGCATTTAATAATTCTTTTTAGCCACTCTTATATTCACAAAAGAGCATTTAAATATTTTACAAAAGTGTTGGGTCACCAGCATAATTAGTTATGGAATATTTGCCACACTTTGAACATTTTATTTTCAATGTTTGAGAAATTTGAATTTTGGGCTTTAATTTGAATTTGAATTTGAACTAAGATTTGGATCAAGCGAGGATTAGCAACAGTAATGTGATGACATGGCACCATTTTGTGAGGTATTACTGTATCTTAATTACCCGGGTGTCACACCTTTCTTACAAAGAGCTTTGAGACGCTCAAACTTGGTGACCTAGCATCTATTCTTGAGGAAAATCGCCTTCTAAAGGCACAATTTGAGAGAGGACTCATGACATGTGCTTAAGGACAAAAGAACCTTAATGAGGTTTTGATCCAACACAATGAGGTGTTTGCCAAGGAAGGGCTTGGGTTTAACCCAAGCACAAGCAAGAAGAAAACATCTTCTCAAAAGTGTACCACACCTCTCAAGGAGACATCTATACGTGAAGGGCAAAAGGAGAAAGGAAAAGGTAACATTGACAAGGTTGTGAGTGGGACGGCCACACGGGGCATACCCACTCCCAACAAACCAAAGGAGTTCATGCCTCCATATTATGTGCTTCATAAGACAAAAGGATGGAGAGGTTTATGCTAAATTTGTTGGTCCTCGTAATGCTTTCCGTTTCTATGCTATTTGGGTCCCTAAGACCCTTGTGACTAACTTGAGAGTTCCCATTGCAAAATGGGTGCTTCTAACCAAGTTGTGAATTGTGTGTTGGTTGACTTCTCTAGTGGAGTCAAATGGGTGACCAATAGTGGATGCACAAACCATACGACCAGAGATAGCAAATTGCTCTTAGATTTCATGGAAGCTATTCAACCATTTATGAGCATTGTGTTTGGTGGAGGATCAAAAGGACATGTACTTGGGTTGGGCAAGGTGTCTATCACAAATGACATGTCTCTTGCAAATGTCATGCGTGTGCGATCCCTTAAATACCATTTCCTTTCAGTTCGTCAATTGGCTTCCGTTGGTTATGATACACTATTTGGACTAATGGATGTGAAAGTCTTTAAGAGAGATACTCTCGAAGTGGCCTTTGTTGGATAGTTTGATGGAAACCTTTACACGATTGATTTCTCAAGAGAGAGTACATTCGTGCAACTTGTCTAATGGCCAAGGACGACACGGGGTCGCTATGGCATCGTCGGCTAGCCCATGTCGGCATGAGAAATCTTCAAGATCTCTTAAAGGGAAATCACATCCTTGGACTAACCAATGTTTCTTTTGAGAAATATCGTGTGTATAGTGCATGCATTGCCGGGAAGCAACATCAATCAAAGCATCCACCCAAGAATATTGTATCTACTTCAAGGCCTTTGGAGCTCCTTCATGTGGATCTCTTTGGGCCTCCTTCATGGGACAGTCTTGGTGGGAAAAAGTATGGACTGTCATTGTTGATAATTACTCACGATACACGTGGGTATTTTTTCCTCAAGTCTAATGATGAGAAAAAAGATCACCTTCATTGATTTTGCCAAGCAATCCAAACACATGTTTGACAAAGAAATCTTGGCAATAAGAAGTGATAATGGTTCCGAGTTCAAGAACTACACCTTGGAAGAATTTCTGTGATGAGGGGATTGAGCATCAATATTCCGCACCCTACACTCAACAAAATGGTGTAGCCGAGAGGAAGAATCGTACACTTGTGGAAATGGCAATGTCCATGTTGGATGAGTACAAGTCACCACATAGTTTTTGGGCCTAGGCCGTCAACACCGCATGCCATGCATCAAACCGGCTCTTCCTGCGCACGATATTGGAGAAGACTCCATATGAGCTCCTAACCGGGAACAAGCCAAATGTCAAGTACTTCTGTGTATTTCGGTGCAAGTGCTTCATTCTCAAGAAGAGAGAACGGTTAGGAAAATTTCAATCCAAAACAATTGAGGGCATATTTGTTGGTTATGTATCAAACTCTCACGCTTATAGAGTCTACAACAAATCCAATGGATGTGT
The DNA here is from genome assembly GCA_021437245.1 of Aegilops speltoides. Classification (NCBI taxonomy): domain Eukaryota; kingdom Viridiplantae; phylum Streptophyta; class Magnoliopsida; order Poales; family Poaceae; genus Aegilops; species Aegilops speltoides. Next base: position 362,964,716 of record CM038146.1, on the reverse strand, counting down.
TGTAGAAACTTGTGACATGGTGTTTGATGAATTTAAGGCTCCCATGGGGGGCAAGTTGATCTAAGTGATGTAGGTGAAGAAGACATGTCTCAAGATATTTTAACCATGGGTGTGGGTGCTATTCTTCCAATGGAACAAGAACCTCATGATGATGAAGAAAAAGATGGATGTTTCACTCATCATCAAGCCACTACAACACCCATGCCATCACAAGATCCTATTGCTCAAACAGAGCCTGTTGTTCAAGTATAAGAAGAAGAACAAGTTTCTCATCATGATCATGTTCTAGAACAAGATCAACATCAAGGGCAAGAATAAGAAAGTGCAATTATTGATGATGAACCTCAACGATTGCAACATGAAGAAGAAGATCTTCCACCGCACATTAGTGATCCATATGTTGAAGATGTGGATGATGGAACGAATTTGAACCTTGTGAAACCCTCACCTCCATCATGCCTAGAGTGGTCGGTCGAGTTGATATTGATCAAATTCTAAATGACATATCGGAAGGTAGAGTCACTCATAAACAATTGACAAACTTTTGTGCTCACTTTTCGTTTGTCTATAGTATTGAGCCACTCAAGGTACAAGATGCACTGATGGACAACGATTGGCTCGTTGCTATGCAAGAAGAGTTGAACAGTTTTGAACACAATGAAGTGTGGTCATTAGTCAAGAGACCAACTAAGGAACACAATAGCATTGGAAGAGAATGGATTTTCAAAAACAAGCAAGATGAGAATGGCGTAATCATCCGTAACAAGGCAATATTAGTGGCACAGAGGTACTCACAAGTTGAAGGTTTTGACTTTGATGAGACCTTCGCTCCCGTTGCCCGTATTTATTCTATTCACATCTTACTTGCTTATGTTGCATTCAATGGTTTTACCTTACATCAGATGGATGTGAAGAGTGCTTTCCTTAACGGTCCTCTACAAGAAGAAGCATATGTATCACAATTGATGACCCGCAAGTATATGGGATAGTTGTAGCCTCTTTCGATAAGTAAGAGTGTCGAACCCGACGAGGAGCTAAAGGTAGAACAAATACTCTCTCGAGTCCTATCGGCCACTGATACGACTCTACGCACGCTTGACGTTCGCTTTACCTAGAACAAGTATGAAACTAGAAGTACTTTGTAGGTGTTGTTGGATAGGTTTGCAAGATAATAAAGAACACGTAAATAAAAAGTAGGGGCTATTTAAATAAATATGCAATAAAGTAAATATAGCGAGTGTGGAAAAGTGGTGGTAGGAGTTGTGAAATTGCCCCTAAGCAATTGACTACTTTACTAGACCAGTAATCACTATCGCAATTCTATTTGAGGGAGAGGCATAAGCTAACATATCATCCCTTACTTGGAATTCTATGCACTTATGATTGGAACTCTAGCAAGCATCCGCAACTACTAAAGATTCATTAAGGTAAAACCCAACTATAGCATTAAAGCATCAAGTCCCCTTTTATCCCATACGCAAACAACCTACTTACTCGAGTTTGTGCTTCTGTTCACTCACGCCACCCACCATAAGCAAATCATAAACGTATTGCAAACCCTACAGCGGGAATCCCTCACACTTGTGCAACACGGAGGGCACAATAGGACAGCACCAATAATAAAACATGCAACTCAAACCAATCATAGCAATTCATCAATCACCGATAGGACAATGGAAATCTACTCAGACATCATAGGATGGCAACACATCATTGGATAATAATATGAAGCATAAAGAACCATGTTCAAGTAGAGGGTATAGAGGGTTGCGGGAGAGTGGAACGTTGGATATAGAAGGGGGAAGGTGATGGAGATGTTGGTGAAGATGATGGAGGTGTTGGTGAAGATCACGGTGATGATGATGGCCCCCTGCGGCGTTCCGGCGCCACTGAAAGCAAGGGGGAGAGAGCCCCCCTTCTTCTTCTTCTTCTTCCTTGACCTCCTCCCTAGATGGGAGAAGGGTTTCCCCTCTGCTCCCATGGCTTGGGAGGGGCGAGATCCCCTCCGAGACTGGATCTATCTCTCTGTTTCTGCATTCTCAGATTCTACCCCTTCACCGTTCCTTTATATCTGGAGATCTGTAACTCCGATTGTTGTGAATCTTTCGCCCAGATCTTTCTCATAAAATTATCTTTCTTGCACCAAAAGAAGAGTGCCAACCGCCTTACGGGTGGCCCACGAGAGTCCAGGGCGCGCCCAGGGGGGAGGGCACGCCCCCCTGTCTCGTGGCCACCCTGGACATTGTTTCGTGTTGATTTTACTTCCCAAAAATCATAAATATTCCAAAAAAATCTTCGTCTGTTTTTATCCCGTTTGGACTCTGTTTGATATTGGGTTCCTGCGAAACAAAAAACATGCAATGACGAGGAACTGCACGGCATCGGATCAATATGTTAGTCCCAAAAATAGTATAAAAAGTTGCCAAAAGTATATAAAAGTTGAATAATATTGGCATGGAACAATCAAAAATTATAGATACGACGGAGACCTATCAGCATCCCCAAGCTTAATTCCTGCTCGTCCTCGAGTAGGTAAATGATAAAAAAGATAATTTTTGATGTGGAATGCTACCTAGCATAATCTTGATCATATGTCTAATCATGGCATGAATATTGAGACACGAGTTATTCAAAGCAATAGTCTATCATTTGACATAAAAACAATAATACTTCGAGCGTACCAATAAAGCAATCATGTCTTTTCAAAACAACATGGCCAAAGAAAGTTATCCCTACAAAATCATATAGTCTGGCTATGCTCCATCTTCATCACACAAAGTATTTAATCATGCACAACCCCGATAACAAGCCAAGCAATTGTTTCATACTTTAATAATCTCAAACTTTTTCAACTTTCGCGCAATACATGAGCGTGAGCCATGGACATAACACTATAGGTGGAATAGAATATGATGGTGGGGGTTATGTGGAGAAGACAAAAAAGGAGGAAGTCTCACATCGACTAGGCGTATCAACGGGCTATGGAGATGCCCATCAATAGATATCAATGTGAGTGAGTAGGGATTGCCATGCAACGGATGCACTAAGAGCTATAAGCGTATGAAAGCTCAAATTGAAACTATGTGGGTGTGCATCCAACTTTCTTGCTCATGAATACCTCGGGCATTTGAGGAAGCCCATCATCGGAATATACAAGCCAAGTTCTATAATGAAAATTCCCACTAGTTTATGAAGGTGAAAGCATAAGAGACTCTCTCTATGAAGAACATGGTGCTACTCTGAAGCACAAGTGTGGTAAAAGGATAGTAACATTGCCCCTTCTCTCTTTTTCTCTCATTTTTTCTTTTTTTCTCTTTTTTTCTTTATTTTTTTCTTTTTGGTGGGCTTCTTTGGCCTCTCTTTTTTATTTGGGCTTCTTTGGCCTCTTTTATTTTTCATAAAGTACGGAGTCTCATCCCGACTTGTGGGGGCTTCATAGTCTCCATCATCCTTTCCTCACTGGGGCAATGCTTTAATAATGATGATCATCACACTTTTATTTACTTACAACTCAATATCTAGTACAAAGATATGACTCTATATGAATGCTTTAGGCGGTGTACCGGGATGTGCAATGATCTAGCATAGCAATGACATCAAAAATGGACAAGCCATGAAAACATCATGCTAGCTATCTTACGATCATGCAAGGCAATATGGCAATGAATGCTCAAGTCATGTATATGATGATGATGGAAGTTGCATGGCAATATATCTCGGAATGGCTATGGAAATGCCATGATAGGTAGGTATGGTGGCTGTTTTGAGCAAGATATAAGGAGGCTTATGTGTGACAGAGCGTATCATATCACGGGGTTTGGATGCACCGGCGAAGTTTGCACAGACTCTCGAGGTGAGAAAGGGCAATGCACGGTACCGAAGAGGCTAGCAATGATGGAAGGGTGAGAGTGCATATAATCCATGGACTCAACATTAGTCATAAAGAACTCATATACTTATTGCAAAAATCTACAAGCCATTGCAAACAAAGTACTATGCGCATGCTCCTAGGGGGATAGAATGGTAGGAAAAGACCATCGCTCGTCCCCGACCGCCACTCATAAGGAACACAATCAATAAATAAAATTGTGCTCCAACTTCATCACAAAGTGGTTCACCATACGTGCATGCTTCAGGAATCACAAACCTTAACACAAGTGTCTCTACAATCCACAACCACCCACTAGCATGACTCTAATATCACCATCTTTATATCACAAAACTATTGCAAGGAATCAAACATATCATATTCAGCGATCTACAAGTTTATGTAGGATTTTATGACTAACCACGTGAATGACCAATTCTTGTCATCTCTCTAAATAGATATAAGTGAAGCAAGAGAGTTTATTCTTTCTACAAAAGATATGCCCACGCTCTAACAATTATAAGTGAAGCAAAAGAGCATTCTACAAATGGCGGTTGTCTATATGAAGAGAAACAGGCAATCCAAACTTCAAATGATACAAGTGAAGCACATGAAGCATTCTTTAAAGCCATACTCAAAAGATTTAAGTGAAGTGCAATGAGCATTCTATAAATCAACCAAGGACTATCTCATACCAGCATGGTGCATAAAAGAAAAGTGAAAAATAAATGCAAAAGACGCTCCAAGACTTGCACATAAAGCATGAACGAAACGAATTCGAAAACATACCGATACTTGTTGAAGAAAGAGGGGATGCCTTCCGGGGCATCCCCAAGCTTAGACGCTTGAGTATCCTTGAATATTTACTTGGGGTGCCTCGGGCATCCCCAAGATTGAGCTCTTGCCTCTCTTCCTTTTCCTCATATCGAGACATCCTTGATTAGACACTACATCCACACAAAACTTCAATAGAAAACTCGGTAAGATCCGTTAGTATAATAAAGCAAATCACCACTATAAGTACTGTTGCAAACCAATTCATATTTTATTTTTGCATTGTGTATACTGTAATATAGCTTTTTCATGGCTTAATCCACTGATATAAATTGATAGATTCATCAAAACAAGCAAACTATGCATCAAAAACAGAACAGTCTGTAGCAATCTGAACATCCACCATACTTCTGTTACCCCAAACATTCTACCAAAATTAGGAAAAACAAACAAGTTGTATAGCAAGACAGTTCAGCAGGAATCATAACCAATTGACTTTCCAGTTAAAAATGTAAAATCGTGCACGACAGACAAAGTTTCTGTCCTGCACCATACAAACCAACAAGCATTGTAAACATCCTAAAGGCAAACCTTGGCACATTATTTTTATAATACAATGGAATTGTACAAGAGGATAATTATTTTTGATGAAAAGTTTCTGTAATCAAGATTCACAAAGTTTCTATGAGCATGAACAAAGTTCAAGGAGCTCTCCCACTTCAACAATGCTTGTCTTTCTCACTTTCACTTTCCTTTTTGAAAAGTTTTTAGGTTCCCCTCTTCTTCTTTTTTAAGCTATATGAAAGCACTCAACAGAAATAAAATGACTCTCTAAAACTTCCGGTTTGTCTCCCTGGCAGCGCTTTCTTTAAAGCCATTAAGCTAGGCATTTAGTGCTCAAGTAATGAATCCACCCGGATCCCAAGGTATATCAAAGCCAATTTTAATTAACAATGATTTGTAATTTAGTAGTGAGCACGAAGTAACATATATCAAGCAACAATGAAGTCTAACTCTCTTCCTATGCATCGGCACGTCATAAAAGAACAATTCATGCACACCAAGTAAAGGCCAATGCATAGTATAAGCAGTTTCTTGCAATTCTATCGTGTTGGAAACATAGAGAGGTGGAGACATAGTTCCTCTCTCATAATAATTGCAAGTAGGATCAGCAAGCACATGCATATTACATTCATCAAAATTATCATGTGCAATGGTAAAAGGCAACCCATCAATATAATCCTTACTAAGTGCAAACTTCTCCGATATAGTGTAGTCGGGAGAATTCAAGAAGATAATAGGACTATCATGCGTGGGTGCAATAGCAACAATTTCATGTTTAACATAAGGAACTATAGCAAGTTCATCTCCATAAGCATAATTCATATTGGCATCTTGGCCACAAGCGTAGTGTCACAGCCCTAGCTTAGTCCTTGCCTGACCCTGCATAAGCATCCTTGCATCATGTTTAAATTTATAGAAACTTGAAATGAGGATTGTTCAAACCCTAGCATCAAATGAATTCAAATAGGCTCAAATAAAATCATTTCCAATGAACCTGAAATGCCCTTCTAAAATGTTCATCATCTTTGCCTTGGTCTAGAACCTCTGACAAAAATGGTGCACACTTTTCTAGGACAACAGAGGGTCACTGTATTAAATCATTAGTTAATTGCATTTGGGCATTTAAATGCTAGTAAATATTTTAAATGTCCAAATAATCCCAAACCAAAATGTTCCATGTTGTATATATTCTAAACATTGGGCATGCACAGTTTGGTGATTTTTGAAAGTGCCTAGATATTTTTAGTAATGCCACAAACTTACAGAACAAAAGATAAATATAAACAGAAGAGAGAGAGAGAGAGAGAGAGAGACTTACTCAAGGCCCACTGCAGCCCACTGCCCAGATTCACCGGGCGGCCCAGCCCACTGGCCTGAAGCGATCGTCTTCAACCCCTGCCAGTAGGCAGAGGCGTGTCGCCCACGCGCGCGCTCACCCCTGGCCACCTCCTGCTTCCTCCCCAGACCTTCTAGCGACGCCACGTGACGCCCCATGGCCCCTCGCTCCTCTCCCTCACTCTCTACTCTCTCCCTCGCCCTCCAGTCCCTTCCCCGAGCGCGACCGAACGCAGCCGTCGCCGCCGACGAGCTCCACCATGGCCACAGCCATCTCCAAGCCTCTCCGACGCGCCCCCGAGCTCCGCCATGACGTCCCCGTCCTTACCACCGAGTCACAAGACGCCGGATGCCCTGGAGCGCCGTCATCGACGCCATCTTCGTCCTTCGCACCGACGGCCGCCGTCGACCGATTCGTCATCACCAGGCCGTCCCCGAGCCCTCTGAGATCACCAACGACCCCGCCGTGAGCTCCTCTACCTAACCCCTCTCTCCCCGCCGTCGTTTTCCTCCTCTAGCCTCGCGGTCCACCGGAGATGAAAGCTCACCGCCGCCATGGTTCCTCGCCACCGCGGGCTGTGGCCACAGAGTTCGCGCCGAGCATGTCACCATGCTCGGTGCACCTCAGAGGCCATAGCACCCTCCGCACTTTTTCGTGCTCCCTAACGCCAAACCCGCAGGTGCCCGAACTCCGGCCACCACGGAAATGCTCGCCGCTGTCAACTCCGGCCATACCAGATGCTGACGCCACCACCACTAGATGCGCGTGAGCTCCAGCAAGCCGTAGCAGTAAACCGCGCTCATAACGGAGCCCCATAGCGAAATCCCGAGCCACCCCAGTGCGTCCCCGCCGCGTTTTTGGTCGTCGCCGGTGACATTCCGGTGAGCTAACGTGGCACAGTCATTAGTGGCTAATGACGCCACTAATTAACCCCCTGACCCACTTACACATGGGCCCCACCCGTTTAATTAACCAGCTAACGAAATTAGTTAGAACTAACCCAACCCGACTGGACCCACGCGTCAGCTTTGACTTCGCTGACGTGGTTGCTGACCGTCCCACTGCCGCTGAGCTAAACAGCCTCGTGTCACCGACATGTGGCCCCACACGCCAGTTTGACTCGACCGCCCCGTTGATCTGCCGACGCCACCACGATGCATCGCTGATGTAATAAAACATTTACTGGATTTATTCTTATATAGGAAATTCCAGAAAATGCCCTAAACTTCTAAAAATCATAGAAATTAATCTGTAACTCCAAATGAAATAAGCTATATATGTAAAATGATCAGAAAAATCCAGTCTATGCATCTGCATTGGTTTCATGCATGTCAGAACACACTAACCTTGCTGTTTAGGTGAAACAAGTTAATGCACCTTTATGACTTCATATAATGGGTTTGCATTTGAATCTTTGGTTCAAATGGACTCATCCCAATCTGTTCTAGCTTGCATTAGCCCAAAACACATTCATATTGCCATGTCATAGCATGCATCATATTGTGCATTGCATTGATTGTGTTTCTTATCTGTTTGGCGGTGTTGTTCCCCCTCGGTAGATGTTGTACCGACGTTGTGATCGTTGACACTGATGAAGACTCAATGCTATCTTCAAAAGTACCAGGCAAGCAATACCCCCTTGTTCATTCTGATACAATCCCACTCTCTCGCTCCTGCTCTCTTTTACTGCATTAGGACAACAACGATTCATCTGTTACTTGTTGCGGTAGCTGAACCCCTTTATCCTCTGCATGACCTGTCATTGCCACAGTAAATAGATGAAACCCACTAGCATGAGTAGGAGTTGTTTGAGCCCTGATGTACCTACTCATGCATGCTTGTTTGTCATGCCTGCTATTGCTTAGAGTTGTGTCAGGTCTGATTCATCCGGGATGAATCAGAGGTGTGTGAACATGTCCTACTGTGTGTGAGCTAAGTGTGTGAACAAGATTTGGTAAAGGTATCGGTGAGAGGCCATGTAGGAGTACATGGTGGGTTGTCTCATTGAAGCCGTCCTCAGGAACTGAGTTCTGTGTTTGTGATCCATGAAACAACTACTACCATGCATTGGGCCGTGAAATATGACCCCGCTCGACTTCTTAATCACCCTTGTCCTCTGTCTGGGAGTTGCAAGTAGTTTCGTGTTTGTAGTATCTTTGGAGGCCGTCTTGCGTGTTGCCGAAGAAGGGGTGGGCTGTGATGCGGTAGGCACATGGCACGGTGTACCGGGCGCCCGTTTGGTGTCTCGGGAACCCTGCGCACATCGTTTGGGGCTGTGAGCAAAACTCCGGCCGGATCTCCTCGCGGATGGAACCCGAATAGGCGATAAACCTGGACTAGAGACTTAGGTGTTTAGGTAGGTCGTGGTCTACACCCACGTTGGCTTTCACTTGAAGTCTGCCGAGCACATGTCGTGTGCAGACGCTAAGTGGTGGAAACATGTATGAAGAAGTACACCCCTGCAGGGTTAACATCATCTATTCGAATAGCCGTGTCCGTGGTAAAGGACTTCTGGGTTGCCCATAACAGTTCATAGACAAGTGAAAGTGGATACTCTAAAATACGCAAGATAAGCGTGAGTGCTATGGATGGCGTTCTCGTAGGGAGACGGGAGCGGATCCATAGTGGTGTATCGATATGGTGAATATGTGGACTCGTGTGCGCCACCTCAAAAGAGTTACTTGGAGTCGTAGTTCAGGATAGCCACCGAGTCAAAGCTGGCTTGCTGCAGTTAAACCCCACCATCCCCTTTGTTGATAATGATGCATATGTAGTTAGTTCTGATGTAAGTCTTGCTGGGTACATTTGTACTCATGTTTGCCTATTTTATGTTTTTGCAGAGAGACGTCAGTCTCGTTAGTAGTTCCGTGCGGACTTCGATGTTTAGCTTGTTATCTCAGCTACAATCTTGTGCCCTCGGCAGGATTTGGTAGTTAGTCAGGCTTCTCAGCCCTTTTCATTTGTAGATGTCTGTACTCGGACATGTTAAGCTTCCGCTTGTGCTTTGACTTGTATGTTTCAATGTTGGGTCATGAGACCCATGTTTGTAATATCTCGCTCCTCGGAGCCTATTGAATAAAATACTTGAGTCGAGAGTCATGTTGTGATGCCATGTTGTATTTGCACATATCGGCATATTGTGTGTATGTTATTGAAATGCTTGGTATGTGTGGGATCCGACTATCTAGTTGTTTATCCTTAGTAGCCTCTCTTACGGAAATGTCTCCTAGTGCTTCCATCGAGCCATGGTAGCTTGCTACTGCTCCGAACACTTAGGCAGGCCGGCATGTGTCCTTCTTCGTTCCTATGTCCGTCCTTCGGGAAATGTCACGCGATGAATACCGGGTCTGTTAGCCCTTACTGCCCGGTTCACCGAGTCTGCTAGCCCGGTGCTACACTGGATTCACTCGTGATGACCGACACGCTCGATGTTGGGTCATGGATGCTGTCCTCGTAAGTTTGTGCCACTTTGGGTTTACGGCTAGCCATGTCACCAGGCTCCTTATCATCCGGATGCTAGCGACACTATCATATACGTGTGCCAAAAGGCGTAAACGGTCCCGGGCAAAGGTAAGGCAACACCCGTGGGGATACCGTGTGTGAGGCCGCAAAGTGATATGAGGTGTTACATGCTAGATCGATGTGGCATTGAGTCGGGGTCCTAACAGTTTTGGTATCGAGCCCGATCGCTCAGAGGATTACCAAGCCAAACTGGTCGAAGTTGAGTCTAGAAATGCTTTAGTTTTATGTAGGGGAATTGATTGTGGGTTGGAACGTAAGGCTCTTTTTACTCCTTATACCTCATGGCCTTCTGATCTGAGTCATCCTCTTCTCTTCTACGGGGATTAAGAACTAGGCCTTCTCATCCATCTATCGGGATGACGTGTTACTAATCCATAGACTTATAGAATTGATAGTTTCAAATCTCAGTTCAGCTTTTACTACTTCTGTATGTTCATAGCTGGTCTCAGAACCTTGCTTTTGTGATGTTGAGTGGTTATGCCACCATTTCTGCAGGACATCTCAAATCTTTTTAAGCATTTACAGCCGTTATGCTGTCCGAGTCATCCCAGGTTTCTAAATAGTCTGATGCATTTGCAAATCCTTTCTTTCCGTTCCCGATGTCCTTTATGGTCAGAATAAGCACACTAACCGATGCGTTGAGGCAATTTATTACCTTGACATATATGTTGGAGCTATTATTATGACCTTAGGTGTTTCAGGGAGTCACCTAGTAATCTAGCAATGTTTAGTGTTCCCGGTGTGAAGATTCTAGCCATCATTCTCGAAAGCATCTCGTGATGCTACTTAGGAGTAGGTATTCTATTACTGGGTTCTTGAATCCGAGATTCACCCTACTTACTTCATGTTGATAGGGTTTGCTAGTTCCTTTAGGTTATTAGTAACCTTGCGATAGTCCTCGAGGTCCGTGGTATTTCCTTCTTCCAAATACCATGAACCATTAAGGCAGAAGTTATTTGCACCAAAAGATCACAATCAGAGTACTCTTGAGGAGTTCTCCATTCATAATCGTGACTCTGCCAGTTCTACTTTTCTGCATGGGTTATCCGGAAGAAATATGTTGAACTTGGTTCGACATACTAATCCATGCATCCACAACCCAGAAAATCAGATGTTCTTTTGAGTTGTCCCTCTTTAGTTGTATCCTGACCTCCGTCTATCAAGTGATAGTCAGGACTAGTTGTGCATTCGTGTTATCGATGCCTATTATTCTTGTGGTTCGTCAAGCCATTCTATTCCGGAATGACTAGGAGAAACAAACTCCAAAGACCTCATCCATTTCTTGGAGTGGTCAAAGTAGTCGTGTTCGCAGATCAAATGCCAATCCAGCTTTTGCTCTGTTCTACCTCGAGTATTACCCCTTTATGTCGATTGTCATGAGAATTGCACCATCCCTTATGAATTCTTGATGTAGTGATACTCCTCACCATCATCATTCATTCCTCGGTCCTTGTGTTGTTGTAACCGGAATGTCGACAAGTGAATTGTGATGTGTGAAATCAATACTCTGAGCAACTCGTTGCTTGGTAGTAAATGGACAATATTTTCATTCTTAGCGTGTTGGTTATTGAATCATCATCCTAAGATTGATCGTGCTACCTAGTCCTTATTTCCGGTGCACTCCTCAATCAATGAGTTAGGATTGTGCCGATCCCTCGCTCTTTTGATCAGATCATCTTGCCCTGAAAAGCAAGATTGTTCCCGAGCTTAGTAACATATCGGTGGTTCGTGATTTTCCGAATATCTTCTCGGAAGTATCATCAGGTTGTTCCCTGACCGTTATGCAGAGCTCGTGATCAAGTTGGTTTTCCTCTAAACCACCCCTTCTCCAAGAATCTGTGTTGGATACCCCTGAGCTAGTGGTCAAGCTAAACAACAACTTGGAGAGTTGGAAGATAAAGCTTGTCTAACTTAGTTCATTTCCAAAGGGATATCCTGTGTTGTGTGTGTGTTGAAGAAAGATGATATCTCCATCGATTGGTCCTCGTGATCAGTTGTTGGATCTATCGCCTTGTCAAAACTTCGATTTGAGTATGGGTTATCGTCAAGTCAAATTAGAACCAACGATGTTTGTAATGTTGTCTTACTCGTGATTGATCCCTCGAGTATATACCATTCCATCTTTTGGTCTGACCAATACTATCACCTTGTTCACATAATGGCGGAATTCCAGTGATATGGAAATTCTGATGAGTTGTTGTTGAGCCCATCAGCAACATTTTATCTCCTCCATAATTCATGATGAACATCAGGCTAGTGTTGGACACTTGTGTAAGCATTATCTTCGTGTTCCGTTCATGAGGTATATGTTCGGATGAAAGAAGTGACTTCCTCTAATTCACGGTACTTGGTGTAAGTTGCCGCTGTAAATTTGATTAAGTCAATGTTGCTTCCTTGGAATCATCCCAAGTTAGTCACACATGTGCAAAGTATACTATGGTTTGGTAGATTAATTACCTCCACTCCATATGTATTCTGTAGTACACCAAGCCACTGATTGATTTGTTCAAGGAGAAGAAGCTCCTTCTTAAGAGTATACCCTATGCAAGGACTTCGATATCCTCGATGATGGTTCCCCACCGGAACTCGGTAGTGTTTTATTGTAAGACTACCATGGGATCATGTTTGTCTGGGACAACGTGTTCACATGTTTGTAGCAGAACCAGCTCATGTTTTGGAGCTTGCTATCGTAGTTCATTTCCCGAGAATCACGCAACGTCATCTCGTCGGTTTGTGTTGCAAACTTTCATTTTTTCTTCTAGACTCGACGAGTCTAGATTATTCTGACACCAAGCAGATCTGAATCTCAGGCAGATATGATGGTTGGAACGTTTCCCAAGAATTATATTATTGGTCTCTCTATAACCGGTAAACTGGATGTCGTGGCCAACACACCCAACTGGAAGACCTATTATTGTAGTATCTTGATTGAGAAAGTTGGCCACCTCCCCATAGGGATTTTGCAGGATTTACTCCTTAGTTGTCCCTTATGGATTTTTGTGCTCCCAAAGTCCGACCTTTACTTGATGTTCTAGATACCAAACCATATCTATGAACGGGATACGCTAGTACATCAAGGAGATCATTAGAAGCGGAGTGCTAAATGTCTCTCGGTCGATCATCCAGACTTTGTCCCCTTGGTCTCGCTAAGGTGAAATATGAGAAAGTGTTATCTTCCTTTACATCCGCATCATCCATCACTATCCCTCATGGTAGTATGTTGTGTTGCCAGGATCCTTGACACGGATGTTGGTAAAACCTTGATGAATATGGAAATGCTCAAGTTCTTGAGAGCACGCACAAGCACTATGTATTATCACCAGCACTACCTGGGATTGCTCCCAGTTTTCTCCTCCATACTATAATTTTTTTCAACAGTGGAACCACCCTCGACTGTTGAGTTATTTCCCAGTTACTAGAATCATTTCCATCATTTGCATGTTGTTCCCAGCTTGCACCGCCATCGTGCCACCCTACTCTGGATTACCCTTCTCAGTAATTATTGATCAGGATCATTTTCAAAAGTGATCCTACCATGGGTTTCCATCCATCTCTGATGATAGGCAAAATCATCCATTGTGTTTTGCTCAACAAGGTAATCCACATCATCCATACTAGTCCGGCTATGTCATTCTTCCGGACTCCTTCAAATGATTGATTATGATTTGCCTTAAGCTGGTATAAAGAGCCTCAGTGATCTTTGAATCAAAGGTAATTCTTTTTGCCACTTAAGGGATGATTCTACGAGCCACCTTCCCTAAGGTGCCCCATTATGGAATCATGGCAGTTTATCCTCGCTACTTGAAACCCTCGTCAAATTGCTTCTTCCGTCCCTCCTGATGCATGTTTTGCCTCTCAGCTCCAAAGATGTTTCTATGTCTCATTCTGTGAATTGATCTTGTGATCATTAATATGATCCTAAATTGCTCGAATCTCAGGAAGATCGATTCTTCAAAAATTCTCCCTTTCTACTTGTTGCCATGTGGGATGTAGTTCTGAGAGCAAGACGTTCAGACAAAGATGGTGATTGAATCAACGTTCTTGTGAGATGCAACCTGGATCATGAAGATTGTGTTGGTCTTGTGCCCCCTCTGTCTTCTTACCTCACGTCTTGAATCTCGGGACGAGATTCTTGTTTAGTGGGGTTGAGTTGTCATAGCCCTAGCTTAGTCCTTGCCTGACCCTGCATAAGCATCCTTGAGGGAGTCCTGGACTAGGGGGTGTCCGGACAGCCGGACTATCATCGTCCGCCAGACTCCAAGACTACAAAGATACAAGATTTAAGACTCCGTCCCGTGTCCGGATGGGACTTTCCTTGGCGTGGAAGGCAAGCTTGGCGATACGGATATGTAGATTTCCTACCATTGTAACCGACTCTGTGTAACCCTAGCCTTCTCCGGTGTCTATATAAACCGGAGGGCTTTAGTCCGTAGGACACAACATACATTACAACAATCATACCATAGGCTAGCTTTAGAGTTTAGCCTCCTTGATCTCGTGGTAGATCCACTCTTGTACTACCCATATCATCAATATTAATCAAGCAGGACATAGGGTTTTACCTCCATCGAGAGGGCCCGAACCTGGGTAAAACATCGTGTCCCTTGTCTCCTGTTACCATCCGCCTAGACGCACAGTTCGGGACCCCCTACCCGAGATCCGCCGGTTTTGACACCGACATTGGTGCTTTCATTGAGAGTTCCTCTGTGTCGTCACCGATAGGAAGGATGCCCCCACCCGTCTTCAAAGACGGTATTTTCGCCAAAGGGGCCTTGGCCGCCGGCCAAACGATCCGGCTAGGTGGTTTTCTTATGACCTCCTGTCCGGCCACTGCTTCGACAATGACTTCTCAAGTAGTCAAAAGCAATCTTCGCGTCAGCTCGGAATCCGCCGAGCAGTTGGATCCAATAGAGCTCTCGTCTGTTAACGAGATCTTGGATCGCATCGCCGCCCCAGGAGTCGCCATGACTACAATCAGATTGGGCTTAAAACCGATCTGAGAGAGATTAACTCTCCCCAGGCCACCCACCACGTCGCAGTGGTAGAGGAACAATGCGGCGACTCTTCGCCTATATTGAAAACTAGTCACATCCGGATTCGCGAACCCTCCATGCCGGATTTCCACGGAGGGACGGACTTCGATCGAGCATTGAACTTAAAATCATGCATCGTTCCGGACTCGCTGGATCATGTCCAACAATCCAAGCTTCCAAATTAGGAAACTCCTCGGGCTTTAAGCCCCAAGATGGGCAGGGATCCGGATTTTAGTCCACCCACCCGCCCAGACATATGCGATCTATCTCTAATACGGCAAGAGCCCGCTGAAATAGTACATCACTATTGGGCCAGATTCCTCCTGGTTATGGACAGGATAAAGGACTGCCGAGAGGAAGACGCAATCTCAATCTTTTGCAATAATTGCACGGACAAGGGAATATTGAACGCCATCGGCCGTCAGAAATTATACGCGCACGATCTGGCGTCCATAGTACGAAAGTGTTTGTGTAATGGAGAGTTTCCGAAAACCGAAAACCAATTTTGGGATAATCGGCCCGAACACAACCCATCCGCAACAAAAGGGTGCATCACACTCAGGCCCCGATGCAAAAACCAAAAGCAAAACCCCATAAAGGGCACGGAACCGTCATCGAGGGATGGCTCAATGGACCCCTGTAAGCTTTATAGTACAGCGGAGCCGCCCCAACACATAGCCTTCGAGCATGTTGGATATTACGGCGGTGGCCAAAAGTGGCGAGGAGCTTTAGCCCCGAAAGCCGCTCCAACAATACCGCACGGTATCAGCGATCTTCGAGACCTTCGTGATCAAACAATATGCTAAAACGAACAATCATGGCCTCGCCAAGTCTACCAAGTAGCAACAGAAATCCATGGAGCGACACGGCTATCACCTTCAACGCCAACGACGAACCTAAATTCGAACAGCCCGAGCACCAAAGAAGATCGGTGCTTAGTCCCATAGTGGACGGCTTTTGACTTACAAAGGTCCTCATGGATGGCGGCAATGATTAAACCTCATCTACGAGGCTCTACAAAAATGGAAATAGATCTGGAGCCGTATTGAGCGAAGCAAGACAACCTTCAGAGGAATAATCCCTAGCCGAAGCGCGCTGCACCGAAAAATCACACTTGATGTGGTGTTCGCTCACGGACAATTACAGATCCGAAGAAGTCACGCCCAAGTGGCCCCGCTCAACGGCGGATATCACGCTATATTAGGACGAGAGGCATTCACAATTTTTCAAGCAGTACCTCATTACGGGTACATGAAGCTCAAAATGCCTGGGCCCGGCGGAATAATCACTCTCAGTAGTGATCCGGACATAGCACTCCGTGCCGAAAACAAGACAGCCGCACTAGCCCTGGAGGCACTATCCGAAGACTTAGCAGCAGAAGAACTCACCGCGCTGCGCTCTACGGTGAACAGGGACGATGTGATACTCGATAAAAGATCCAAGTCCACCTCCTTCAAACCAGCAGATGAAATAATAAAATTCCAGGTCCATCCAACGGACCCAACAAAGACAGCCTCCATTGGGGACATAATTAAACCCCGAAGTAGACGCCGCGCTGCGCGAATTCCTTCGGGAAAATTGGGACATTTTCGCCTGGCATCCTTCAGATATGCCCGGAATCCCACGCAGGTTGGCAGAACACAGCCTAAACATCCTAAAAGGATTTAAGCCAGTCAAACAGGCTCTTCGATGGTTTTCCGAACCCAAAAGACAAGCAATGGGAGAAGAGCTAGCCAAACTATTGGAAGCCGGATTCATCAGAGATATCAAACATCCGGATTGGCTAGCAAATCTGGTAATGGTACCAAAGAAGGACAAATCCTGGCGCCTCTGTGTCGATTTTAAAGACCTCAATAAGGCTTGCCCAAAGGATCCCTTCCCTCTCCCCCGCATCGACCAAATTATCGATGCTACCGTAGGGCACGATTCGTTGTGTTTCCTCGACGCATACTCTGGCTACCATCAAATCAAGATGGCGGAAGCAGACCAAGCCGCAACAGCATTCATCACTCCATACGGACCATTCTGCTTCAACACGATGCCCTTCGGACTTAAAAACGCCGGCGCAACATATCAGCGCATGATTCAAACATGTCTAGCTACCCAGATCGGCAAAACAGTCGAGGCATACGTAGACGACGTAGTCGTCAAAACAAAACACGTCGTAACTCTAGTAGACGATTTGAGGCTCACGTTCGATAACCTCAGAGCATATGACATCAAGCTGAATCCGGAAAAATGTGTTTTCGGCGTACCAGCCGGGAAGCTGCTGGGCTTCATCATATCCGGTAGAGGAATTGAAGCAAACCCGGCTAAAATCCGAGCTCTGTCACAGTTGGACATTCCAAAAGACCTCAAACAAATACAAAAATTAACAGGATGCGTGGCAGCTCTAAGCCGCTTTATCTCCCGTCTAGGAGAAAAGGCATTGCCCCTCTATCGCCTCCTCGGGCGCACCGAACACTTCGAGTGGACGGATGCTGCCACTGCCGGACTCAAAGAAATAAAGGCCATCTTGGCAACAAATTCGGTCCTGGCTGCGCCCAATCTGGGCGAACCAATGCTGTTATACATCGCAGCAACGCATCAAGTTGTAAGCGCGGTACTCGTCGTCGAATGAGAGACAGAAGGGCACAAATTCCCTCTTCAAAAACCAGTGTATTATGTATCCACTGTGTTAACCCCCTGCAAGTCTCGTTACCCACACTATCAGAAGATAGCGTATGCGGTGTTCATGGCATCCCGGAAGCTCCGACACTACTTTCAAGAGTGTTCGATAACAGTGGCCTCTGAAGTACCACTCAATGACATTATAAATAACCACGACGCAATGGGCAGGATTGCAAAATGGGCCATTGAGCTCCTACCATTCGATATAACTTACAAACCTCGGCGAGCCATAAAGTCACAAGTTTTGGCTGACTTTGTCGCCGAATGGACCAAAGCCGAACTCCCTAAAGAGTACGGCGCATACTCCAATTGGATTATGCACTTCGACGGCTCTAAAATGTTGGCCGGACTGGGGGCTGGCGTCGTCTTGACGTCGCCGACCGGGGACACAGTCCAATACGTACTTCAAATAATGTACATGGACTCCAACAACGCAGCCGAATACGAGGCCCTTTTACACGGTCCCCGGATGGCAATCTCCATGGGCATTCAACGCCTAGAGGTGCGCGGGGATTCAAACCTGGCGATATCCCAAATAAATGGAGATTTCGATGCCAAGGATCCGAAAATGGCAGCATATCACAATGCTGTCCTAAAAATGTCAGCTCGGTTCGAAGGACTCGAATTTCATCACATAGCCCGAGATAATAACCAAGCGGCCGACGTACTGCACGCATCGGTGCAAAACGTGACACTGTCCCTCCAAATATCTTCCTGGAGCCGCTCTTCAAGCCATCCGTACTATGGGAAGAGGAGTCCGGAAATGACAAACCGGAAACAACCGCGCCAACCGGCGATTCAGCCGATGACATAACACCTTCAGCCCACGACATAATGGTGGTAATCGCCCCGTGGACAGAACCTTTCCTAGCCTATTTGCTCAGACAGGAACTTCCCAAAGACCAAAATGAGGCCCGCTGCATAGTCCGGCGATCGAAAGCCTACAAGGTCCATGAGGGAGAACTTTATAAGAAAAGTACAACCGGAGTCCTTCAAAGGTGTATCTCCGAAGAGGAAGGCGAAACCTCCTGGCTGAAATTCATGCCGGACTAGGCGGACACCACGCAGCAGCCCGGGCCCTTGTAGGAAAGGCACTCCGTACAAGATTTTATTGGCCGACGGCCCGGGCAGATGCCCAGGACTTAGTCCAGAGATGCGTCGGTTGTCAGCTCTTTTCTAATCAGAGCCATATGCCACCCACCGCCCTCAAAACCATACCCATTACCCGTTTGTTATGTCCGGGGCTTGATATGGTTGGACCCCTTAAAGGGGGAACCCACAAGCAAAGGTATCTATTGGTCATGGTGGATAAATTCACCAAATGGATAGAGGCCAAACCGGTCAAAACGGCAGAGTCCGGACCAGTGATAGACTTCATATCCGGGGTCGTACACCGTTACGGTGTCCCCCACAGTATCATCACCGACAACGGCACAAACTTCACGGCCGACGAGGTTAAATCATGGTGCAAAAATATGGGCATCAAGCTCGACTATGCTTCAGTCTATCACCCTCAAACCAACGGTCAAGTGGAACGAGCGAATGGTCTAATAATGAGCGGCATTAAACCCAGACTAGTGCGGTCACTTACTAAATCCGACACGCACTGGGTTGAGGAGCTCGACTCCGACTGGGGCTGCGGACAACGCCTAACCGTACTACCGGATTCACACCATTTTTATGGTATACGGCGCAGAGGCAGTCCTGCCCTGCGACATAATTCATGACTCACCTCGAGTGCGCATGTACGAAGAAAGAGAAGCCGAGTTGGATCGGCAGGACAGCTTGGACACATTGGAGGAAGAACGCGACGTCGCCAAGGCTCGTTCCGCATTTTATCAGCAGCAGGCCCGAAGATATCAAAGCAGAGAAGTACGGGCCAAGACTTACAACCTTGGCGAACTAGTTCTACGCCTGCCGGACAAGAAAAAGGACAAGCTCAAGCCCAAATGGGAGGGCCCCTTCATTATCGATCAAGTCGACGATCGGGGCCTACCGTCTTGAAATGCGTCGGATAACCGACTCGAGCGAACCCATGGAACGCAGCCCGCCTCAAGATTCTATGCCTAGCGCGGACTAAGAGTTCGCCCCTTCCTCCGCTCAAATTTTCACACTTGGCTGTATTTTGTTTCTCTTTCCTCTCATAACTTTTTACTAGAACGCCCTAAGGGCCTACTTTCGCATTGTTCAGATACACTTGATGTGCCATCCGCACTCATTATACCCGGGGCTTCTTTTCCGAAGCTTAATTATAAGGGTTTCATGCCCAAAGACATGTGTCAAGCTTCCACATGTACCTTTTATTCACCATTATATGCATCGATATGACTTAAGTTTTGGCCAAGCTGGGTTGCCTGGCTCCTGTGCTTACCCCTACGTTCCCGATTGTTCGGCTAGGAGGTAAAGGGAGCACCTCTGCGATTGCTACTGCCGGGTCATGTGTACCTCAGACTGGGTGAAGCCGAAAGCTAGCGTTCTTAAGGGAATATTCGGTCGGCGACTTAAAAGATGATTTTTTACCTACTCATTTATCCTCCCCCAGATGTTTTTCTGCTTTTTTCGAAGTTCGGACATGCACTTTAGGGCATGCCTCCCAGGGAAAGGAACCCTTAACGGAACTATTCTCCCTGGAAGATGTTTCTTACTAACCATGTAATATAACATAACTAGTTGGGCACTTGTCTGATAAAGCACTAATGACCCCTACGCTTGGGTCTCCATGCATACCCCGGTTGTTCCTTAACCGAAAAGGTATTCGGACACACTCCAGACTCTAGGGTCCCAAGGTTGAAGCGAAAAGGTCGGCAAAGACAAACGATCTACAATCCGGCTAGAAGGCATTTCACATGTCACTTTAAAGGAAAACATACATTGTCAAATTTACTGATTGTATTCCTCCTCAATCCCGTCTAACAGGCTGTCTAACTTACAGTCCCGTTGGGAAAATTTAGCAGCCAACTCTACTTGGCTATATACTAAACTCACAGGATCTCCTTCCCATCGGCCCCACCGTCCAACTTCGCCATGTGGTTGGGATCCGCCTTCTTGTAACGCGTCTTCACCATGGCCCAAGCCTCCTCGGCACCTTGACGGCAAGCGAAATCTTCCACAAGCGAAGCGCTGCCAAGACTCCTAAAGCTTCTCCATAAGCTCCCCAAGGCCCTCGGGTAGGGAGAGGGCTGGCCATAAAGCCTGGACGACGCCGTTCATTGCCTGCCGAACTCATTCGAGCAGTTGCAACAGCTCGGGAAGTTGATCACCCGTTGATATGGGCATCTCCTTCGCAGGGCGACCTATGAGTATACCTACAAGACATATTGTGTCAATTTACTTCCTCACCGAACTCTTCTTTTCAAAGGAGTCCTCTCAAGCACTTACTATAAATGCCGCGCGGTTGCTGATTCTCCTTGCTTGAGCTGGACAGCCCTGCTCGGCGCCTTTCAGCTCTTCCCCGAGCTTGGCGTTGGCATCCTGGAGCTGGTTCCTTTCTTGCTGCACCCTATTCAGCACCCTCTCGCCGGCCTTTAGCTGGCGCAGTAATTCTTGCCTGTCCGGATCTTGTCCGGCGGCACCTGCAATGTCACTATTAGACTTGCGCGCATGCTACACAGCGCTTATATTTATTAATAAAAGTGTGTTACCAGGAGGGGCCTCTGATCTCCTCCTGCGGCAGCAAGTCTTGACCTCAAGTTGGGCCTTGCATTCTTGCAGCTCCCGGGACAATTTGGGCATTCTTCTCGGTAAGAGCCTGCGTTTCAAATGATCCTTAAATCAGTTAACATAACTACTTTAAGTCTCGGGGGCTACTGGTATATATAACCATTAAAATTCCCTCACCCGTATGTCTTTCACATACTGCTCCGTGGCTCTGGTAAAACCATCTTGAGCGGCACGGAGGTGCGCGTCCCCTGTGTTAAAGGCGTTCAATGCCTCAGGGGAGAAGCACGCTTCATGAAACACTGTCCGGCGGCGCCTATGGTTCATGGCGCTCTCCACCTCAGACTTGGTGGCGGATAGTCTGTTGGTGTCCTCCGTTGGAGGAGGATCCGGCCCGTGTCTTGTGCTTGCCTCCCCCTCCAGGCCGGGCGCTGGAGCCTGGCCGGTGTAGGTTGGATCAGCAACTTCCGCACCCGCAGTCCGGCGAGCGCTTTTTCTCCTATAAAGATCATGAGCACTCAGACGCTTCCTAGGAACGTTGCTCTAAAAATTTAAATACGAGCTATACCTTTGCGGCGACGTTTCAGTCCGTGCCATGCTCCTTTTCCGCCTACTGGTCCGGAGTGACCTTTGTTGGTCAGCCGCCGCGGGCTCGGCTTCCTGCCTTGAAGGCGCTTCCTGTAAAACACCATCGTTCGCGAAGGTCAGAAATGGGCAAGGAAGAGATAATGGTGTCCGGACCTCGGTCACAGTCACCTGGGAAGCCGGATACAGTCCGGGGTAGTCCACTGTAATGGCGACCAAAGCATTGTCCATGCTGAGCTGGTGAAACACCCCGTCGATCAGCTCCACCTTGATGTCCGGATCCTCTTCGGAGGCCGGATCCAGGGATCTTTCTGGATCCTCGGGTTGCGGAGCGGGACTTACCATGTCCTCCACAGTCCGGCGTAGATCCTGCGCCGAAGACATAATGTAAGAAGCCAAAACTTCGAAAGCATGGGTTGAGCCCTTAAAAGTGTTAAACTACCCAGCCTCTAGGGCTGTTCATGGAAAACCCATTCAAAGGGTTCGTTCAAGGAAGTCCTCCTTCTCCCCTTGTACAGTTGGATAGGATCTGCACGGATCCTCGGTCGAATCCGCCCTTCGCGCCATGACGGTGGCATCGTCTTCCTCGTTGAAATCCCACATGGGATGGCCTCTGTATTGCAATGGCTGTACTCCCCGCATGATGCATGTCGCCATGACTCCGATCATGGTCAACCCGGAATGGGCCAGTAATCTTATTCGGCCCATCAAGTAATGGACGCTCTTGTCTTCCTCCAATCGGGGGCTCCGTGGGCGCCAGCTGAGGCGTTTCTTCACAGGAGCAGCACTAAACTCCGGGAGGCCAATCCGGACAGGGTCCGGCAGCGGAGCGTCTCCTATGCAAAACCACTCTGAAGGCCAGTCTTCGGACGCCTTCTTGGGAGTACGGATGGGTATCGGTCCCGGCAATCGCCATATTTGGCGCCGCCCACTTGATATATGGATCCCTCGTGAGAAGCGAGTGCGAGGCGAACAGCCTCTTCCACAATGCAAAATGGGGTTCGATGCCCGGGAATAGCTCGAAGAGCTACGTAGCTGCGATATGCGGAGGAGGAGGCGTAAGGTGGTGGAGCTGGAGTCCGTAGAACTCCGAGCCCGCGGAGAAACGGATGTATTGGGAATCCGAGTCCCCTTATCAGATAAGGGACGAAGCATACCCGCTCCCCTTTATTGGGACTTGGGGTAGGCTCCGCTTGCCTCCCACCTTGGTAGGTGACCAGCCCGGATCGAACCGGGACCATGAAGGCCGGAGGGAGATATCCCCCCGCTTGGAGCTTCACTAGCTCGTTGTGTGGAACAGAGCACCTCCTCCAATCCCCTGGCGGTGGGCTGGGAGCGCGAGAAGAGCAGGCGCGTCGACGGTCCATGATGGAATGGATTTTTAGGTCAAGGGTGCTCTGATGAAGTATTCGCGGAAGGAAGATGGTGTGGTTTGGATCTGGATTTTTGCCTCTTTTGTAGGCGGATGACTCGCACGACTAGGGGGTGGAACGTAAAAGACACCCTGGCTTTTCACATTCGTGCGACGCGTGGAAGAAGGCCATTATCAGGCGTAGAAGCCGAGAAACACAGTATTTATGATGAAGTCGGACACTGTTCGGCAGGTACATGGAACTTGAAGGGAGAACCCGCCTTGCAACGCCGAAGACTATATACGCACTGGACTTATCGTCATTGAAGCCTGGTTCGGAGACTACCGAGGAGTCTGGACTAGGGGTGTCCGGACAGCGGACTATCATCGTCCCACGGACTCCAAGACTACGAAGATACAAGATTGAAGACTCCGTCCCGTGTCCGGATGGTACTTTCCATGGCGTGGAAGGCAAGCTTGGCGATACGGATATGTAGATTTCCTACCATTGTAACCAACTCTGTGTAACCCTAGCCTTCTCCGGTGTCTATATAAACCGGAGGGCTTTAGTCCGTAGGACACAACATACATTACAACAATCATACCATAGGCTAGCTTTAGGGTTTAGCCTCCTTGATCTCGTGGTAGATCCACTCTTGTACTACCCATATCATCAATATTAATCAAGCGGGACGAGGGTTTTACCTCCATCGAGAGGGCCGAACACAGGTAAAACATCGTGTCCCTTGTCTCCTGTTACCATCCGCCTAGACGCACATTTCGGGACCCCCTACCCGAGATCCGCCGGTTTTGACACCGACAATCCTTGCATCATGTTTAAATTTATAGAAACTTGAAATGGGGATTGTTCAAACCCTAGCATCAAATGAATTCAAATAGGCTCAAATAAAATCATTTCCAATGAACCTGAAATGACCTTCTAAAATGTTCATCATCTTTGCCTTGGTCTAGAACCTCTGACAAAAATGGTGCACACTTTTCTAGGACAACAGAGGGTCACTGTATTAAATCATTACTTAATTGCATTTGGGCATTTAAATGCTAGTAAATATTTTAAATGTCCAAATAATCCCAAACCAAAATGTTCCATGTTGTATATATTCTAAACATTGGGCATGCAAATTTGGTGATTTTTGAAAGTGCCTAGATATTTTTAGTAATGCCACAAACTTACAGAACAAAAGATAAATAGAAACAAGAGAGAGAGAGAGAGAGAGAGAGAGAGAGAGAGAGATAGAGAGAGAGAGAGAGAGAGAGAGAGAGACTTACCTGGCATCCACCTGGCAGCCCACCTGGCCCAGTTCCAGCCGGCGGCCCAGCCCACTGGCCTGAAGCGGTCGTCGTCAACCCCTGCCAGTAGGCATAGGCGTGACGCCCGCGCGCGCGCTTACCCCTGGCCACCTCCTGCTTCCTCCCCGGACCTTCTAGCGATGCCACGTGACGCCCCGTGGCCCCTCGCTCCTCTCCCTCACTCTCTGCTCTCTCCCTCGCCCTCCAGTCCCTTCCCCGAGCGCGACCGAATGCAGCCGTCGCTGCTGACGAGCTCCACCATGGCCACAGCCATCTCCGTGTTGGGGAACGTAGTAATTTCAAAATTTCCTATGCACACGCAAGATCATGGTGATGCATAGCAACAAGAGGGGAGAGTGTTGTCTATGTACCCTCGTAGACCGAAGTAGAAGCGTTGACGCAACGTAGAGGAAGTAGTCGTACGTCTTCCCGGTTCAACCGATCCAAGCACCGTTACTCCGGCACCTCCGAGTTCTTGACATACGTACAGCTCGATGACGCACCCCGGGCTCCTATCCAGCAGAGCTTCAGGGAGGAGTTCCGTCAGCACGACGGCGTGGTGAAGATCTTGATGTTCTACCCTCGCAGGGCTTCGCCTAAGAACCGCTACAATATGACCGAGGTGTAATATCGTGGAGGGGGCACCGCACACGGCTAAGGAACGATCACGAAGATCAACTTGTGTGTCTATGGGGTGCCCCCTACCCCCGTATATAAAGGAGTGGAGGAGGTGAGGGCCGGCCCTCTTCTATGGCGCGCCCTAGGGGAGTCCTACTCCCACCGGGAGTAGGATTCCCCCTTTCCTAGTCCAACTAGGAGTCCTTCCATGTATTAGGAGTAGGAGACAAGGAAGGGGAAGAGAGAAGGGAAGGAAGGAGGGTGCGGCCCCTCCCCCTAGCCCAATTTGGACTAGGCCATGGGGGCGTCTGCGGCCTGCCCTAGGCAGCCCTCTCTCTTTCCCCTTGAGGCCCAATAAGGCCCAATACTTCTCCCGGCGAATTCCGTAACTCTCGGTACTCGAAAAATACCGAATCACTCGGAACCTTCTGAACTCCGAATATAGTCGCCCAATATATCGATCTTTACGTCTCGACCATTTGAAACTCCTCGTCATGTCCCGATCTCATCCGGGACTCTGAACTCCTTGGTACATCAAAACTCATAAACTCATAATATAAGCGTCATCGAAACCTTAAGCGTGCGGACCCTACGGGTTCGAGAACTATGTAGACATGACCTAGAACTATTCTCGGTCAATAACCAATAGCGGGACCTGGATGCCCATATTGGCTCCTACATATTCTACGAAGATCTTTATCGGTCAAACCGCATAACAACATACGTTGTTCCCTTTGTCATCGGTATGTTACTTGCCCGAGATTCGATCGTCGGTATCCAATACCTAGTTCAATTTCGTCACCGGCAAGTCTCTTTACTCGTTCTGTAATGCATCATCCCGTAACCAACTCATTGGTTACATTGCTTGCAAGGCTTATAATGATGTGCATTACCGAGAAGGCCCAGAGATACCTCTCCGACAATCGGAGTGACAAAACCTAATCTCGAAATACGCCAACGCAACATGTACCTTCGGAGACACCTGTAGTAATCCTTTATAATCACCCAGTTACATTGTGACGTTTGGTAGTACCCAAAGTGTTCCTCCGGTAAACGGGAGTTGCATAATCTCATAGTTACAGGAACAGATATAAGTCATGGAGAAAGCAATAGCAACATACTAAACGATCGGGTGCTAAGCTAACAGAATGGGTCATGTCAATCAGATCATTCAACTAATGATGTGATCCCGTTAATCAAATAACAACTCTTTGTCCATGGTTAGGAAACATAACCATCTTTGATTAACAAGCTAGTCAAGTAGGGGCATACTAGTGACACTCTGTTTGTCTATATATTCACACATGTATTATGTTTCCGGTTAATACAATTCTAGCATGAATAATAAACATTTATCATGATATAAGGAAATAAATAATAACTTTATTATTGCCTCTAGGGCATATTTCCTTCAGTCTCCCACTTGCACTAGAGTCAATAATCTAGATCACATCACCATGTGATTAACATCGATAATTCACATCATCATGTGATTAACACCCATAGTTCACATCGCCATGTGACCAACACCCAAAGGGTTTACTAGATTCAGTAATCTAGTTCACATCGCTATGTGATTAACACCCAAAGAGTACTAAGGTGTGATCATGTTTTGCTTGTGAGAGAATCTTAGTCAGCGGGTCTTTCACATTCAGATCCGTTATGTATTTTGCAATTTTCTATGTCTACAATGCTCTGCGGAGCTACTCTAGCTAATTGCTCCCACTTTCAATATGTATCTAGATCGAGACTTAGAGTCATCCGGATCGGTGTCAAAACTTGCATCGACATAACCCTTACGACGAACCTTTTGTCACTTCCATAATCGAGAAACATATCCTTATTCCACTAAGGATAATTTTGACCGCTGTCGATGATCTACTCCTAGATCACTATTGTACTCCTTGACAAACTCGGTGCAGGGTATACAATAGATCGGTACACAACATGGCATACTTTATAGAACCTATGGCCAAGGCATAGGGAATGACTTTCATTCTCTTTCTATCTTCTGCTGTGGTCGGGTTTTGACTCTTACTCAATTTCACACCTTGTAACACAGGCAAGAACTCTTTCTTTGACTGTTCCAGTTTGAACTACTTCAAAATCTTGTCAAGGTATGTACTCATTGAAAAAACTTATCAAGAGTCTTGATCTATCTCTATAGATCTTGATGCTCAATATGTAAGCAGCTTCACCAAGGTCTTTCTTTGAAAAACTCCTTTCAAACACTCCTTTATGCTTTGCGGAATAATTCTACATTATTTTCGATCTACAATATGTCATACACATATACTTATTAGAAATGTTGTAGTGCTCCCACTCACTTTCTAGTAAATACAGGCTTCACAGCAAGTCTGTATAAACTATATGCTTTGATCAACTTATCAAAGCGTATATTCCAACTCCGAGATGCTTGCACCAGTCCATAGATGGATCGCTGGAGCTCGCACATTTTGTTAGCACCTTTAGGATTGACAAAACCGTCTGGTTGCATCATATACAACTCTTCTTTAATAAATCCATTAAGAAATGCAGTTTTGACATCCTTCTGCCAGATTTCAAAAAATGTGGCAATTGCTAACATGATTTGGACAGACTTAAGCATCGCTACGAGTGAGAAAATTTCATCGTAGTCAACACCTTGAACTTTGTCAAACCTTTTTCGACAAGTCTAGCTTTGTAGATAGTAACACTACTATCAACGTCCGTCCTCCTCTTGAAGATCCAGTTATACAATATGGCTTGCCGATCATCGGGCAACTCCACCAAAGTCCACACTTTGTTCTCATACATGGATCCCATCTCAGATTTCATGGCCTTAAGCCATTTTGCGGAATCTGGGCTCATCATCGCTTCCTCATAGTTCGTATGTTCATCATGGTCTAGTAACATGACTTCCAGAACAGGATTACCGTACCACTCTGGTGCGGACCGTACTTTGGAAGACCTACGAGGTTCTGTAGTAACTTGATCTGAAGTTTCATGATCATCATCATTAGCTTCCTCACTAATTGGTGTAGAAATCACTGGAACTGATTTCAGTGATGACCAATTTTCCAATTCGGGACAAGGTACAGTTACCTCATCAAGTTCTACTTTTCTCCCACTCACTTCTTTTGAGAGAAACTCCTTCTCTAGAAAGGATCCATTCTTAGAAACGAATATCTTGCCTTCGGATCTATGATAGAAGTTGTACCCAACAATTTCCTTTGGGTATTCTATGAAGACGCACTTCTCTGATTTGGGTTTGAGCTTATCAGGATGAAACTTTTTCACATAAGCATTGCAGCCCCAAACTTTAAGAAACGACAACTTGGGTTTCTTGCTAAACCACAGTTCATATATTGTCGTCTCAACGGATTTATATGGTGCCCTTTTAATGTGAATGCAGCTGTCTCTAATGCATAACCCCAAAACAACATTGGTAAATCAGTAAGAGACATCATAGATCGCACCATATCCAATAAAGTGCGGTTACGATGTTTGGACACACCATTATGCTGTGGTGTTCCAGGTGGCACGAATTTGTGAAACTATTCCACATTGTCTTAATTGAAGACCAAACTCGTAACTCAAATATTTGTCTCTGCGATCAGATCGTAGAAACCTTATTTTCTTGTCACGATGATTTTCCACTTCACTCTGAAATTCTTTGAACTTTTCAAATGTTTCAGACTTATGTTTCATCAAGTAGATATACCCATATCTGCTCAAATCATCTGTGAAGGTTAGAAAATAATGATACCCGCCGTGAGCCACAACACTCATCGGACTATATACATCAGTATGTATGATTTCCAACAAATCTGTTGCTCGCTCCATTGTTCCGGAGAACGGAGTTTTAGTCATCTTGCCCATGAGGCATGGTTCGCAAGCATCAAGTGATTCATAATCAAGTAATTCTAAAATCCCATCAGCATGGAGTTTCTTCATGCGCTTTACACCAATATGACCTAAACGGCAGTGCCACAAATAAGTTGAACTATCATTATTAACTTTGCATCTTTTGGTTTCAATATTATGAATATGTGTATCACTACGATCGAGATCCAATGAACCATTTCATTGGGTGTGTAACCATATAAGGTTTTATTCATGTAAACAGAACAACAGTTTATTCTCTTACTTAAATGAATAACCGTATTGCAATAAACACGATCAAATCATATTCATGCTCAACGCAAACACCAAATAACATTTATTTAGGTTCAAAACTAATCCGAAAGTATAGGAGTGTGCGATGATGATCATATCAATCTTGAAACTACTTTCAACACACATCGTCACTTCACCCTTAACTAGTTTCATTTTATTCGCAACTCCGTTTGAGTTACTACTCTTAGCAACCGAACCAGTACCAAATCTTGAGGGTTGCTATAAACACTAGTAAAGTACACATCAATAACATGTATATCAAATATACCTTTGTTCACTTTGCCATCCTTCTTATCCGCCAAACACTTGGGGTAGTTACGCTTCGATGACCAGTCCCTTTGCGGTAGAAGCACTAAGTCTCGTGCTTAGGTCCAGACTTGGGCTTCTTCACTTGAGCAGCAACTTGCTTGCCGTTCTTCTTGAAGTTCCCTTCTATCCCTTTGCCCTTTTCTTGAAAATAGTGGTCTTGTTAACCATCAACACTTGATGTTCTTTCTTGATTTCTACCTTCATTGATTTCAACATCACGAAGAGCTTGGGAATCGTTTTCATCATCCCTTGCATACTATAGTTCATCACGAAGTTCTACTAACTTGGTGATGGTGCCTAGAGAATTCTGTCAATCACTATCTTATCTGGAAGATTAACTCCCACTTGATTCAGCGATTGCGAGTACCGGACAATCGAGCACATGCTCACTAGTTGAGCGATTCTCCTCCATCGTTTAGCTTTAGAACTTGTTGGAGACTTCATATCTCTCAACTCGGGTATTCGCTGGAAATATTAACTTCAACTCCTGGAACATCTCATATGGTCCATGACGTTCAAAACGTCTTTGAAGTCCCGATTCTAAGCCGTTTAAGCATGGTGCACTAAACTATCAAGTAGTCATCCTTTTGAGCTAGCCAAACGTTCATAACATCTGCATCTGCTCCTGCAATAGGTTTTTCACCTAGCGGTGCATTAAGGACATAATTCTTTTGTGCAACAATGAGGATAAACCTCAGATCACGGATACAATCCGCATCATTGCTACTAACATCTTTCAACACAATTTTCTCTAGGAACATATCAAAATAAACATATGAAAGCAACAACGCAAGCTATTGATCTACAACATAATTTGCAAAATACTACCAGGACTAAGTTCATGATAAATTTAAGTTCAATTAATCATATTACTTAAGAACTCCCACTTAGACAGACATCTCTCTAGTCATCTAAGTGATCACGTGACCCAAATCAACTAAACCATAACCGATCATCACGTGAGATGGAGTAGTTTTCAATGGTGAACATCTTATGTTGATCATATCTACTATATGATTCACTCTCGACCTTCGGTCTCCGTGTTCCGAGGCCATATCTCGCATATGCTAGGCTCGTCAAGTTTAACTGAGTATTCGCGTGTGCAAAACTGGCTTGCACCCGTTCTAGATGGACGAGAGCTTATCACACCCGATCATCACGTGGTGTGCAGGCACGACGAACTTTGGCAACAGTGCATACTCAAGGAGAACACTTCTTGATAATTAGTGAGAGATCATCTTAAAATGCTACCGTCAATCAAAGCAAGAATAAGATGTATAATAGATAAACATCATATGCAATCAAAATATGTGACATGATATGGCCATGATCATCTTGCGCCTTTGATCTCCATCTCCAAAGTACTATCATGATCTCTATCGTCACCGGCACGACACCATGATCTTCATCACCTTGATCTATATCAATGTGTCATCACATGGTTGTCTCACCAACTATTGCTCTTGCAACTATTGCTATCGTATAGCGATAAAGTAAAGCAATTATTTGGCACTTGCATCTTATGCAACAAAGAGACATCCATAGGGCTTCTGCCAGTTGCCGATAACTTCAACAAAACATGATCATCTCATACAACAACTTATATCTTACCACGTCTTGACCATATCACATCACAACATGCCCTGCAAAAACAAGTTAGACGTCCTCTACTTTGTTGTTGCAAATTTTACGTGGCTGCTACGGGCTGAGCAAGAACCGTTCTTACCTACGCATCAAAACCACAACGATAGTTCGTGAAGTTAGTGCTGTTTTAACCTTCATAAGGACCGGGCGTAGTCACACTTGGTTCAACTAAAGTTGGAGAAACTGACACCCGCTAGTCACCTGTGTGCAAAGCACGGCGGTAAAACCAGTCTCGCATAAGCGTACGCGTAATGTCGGTCCAGGCCGCTTCATCCAACAATACCGCCCGAACCAAAGAATGACATCTTTGGTAAGCAATATGACTTATATCGCCCACAACTCACTTGTGTTCTACTCGTGCATATAACATCAAACCATAAAACCTAGGCTCGTATGCCCTTTGTTGGGGAACGTAGTAATTTCAAAATTTTCCTACGCACATGCAAGATCATGGTGATGCATAGCAGCGAGAGGGGAGAGTGTTGTCTCGTACCCTCGAGACCAAGCGCGAAGCGTTGACGCAACATAGAGGAAGTAGTCGTACGTCTTCCCGGTTCAACCGATCCAAGCACCGTTACTCCGGCACCTCCGAGTTCTTGACACACGTACAGCTCGATGACGCACCCCGGGCTCCGATCCAGCAGAGCTTCAGGGAGGAGTTCCGTCAGCACGACGGTGTGGTGACGATCTTGATGTTCTACCGTCGCAGGGCTTCGCCTAAGCACCGCTACAATATGACCGAGGTGTAATATCGTGGAGGGGGGCACCGCACACGGCTAAGGAACGATCACGAAGATCAACTTGTGTGTCTATGGGGTGCCCCCTACCCCCGTATATAAAGGAGTGGAGGAGGGGAGGGCCGGCCCTCTTCTATGGCGCGCCCTAGGGAGTCCTACTCCCACCGGAGTAGGATTCCCCTTTCCTAGTCCAACTAGGAGTCCTTCCATGTATTAGGAGTAGGAGACAAGGAAGGGAAGAGAGAAGGAAGGAAGGAGGGTGCGGCCTCCCCTAGTCAATTCGGACTAGGCCATGGGCGCGCGGCCTGCCCTAGGCAGCCCTCTCTCTTTCCTTGAGGCCCAATAAGGCCCAATATTTCTCCCCGGTGAATTCCCGTAACTCTCCGGTACTCCGATAAATACCCGAATCACTCGGAACCTTTCCTAACTCCGAATATAGTCGTCCAATATATTGATCTTTACGTCTCGACCATTTCAAAACTCCTCGTCATGTCCCCGATCTCATACGGGACTCCGAACTCCTTCGGTACATCAAAACTCATAAACTCATAATATAACTGTCATCAAAACCTTAAGCGTGCGGACCCTACGGGTTCGAGAACTATGTAGACATGACCTAGAACTATTCTCGGTCAATAACCAATAGCGGGACCGGATGCCCATATTGGCTCCTACATATTCTCTGAAGATCTTTATCGGTCAAACCGCATAACAACATACGTTGTTCCTTTGTCATCGGTATGTTACTTGCCCGAGATTCGATCGTCGGTATCAATACCT
This sequence comes from Aegilops speltoides, assembly GCA_021437245.1. NCBI lineage: Eukaryota > Viridiplantae > Streptophyta > Magnoliopsida > Poales > Poaceae > Aegilops > Aegilops speltoides. The sequence goes on along the minus strand of CM038146.1, from coordinate 362,931,799 downwards.
AGTTCAATTTCATCACCGCAAGTCTCTTTACTCGTTCGTAATGCATCATCCGTAACCAACTCATTGGTTACATTGCTTGCAAGGCTTATAATGATGTGCATTACCGAGAGGGCCCAAAGATACCTCTCCGACAATCGGAGTGACAAAACCTAATCTCGAAATACGCCAACTCAACATGTACCTTCGGAGACACCTGTAGTACTCCTTTATAATCACCCAGTTACGTTGTGACGTTTGGTAGTACCCAAAGTGTTCCTCCGGTAAATGGGAGTTGCATAATCTCATAGTTACAGGAACATGTATAAGTCATGGAGAAAGCAATAGCAACATACTAAACGACCGGGTGCTAAGCTAATGGAATGGGTCATGTCAATCAGATCATTCAACTAATGATGTGATCCCGTTAATCAAATAACAACTCTTTGTCCATGGTTAGGAAACATAACCATCTTTGATTAACAAGCTAGTCAAGTAGAGGCATACTAGTGACACTCTGTTTGTCTATATATTCACACATGTATTATGTTTCCGGTTAATACAATTCTAGCATGAATAATAAACATTTATCATGATATAAGGAAATAAATAATAACTTTATTATTGCCTCTAGGGCATATTTCCTTCACTCCGAGCCTCTCCGACGCGCCCCCGAGCTCCGCCGTGACGTCCCCGTCCTTACCACCGAGTCACAAGACACCGGACGCCCTGGAGCGCCGTCATCGACGCCATCTTCGTCCTCCGCACCGACGGCCGCCGTCGACCAATTCGTCATCACCAGGCCGTCCCCGAGTCCTCTGAGATCACCGACGACCCCGCTGTGAGCTCCTCTACCTAACCCCTCTCTCCCCGCCGTCGTTCTCCTCCTCTAGCCCCGGGGTCCACCGGAGCCGAAAGCTCACCGCCGCCGTGGTTCCTCACCACCGTGGCCAGGGCCACCGCAGCCTGCGCCTGAGCACGGTACCGTGCTCAGTGCACCCCCAGGAGGCCATAGCACCCCTCCGCACCCCCTTTCGTGCTCCCTAACGCCAAACCCGCAGGTCCCCGAACTCCGTCCACCGCGGAAATGCTCGCCGCTGTAAACTCCGGCCATACCAGATGCTAACGCCACCACCGCTAGATGCGTGTGAGCTCCAGCAAGCCGTAGCAGCAAACCACGCTCAAAACGGAGCCCCATAGAGAAATCCCGAGCCACCCCAGTGCGTCCCCGCCGCGTTTTTGGTCGTCGCCGGTGACATTCCGGTGAGCTGACGTGGCACAGTCATTAGTGGCTAATGATGCCACTAATTAACCCCCTGGCCCACTTACACATGGGCCCCACCCATTTAACTAACCAGCTAACGAAATTAGTTAGAACTAACCCAACCCGACTGGACCCACGCGTCAGCTTTGACTTCGCTGACGTGGCCGTTGACCGTTCCACCTGTCAGTGAGCTAAACAGCCCTGTGTCACTGACGTGTGGCCCCCACACGTCAGGTTTGACCTGGACCATCCCCGTTGACTGCTGACGTCACCCTGATGCACTGCTGACGTAATAAAACATTTACTAGATTTATTCTTATATAGGAAATTCCAGAAAATGCCCTAAACTTCTAAAAATCATAGAAATTAATCTGTAACTCCAAATGAAATAAGCTATATATGTAAAATGATCAGAAAAATCCAGTCTATGCATCTGCATTGGTTTCATGCATGTTAGAACACATTAACCTTGCTGTTTAGGTGAAACAAGTTAATGCACCTTTATGACTTCATATAATGGGTTTGCATTTGAATCTTTGGTTCAAATGGACTCATCCCAATCTGTTCTAGCTTGCATTAGCCCAAAACACATTCATATTGCCATGTCATAGCATGCATCATATTGTGCATTGCATTGATTGTGTTTCTTCTCTGTTTGGCGGTGTTGTTCCCCCTCGGTAGACGTTGTACCGACGTTGTGATCGTTGACACTGATGAAGACTCAATGCTATCTTCAAAAGTGCCAGGCAAGCAATACCCCCTTGTTCATTCCGATACAATCCCACTCTCTCGCTCCTGCTCTCTTTTACTGCATTAGGACAACAACGATTCATCTGTTACTTGCTGCGGTAGCTGAACCCCTTTATCCTCTGCATGACCTGTCATTGCCACAGTAAATAGATGAAACCCACTAGCATGAGTAGGAGTTGTTTGAGCCATGATGTGCCTACTCATTCATGCTTGTTTGTCATGCCTGCTATTGCTTAGAGTTGTGTCAGGTCTGATTCATCCGGGATGAATCAGAGGTGTGTGAACATGTCCTACTGTGTGTGAGCTAAGTGTGTGAACACGATTTGGTAAAGGTATCGGTGAGAGGCCATGTAGGAGTACATGGTGGGTTGTCTCATTGAAGCCGTCCTCGAGAACCGAGTTACGTGTTTGTGATCCATGAAACAGCTACTACCATGCATTGGGCCTGAAATATGACCCTTTCGACTTCTTAATCACCCTTGTCCTCTGCCCGGGAGTTGCAAGTAGTTTCGGTGTTTGTAGTATCTTTGGAGACCGTCTTGTGCTGACCAAAGGGTGGGCTGTGATGCAGTAGGCACATGGCACGGTGTACCGGGCGCCCGTTTGGTGTCTCGGGAACCCTGCACACATCGTTTGGGGTTGTGAGCGAAACTCCGGCCGGATCTCCTCGCGGATGGAACCCGAATAGGCTGTAAACCTAGCCTAGAGACTTAGGTGTTTAGGTAGGTCGTGGTCTACACCCACGTCGGCTTTCGCTTGAAGTCTGCCGAGCACATGGCATGTGCAGACGCTAAGTGGTGGAAACATCTATGAAGAAGTACACCCTTGTAGGGTTAACAACATCTATTCGAATAGCCGTGTCCGCGGTAAAGGACTTCTGGGTTGCCTATAACAGTTCATAGACAAGTGAAAGTGGATACTCTAAGATACGCAAGATAAGCGTGAGTGCTATGGATGGCGTTCTCGTAGGGAGACGAGAGCAGATCCATAGTGGTGTATCGATATGGTGCATATGTGGACTCGTGTGCGCCACCTCAAAAGAGTTACTTGCAGACGTAGTTCAGGATAGGCACCGAGTCAAAGCTGGCTTGCTGCAGTTAAACCCCACCATCCCCTTTGTTGATAATGATGCATATGTAGTTAGTTTTGATGTAAGTCTTGCTGGGTACATTTGTACTCATGTTTGCCTATTTTATGTTTTTGCAGAGAGACGTCAGTCTCGTTAGTAGTTCCGCGTGGACTTCGACGTTTAGCTTGTTACCTCAGCTATGATCTTGTGCCCTCGGCAGGATTTGGTAGTTCGTCAGGCTTCTCAGCCCTTTTCATTTGTAGATGATCTGTACTCAGACATGTTAAGCTTCCGCTTGTGCTTTGACTTGTATGCTCTGAATGTTGGGTCATGAGACCCATGTTTGTAATATCTTGCTCCTGGGAGCCTATTGAATAAAATACTTGAGTCGTAGAGTCATGTTGTGATGCCATGTTGTATTTGCACATATCGAGCATATTGTGTGTATGTTATTGAAATGCTTGGTATGTGTGGGATCGACTATCTAGTTGTTTATCCTTAGTAGCCTCTCTTACCGGAAATGTCTCCTAGTGCTTCCATCGAGCCATGGCAGCTTGCTCTTGCTCGAACACTTAGGCTGGCGGGCATGTGTCCTTCTTCGTTCTGTGTATACGTCCCTTTGGGGAAATGTCACGCGATGAATCTTGGGGTCTGTTAGCCGCTACAGCCAGTTCACGGAGTCATGCTAGCCCGATGCTACAGCACTGGATTCACTCGTGATGACCGACACGTTCGATCTTTGGGTCATGGATGCTGTCCCTGTAAGTTTGTGCCACTTTGGGTTTACTACTAGCCATGTCAGCCCGGGCTCCTTATCATATGGATGCTAGCAACACTATCATATACGTGTGCCAAAAGGCGCAAACGGTCCTGGGCAAAGGTAAGGCGACACCCGCGGGGATACCGTGCGTGAGGCCACAAAGTGATATGAGGTGTTACATGCTAGATCGATGTGGCATTGAGTCGGGGTCCTGACAGTTTTGGTATTAGAGCCTGACTACCTGTAGGATTACCAAGCCAAACTGATCGAAGTTGAGTCTAGAAATGCTTTAGTTATATGTAGGGGAATTGATTGTGGGTTGGAACGTAAGGCTCTTTTTACTCCTTATACCTCATGGCCTTCTGATATGAGTCATCCTCTTCTCTTCTACGGGGATTAAGAACTAGGCCTTCTCATCTATCTATCAGGATGACGTGTTACTAATCCATAGACTTATAGAATTGATAGTTTCAAATCTCAGTTCAGCTTTTACTACTTCTGTATGTTCATAGCTGGTCTCAGAACATTGCTTTTGTGATGTTGAGTGGTTATGCCACCATTTCTGCAGGACATCTCAAATCTTTTTAAGTATTTACAGCCGTTATGCTGTCCGAGTCATCCCAGGTTTCTAAATAGTCTGATGCATTTGCAAATCCTTTCTTTCCGTTCCTGATGTCCTTTATGGTCAGAATAAGCACACTAACCGGAGCGTTGAGGCAATTTATTGCCTTGACATATATGTTGGAGCTATTATTATGACCTTAGGTGTTTTAGGGAGTCACCTAGTAATCTAGCAATGTTTAGTGTTCCCGATGTGAAGATTCTGGCCATCATTCTCGAAAGCATCTCGTGATGCTACTTAGGAGTAGGTATTCTATTCCTGGGTTCTTGAACCCGAGATTCACCCTACTTACTTCATGTTGATAGTGTTTGCTAGTTCCTTTAGGTTATTAGTAACCTTGCGATAGTCCTCGAGGTCCGTGGTATTTCCTTCTTCCAAATACCATGAAGCATTAAGGTAGAAGTTATTTGCACCAAAAGATCACAATCAGAGTACTCTTGAGGAGTTCTCCATTCATAATCGTGACTCTTACAGTTCTACTTTTCTGCATGGGTTATCCGGAAGAAATATGTTGAACTTGGTTCGACATACTAATCCATGCATCCATAACCCAGAAAATCAGATGTTCTTTTGAGTTGTCCCTCTTTAGTTGTATCCTGACCTCCGTCTATCAAGTGATAGTCAGGACTAGTTGTGCATTCATGTTATCGATGCCTATTAATCTTGTGGTTCGTCAAGCCATTCTATTCCGGAATGACTAGGAGAAACAAACTCCAGCACCTCATCCATTTCTTGGAGTGGTCAAAGTAGTCGTGTTCTGCAGATCAAATGCCAATCCAGGTTTTGCTCTATTCTACCCTGGAGTATTACCCCCTTTATGTCAGGATTGTCATGAGAATTCCACCATCCCTTATGAATTCTTGATGTAGTGATACTCCTCACCATCATCATTCATTCCTCGGTCCTTGTGTTGTTGTAACCGGAATGTCGACAAGTGAATTGTGATGTGTGAAATCAATACTCTGAGCAACTCGTTGCTTGGTAGTAAATAGACAATATTTTCATTCTTAGCGTGCTGGTTATTGAATCATCATCCTAAGATTGATCGTGCTACCTAGTCCTTATTTCCGGTGCACTCCTCGATCAATGAGTTATGATTGTGCCAATCCCTCGCTCTTTTGATCATATCATCTTGCCCTGAAAAGCAAGATTGTTCCCGAGCTTAGTAGCATATCGGTGGTTCGTGATTTTCCGAATATCTTCTCGGAAGTATCATCAGGTTGTTCCCTGACCGTTATGCAGAGCTCGTGATCAAGTTGGTTTTCCTCTAAACCACCCCTTCTCCAAGAATCTGTGTTGGATACCCCTGAGCTAGTGGTCAAGCTAAACAACAACTTGGAGAGTTGGAAGATAAAGCTTGTATAACTTAGTTCATTTCCAAAGGGATATCCTGTGTTGTGTGTGTGTTGAAGAAAGATGGTATCTCCATCGATTGGTCCTCGTGATCAGTTGTTGGATCTATCGCCTTGTCAAAACTTCGATTTGAGTATGGGCTATCCTCAAGTCAAATCAGAACTAACGATGTTCATAATGTTGTCTTACTCATGGTTGATCCCTCGAGTATACACCATTCCATCTTTTGGTCTGACCAATACTATCACCTTGTTCACATAATGGCGGAATTCCAGTGATATGGAAATTCTGATGAGTTGTTGTTGAGCCCATCAGCAACATTTTATCTCCTCCATAATTCATGATGAACATCAGGCTAGTGATGGAAACTTGTGTAAGCATTATCTTCGTGTTTCGTTCATGAGGTATATGTTCGGATGAAAGAAGTGACTTCCTCTAATTCACGGTACTTGGTGTAAGTTGCCGCCGTGAATTCGATAAAGTCAATGTTGCTTCCTTGGAATCATCCCAAGTTAGTCACACATGTGCAAAGTATACTATGGTTTGGTAGATTAATTACCTCCACTCCATATGTATTACAGCACACCAAGCCACCTGATTGATTTGTTCAAGGAGAAGAAGCTCCTTCTTAAGAGTATACCCTATGCAAGGACTTGATATCCTCGATGATGGTTCCCCACGGAACTTCGGTAGTGTTTTATTGTAAGACTACCATGGGATCATGTTTATGCAGGACAACATGTTCACATGTTTGTAGCAGAATCAGCTCATGTTTTGGAGCTTGCTATCGTAGTTCATTTCCCGAGAATCACGCAACGTCATCTCGTCGGTTTGTGTTGCAAACTTTCATTTTTCCTTCTAGACTCGACGAGTCTAGATTATTCTAACACCAAGCAGATCTGAATCTCAGGCAGATATGATGGTTGGAACGTTTCCCAAGAATTATAATATTGGTCTCTCTATAACCGGTAAAGTGGATGTCGTGGCCAACACACCCAACTGGAAGACCTATTTGAAGGAAATATGCCCTAGAGGCAATAATAAAGTTATTATTTATTTCCTCATATCATGATAAATGTTTATTATTCATGCTAGAATTGTATTAACCGGAAACATGATACATGTGTGAATACATAGACAAACATATAGTCACTAGTATGCCTCTATTTGACTAGCTCATTAATCAAAGATGGTTATGTTTCCTAACCATAGACATGTGTTGTCATTTGATTAAATTGGATCACATCATTAGGAGAATGATGTGATTGAAATGAACGATCCCGTTAGCTTAGCACTTGATCGTTTAGTATTCTGCTATTGCTTCCTTCATGACTTATACATGTTCCTGTAACTATGAGAATTGTGTAACTCCCGTTTACCGAAGGAACACTTTGGGTACTACCAAATGTCACAACGTAACTGGGTGATTATAAAGGAGTACTATAGGTGTTTCCGAAGGTACATGTTGAGTTGGCATAATTTGAGATTAGGATTTGTCACTCCGATTGTCGGAGAGGTATCTCTGGGCCCTCTCGGTAATACTCATCACCTAAGCCTTGCAAGCATGTAACTAATGAGTTAGTTATGAGATGACGTATTACGGAACGAGTAAAGAGACTTACCGGTAACGAGATTGAACTAGGTATTGGATACCGACGATCAAATCTCGGGTAAGTAACATACCGATGACAAAGGGAACAACGTATGTTGTTATGCGGTTTGACCGATAAAGATCTTCGTAGAATATGTAGGAACCAATATGGACATCCAGGTCCCGCTATTGGTTATTGACCAGAGACATGTCTCGGTCATGTCTACATTGTTCTCGAACCGTAGGGTCCACACACTTAAGGTTTCGATGACAGTTATATTATATGTTTATGTATTTTGATGTACCGAAGGTTGTTCGGGGTCCCGGATGTGATCACGGACATGACGAGGAGTCTCGCAATGGTCAAGACATAAAGATTGATATATTGGACGGATATATTTGGACACCGGAAAGGTTCCGGGAGAGTTTGGGAATATACCAGAGCTCCGGGAGGTTACCGGAACCCCCCGGTAAGTATATGGGCCTTATTGGGCCCAAGTGGGAGGAAGGGAGAAGGAGCAAAGGAAGGGGGCGCGCCCCCCCAAAGCCCGATCCGAATTGGGGAGGGGGCCGCCCCCCCCCTTTCCTTTCTCCTTCCCCCTCTTCCTTCCTACTACTAGTACTCCTTCCTTCCCCCTCCAACATGGATTAGGAAAAAGAGGGGAAACCTACTTGGAGTAGGTTTCCTCCTCCTATGGCGCCCCCGGCGGCCACCTCCTCCCTCCCTCCTTTATATACGGGGTAGGGGCACCCTAGACACACAAGTTGATCATTGATCGTTCCTTAGCCGTGTGCGGTGCCCCCTCCACGATATTACACCTCGGTCATATTGTAGCGGTGCTTAGGCGAAGCCTCGTGACAGAGAACATCAAGATCGTCACCACGCCGTCGTCTTGTGGAACTCCCCTCGGAGCCTCTCTTGGATTGGAGATCGAGGTGCGTCATCGAGCTGTCACGCGTGTCAAGAACTCGGAGGTGCCGGAGTGCGGTGCTTGGATCGGTCGGACCGGGAGGACATCGACTACTTCCTCTATGTTGTGTCAGCGCTTCGCTTGGTCCACGAGGGTACGAGACAACACTCTCCCTCGTTGCTATATCATCACCATGATCTTGCGTGTGCGTGAGGAAATTTTTGAAATTACTCGTTCCCCAACGATGGCATCCGAGCCAGGTTTTATGCGTTGATGTTATATGCACGAGTAGAACACAAATGAGTTGTGGACGATATAAGTCATACTGCCTACCAGCATGTCATACTTTGGTTCAGCGGTATTGTTGGATGAAGCGGCCCGGACCGACATTACACGTACGCTTACGCGAGACTGGTTTTACCGACGTGCTTTGCACACAGGTGACTAGCGGGTGTCATTATCTCCAACTTTAGTTGAACCGAGTGTGGCTACGCCCGGTCCTTGTGAAGGTTAAAACGGAGTCTATTTGACAAACTATTGTTGTGGTTTTGATGCATAGGTAAGAACGGTTCTTGCTAAGCCCGTAGCAGCCACGTAAAATTTGCAACAACAAAGTAGAGGACGTCTAACTTGTTTTTGCAGGGCATGTTGTGATGTGATATGGTCAAGACGTGATGCTATATTTTATTGTATGAGATGATCATGTTTTGTAACCGAAGTTATCGGCAACTGGCTGGAGCCATATGGTTGTCGCTTTATTGTATGAAATGCAACGCATCTGTAATTGCTTTACTTTATCACTAAGCGGTAGTGATAGTCGTAGAAGCAATAGATGGCGTAAACGACAATGATGCTACGATGGAGATCAAGGTGTCGCACCGGTGACGATGGTGATCACGACGGTGCTTCTGAGATGGAGATCACAAGCACAAGATGATGATGGCCATATCATATCACTTATATTGATTGCATGTGATGTTTATCCTTTATGCATCTTATCTTGCTTTGATTGACGGTAGCATTTTAAGATGATCTCTCACTAAATTATCAAGAAGTGTTCTCCCTGAGTATGCACCGTTGCGAAAGTTCTTCGTGCTGAGACACCACGTGATGATCGGGTGTGATAGGCTCTACGTTCAAATACAACGGGTGCAAAACAGTTGCACACGCGGAATACTCAGTTTATACTTGACGAGCCTAGCATATCTGAGATATGGCCTCGGAACACGGAGACCGAAAGGTCGGCGTGAATCATATAGTAGATATGATCAACATAGAGATGTTCACCATTGAAACTACTCCATCTCACGTGATGATCGGACATGGTTTAGTTGATTTGGATCACGTGATCACTTAGATGACTAGAGAGATGTCTGTCTAAGTGGGAGTTCTTTAGTAATATGATTAATTGAACTTAAATTTATCATGAACTTAGTACCTGATAGTATTTTGCTTGTCTATGTTTGTTTGTAGATAGATGGCTCGTGTTGTTGTTCCGTTGAATTTTAATGCGTTCCTTGAGAAAGCAAAGTTGAAAGATGATGGTAGCAATTACGGATTGGGTCCGTACTTTGAGGATTATCCTCATTGCTGCCTGAGAAGAGTTACGTCTGGAAGCACCACTGGGTGCGAACTGCTGCTTGATGCAACCGACGACGTTAAGAACGTCTGGCGAGCAAAGTGATGACTACTCTATAGTTCGATGTACCATGCTTTACGGCTTAGAACCGGGTCTTCAACGGCGTTTTGAGCGTCATGGAGCATATGAGATGTTCCAGAGTTGAAGTTAATATTTCAAGCAAATGCCGGATTGAGAGATATGAAGTCTCCAATAAGTTCTACACTGCAAGATGGAGGAGAACAGTTCTATCGGTGAGCATATACTCAAAATGTGCGGGTATAATAATCACTTGATTCAAGCTGGGAGTTAATCTTCCGGATGATAGCGTCATTGATGAATTCTCCAATCATCGCCACCAAGCTACAAGAGCTTTGTGATGAACTATAATATGCAAGGGATGAACAAGACTATTCCCGAGCTCTTAGCGATCTTTGAAAGCCACGGAGGTAGAAATCAAGAAGGAGCATCAAGTGTTGATGGTCAACAAGACCACTAGTTTCAAGAAGAAGGGCAAATGGAAGAAGAAGGAACTTCAAAAGAACAGCAAACAAGTTGCTGCTCAAGAGAAGAAACCCAAGTCGGACCTAAGCACTGAAATCGAGTGCTTCTCTGCAAGCGGATGGACCTTCGAAGCGGAACTGCCCCAAGTATTTGGCGGATAAGAAGGATGGCAAAGTGAACAAAGGTATATGTGATATACATGTTATTGATGTGTAACTTACTAATGCTCGCATAGCACTGGTATTTGATCTGGTTACATTGCTAACATTTGCAACTCAAACAGGACTACGGATTAGCGAAGATTAGCTAAGGGCGAGGTGACGATCTGGCGTGGGAAATGGTTCCAAAGTCGATGTGATCGCGGTCGGCACGCTACCTCTACATCTACCATCGGGATTAGTTTTAGACCTAAATAATTGTTATTTGGTGCTGCGTTGAGCATGAACATTATATCTGGATCTTGTTTGATGCGAGGCGGTTATTCATTTAAATCGAGAGAATAATGGTTGTTCTATTTATATGAGTAATATCTTTTATGGTCATGCACCCTTGAAGAGTGGTCTATTTTATTGAATCTCGATAGTAGTGATACACATATTCATAATGTTGAAGCCAAAAGATGCAGAGTTGATAATGATAGTGCAACATATTTGTGGCAATTGCCGTTTAGGTCATATCGGTGTAAAACGCATGAAGAAACTCCATCTTGATGGACTTCGGAATCACTTGATTATGAATCACTTGGTACTTGCGAACCGTGCCTCATGGGCAAGATGACCAAAACACCGTTCTCCGGATCTATGGAGAGAGCAACAGATTTGTTGGAAATCATACATACGAGATGTATGTGGCCCGATGAATGTTGAGGCTCGTGGCGGATATCGTTATTTTCTCACCTTCACAGATGATTTGAGCAGATATGGGTATATCTACTTGATGAAGCACAAGTCGAAACATTTGAAAAGTTCAAAGAATTTCAGAGTGAAGTAGAAAATCATCGTAACAAGAAAATAAAGTTTCTACGATCGATCATGGAGGAGAATATTTGAGTTCTGAGTTTGGTTTACATTTGAAACAATGCGGAATAGTTTAGCAACTCACGCCACGGAACACCACAACGAAATGGTGTGTCGAGCGTAAATGTCGTACTTTACTTGATATGGTGCGATCTATGATGTCTCTTACTGATTTACCACTATCGTTTTGGGTTTATGCTTTAGAGGCGGCCGCATTCACGTTAAATAGGGCACCATCAAAATCCGTTGAGACGGCGCCTTATGAACTATGGTTTGGCAAAAACCAAAGTTGTCGTTTCTTAAAGTTTGGGGCTGCGATGCTTATGTGAAGAAACTTCAACCAGATAAGCTCGAACCCAAATCGGAGAAATGTGTCTTCATAGGATACCCAAAGGAGACTATTGGGTACACCTTCTATCACAGATCTGAGGGCAAGATTTTCGTTGCTAAATTCGGATCCTTTCTAGAGAAGGAGTTTCTCTCGAAAGAAGTGAGTGGGAGGAAAGTAGAACTTGATGAGATAACTGTATCTACTCCCTTATTGGAAGGTAGTTCATCACAAGAACCGGTTCCTGTGACAACTACACCAATTAGTGAGGAAGCTAATGATATTGATCATGAAACTTCAGATCAAGTTTCTACTGAACCTCGTAGGTCTACCAGAGTAAGATCCGCACCAGAGTGGTACGGTAATCCTATTCTGGAAGTCATGTTACTTGACCATGATGAACCTACGAACTATGAGGAAGCGATGATGAGCCCAGATTCCGCAAAATGGCTAGAGGCCATGAAATCTGAGATGGGATCCATGTATGAAAACAAAGTATGGACTTTGGTTGACTTGCCCGATGATCGACAAGCCATTGAGAATAAATGGATCTTTAAGAAGAAGACTGACGCTGATGGTAATGTTACTGTCTACAAAGCTCGACTTGTTGTGAAAGGTTTTCGACAAGTTCAAGGGGTTGACTACGATGAGACTTTCTCACCCGTAGCGATGCTTAAGTCTGTCCGAATCATGTTAGCTATTGCTGCATTTCATGATTATGAAATTTGGCAAATGGATGTCAAGACTGCATTCTTGAATGGATTTCTAGAAGAAGAGTTGTATATGATGCAGCTGGAAGGTTTTGTTGATCCAAAAGGTGCTAACAAAGTGTGCAAGCTCCAGCGTTCCATTTATGGACTGGTGCAAGCATCTCGGAGTTGGAATAAACGCTTTGATAGTGTGATCAAAGCATATGGTTTTATCTGAGACTTTTGGAGAAGCTGTATTTACAAGAAAGTGAGTGGGAGCTCTGTAGCATTTCTAGTTTTATATGTTGATGACATATTATTAATTGGAAATGATATAGAATTTCTGGATAGCATAAAGGGATACTTGAATAAAAGTTTTTCAATGAAAGACCTCGGTGAAGCTGCTTACATATTGGGCATCAAGATCTATAGAGATAGATCAAGGCGCTTAATAGGACTTTCACAAAGCACATACCTTGACAAAATTTTGAAAAAGTTCAAAATGGATCGAGCAAAGAAAGGATTCTAGGCTGTGCTACAAGGTGTGAAGTTGAGTCAAACTCAATGCCCGACCACGAGAGAAGATAGAGAGAAAATGAAAGGTGTTCCTATGCTTCAGCCATAGGCTCTATCATGTATGCAATCTTGTGTACCGGACTGACGTATGCTTAGCAATAAGCTTGGCGGTAGGTACCAAAGTAATCGAGAGTGGATCATCTGGACAGCGGTCAAGAACATCTGAAATACGAAAAGGACTAAGGATATGTTTCTCGTATATGGAGGTGACAAAGAGCTAGTCGTAAATGGTTACGTCGATGCAAGCTTTGACACCGATCCGGACGATTCTAAATCGCAAACCGGATCGTGTTTATATTAAGCGGTGGAGCTGTGAGTTGGTGCAGTTCTAAACAAAGCGTCGTGGCGGGATCTACATGTGAAGCGGAGTACATAGCTGCTTCAAGCAGCAAATGAAGGAGTGCGGATGAATGAGTTCATTTCCGATCTAGGTGTCATACCTAGTGCATCGGGACCAATGAAGATCTTCTCGTGACAATCTTGGTGCAATTGCCTTGGCAAAGGAATCCAGATTTCACAAGAGGACCAAGCACATCAAGAGGCGCTTCAATTCCATTGGGACCAAGTCCAAGTGGGAGACATAGAGATTTTCAAGATACATACGGATCTGAATGTTGCGAACCGTTGACTAAGCCTCTCTCACGAGCAAAACATGATCAGCACCAAGACTCCATGGGTGTTAGAATCATTACTATGTAATCTAGATTATTGACTCTAGTGCAAGTGGGAGGCTGAAGGAAATATGCCCTAGAGGCAATAATAAAGTTATTATTTATTTCCTCATATCATGATAAATGTTTATTATTCATGCTAGAATTGTATTAACTGGAAACATGATACATGTGTGAATACATAGACAAACATATAGTCACTAGTATGCCTCTACTTGACTAGCTCATTAATCAAAGATGGTTATGTTTCCTAACCATAGACATGTGTTGTCATTTGATTAAATGGGATCACATCATTAGGAGAATGATGTGATTGACATGACCCATCCTTAGCTTAGCACTTGATCGTTTAGTATTCGCTATTGCTTCCTTCATGACTTATACATGTTCTGTAACTATGAGAATTGTGTAACTCCGTTTACGGAGGAACACTTTGGGTACTACCAAGCGTCACAGCGAATCGGGTGATTATAAAGGAGTACTACAGGTGTTTAGAAGGTACATGTTGAGTTGGCATAATTCGAGATTAGGATTTGTCACTCCGATTGTCGGAGAGGTATCTCTGGGCCCTCTCGGTAATACTCATCACCTAAGCCTTGCAAGCATGTAACTAATGAGTTAGTTATGAGATGACGTATTACGGAGCGAGTAAAGAGACTTACCGTAGCGAGATTGAACTAGGTATTGGATACCGGCGATCAAATCTCGGGTAAGTAACATACCGATGACAAAGGAACAACGTATGTTGTTATGCGGTTTGACCGATAAAGATCTTCGTAGAATATGTAGGAACCAATATGGACATCCAGGTCCCGCTATTGGTTATTGACGAGACATGTCTCGGTCATGTCTACATTGTTCTCGAACCGTAGGGTCCTGCACGCTTAAGGTTTCGATGCGGTTATATTATGAGTTTATGTATTTTGATGTACCGAAGGTTGTTGAGTCCGGATGTGATCACGGACATGACGAGGAGTCTCGAAATGGTCGAGACATAAAGATTGATATATTGGACGGATATATTTGGACACCGGAAAGGTTCCGGAGAGTTTGGGAATATCTGGGAGCTCAGGGAGGTTACGGAACCCCGGTAAGTATATGGGCCTTATTGGGCCCAAGTGGGAGGAAGGAGAAGGAGCAAAGGAAGGCGCGCCCCAAGCCCAATCCGGGTGGGGGGGGCGGCCCCCTTCCTTTCTCCTTCCCCTCTTCCTTCCTACTACTAGTACTCCTTCCTTCCCCTCCAACATGTATTAGGAAAAGAGGGAAACCTACTTGGAGTAGGTTTCCTCCTCATATGGCGCCCCTTGGCGGCCACCTCCTCCCTTCCTCCTTTATATCACGGGGTAGGGGCACCCTAGAACACACAAGTTGATCATTGATCGTTCCTTAGCCGTGTGCGGTGCCCCCTCCACGATATTACACCTCGGTCATATTGTAGCGGTGCTTAGGCGAAGCCTGTGACAGAGAACATCAAGATCGTCACCACTCCGTCGTCTTGTGGAACTCCCCTCGAGCCTCTCTTGGATTGGAGATCGAGGTGCGTCATCGAGTTATACGCGTGTCAAGAACTTCGGAGGTGCCGAATGCGGTGCTTGGATCGGTCGGACCGGAGGGCGTCGACTACTTCCTCTACGTTGTGTCAACACTCCTGCTTCGGTCTACGAGGGTACGTAGACAACACTCTCCCCTCGTTGCTATATCATCACCATGATCTTGCGTGTGCGTAGGAAATTTTTTGAAATTACTACGTTCCCCAACACTATTATTGTAGTATCTTGATTGAGAAAGTTGGCCACCTCCCCATAGGGATTTTGCAGGATTTACTCCTTAGTTGTCCCTTATGGATTTTTGTGGTCCCGAAGTCCGACCTTTACTTGATGTTCTAGATACCAAACCATATCTATGAATGGGATACGCTAGTACATCAAGGAGATCATTAGAAGCGGAGTGCTAAATGTCTCTCGGTCGATCATCCAGACTTTGTCCCCTTGGTCTCGCTAAGGTGAAATCTGAGAAAGTGTTATCTTCCTTTACATCCGCATCATCCATCACTATCCCTCATGGTAGTATGTTGTGTTGCCAGGATCCTTGACACGGATGTTGGTAAAACCTTGATGAATATGGAAATGCTCAAGTTCTTGAGAGCACGCACAAGCACTATGTATTATCACCAGCACTACCTGGGATTGCTCCCAGTTTTCTCGGCCATACTATAATTTTTTTCAATAGTGGAACCACCCTCGACTGTTGAGTTATTTCCCAGTTACTAGAATCATTTCCATCATTTGCATGTTGTTCCCAGCTTGCACCGCCATCGTGCCACCCTACTCTGGATTACCCTTCTCAGTAATTATTGATCAGGATCATTTTCAAAAGTGATCCTACCATGGGTTTCCATCCATCTTCGATGATAGGCAAAATCATCCATTGTGTTTTCCTCAACAAGGTAATCCACATCATCCATACTAGTCCGGGTATGTCATTCTTCCGGACTCCTTCAAATGATCGATTATGATTTGCCTTAAGATGGTATAAAGAGCCTCAGTGATCTTTGAATCAAAGGTAATTCTTTTTGCCACTTAAGGGATGATTCTACGAGCCACCTTCCCTAAGGTGCCCCGTTATGGAATCATGGCGGTTTATCCTCGCTACTTGAAACCCTCGTCAAATTGCTTCTTCCGTCCCTCCTGATGCATGTTTTGCCTCTCATCTCCAAAGATGTTTCTATGTCTCATTCCGTGAATTGATCTTGTGATCATTAATATGATCCTAAGTTGCTCGAATCTCAGGAAGATCGATTCTTCTAAAATTCTCCCTTTCTACTTGTTGCCATGTGGGATGTAGTTCTCAGAGCAAGACGTCGACACAAAGATGGTGATCGAATCAACGTTCTTGTGAGATGCAACCTGGATCGTGAAGATTGTGTTGGTCTTGTGCCTCCTCTGTCTTCTTACCTCACATCTTGAATCTCGGGACGAGATTCTTGTTTAGTGGGGGTGAGTTGTCACAGCCTAGCTTAGTTCTTGCCTGACCCTGCATAAGCATCCTTGCATCATGTTTAAATTTATAGAAACTTGAAATGGGGATTGTTCAAACCCTAGCATCAAATGAATTCAAATAGGCTCAAATAAAATCATTTCCAATGAACCTGAAATGCCCTTCTAAAATGTTCATCATCTTTGCCTTGGTCTAGAACCTCGACAAAATGGTGCACACTTTTCTAGGACAACAGAGGGTCCTTTGTATTAAATCATTAGTTAATTGCATTTGGGCATTTAAATGCTAGTAAATATTTTAAATGTCCAAATAATCCCAAACCAAAATGTTCCATGTTGTATATATTCTAAACATTGGGCATGCACAGTTTGGTGATTTTTGAAAGTGCCTAGATATTTTTAGTAATGCCACAAACTTAAAGAACAAAAGATAAATAGAAACAAGAGAGAGAGAGAGAGAGAGAGAGAGAGACTTACCTGGCGTCCACCTGGCAGCCCACCTGGCCCAGTTCCAGCTGGCAGCCCAGCCCACTAGCATGAAGCGATCCTCTTCAACCCCTGCCAGTAGGCAAAGGCGTGTCGCCTGCGCGCGCGCTCACCCCTGGCCACCTCCTGCTTCCTCCCCGGACCTTCTAGCGACACCACATGATGCCCCGTGGCCCCTCGCTCCTCTCCCTCACTCTCTGCTCTCTCCCTCGCCCTCCAGTCCCTTCCCCGAGCGTGACCGAACGCAGCCGTCACCGCCGACGAGCTCCACCATGGTCATAGCCATCTCCGAGCCTCACCGACGCGCCCCCGAGCTCCGCCGTGACGTCCCTGTCCTTAGCACCGAGTCACAAGACACAGGCGCCCTGGAGCGCCGTCATCGACGCCATCTTCGTCCTCCGCACCGACGGCCGCCGTCGACCAATTCGTCATCACCAGGCTGTCCCCGAGCCCTCTGAGATCACCGACGACCCCGCCGTGAGCTCCTCTACCTAACCCCTCTCTCCCCGCCGTCGTTCTCCTCCTCTAGCCCCGGGGTCCACCGGAGCCAAGCTCACCGCCGCCGTGGTTCCTCGCCGCCGTGGCCAAGGCCACCGCAGCCCGCGCCTGAGCACGTCACCATGCTCAGTGCACCCCCAGGAGGCCATACCACCCCTCCGCACTCCCTTTTGTTCTCCCTAACGCCAAACCCGCAGGTGCCCGAACTCCGGCCACCGCAGAAATACTCGCCGCCGTCAACTCCGGCCATACCAGATGCTGACGCCACCACCACTAGATGCGTGTGAGCTCCACCAAGCCGTAGCAGCAAGCCGTAGCAGCAAACCGCGCTCAAAATGGAGCCCCATAGCGAAATCCCGAGCCACCCCAGTGCGTCCCCGCCGCGTTTTTGGTCGTCGCCGGTGACATTCCGGTGAGCTGACGTGGCACAGTCATTAGTGGCCAATGACGCCACTAATTAACCCCCTGACCCACTTACACATGGGCCCCATCCGTTTAATTAACCAGCTAACGAAATTAGTTAGAACTAACCCAACCCGACTGGACCCACGCGTCAGCTTTGACTTCGCTGACGTGGCCGTTGACCGGTCCCACCTGTCAGTGAGCTAAACAGCCCTGTGTCACTAACGTGTGGCCCCCGCACGTCAGGTTTGACCTGGACCGTCCCCATTGACTGCTGACGTCACCCTGATGCACTGCTGACGTAATAAAACATTTACTGGATTTATTCTTATATAGGAAATTCTAGAAAATGCCCTAAACTTCTAAAAATCATAGAAATTAATCTGTAACTCCAAATGAAATAAGTTATATATGTAAAATGATCAGAAAAATCCAATCTATCCATCTGCACTGGTTTCATGCATGTTAGAACACATTAACCTTGCTGTTTAGGTGAAACAAGTTAATGCACCTTTATGACTTCATATAATGGGTTTGCATTTGAATCTTTGGTTCAAATGGACTCATCCCAATCTGTTCTAGCTTGCATTAGCCCAAAACACATTCATATTGCCATGTCATAGCATGCATCATATTGTGCATTGCATTGATTGTGTTTCTTCTCTGTTTGGCGGTGTTGTTCCCCCTCGGTAAACGTTGTACCGACATTGTGATCGTTGACACTGATGAAGACTCAATGCTATCTTCAGAAGTGCCAGGCAAGCAATACCCCCTTGTTCATCCCGATACAATCCCACTCTCTCGCTCCTGCTCTCTTTTACTGCATTAGGACAACAACGATTCATCTGTTACTTGCTGCGGTAGCTGAACCCCTTTATCCTCTGCATGACCTGTCATTGCCACAGTAAATAGATGAAACCCACTAGCATGAGTAGGAGTTGTTTGAGCCGTGATGTACCTACTCATTCATGCTTGTTTGTCATGCCTGCTATTGCTTAGAGTTGTGTCAGGTCTGATTCATCCGGGATGAATCAGAGGTGTGTGAACATGTCCTACGGTGTGTGAGCTAAGTGTGTGAACACGATTTGGTAAAGGTATCGGTGAGAGGCCATGTTGGAGTACATGGTGGGTTGTCTCATTGAAGCCGTCCTCAGGAACTGAGTTCTGTGTTTGTGATCCATGAAACAGCTACTACCATGCATTGGGCCCTGAAATATGACCCTGCTCGACTTCTTAATCACCCTTGTCCTCTGTCTAGGAGTTGCAAGCAGTTTCTGGTGTTTGTAGTATACTGGAGGCCGTGCACATCGCTGACCGAAGGGGTGGGCTGTGATGCGGAAGGCACGTGGCATGGTGTACCGGGCGCCCGTTTGGTGTCTCGGGAACCCTGCACACATCGTTTGGGGCTGTGAGCGAAACTCCAGCCGGATCTCCTCGCGGATGGAACCCGAATAGGCGATAAACCTGGACTAGAGACTTAGGTGTTTAGGTAGGTCGTGGTCTACACCCACGTCGGCTTTAAGCTGAAGTGCGCCAAGCACATGTCGTGTGCGGGCGCTAAGTGGTGGAAACATATATGAAGAAGTACACCCTGCGGGGTTAACATCATCTATTGAATAGCCGTGTCGCGGTAAAGGACTTCGGGTTGCCTATAACAGTTCGTAGACAAGTGAAAGTGGATACTTTAAAATACGCAAGATAAGCGTGAGCGCTATGGATGGCGTTCTCGTAGGGAGACGAGAGCGGATCCATAGTGGTGTATCGATATGGTGAATATGTGGACTCGTGTGCGCCACCTCAAAATTGTTACTTGCGAATGTAGTTCGGGATAGCCACCGAGTCAAAGCTGGCTTGTTGCAGCTTAAACCCCACCATCCCTTTGTTGATAATGATGCATATGTAGTTAGTTCTGATGTAAGTCTTGCTGGGTACATTTGTACTCACGTTTGCCTATTTTATGTTTTTGCAGAGAGACGTCAGTCTCGTTAGTAGTTTTGCGTGGACTTCGACGTTTAGCTTGTTACCTCAGCTACGATCTTGTGCCCTCGGCAGGATTTGATAGTTAGTTAGGCTTCTTAGCCCTTTTCATTTGTAGATGTCTGTACTCAGACATGTTAAGCTTCCGCTTGTGCTTTGACTTGTATGCTCTGAATGTTGGGTCATGAGACCCATGTTTGTAATATCTCGCTCCTCGGAGCCTATTGAATAAAATACTTGAGTCGTAGAGTCATGTTGTGATGCCATGTTGTATTTGCACATATCGAGCATATTGTGTGTATGTTATTGAAATGCTTGGTATGTGTGGGATCTGACTATCTAGTTGTTTATCCTTAGTAGCCTCTCTTACCGGGAAATGTCTCCAAGTGCTTCCACTTAGCCATGGTAGCTTGCTACTGCTCTGGAACACTTAGGCTGGCCGGCATGTGTCCTTCTTCGTTCCTGTGTCTGTCCCTTTGGGGAAATGTCACGCGATGAATACCGGGGTCTGTTAGCCGCTTCTGGCCAGTTCACCGAATCTGCTAGCCCGGTCTTACAGCCTAGATTCACTCGTGATGACCGACACGTTCGATCTTTGGGTCATGGATGCCTATCCTCGTAAGTTTGTGCCACTTTGGGTTTCGACTAGCCATGTCAGCCGGGCTCCTTATCATATGGATGCTAGCGACACTATCATATCGTGTGCCAAAAGGCATAAGCGGTCCCGGCAAAGGTAAGGCGACACCCGCGGGGATACCGTGCGTGAGGCCGCAAAGTGATATGAGGTGTTACATGCTAGATCGATGTGGCATTGAGTCGGGGTCCTGACACATAGCAAGCATCATCAAACTGGGATATTTCAAACAAATTCAAGGGATCATAGCAATCATCATAGCAATCATCCTTCGGTACGCACGAAGGGGAATTAAACAATGTATGAGTTGGAGGGTTACTCTCATTAGAAGGTGGGCACGGGTAGCTAATCTGCTCTTCCTCCTTTTGTTCTTCACTCTCTTCATCATCTTTTTCATCCAATGAGCTCACAGTTTCATCAATTTCTTCTTCCATAGCTTCCTGCAAAATATTAGTCTCTTCTTGGACAGCGGAGAATTTCTTCATAAATGCATTAATATAGTAATTGTATTCATAATTTGCATAGCAAAATCTAAGTATAGCAAGATTTTCAGGCCTATAAGCATCATCATCTAAAGCTTCATACTTTTCAAACAAAGATTCAGTTTCATAAGCAGCCTTAAAAGCAACAAATTCTTCTATTTGTTCCACATCATAGTAATCATATATACCATTAGCATAAGAAGCTAAGGTTTCATTATCATTAAATTTGCATGAAAAGGGAAGGTGTGGAGCCTCCATCCTAGAGCAACAAGTAATATCATATCTCAAGCATAGATTCCAGGCACACCAACGCAACATAATAAATTGATCCCATAATAGTTTCCCTTTTTGTGTCGAGCGATAATCCCTAAAGTATTCACGTTGATCCAATGTGTCTCCCATTATAAAGTTGAATGGGGTTTTCTCCGGATTATCAAAGTAGTACACAATAACTTTCGCATAATGAGAATCGAGGGTTTTAGGAGTTACCCCATCCTCATGAGTAGCAAGTACAGCTAATTTTTTTGGTATTTTGCGTTCCATATCCATAACTAAAGATAGAGAACAACTTAGAACAGCAAATAAAAGTTACTTAGTGATAAAGCAAACAAGCACACACGAGAATATTCACCCCACGCTATGACTCCCCGGCAACGGTGCCAGAAAAAGGTCTTGATGACCTGCAAGTATACGGGATAGTTGTAGCCTCTTTCGATAAGTAAGAGTGTCGAACCCAACGAGGAGCTAAAGGTAGAACAGATACTCTCTCGAGTCCTATCGGCCACTGATACGACTCTACGCACACTTGTCGTTCGCTTTACCTAGAACAAGTATGAAACTAAAAGTAATTTGTAGGTGTTGTTGGATAGGTTTGCAAGATAATAAAGAACACGTAAATAAAAAGTAGGGGCTGTTTAAATAAAGATGCAATAAAGTAAATATAGTGAGTGTGGAACGTGGTGGTAGGATTTGTGAAATTGCCCCTAAGCAATTGACTACTTTACTAGACCAGTAATCACTATTGCAATTCTATTTGAGGGAGAGGCATAAGCTAACATATCATCCCTTACTTGGAATTCTATGCACTTATGATTGGAACTCTAGCAAGCATCCGCAACTACTAAAGATTCATTAAGGTAAAACCCAACCATAGCATTAAAGCATCAAGTCCCCTTTTATCCCATAAGCAAACAACCTACTTACTCGAGTTTGTGCTTCTGTTCACTCACGCCACCCACCATAAGAAAATCATAAACATATTGCAAACCCTACAGCGGGAATCCCTCACGCTTGCGCGACACGAAGGGCACAATAGACAACACCAATAATAAAACATGCAACTCAAACCAATCATAGCAATTCATCAATCACCGATAGGACAATGGAAATCTACTCAGACATCATAGGATGGAAACACATCATTGGATAATAATATGAAGCATAAAGCACCATGTTCAAGTAGAGGGTACAGCAGGTTGCGGGAGAGTGGGCCGCTGGATATAGAAGGGGGAAGGTGATGGATATGTTGGTGAAGATGATG
The DNA here is from genome assembly GCA_021437245.1 of Aegilops speltoides. Classification (NCBI taxonomy): domain Eukaryota; kingdom Viridiplantae; phylum Streptophyta; class Magnoliopsida; order Poales; family Poaceae; genus Aegilops; species Aegilops speltoides. The sequence continues at coordinate 362,909,086 of CM038146.1, read as the reverse complement.
GAGGTGTTGGTGAAGATCGCGGTGATGATGATGGCCCCCGGCGGTGTTCCGGCACCACCGGAAGAAAGGGGGAGATAGTCCCCCTTCTTCTTCTTCTTCCTTGATCTCCTCCCTAGATGGGAGAAGGGTTTCCCCTCTGATCCTTGGCTCCCATGGCTTGGGAGGGGCGAGAGCCCCTCCGAGATTGGTTCTATCTCTCTGTTTCTGCGTTCTCAGATTCTACCCCTTCACCGTTTCCTTTATATCTGGAGATCCGTAACTTCGATTGGGGTGAATCTTTTGCCCAGATCTTTCTCATAAAATTATCTTTCTTGCGCCAAAAGAAGAGCGTCAACCGCCTTACGGGTGGCCCACGAGAGTCCAAGGCGCGCCCAGGGGGAGGGTGTGCGCCCCTGTCTCGTGGCCACCCCGGAGACTGTTTCGCGTTTATTTTACTTCCCAAAAATCTTAAATATTCCAAAAAAAATCTCCGTCCATTTTTATCCTGTTTGGACTCCGTTTGATATTGGGTTCCTGCGAAACAAAAAAACATGCAACGGACAAGAACTGGCACTGGGCACTGGATCAATATGTTAGTCCCAAAAATAGTATAAAAAGTTGCCAAAGTATATAAAAGTTGAATAATATTGGCATGGAACAATCAAAAATTATAGATACGACGGAGACGTATCAGCAACCACCTGGGTTCGTTGATCCCGATCACAATGACTATGTGTATAAACTTCACAAGGCTTTGTATGGCCTCAAACAAGCACCTCGTTCTTGGTTTGATCATCTTAAGAAGGTTCTACTCGATGATGGCTTTGTGAGAGGGGTGATCAATCCCACTCTTTTTACTAAGAGGGAAAAAGGGTGATTTGACCTTATGCCGAATCTATGTAGATGACATCGTTTTTGGTTCTCCTAACATTCATTTGTGCAAGAAGTTTGCGGCCTCCATGACCAAGACCTTTGAAATGTCACTCAATGCGGGCTTGAAGTTCTTTCTCGGATTTCAAATTCAACAATTCCAAGAAGGAATTTTGTTGCCTCAAACAAAATGACTCAAGGACATTCTAGAGAAGTTTGACATGCCAAATGCTAGACCATGTAAGACACCCCTGCCTACAAAACTTGTTCTCACTGGAGACACCAACGATATTCCATTTGACCCATCTCTTTATCGCTCTATGATTGGTTCATTGCTTTATCTTTGTGCATCTAGACCAGACATCATGTTAAGTGTAGGCATATGTGTGAGATTCAAGCTTTCCCTAGGGAAATTCATCATAAGGCAGTTAAGAATATTCTTAGATACCTTGTTCACACCCTGAAGTTGGGCCTATGGTACCCCAAGGATGCAAATTTTGATGTCACTGGGTACACAGATGCTGATTGGGCTGGAGACAAGGTGGGAAGGAAGTCTACCTTTAGGTCATGCCAGTTTCTTGGATGCTCCTTGGTAAGTTGGTCCTCGAAGAAGCAAAATTGTGTCTCTCTTTCCACCACTGAAGCTGAATATATTGCAACCGCAAGTTGTGCAACACAACTACTATGGATGAGGCAAACTTTGAAGGATTGTGGTATCACTTATAGAAATGTGCCTCTCTTATGTGACAATCAAAGTGCCATCAAGATTGCTGAAAACCCAATTGATCATCCTCGCACCAAGCACATTGACATTCGGTATCACTTCCTAAGAGACCATGTGCAAAAGGGTGACATTGATATTTCTCATGTTGGTACGGATATGCAACATGCTAGCATTTTCACCAAACCATTGGATGAATCAAGGTTTTGTCAAGTTAGGTGTGAACTTGGTATCTTGGAGCTTGATAGCCTTATGTGAAATATTGTCCATGTGCATACAATTACTTCATTTCTTGTCTAGATGTAGGCATGTGTTTAGGGGGAGACATTCAACTCATGAGTTCTCTCACCCTATATGATTCATAAACAAACCAAACACTCTCAAAGTTACTATGTTTCACTTTTGTGACCTAGTACTTTAAATGATGGAGTTGTGATGTTGGGCTCAAGGTTAAAATCTTCGCAGTGCCAAGTCACATATACTCAAACATGGTGGATTCGTCCACCGCCCTCCCTTCGAGAGGTTGGACCTTCTTCATCTCTCATGTTGTTTTGTCCGGTTTTCTCTCTAGGTGATTTTTCCCGTCTTGCAAAGTGAGTGTTGTCGATCGTTTTGACCATAGTTTAGCTTCTCCCTAAGCCTCTCTCATCTCGAAACCATCTGATATTTTTCTTAGTTCACAAGCTTCATCCATCCACATATATGTTGACTGGGTTTGTGGTGGTACTGGGAGCTTTCGGACCCTCTCCCTCTAGTTCTTGGGATTTAAGAGAGATCGTGTTCTCTCTGGATAACCCGGAACTTTCGGGGAGTGGCACATAACTTCCGTCCACCGAAACTTCCGGCCTTTCCCGGAACTTCCGGACGTCGTGGGTTTGGGGCACTTAACATTGGGCAGGGGATGCAAAAGGGGTATTCCCCATTTGTTCCTCTGCCCTTCCTCCCCTCTTTCTATAGCGCCCCTCTCCCATCAACGACCTCCAGGCGAGCTATCGGCCCCCGGAACCTTCGGCCTTCATCCCCTTCATCATGTTCGGAGGGCATCTCATGTGTTCTCCGCCATCTCCATGGAGGAAGGTAATCTAAGCGTTTTCTTTGCCTGCTCTCTGGATTCTCTCCTAGGGATTGTAGTTCAAGCTTATGGTATTAGGATAAAAACAAACGTCAAAATCTCCAGTACTACTTCCACATTAGATCTGTGGTACTCGTTTCAATCCATATCCCTTATATGGATTATGCATGCCCTATTCTTGGATCCGGAAGGAGTCCTGCAACCATGCTGGCGCCCGGAACTTTCGGGTAGACCGGAAATTCTGGCTCGCTAGGGTTTCAACGTCCGGGCCAGGGCCGGTACTTGTGTCGGCCAGAACTTCCGGCCTCCCCGGAAGTTCTGTCCGCTGGAAGCCGGAACTTCCGGCCTAAGTAGAGACCTGCATATTTTTGCGTAATGAGATCCTTTGATTTCTTTTTGAAGCTTGTGCACTTATTCTGTCCCCGTGCTATTTCTCTCATCTCTTTCAGTAGGAGGGTCTGGCTCGCATGCTCGCCCATCAAAGGCGTATGAACGGAAAGCCAAAGAGTGGGTTAATAAGACAAGGGCTACTGTTTTAGGACATGAAAACATGTTTGACTACCAGCCTGTGGATGATGCTGAGACTAAAGACAATCCATCTCCTCCTGCTGCTCCCGTACACTCCAAGAAGAGGAATACTGCTTCAAAGAAGGCTAAACGAGTTAATATTCAACCTCCTCCTCTTGAGCCGGTCCCAATGAGGGAGATGTCAGCACCAGAGAGGATTGCCCTTCACCGAGTCAATCCTTATCTCCACGGCCGTGACAGTGTGGTTGACCCCATGTTTTGGACACTATTCCAGCAATGCAACTATGAGGAGATTTTCACTCAGTTTGTCAACAAGTGTGTCATTCAGAAGTGCATCAACATTGCTCACTTTGACAAGAGTCCCACCAACGCGGCTTATTTTGATGGGGTCTAGAACATGTGTGTTAAGCTCAACCTCCTTCCACTCATGCGTTTTCAACATGATGTGTCTCCACCTCTTATGGCTCAGTTCTATGCCACTGTGCATTTTGGGACTGATATGCAACTAAAGGAAATATGCCCTAGAGGCAATAATAAAGTTATTATTTATTTCCTTATTTCATGATAAATGTTTATTATTCATGATAGAATTGTATTAACCGGAAACATAATACATGTGTGAATACATAGACAAACATAATGTCACTAGTATGCCTCTACTTGACTAGCTCGTTAATCAAAGATGGTTAAGTTTCCTAACCATAGACATGAGTTATCATTTGATTAACGGGATCACATCATTAGGAGAATGATGTGATTGACTTGACCCATTCTGTTAGCTTAGCACTTGATCGTTTAGTATGTTGCTATTGCCTTCTTCATGACTTATACATGTTCCTACAACTATGAGATTATGCAACTCCCGTTTACCGGAGGAACACTTTGTGTGCTACCAAACGTCACAACATAACTGGGTGATTATAAAGGAGCTCTACAGGTGTCTCCGAAGGTACATGTTGGGTTGCCGTATTTCGAGATTAGGATTTGTCACTCCGATTGTCGGAGAGGTATCTCTGGGCCCTCTCGGTAAAGCACATCACTATAACCCTTGCAAGCAATGTGACTAATGAGTTAGTTGCGGGATGATGCATTACGTAACGAGTAAAGAGACTTGCGGGTAACGAGATTGAACTAGGTATTGAGATACCGACGATCGAATCTCGGGTAAGTAACATACCGATGACAAAGGGAACAACGTATGTTGTTATGCGGTTTGACCGATAAAGATCTTCGCAGAATATGTAGGAGCCAATATCAGCATCCAGGTTCCGCTATTGGTTATTGACCGGAAACGTGTCTCGGTCATGTCTACATAGTTCTCAAACCCATAGGGTCCGCACGCTTAAGGTTTCGATGACAGTTATATTATGAGTTTATGAGTTTTCATGTACCGAAGGAGTTCGGAGTCGCGGATGAGATCGGGGACATGACGAGGAGTCTCAAAATGGTCGAGACGTAAAGATCAATATATTGGACGACTATATTCAGACATCGAAAAGGTTCCGAGTGATTTGGGTATTTTCGGGGGTACCGGGGAGTTACGGGAATACGAGGAAGAAGCAATGGGCCTCATGGGCCAAGTGGTGGAAGAGAGTAGACAGGGCGCGCGGCCCCCCTAGCCCAAACCGAATTGGACTGGGGGGCCGGCCCCCCTTTCCTCCTTTTCCTCCCTCTCCTTCCTTCTCCTTCTCCTTCCATTCCTTCCCCTCTCCTAGTTGGACAAGGAAACAGGGGAGTCCTATTCCCGGTGGGAGTAGGACTCCTCCTGGCGCGCCCTTCCTGGCCAGCCGCCCCCTCCCCCCTTGCTCCTTTATATACGGGGGCAGGGGGCACCTCTAGAGAACAACAATTGATCTCTTGATCTCTTAGCCGTGTGCGGTGCCCCCCTCCATCATAGTCCTTGATAATATTGTAGCGGTGCTTAGGCGAAGCCCTGCGACGGTAGAACATCAAGATCGTCACCACGCCGTCATGCTGACAGAACTCTTCCTTGACATTCTGTTGGATCAGAGTCCGGGGATCGTCATCGAGCTGAACGTGTGCTAGAACTCGGAGGTGCTGTAGTTTCGATGCTTGATCGGTCGGGCCGTGAAGACGTACGACTACATCAACAGCGTTTTTCTAACGCTTCCGGTTTTGGTCTACGAGGGTACATGGACAACACTCTCCCCTCTCGTTGCTATGCATCACCATGATCTTGCGTGTGCGTAGGAATTTTTTTTGAAATTACTACATTCCCCAACAGTGGCATCCGAGCCTTGTTTTATGCGTAGATGTTATATGCACGAGTAGAACACAAGTGAGTTGTGGGCGATACAAGTCATACTGCTTACCAACATGTCATTCTTTGGTTTGGCGGTATTGTTGGATGAAGCGGCCCAGACCGACATTACGCGTACGCTTACGCGAGACTGGTTTTACCGCCGTGCTTTGCACACAGGTGACTAGCGGGTGTCAGTTTCTCCAACTTTAGTTGAACCGAGTGTGGCTACGCCCGGTCCTTGCAAAGGTTAAAACATCACTAACTTGACGAAATATTGTTGTGGTTTTGATGCGTAGGTAAGAACGGTTCTTGCCCAGAAGCCTTATGGTTGTCTCTTTATTGCATAAGATGCAAGCGCCAAATAATTGCTTTACTTTATCGCTATGCGAAAGCAATAGTTGCAAGAGCAATAGTTGGCAAGACGACCATGTGACGACACATTGATATACATCAAGATGATGGAGATCATGGTGTCGTGCCGGTGACAATAGAGATCATGACAGTACTTTGGAGATGGAGATCAAAGGCGCAAGATGATCATGGCCATATCATGTCACATATTTTGATTGCATATGATGTTTATCTTTTATACATCTTATTTTTCTTAGTTTGACGGTAGCATTTTAAGATGATCTCTCACTAATTATCAAGAAGTGTTCTCCCTGAGTATGCACCGTTGCAAAAGTTCTTCGTGCTGAGACATCACGTGATGATCGGGTGTGATAGGCTCTATGTTCAAATACAACGGGTGCAAAACAGTTGCACACACGGAATACTCAGGTTAAACTTGACGATCCTAGCATCTACAGATATGGCCTTGGAACACGGAGACCGAAAGGTCGAACGTGAATCATATAGTAGATATGATCAACATAGTGATGTTCACCATTGAAAACTACTCCATCTCACGTGATGACCGGACATGCTTTAGTTGATTTGGATCACATGATCACATAGGTGACTAGAGAGATGTCTGTCTAAGTGGGAGTTCTTAAGTAATATGACTAATTGAACTTAAATTTATCATGAACTTAGTCCTGGTAGTATTTTGCAAATTATGTTGTAGATCAATAGCTCGCGTTGTTGTTTTCATATGTTTATTTTGATATGTTCCTAGAGAAAATTGTGTTGAAAGATGTTAGTAGCAATGATGCGGATTGGATCCGTGATCCGAGGTTTATCCTCATTGCTGCCTGTAAGAATTATGTCCTTAATGCACCGCTAGGTGACAGACCTATTGCAGGAGCGTATGGGCGTTATGAACGTTTGGCTAGCTCAATATGATGACTACTTGATAGTTTAGTGCACCATGCTTAACGGCTTAAAATCGGGACTTCAAAGACGTTTTGAACGTCATGGACCATATGAGATGTTCCAGGAATTGAAGTTAATATTTCAAGCAAATACCCAAGTTGAGTGATATGAAGTCTCCAACAAGTTCTATAGCTAAAAGATGGAGGAGAATCGCTCAACTAGTGAGCATGTGCTCAGATTGTCTAGGTACTACAATCGCTTGAATCAAGTGGGAGTTAATCTTCCAGATAAGATAGTGATTGACAGAGTTCTCTAGTCACCATCACCAAGTTACTAGAACTTCGTGATGAACTATAGTATGCAAGGGATGACGAAAACGATTCCCGAGCTCTTCGTGATATTGAAATCGGCGAAGGTAGAAATCAAGAAAGAGCATCAAGTGTTGATGATTGACAAGACCACTAGTTTCAAGAGAAGGGCAAAGGGAAAGAAAGGAAACTTCAAGTAGAATGACAAGCAAGTTGTCACTCCTGCGAAGAAGCCCAAAGATGGACCAAAGCCTGAAACGAAGTGCTTACACTGCAAAGGAAATGGTCACTGGAAGCGGAAATGCCCTGAATATTTGGTAGTAGGATGGCAAAGTGAACAAGGTATATTTGATATACAGGTTATTGATGTGTACCATACTAGTGTTTATAGTAGCCCCTGAGTATTTGATACTTGTTCGGTTACTAAAAATTAGTAACTCGAAACAGGAGTTACAGAATAAATAGAGACTAGTTGATGGTGAAGTAACGATGTGTGTTGGAAGTGGTTACAAGATTTATATGATCATCATCGCACACTCCCTATACTTTCGGGATTAGTGTTAAACCTGAATAAATGTTATTTGGCGTTTGTGTTGAGCATGAATATTATTTGATCATGTTTATTGCGATAAGGTTATTTGTAAGTGCATCTAGTGCCACCCCTAGTTGGTTTTGGAGTATTGACGACAAAGTTGGTTGAGGGACTAATGCGTTTGTGAGAATTGCAAGATAACGCAGATAGTGTCCCTCACTGATTCGGTTTACCTACCGGAGATGACCCCTAAAAATGTATGAAGACATTGAAGACAATGGTGGTAAGAGAAGATATTCATATTAAAGACTATGACATGAGAAGACATTGTGTGAAGACTTTGGAGCGTGAAGACTGTGTGGTTTCGTTGTTTCCTTTTCTTCTTTGTTGAGTCATAGGAACCACCGTACTGTTAAGTGGGGTCCAAGTGAACTAAGTCAGAGTGACTGAAGTGATGCTCAACCCAAATCCTATGTCTTCGAGCGAAGACAATGAGAGCAAATCTTATCCAGAGCTGGATGAGTCAGCTTTACTTGTAGCCCAAGTAAAGTTGTCACGTGTGTTTGAAATCTGACCGTTGGAACACGTGTCAGTTCCTTAGTGACCCAGGGTCATTTTGGACAAATCAGGTCGGGTTGCCTAGTGGCTATAAATAGCCCACCCCCTACACCATAAATTGGTGGCTGCTCAGAGATTGTGCATGGCTTTTGTCGTTTGAGAGCAACCCACCTCAAGCATTTGAGAGAGAAATCCTTGCGAGGACAAAGCCCAAACACCCGAGCCAAAGAGTGTTAGGCATCATCAAGTCTTTACATCTGTGTGACACAAGACTTATTACACTTGAGGACTGTGAATCCTCCGGCCGGTTAGGCGTCGCGCTCGAGCATCCAAGAGTCATTGTGGATTGCCGTGAACGAAGTCTGTGAAGGTTTGGAAGTCTCCTTGAAGACTTACCAGAGTGATTGGGCGAGGACCTGGGTGTCCTTAGCTCAAGGGGAATAAGGTGAAGACACGGTCTCGAAAGTTAAATCTCAGCCTCCCTAACCAGACGCATGATTGTCACGAAGAATCGAACTGGTCCAACAAATCATGTGTCTTCAACAAGCAACTGGTTCTATCCCTTCCAACCTTACTTAAGTTTGTCTTCCTGAAGTCATTGCCTATCTGTTCATCTATTTGACTTCATTGCTTGACTACTATTGTTGATTGGCTTCACACTATCTTCCATCTTGATCCTTACTACCTAACTGCTATTAGTCCTGTACTTTCACATCATTACATACTTGACTATGGCTTGTTTAGGGTAGTTTATCTTCCGCTGCATATCAATTAGGTTGTTTCTGTTGTTTGTCTTTGAAACTTCCAAGTTTTCAAGACCTTCATAAGAATCACCTATTCACCACTCCTCTAGTCGATACTAGCACTTTCAATTGGTATCAGAGCGAGGTACTCCCTTATACTGTGTGATTTGGTTTAACCACCTGGAGTTTCAACTATGTCGACTGCAGGGATAATCAACGTCTCCGCTACTTGCCCTGTGTTCGATGGAACTGAATATCCCTACTGGAAGAATAAGATGCGCATGCATCTTGAAGCCATTGATGTCGACCTCTGGTATGTCATCAAGAATGGCGCTCCCAAAACTGGTTAAGGTGTCACCCCATCGATGTCAAGTTCATTCAAGCTGGACTCTACCGCAAAGAACATCATCTCGTGGTCATCGACCAAAGGACAAGATGGCCTTGTGAGTGCTCCGAAACGCCGAAGCTAGTCTGGGACTGGCTATCCAAGGTCAATGAAGGCGTTTCAACCCAGAGAGATCAAAGAATCAGTGTTCTTCGTAACCTCTTCAACCGCTTCAAGAGAAACGACAACGAAAATGTCCAGCTCACGTTTGATCGCCTCACTGATATCACAAATGAACTTCAAGCTCTTGGCGCAATTGAGATTACCAAGCATGAAATCATCAAGACACTGGTGAGATCACTTGATAGCTCCTTTGACACCCTTGCCCTCATGATACAGAACGTCCTGACTTCAAGACACTCGATCCGTCTGATATACTTGAGAGGCTCAACACACATGAGTTGCAGCTATCTGAGAAAAGAGATATCTATGGTCCAAGCTATGGCCGAACTCGTGCCTTGAAGGCAAAAGTTGTTTCCTCATCTGAAGAAGAATCGATGCGATTAGCTCAAGATCCCGAAGACATTGGAAGGAACTTGCTATGCTTGTGAAGAAGTTCCAGAAATTCACAAAGAAGAAAGGCTTCAGAAAGTCTTCACGATCTAGCTCAAGGAATGATGAAGCTTCCACACATGATCACAAGAAGAGAACCTTCCACAAGTGCAAGAAACCTGGTCACTACATATCTGAGTGTCCATAGTGGGACAATGAGAAGAAGAAGAAGAAGAAGAAAATCAAGGAATATGATTCCGATGATAAGAAGAAGAAGAAATCCTCAAAGTCTTCTAAGTCTTCTTCCAAGTTTTCATCATACAAGAAGAGCTCATCTGGCAAGGCTCATGCTTTTGTTGGCAAGGAAATGGATTCAGAGGAGGAGTCTGCTTCGGAGGAGGCGGAGGTGGAGTCCGAGAGGAGTCGACCTGGCGTTGCAAGTCCGGCTCTAGCCATCGCCTATGTTGCCAAGTCCATCTTCAACATCAAGACAATGACTTCACACTGTGGCTGAAGCTAATGACGAAGACGATCCTACTCCCACCCTATCGCTTCATGGCACGTGGTGCCAAGGTAAAATCACACGATGCTTACTTTCAAACTTCAAGTGAAGATGACTCCGATTGTGAATCCAAACCCAGCTACAAAACACTTGCTAAAATTGCAACTGAACAACAAAAGGCTATGGAACATACTCAAAAACTGTTAGACAAAAGCGATGACCTGTTGGACGCTGAAATGACACGTTCACAGTCCTTAGTTGATGACATAAAAATCTTCATGCTAAGTACCAAGAACTTGAAGGTCGTTATGAATCACTCTCAACTACTTATGAAAGGCTCTCCTATGATTATCTTCAAAGGAAACAAGATCTTGAGAAATTGAGAGTGGCTCATGAAGATCTTCAAAAAGTGAATGAGTCACTTCGCGCCCAACAGATCAGTTCCGCTCGGGATGGATTTGCACCACCATGTCTAAAATGCATTGAGCGTGATAACGCTACATCTATTGCTGAATGTTCCACTACTACTACTGTTTCATTGTCTTCACCTACTGATGTGGTTACTAACCCCTCTGCGGAGGATACCACTATTGTTGCTGATGAAAATGCTACGTTGAAGACATTGCTTGAAACAGGGATGTACAAAAGTTTGAAGGGACATCGACTCTGCGATGTCCTCAAAAGCGTATTCTCGAACCGAAACCCTAGGAAAGAGGGTGTTGGGTTGAAAGGAAAATGAATGTTGATGGCTCAGATCGAAGCCCGAGCGGTACCCAAAACCACATGGGTTTTGCAAAGGAACCTTCAGAGATCCATCCACTTTATCCGGCTTTACCCGTGCTAATCCAATTATCATTGATGAATCCTTTGATGCAAACTATAAGCTGTTCTAAAATCGAATGGTGAAGTGATTGCGTGTACATTGGTACTAATCTGCAGGAATGGACCACCTATGAAGAAGATCTAGGTACCTAAGTGGTACATTGAGAATCTTCCGTGAATGTCGCCATGACACCACCAAGGAAGAAGACAAACCCTGCACCTATAGCTTCATGTGGCCCAAAGGCTTCATACAGATCACAGACTCACATGAGTCACCCTAACGCCAATGTTTTGCAGGAAATCATGCTCGACTTATGAATATGAGCGTGTATCTTCGAACCGCTATGTTCATAGGACTAAGAACTTTTCTGCTTATTCAATGAGTATCATTCATCTCCTGCAAGGCTATTTGCTAGGGCTTCAAAGCCAAAATTCTCAGATGCTGCACTTAGACTCATTGCTTCTAAGCCCCCACTGAAGATGTGTGTGGCAAAGAAGAACTAACTCTCTTTTGCAGAAAATGGTCTCCAACCAGCAATCAATGGCGTCCGATACTATAGCTGGGGACCTAAAACTGATTTAGGACGCACGATAAAAATGTGATTCTATATACTTCATCTGAATCTCTTATCAGTCATACTATGTCCTAACCTTGATATAAGATGTGACTATCCCTATATGTGTCAAATGCTTATGCTTCACAACACTCTTGTGAAGCCTATCCTCCTAATCGCATCGTAGGGTACCTCACCAAAAGCTTCGAATGGATTATGGACGGTGGATGCACAAATCATATATTTGGTGATCAAGTCTTCTCATGGACTCAACCTTACGTCCATCCGACAAGAGTCACATTACATTTGCTGACACTGGTAAAAGCAAGGTATTGGGTCTAGGTAGAGTTGCAATCTCAAAGGATCAACACATGGATAAAGTGATGCTTGTTGAATCCCTTGGTTTCAACTTAATGTCTGTCTCAATGCTTTGTGACTTGAACATGATTGTGATATTTGGCAAATATCGTTGCCTTGTACTAATGGAATCTGACAAATCTCTAGTCTTTGAAGGGTACCGAAAAGATGATCTATACATGGTAGATTTCTCAGCAGGTCCACAACTTGTCGTGTGTCTTCTCACAAAAGCTTCGAATCTTGGCTCGCATCAAGGTGGGACATCTTGGCATGAGGAACTTACACTCACTCGTCAAGAAGAAGCATGTCATAGGCATCAAAGATGTCAAGTTCAAGAAGGATCATCTGTGTGGTGCCTGTGAAGCTGGAAAGATGACAATGGCAAAGCACCCCTTGAAGACAATCATGACAACATCTCAACCCTTCGAGCTGTTACACATGGACTTATTTGGACCTACGCACTACTCCACCCTCACAACAACTGCATGTCTCTATGGCTTCGTCATTGTTGATGACTACTCAAGATACACATGGGTTCATATAATTCTTTACAAGACCAAGTGCAAGATGTCTTCGACGCGGTAAATCGAGCAATGAACAATTATGGTGTGAAGATCAAGCACATCAAGTGACAATGGCATCGATTCAAGAACACTGGACTTGATCTCAGATCCGATACAATGGGAATCACTCATGAGTTCTCTGCCCATACACACCTCAAACAAAACGGCATTGTTGAGCGCAAAAATAGAACCCTCATTGAGATGGCTCGAACAATGCTAGATGAGTACAAGACACCAAGAAAGTTCGGCTGAAGCTATTGATACAAAGATGTCACATCATCAATCGTGTGTACATTCATAAGCTTCTGAACAAAACATCATATGAGCTACTTACTGGCAAGAAGCCGAACGTCAGTTACTTCAGAGTATTTGGAGCAAGATGCTAGATAAAGGATCCCCATCACAAGTCAAATTTGCACCTAAGGCTCACAAAGGCTTCATGCTTGGCTATGGAAAGGATTCACACTCCTACAGAGTCTTCAACCTTTATCTCTACAAGATCGTTGAAACTGTGGATGTGAAATTTGATGAAACCAATGGTTCACAGAGAGAGATTCGCCAAATACACTTGATGAAGCTCCTTCAAACGAGTCTATCAAGCTGATGGGAACTGGTGAAATAATGCCCTCTCAAGCACAACCAAGAGGAACTTATCATCTCTCGCACTAAATCAACCCAAGACAATGCTCGATCAAGACAATCCTCCCAATGATGACAATGATTAGCCAGAGCAAAATCTTCGTCCTGTTCATCCTCGTGTTGCAAATGAAGTTCAAATAGAGAAGATAATTGACAGCATCAATGCACCTGGTCCGCTCACTCGATCAAGAGCAACATAGCTAGCAAACTTCTGTGGGCACTTTTCATTTGTGTCGATATCAGAACCCAAGAAAGTTGCTGAAGCTTTTATGGAACCTGAATGGATTCAAGCCATGCAAGAAGAACTTCAACAGTTCAAACTGAATAATGTCTGGGAACTTGTCAAGTGACCTGATCCTCGCAAGCATAACATTATTGGAACAAAATGGATATATCGAAACAAGTAAGATGAGCATGGTCAAGTCATCAGAAACAAAGCACGTCTTGTGGCTCAAGGATACACTCAAGTTGAAGGAATTGACTTCGATGAAACATTTGCTCATGTTGCTAGGCTTGAAGCTATTCGTATACTACTAGCCTACGCTAATCATCACAATATCTTGCTATATCAAATGGATGTAAAGAGTGCATTTCTCAATGGCAAGATTGAAGAAGAAGTATATGTCGCACAACCACCTGGCTTTGAAGATCCAAAACATCCTGATATGGTGTACAAGCTAAACAAGGCACTGTATGGCCTCAACAAGCCCCTCGTGCCTGGTATGATACAATCAAAGACTTCCTGAAGAGCAAAGGCTTCAAACCTGGATCTCTCGATCCCACTCTCTTCACGAAGACATATGATGGTGAATTGTTTGTGTGCCAAATATATGTGGATGACATAATCTTCGGATGCACAAACCAGAAGTACAGTGATGAGTTTGGGTACATGATGCAAGAGCAATATCAAATGTCCATGATGGGTGAGCTGAAGTTCTTCCTTGGTCTTCAAATTAAATCAACAGAGGAATGGCATCTTCATATCTCAAGAGAAATACCTCAAAGATTGTCTCAAGAAGTTTGGAATGGAAGGCGCAAAGGCTACACGACGCGAATGCCAGCCAAACACCATCTTGGTCCCGACGACAAGGGTAAAGAGTTCGATCAAAAGGTATATCGCTCCATGATTGGTTCTTTGCTTTATTTATGTGCATCTAGGCCTGATATTATGCTTAGTGTTTGCAATGTGTTTCGATTCCAAGCGGCACCAAAGGAATCACATCACTTAGCCGTGAAGCTTAATTCTTCGATATTTGGCTTACACCCGAACACTCGGATTATGGTATCCCAAGGGCTCAAAATTTGATTTGGTTGGATTCTCGGATGCTGATTATGCTGGTGACAAGGTGGATCGCAAGTCTACATCTGGCACATGTCATTTTCTTGGTTGATCACTTGTCTGTTGGTCTTCGAAGAAGCAGAACTATGTATCACTCTCAACTGCTGAATCTGAATACATTGCTCCTGGATCCTGTTGTGCTCAGCTTCTATGGATGAAGAAAACACTCAAGGATTATGGCATCAACCTGAAACAAGTACCTCTCTGTCGGTGTACTAGAGTAGGGGTACCCTAGTGTCCCGAACTTGTGCACGGGCAGTCACAGCACCCCGTGGCAAGGCTTGCCGGGTGACCGCCAAGGTCCTCCGTGGTTCCTTTGGAGCCATTCAAGAACAAAGTATTCAAGCCAAGGAGACAAGGCCCCGGCAAGAGGAGCTTGCCGGGAAGGCCAACCAAGGCATCTCAAGGAACTTGCCGTGACGCGCCACGCGTCCCGGCGAGGCCCGGTGAGCGACAAGCTTCCGGACGCGACAAGACAACGACCACGGCAAGGCACTTTCGCCATGCAAGCTACCACTCAGTACCGCGACTCCAAAGACATCCACCCACGTGTCGCCAGGACCTTTCAGCGCGTGGCAAGAACTGTGCAGCCGGTGAGCAAGGCATGCGGCGCCGACAAGATTGCCATCGTGGCAGCGGTGGCGCCCCTAACGGTCCTTTTGCACTATTTGGGCGACGCAGACGGGCATTTAATGCCTTTGTCCCTGCCGTCGTGGTTAGGTATGATACATCGTGATGTAGTTGTACCAACCGCAACACCTTTCCATTTTACCCTTGTCTGCGTTGCCACTGCCGGTGACCCCTTGAGCATATAAAAGGAGGCCCATGCTAACGTGGGGGGTTCGAGGGCGAAAACACTCACGCCGGTCTCGTTAGCAGCCGCAGGTGTCTTGAGAACTCGACGCCCCGAGCAAGAACTCAATACACTCGGACATGCAACAAGAGGAGTATTATCTCTCCGAGAGCTCGAAGCTGGGTAACCGCTCGTGTAGCCGCCCGATCCGCTCTTCGTGCGATCTCCGTCCCCCGCCGAACCGAAAGGGGCTCGGTCCGCCGGTCCCATAGGTGTTCGTGGATCAGTTTCCCCGACATCTTTGGCGCGCCAAGTAGGGGGAAGAAGGTTGTGTGAACCTGATCCGGTGTTCACACGAGCTAGATCTTCATCTTTTTCATCGACATGCCACCGAAGAAGAAGGCTTCGGAGGCGGCTACTCCGTCCGCGTCGATCCCACCACCATCAGAGCAAACGGGTGGTGGGGTAGACGCCGGCGGAAGAACGGGCGTCGACGAGGGAGCTCACGGTGCTGCCAGGTCCAAGGACAAGGCTGCGCAGACCTCGGCGTCCGTACATGCACTGCGCCCATCCCAGGAGGCGCGGGACCGACAGCGTCATGGTACTCGCGGTACCATACGTTCGTTGGACCAAGATCGGGCCGGTGGATCTCGGGGTGCTCAAGACCAGCATGCATGCCAACATGCTGGCACGAGCGAGACACGGTCGCCTGGACGGAATACTGCTCCTTCCAACATAGTTAGAAGTCCGAGCATATCCCGCTCCTCGCACCGTTCGCCACTGCCACCCACCACTCCAACAGAAGCTTTGGCGCGAGCTCAACTGCTCCTGGATTACCCTCCAACGGCAGACAAGATCACCGAATGGAGGGTCACCATTCAGAGTCTCATCGGCTTCGCCAACGGCGACACTCCACGGCAGCCGAGTACATCACGGTCGCGGCAAGACTGCCAGGCACGAGCCGATGGCGATAAAGCCGGTGGGGGTGCAACCACCGTGCACTCTCCGCCCCGAAGGCCAAGATCACCGACTCGCCGGATCTACCTCGAGAGCGACTCGACCGCATCATCAGATCCACGAGCTCGTCGCGATCAGCGCCAAGTTCTTCACGAAAGACACCAAGAAGACACTCGTACTC
Source organism: Aegilops speltoides (assembly GCA_021437245.1). Taxonomy (NCBI): domain Eukaryota; kingdom Viridiplantae; phylum Streptophyta; class Magnoliopsida; order Poales; family Poaceae; genus Aegilops; species Aegilops speltoides. The sequence goes on along the minus strand of CM038146.1, from coordinate 362,892,674 downwards.
GCATCGAGCGCCGAAGAGAAGCGCGGCGTCAATCGGACCAGCGCGCTGGGCCCTCTGTCGACATGCATGCGCAAGGGGAACCAGGCGACTTGCCATACGCGGTAGGTTGCCTTGCATTCACTCGTGAGCTGCGGCAAGTCCGGTGGCCCAGCATGAAGAATTTCAAGCCAGACGTACCAGAGAAGTACGACGGCAAGTCGCATCCATCTGAGTTCCTCAACATCTACACCATCGCGGTGCAAGCTGCCGGGGGGGCAGGACGACAAGATCCTTGCCAACTACTTCCCGCTGGTGCTCAAGCCCAATGTCAGGTCCTGGCTCATGCACTTGCCGGACAACTCCATATCCTCCTGGGCAGACCTATGCCATCAGTTTGTCGGCGCTTTTACAGCGCCACAAGCCTCATGGCCAGAGAGCGACCTTCATCCGCCGCCTGGAAGGAAGGAGAGCCTCGCAAGTACATTCAGAGATTCAGCGTGTACAAGACAACATCTCAGATGTCCACCCCGCCGCGGTCATCGCCGCGCTCCATCGAACGCAAGCGAAACCGCAGATGCGGGAGGAGATGGCGATGTGCAAGATCAGAGACGTCAGTGAGCTATATGCCCTGGCCGACAAGTGTGCACGCGTTGAGGAAGGGAGGAAACTCCCCGGAGAGAATACAGGAGCAGGAGGATCTGACAGCGAGGATGCTGCCCCGGCAAAGAAAAACCGGCGGCAGAACAACAGGAAGAAGAAAGACAAAGATGTGCTAGTCGTTGAGAAGTCCGGCAACGGAGGTGGCGCCAAGAAGGCCAAAGCTGGTAGCTCCGGCAAGGAGATTGCCGCATGCACCAACTGCCAGGCTGTGGCGGTCGCCGACAAGCAGGACGGCACCAACAAGCAGTACTGCAAGATCCACCGCACCAAGGGCCATGACCTCCAGAGCTGCAAGAAGGTCGAGCAGCTTGTCGAGCAGCAAAAGGCTGAATACGAGCGACGCGACAAGGAGAAGGCCCAAGAAGGTGCTGGAGGATCCGGCAAGAAACGCCCCGGCCAAGGAGGACGCCGCGGCAAGGCCAAGTAGCGGCAAGGAGACAGACCTCCCCGCGGCCACGACAAGGATGAAGATGACGACGACGATGAAGATATGGATGATGACGACACCGGAGAGCAGGAGTTCCAGAAAGCCACAGAGGTCCTGTGCGTTGATGGCGGTGCTTCTGCATACTTCACACCGCCAGCTCAAGCAGTGGGTGCGGGAAGTCAATGCGGCAGAACCACCCGTCGAGTCACGCAAGCCTCTGAAATGGTCCAGCACGCCTATCATCTTTGATATTGAGGACCATCCGGATCGCATAACTGTGGTCGGGTGCGTGTCGATGTTGGTTTCACCAACTATCCGCAACCTCAAGGTCACTAAGATGCTAGTTTACGGCGGGGCCGGCTTGAACCTGATCTCCTCCGCGGTACTCCAGAAACTCCAGATCCCTGACAGCGAGCTCGAAGAGACCGGCACATTCCAAGGAATCAATTCGGGAAGGAGCAGGCCGAAGGGAAAGATCACGTTGCCGGTGACATTTGGCAGCGAGTTGAACTTCAGGACTAAGAGGGTCAGTTTTGACGTTGCTAAATTTCCATTGCATTACAATGGGATACTCGGCCGACCAGCACTCGCCAAATTCATGGCAGCCTCTCACTATGCATACAACATGCTGAAGATGCCAGGCCCGATAAGTGTCATCTCTGTCCCTGGCGACAAGAAGGATGCTCTTATCTGCGCCGATAAGATCTACCGAAGCAAGCAGCCGCAACAGTCGCAAGTCACTTGCCGCTGAAGCTCCGGGGAAGAAGAAGACCAAGTCCGGCAAGAGTTTCGATGCCCACTCCGCAAGCGCACCTTTTCGAGTGCTGCGCTACCGCCGAGGACGCACCATCGAGCTCCACCGCAAGTGTAAGAAGACAATGGCAGCTCCGCCAAAGACCAAGAAGGTGTCCGCCAAGGAGGACGGCCTTGGTGGTACCTTCACCATCGGTGCCACTCGACCATAAATAGGAAAGCGCTCATTGCTTTCCTGGGCTAACGCCGACGTGTTTGCGTGGCAACCGTCGACATCCCCGTGTTCCTGTGAAAGTAATCGAGCACCATCTTGCCGCTCTGTCCTCATCGCGCGCCCGTCAAGTAGAAGGTCAGGAAACAAGCGGTGGAGCGCCAGGAATTCATCACAGAAGAAATCAAGAAGTTGGAAGCAGCAGGCCTTGTCAGAGGAGTGCTTTATCCTACGTGGTTGGCCAATCCTGTAGTCGTGCGCAAGGCAAACGGGAAATGGAGGCTTTGTATCGACTTTACTGATCTCAATAAAGCTTGTCCCAAAGACCCATTTCCCTTGCCACGCATTGACCAGATTGTTGACTCCACGGCCAGATGTGACTTGCTTTCATTTCTTGACGCATATTCAGGATACCATCAGATCTTCATGGCAGAAGAGGATGAGGAGAAGACCGCATTCATCACTCCATGTGGCACATACTGTTTCATACGAATGCCTTTCGGTTTAAAGAATGCTGGTTCAACATTTGCAAGGGTAGTCCATGACGCTTTTGAGCCACAAATACACAGAAATGTGGAAGCCTACATGGATGACATAGTGATCAAGAGCAAGGACAAGGCAACTCTGATTCAAGACTTAGACGAAACCTTTGCAAATCTGCAAGATCAACCTCAAGCTTAACCCCGAGAAGTGTGTGTTTGGAGTCCCTCCGCAAGCTTCTCGGGTTCTTCGTGTCTCGGCGGGAATTGAAGCCAATCCCGACAAGATCAAGGCCATTGAGCAGATTGAAGCACCAAAGCGCCAAGGATGTACGAAGACTTGCGGTTGCGTGTATGCTCTTAGTAGGTTTATCTCTAGGTCTGCTGAAGCGCCGCCGCTTTTTCAAAATATTGAAAAAGGCAGGTCCAATGAAATGGACTCGAAGCGGAGGCTGCGCTGCAGACTTAAAGAGATACTGTCCTCCGCTCCAACACTTGTCGCACCTAAGCCACAAGAGAAGTTGTCTGCTGTATATAGCGGCAACCAATCAAGTGGTTAGTGCTGCGTTAGTAGCGGAGAGGGAGGCGGATGATGAGCCAAGAACCACGGCAGATGCATCCAAAGGACAAGTGGGGCTTCACCGACAAGCTCGTCCCGACAAACATGGATTTGCGCAGCGCATGAGGAGACTGAAGAGAATGGTGCAGCGCCCGGTTTATTTTGTTAGTTCCTTTTGCATGGGGCTAGGACGAGGTACTGGTGTGTGCGAAATTGCTTTTCGCCTTCTCATGGCCTCGAAAGCTGCGCCATTACTTCCAAGCACATGAGATCACAGCTTGTCACCCGTTTTCCGCTCAAGAGGATACTACGTAATCCGAATAACAGCAGGATTGTCGAGTGGGCACGGAACTGTCAAGCTTTGGCCTCAAGTTTGAGAGCACTTCAACTATCCGAGCGAGCATTGGCGAATTCATAGCAGAGTGGACGCCAACACCAGATGAAGAAATTCCAGAAACGAGCATCCCCGTCAAGGAAGCAAGCAAAGAGTGGCTGATGTACTTTGATGGTTCCTTCTCGCTGCAAGGCGTCGGTGCGGGCATGCTACTTGTTGCACCCACCGGAGAACACCTCAAGTACGTACTCCAGATGCACTTTCCCAGGGAGCAAGCAACAAATAATACCGCAGAGTATGAAGGTTTGCTTGCCGGTCTCAGGATCGCGGCAGACCTTGGGATCAAGAAGCTCATCGTCAGGGGTGACTCGCAGCTTGTCGTCCGCCAAGTGAACAAGAAGTATCAGAGTCCGTTGATGGAAGCTTACGTTGATGAAGTGAGATAACTAGAAGAGCACTTTGACGGCCTACAGATGGAGCATGTTCCAAGAGCTGATAACGACATTGTCGATGGCCTGTCGAAGTGCGCCGCACTTAAGTTACCTGTGGAACCAGGAATCTTTGCGCTCAAACTGACTCAACCGTCTGTAACGCCATCAACTGGACAGAGCAAGAAGTGGAAGTTGATTTCTGGTGACTATTTTCCGGCAGAGCTCCCCCGCCGCCAAGAAGGTCCCCAAGATCAACACCAAGGGTGCCGAGGAGCGATCTGCTCCGCAAGCCCTAGGGTTTGTTCCGTTGAAGCGACGCCCCGACGAAGTTTTGCTCGGCAACCTTGCCGGGAACGTCAAGCTCCGCTGAGCCGCGAGTTCTCGCCAGAGAAGTGGATGTTCCCACAGCAGCAGATGTGCCTTTAGTCCTTGTTGTCGAGCCGCAAGCTCCAAAGATGGGCACAAAGAGATTGTCCGCTTCCTTGAGACAGAGAACTTCCCAAGAGCAAGAAGAAGCGGAAAGAGTAGCCCGGCAGTCAAGTATGTACGGTTTTGTCGATAACACATCGCATGTAAGAAGACTCAACGGTGTGAAATTGAAGTGTATTCACCGGAAGATGGACAAAAGCTGTTGGCAGAGATACATGGAGGCATATGTGGTCACCACATTGGCGCAAGAGCACTTTAAGCAAAGCGTTAAGCAAGGTTTCTTTTGGCCGACAGCCCTCCAGATGCAATCGCACAAGTAACCAAGTGTGAAGCGTGCGGGCCCATTCCAAGCACATACACCAGCCAGCTCAAGCTCTCCAGACGATCCCTTTATCCCGCCATTTTCGGTATGGGGCTCGACATCTCGCCCCTTTCCCCGAAGCTGTCGGGGGCTTTGAGTACTTGTACGCTGTAATCGACAAGTTCACAAAGTGGCCGGAAGTGGAAGCAAATGAGGAAGGTGACAAGACAACAAGATCAAGTTCTTCAGTCGATTGTTTGTCGCTTTGGGATCCCTAACGGGATCATCACCGACAACGCACGCAATTCACGAGCCGCACCTTCATGCAAGACGCCCAAGATCTTGGCGCCAAGGTCCGCTTCGCTTCGTTGCTCACCCGAGAAGCAACGGTCAAGCGGAGAGGGCAATCTTTGAAGTGCGCTGGCTCAAGACCAGACTTTCGACGAGGCGCAAGTCGCGGAAAGAACTGGATTGAGGAGCTGTCGGTGGTTCTGGGTTGATCAGACGATGCCAAATTGAGCCATTGGCCGACACTTTTCGCTCTAGTCTATGGAGCGAAGCGGTTCTCCCCACGTAACTCAGATACGGGTCACCTCGAAAGTGCTCGCTATGATGAGCTTGAGCAAGAGCAGCTGCGGCAAGATGACGCGCTGCTCCTTGAGGAAGACCGTCTTCGAGCGGCAGACGAGCTGCTCGATACCAGCAAGCTTTGCGCCGCTACCATAGCCACAAAGTTAATGCCAGAAGTCTCGAGGAAGGCGACCTTGTTCTTCGGCGCGTTCAGTCCGCCAAAAATTCCAACAAATTGACGCCGAAGTGGGAAGGCCCTTACCGGGTGAAACAAGTCACTAGGCCTGGCGCTGTCCGCCTTGAGATCGAAGATGGCATTCCGGTGAGCAACTCCTGGAACATTGAGCATCTTCGTAAGTTTTACCCGTAGGGCGCGGTTGCCGGAACCTGTTCCGGCAACCACCTTTTGTACAAGTCTTGCCGATGTTGCATGTAATCCTTTGTACAAAACCGGGCGCAGACCCCGTGCATAAGTAAAGCTCATGTGCTTCGCACATCTTGTCAATTTCATGCTTTCTTTTGCACGTGTTATCTGACACTTTGTGCAGCGCCTACCCCCGGTAAGCAATAACGAGCTGTAAGGCTCCATATCTTTATTTTCTCTTCTTTCTTTTTCTCAAAGAAAGGAAGGTTCCCTCGCCCACAAGTTTGCCGGGGGAAAAGGAGAAGATAATGGTGTGGATCAGGCGTCGTTCAAGAAAGTTTCGCCTTACCGAGAAGCAAACGATAGAAAAGCTAAGTTGCCAAAGTTGAGCAGTCAGTTTTAAAATTTTTAAGTTATCTTCCTCGAACGACCGTGCTTTGTATGGATAACCTGTGCGCGGAGGAACCAACTCGTAGCTAGTTGCGCCCTTACTTTGTTTCGAGTCCGCTCAACAACTTAAGTGAGCTGCGACTAGTTGCGACAAGGTTTCTTGTCGGTAGCGGCACCGCCAAAGAGGTTGACGACGTCTCCGCACTCAAAGGCTTCATGGCTAAGGTGCTCAGGCCGCAAGTTCCCTAAAAGCGTAGGGCAAAAACATACAAAGGAAGGAATCAAGTAAAGATAATAACATAGCAATCACTACCCAAAATAGAGTTATATTACAAGATAGCTTGTCGCAGCTCTAACAGATTGTTCTCATAACATGACCAACAGCGACAAGAAAAGGAGAAAACGGGCGGCCTAATCTACGCGATCGCCCTCAACCCTCTTGATCCCGCTCACCTTGTCCACAATGGGTGCGACAAGGGTCTTGAGCGCTTCCAGATCAGCATCCGGCGGCAGGGTCTTGAGGACGTTGGTGAGGTTGAGGCCCGGGTTGCGGAAGGCCACCTTCACCAACACCTTTTGAAGAGCTCCCGCGCAGATCTTGCGCGACTCATCGGCCAGCTGCTTTGGGATCTTTTCCCGGAGTCGCTGGAGGGCCATCACCACACCTTTGAAGAACAAGCTGAGCTTGGCGCTGGGTTGGAGGTTCTCGTCGGAGGGATACCTGAGATCCTCCATCCCCAGCTGCGCCAGCTCCCTGTCGATGGCTGCGGCAACATCCACGAGACCCTCCGTCCAAGTGCTCCACATTCTCCCTAAAAGTGTTACAGGCGGCGGCAGCCCGCTCGCCAGCGCCTCGTCGGCCTTGATCTCCTCCTTCAAGGCCACCTCCCGCCCGGGCGCCGCCCAGCGCCTTGGTCAAAGTAGTCAGCTTCAACTCAAGATCTGCGTTGAGTCCTTGGCGGCGTGAGCTCCTTGCCCCTCTCGGCGAGACGACCTGCAGCTCGCCAAAGCTATAGGCGTCCTTCTCGCGCTCACGCTTGAGCGTAGCAAGCTCTTCACCGCTCGCTTTGAGATCGGCCTCCAGCTGCGCCACCTTCGTCTCCAGCTCCTTCTTGGCGGCCTTGGCAGCTGCGGCAGTATCCTCTGCTTGCTTGAGAGCCCCGCCGAATGTTTGCTCGCGCGCAGCAAGCTCCTCCTCGTGGCTGTCAAGGTTGACCTTCCGTTGCGCCAACTCGCCCTCCCGTGCAGACAGCTTCTCGGCGGCAACCCGCTGTTGCTCTTCAACTTCAGCCCTCTCGAGGAGGAAGGCTTTCCGCTCCTCGGCAAGTTGCTTCCGCTCCTCTGCCAGGGACCGAAGAGCTTCCTAGTTAAAACCCCGGAGCTCTTCCGCGCGCTTCTCGATATCCACTCCCGCCTTCGCAACAAGCGCTTCTCGGGATTCCAGCTTGGCCTGTCGAGCGCGGTAGAGCAACAGCAGGTTCCGCAGCAGCCGCTCCTCCTCAGGCTCACCGCTGCTGCTGCTCGGCGCGTCAACCAGCGTCAGCCCAGCGGAGGCGAACACCTCTCCATCAAAGATTCTCCTTCGATCGGCGCCCTGGAGCTTGACGCCCAGGGGAGCTTGATGAAGACGCCATCGCCGGCCTTCAAATAGGCACCGGGCTGGGGCTCTTCGGAGCCTGACGCTGCGGCAGCGGCGGAGGGATCGGCGGTCGGCGTAGCGCCTGGCGCTCCTGCAGCCTCAGGGCCGTCAATGCGATCGCCATACCCCTCGCCGGCTTTTGCGGCAGCAGCTTTGGCGGCCTCTTCACCAGCGGGATCATCAGCGCCGGCCGCTTCTTCGGTGGCAGCGGCGTCGTCGGTATTGCCGCGCGCGTTCTCCTCGCCGGCAACCTCGGTCTCCATCGGCTCCGCGGCAGATGGATCTGACGGCCGGAAAATGGAGAAAAGTCAAGAAAATATCCATAAAGAAAATCAGAAGAAGAAGAACCCAAGGGAAGTTTTCAAGCAAGAGGATTACCTGTATTGGGTTCTACAGTCATGGTCTCCGCCACCGGGGGATCGCTGGTGCTGTCCCTTGCCGGAGAACTCTCCCTTGCCGGAGACTTCTCCCTTACGGAAAATTCTCCTTGCCGGAGCAGCTTCCTTGCCGGGGAACCCTCCCTTGGCGGTGTAGTCGGCGGTGGCATGTCGGGGCGGCTTTGGGCACTCTGGTGAGGCTGCTCCGCTCCTACACAAACCAATAGTCGATGTCAAGAAGAAAGAGCACCCATCTTGCGCCTAACAGGGAAGTAAACCATATACTTACGCTGGGGGCTGCTTTGGGGAATAGTTGCCGGGTCCGACAAGGTGGTCTCGGACACACCCCCTGCTGTCGCGGTGGGTTCATCCTCGATGACAATCACCGGGACCTTGGCTCTCTTCGCCGCTCTCTGGGCCAGGGTCCTGAAAAGGAATGAGTTCAGAGTAAAGCAAATCAGATACAAGACAAAACAGCAAGAATTGAAGAACTACAAGTACAAAGAGAAACTTACTCTTCTTCTTCCTCGTCGGAGCTGGCGCTGGAGAGGTCAAGTCTGCTCACCCCTGGCTGACGAGGCGGAGGAGAGGTTCCCTTAGCCGCTTGGCGGGGCGATGGCGGTGGTCTGAGACGGCCCAGCTCAGCCTGCCGCCGGCGTGAGAAGCGGCGGGAGCGAAGCGGTGGTCCGGAGGACCCGCTCCGATTCTTGGCTGGCGGCGTGAGGTGCTCCCGCGGCAACAGTTCTTGCCACGGTGGAGCATGTCGCGCGGCGCGGTGGCTGTTGACTCGTCTACCGCCCCGCTACGTCCCCGGCCTTGCGGAGACGCCTTCTTGGTGGAGCTGGGGGCTCTGCTTGCGGCGAGCTGTCTGAAGATGAGGAGGAAGAGGAGTTGGTCTTCAATGAGCCGCTCGCACCCTCAGCGGGCTCACTCGACTCGAATTCAGGCCCGGCAAGCTCTCCCTCGCCGGCAAGTTCCTCTCGCTCGGCAAGGCTTGCCGCCTCTGCTGCCTCTGCCTCCTCCACGGTGAATCCAACCGCGCCGCGGCAGCACGCCGCCGCTCTTCCATCCTAGTGGCGTCGCTGCATCTCCGCATCGGTGGTGTCGCGAGTAAGGCTTTTACATTCATCGGAGCGGACCGGCACTTCTACCAAGCCGTTAAAGAACTCCTGCGACATCGCCCGCAGCTCTTATAAGTTGGAACAATTCCATGCGAATCGCCTGGCGGCATCATTGCACGGATGCGGTCGGCGAGGAGTTGTTACACAATGAACGACACCCTTCGCAACCTGAACGCCGGGATGTTGAGGGTCGTGCTTGAACAGTTCTGGAGCATCGCGTCAGTTCGAGGGACAGTGAAGTTGAAGTTGAGGCCCGGCGCAGCCTCATAATATCCGCCGCATTCGGAACTCCCGGCGGGTCTCCTCCTCTCTGCGAAGCGTCGCGGCGAAGAAAATCTGCGCCAACGGCGCCTGATGAGCCCGCAAGCCCGAGGCGTTGGATCCGGTGACGGCAATCTTCACCTATCGTCTTCGAGGCCACGTTGCTCAATCGTTCTCGCACGCCATGGGGCTTGGCGCTGGCGGTAAATGGCTGCGGGTTCTCCTCGACAATCCAGCACCAATCTGCTCTCCATTCCTCCCACTTGCTGCGGAACTCTCCCTTCAGATAAGCTTCCTTCTTGCCAGCTCTCGAGATCCAGGCGATCCCGCCGGATAAAGGCTTCCCCCTCTCAACTCGGGGCATAAAGAAGTGGCGAAAAAGAGCTACATTTGGATAGACTCCGACAAAGTTTTCACAGAGATGTGCGAAAACTGCCATGGTCAGAAATACATTGGGGGTGAAGTCAAGGAGGCGGAACCCGTAGGTGTTCATAATGTCGCAGAAAAACTCAAAGAAAGGCGGGAAGAGTCCGCAGTAGAAGAAAGCGCGAAGAAGGGATATCCATTCGAGCCGTCAAGCGGCGGCCGAGAGTACCTTCGTCTTGTGGATCGCTCGCGTCTCCATCGACCGTAAGAGGTAGTAATACTCCCTCGGCTCCTTGGCGAGCTTGGGGGAGATTGTCCGCTCCTTTCGCAGCGCCGCGAGCCGCTGCGCCTCAGCCGACTTCACGACCTTCCCGGCTTTCGGAGCCATGGCGGAGGTGGTGAGGGAGATTGACGGCGTTGGTGGTGCCGGTGGCGATGGGGAGCGGAGCGCTGCTCTCTTTCAGCTTTGGGAAGAAGGGGGGAGCGGCGGAGGTTTTTTGAGATTGGAATAGCAACCGGCGAGTGGGCGAACTGCCCATGTTTCCCCTGCTTATAAAGAGGGAGGGGGCGGACGTTCCGTCTTTCCGAATAAAGAAACCACCCACGGTCTCTCCCACGATGCCGCATTCGACGCGTGTTGTTCGGGAAGGCGCGATGGATCTGAGTGAGATCTGGCGTAACCCGGGCAGCGTGCTGTGTGCCTGATGCAGGCCTGGCCCAACAGCGCTTCGACACCGTGTGGCCCGGGCCGGGGCTCTGCCGGTGTACTAGAGTAGGGTACCCTAGTATCCCGAACTTGTGCACAGGCGATCGCAGACACCCGTGGCAAGGCTTGCCGGGTGACCGCCAAGGTCCTCCGTGGTTCCTTTGGAGCCATTCAGAACAAAGTATTCAAGCCAAGGAGACAAGGCCCGGCAAGAGGAGCTTGCGGGAAGGATAACAAGGCATCTCAAGGAACTTGCCGCGCGCGCCACAGCGTCCGGCGAGGCCCGATGGCGACAAGCTTCGAACGCGACAAGACAACGATCCGCGGCAAAGGCGCCGCCGCTGACTAGCTACCACTCTGTACCGCACTCCAGCACATCCACCCACGTGTCGCCTACAGGACCTTTCGTGCATGCGTGGCAAGAGGTAATGTAGCCGGTGCTTGTGATGTGGCGGCGCCGACAAGATTGCCATCGTGGCAGCGGTGGCGTCCACGACGGTCCTTTTTGCACTATTTGGGCGACGCAGACGGGCATTTAATGCCTTTGTCCCTGCCGTCGGGGTTAGGTATGATACACTATACTGGTAGTTGTACCAACCGCAACACCTTTCCATTTTACCCTTGCTGCGTTGCCACTGTCGGTGACCCCTTGAGCATATAAAAGGAGGCCCATGCATAGCGTAGGGGGTTCGAGGCGAAAACACTCACGCTCAGTCTCGTTAGCAGCCAGTGTGTACTGTAGAACTCAACGCTCCCGAGCAAGAACTCAATACACTCAGACATGCAGCAGTAGGAGTATTATCTCTCCGGAGAGCTCCGAAGCTGGGTAAACTGCTCGTGTGCTTCGCCTCAATCCGCTCTTCGTGCGATCTCCATCCCCCGCCGAACCGAAAGGGGCTCGGTCCGCCGGTCCCATAGGTGTTCGTGGATCAGTTTCCCCGACACTCTCTTCTGTGACAACAAAAGTGCCATCAAAATAGCAAACAATCCAGTCCAACACTCGAAGACAAAGCACATTGAAATTCGTCATCACTTTCTCAGAGATCATGTTATGAAGAAAGATATCGATATCATTCACGTCAACACTGAAGAGCAACTGGCAGATATCTTCACAAAGCCCTTGGATGAGAAAAGGTTTTGCAAGTTACGGTGTGAGCTAAATATCTTGGAATCCTCTAATGTCCTATGATCAGGCACACATCCTAACACTTATGCATGTTGATGACTTAGATGTGCAACACACAAAGTAATGTATATCTTCAATTAATGAAGATTTACACTCTGAGTGTGAATACATTAACATGGAATTCGACTTCGGAGCGCCACGATAATTGTGCGCCGTGTCTGGGTCTAATACTTCCTATACGGTGGGTAACGCCACCACCAACTTTCTATGTGTGAAGTGTTTCACTCAAGGCGTTATATTGCAATGACTTCGCATTTGGTTTGTCTTCAGTTTCAATTTGTCTTCATGAAGTCATTGCAATATAATTTGTCATCATATATACTGGTGTTCTGTCCTCTATAGCATTCACTTATAGCTATGTCTTCAAGATTGGATCTTTTGAACTAAGTGAATGTGATCGGACCCTAACCTCTCTATGCTCCCTATCTCAAAATCTATCTGTCCTAATCATATGCATTCTGTTGAAACTGTCGAATGTCTTCTCTGCGTCCTAGTCAGCAGAAGGCAAAGAGACAAACATTAAATCTGTTTTAATGTCTTATCTTTACTGTTGAAATCCGGAGAAGCGGAACAACTCTCCGACATGCTGGCGGGCGTGGGAGCGATGGGACAACTCGAGTATGTTGCATGCTTGCCACGTGCCCCTCAGATAAGAACCGCCAGGGGCACCAGCGTAATTGCGCTGTGTCTCTCACCTACTTATAAATACTTGTCCCCTGCGGTAAAGAAATCCTTCTTCCACCTCTCCCCCTCCGTCAAAACCCTAAGCGCCACCGCTAGCTCGCGGACAACGCCCGGCGACAAGCGCTTAGCTGCTGCGACTTCTCCGACGCCGTCCTCACACCGGCCGTGGACATCATCCTCTCCGCCGTCGCCGTAGGTGTCCTCCGTCGCCAAGTTAGGGCACGGTGGGCTGAACTGCTCGGTCTCCTATTCCTCCATCTAGCAGTTCTTCGTGCGGTAATTATAACTCTATTTTACCACCTTTTTGATCTTCAAGATTCATCCTGTTTCGAAAAGTAGTTTCGTCTATTCAAGCTAGATCTATTCAAATCGCATCTCATCTTGCTTAGTCGATTCACTTAGATTTCTTGTCTAGTTTTATTCCTCACTTGTACTTATTCACGGATTGGTACAAATGGAACCAACTCACCTATATAAGTGAATGTCTTAGCATCATGAGGCCAATGTCTTCAAACTGATTTATCTTCAAAATCTTACGAGAATGCATATGACCTCTTCCCTTCCTCGCATCTCTAATCTGTCACACGGTACATGTCCGTGGGAGAATCCTTGGTTCTCATAGTCTGCATCCGTTTGCGAATACTTACGACATCATATAAATTCTCCTGAAGCGGTTCTGCTTGACCCGAAAGCGTAAATCTCTGAAGCCTTTGAGCGTATTGAAGCCTTTCAGCTTGAAGTTCATGGCTGCAGAAAAATCAGCAAGGAAGGGTGGCAGACAGTGCAGAGAAGGAACATCTAAAGATCTGCCCGATGATTTAGCATAACTATACAAGACAGATCCTGAAGAGAATTATCATCAGAGGAAGACGCGAATCCAATGGATTCGATGCTATTGGGCAGAGGAGTGGTTCAAGTACAAGTTTGTAACGAAGGAATATGCAGAGAAGAATGCCATCAAGAGACCTTGGGGTGATATCCTCCATCGAGGCCTTCAACCCAAGAGCCTAGTTGAAGCCATTGATCAAGGCTTCTATCCTTGCATGGTCCGTGGGCCACAGCCTGTGAACGTAGATCCCACCTCACTACTATGGTGTCGTGACGACTCTCTCTTCAAGCGCAACTACCAGTTTGTTGTGGCTTCGGCCAAGAAGAACAAGAAGTCCTTGGGTTTGGACTTTAACCCAGGTCCCTCTGCTCCCCGTGCTGACGGCTCCCGTGATGCTAATCCCAATGTCATCGGCCCCTTCGCCAACCTTGACGGCCTCATCACCTACATCATGGTTCAAGGTGCCAGAGTAGATCATTCTGACAATGATGCTGACTCTGATGATGCCCCAGCTCCTCCTCCAAAGCCGCAGAAGCAAAAGAAGTCAAAGGCTTCAACCTCAGCTGCACCTCCAAAGACTTCTCGTGCGAAGCCACTGGCAGCGGCGCACCTCCACGAAGCCGAGCAGCGATCGAAGATCAATCACGTGTCTCCAAGAGAACGGAGAAGAAGAAGCAACTTGTCAGACCATCTGATCAAAGAGCCTTGACTCCTGCTGCCATTCTGCGTAAAGAACCCATTGATCTATCAAGTGATGAAGATCTTGCTGATGATGCTCTTGAGTAGCTGATAAAGAGCAAGGAAGAAGCAGAAATCTTCAGCAACTTGCCTCTCTTTGATGTGGCCATCATCCACAATTTCATTGATGAGTGGTTCGACACCCCCAACGTCATCTTTGAAGATTTACAGCTCCCCATTGGCCTCAGCGTCGCCTTCAATGGCGCCATTGCTTCTGAGCTAGCTCTCTCTCAACGCATCGTTGAGCTCAAGAACAAGATTGACTATGAGAAGGCTCAATTCAAGAAGCATGTGGCCAAGCTCAGTGTTCAAGACGTCCGCAACTTCAAATTCATGCTCCATGAGCTTAAAGAAGCTTTTCTGAAGAAGCGTGAAGAAGCTCAGGGCTCTCAAGAGCACATGAAGATTTTGGCTGATAAGTGTGTGCTTGCCTACAATGATGCTGAGAAGCGCAAGTCCCTTGGCCGTCCTGGCATTGACCCCAGGATGGCTGCAAAGAAGAAGAACAAGATCAGCCTGAACCTTCAAGCCAAGAAGCCCCTCGCATTATCTTCCCAAGCAGCATGACTGGCTCGAAGACAAAGGTCACCACAACAGCTTCGGAACAGAAGAAGACAAGGGCTGCCGAGGCTGAAGCGAGAAAGAGAAAGAATACTGAAGCTTCTGATGCCGCTCCCTCCAAGAAGAAGCGCAAGACCAAGAAGACTAGGGCTGCTTCCACAGAGCCCATGGTCGTTGAACCTATTCCGTGGTTCGCCCTGCGTCAGTACATCAAGAACGAAGGATGGTAGTCCATGAGCCTGCTCCCACAGAGGCTCATGAAGCTGAAGATATTCCAGCAGCTGAACCTACCGCTGTTGAAGACATTGGTCATGATGACAATGTAGCTGATGATGAAGTTCTTCCTCAGATCGAACATGAAGTGGTATCATCGCCTGTTCATACGAACAGCGAACTCATCAGCATTGGTCGTCCTTCGACGCCAATTGCTCAGGATGCATCGTGGGCTGATCACCCACAAGAACAAGACTCCCCAGTACTCCCCAACAACAACAACAACAACAAGCTACACCCCCCGTGCAAGAAGAGGATGAAGAATTTCAGGCCCAGCCAACTCCATCTCCTAAGGCGAAGCCAGCACTTCGCAGGCTTCGCAGAGGACAAAGGCCTCAAGTCCCTCTATCGAGCGTTCCAGAAGGAGAAGTGCAACGTTCACCCGTTGCACGGTCAGTATTTTCTGAACCTGCTCCAACTGTGAATGTCTCCGAGTCTGAAGCACATGCTTCTGAAGACATTCCGGCTGCATCAGCCGAGGAAAATGAAGAAGAAGTACATGTACCTACTTCCCCAGCTATTGAAGAAGAAGCAGTTCCAGATGTGAACGTGCCTGTGCCCGACCCTCCTGTTCGTCAAAGGAGGTTGACAATGTTGAGGCTGCCACCGCCAATGCCAATGAAGCCAATGACGTAGTCATGGCTGATGCTAATGTGGAGCCTGCACCAACCAGCGTGCCTGAAGCAAATGTGGCCACTGAACCTAAAACCAATGAGGATGCTACACCTGAAGCCCATGAGGATGCTGCACCTGAAGCCAATGAGGATGTTGCACCTGAAGCTAATATGACAACTGCTCCCGAAGCACCCGTCGTGCAGCCTGACGCCTCAGCTATTGCCCCTGCTCCCGTTCCACCACCAAGGCCTCACACCATTGAGCAAGCATACAATCACGGTTAGCTTACCACTGTCCGATGGCCCATTATGGTGCCTCTGCCCTCTGCCTCAGGACCTCAATTCGACTATCATGTTGAGCATAGGCCTCAGGTCCAGAAGCCAAAGCCCAGGTTGCCAAGGTTTCTAGGTACTGCCAACTCACCAACGTCCTTCAATGCTAATGGCTTCAAAAGCCACAATACCTTCTTTGACAGCGCCAAGAACCCCTACTCCAAGCCAAGGATATCATCAGATCGGTTCTGGAGCTATCAGCAGAGAAGCTATTACTCCTGCATACTATATGATCAAGGGCGCATTTTCCCTCATATGCGCCTTGACACTGAAGCTATTGCTGGACTGCCGTGCTTAGAAGAAGCACTTGATTGCTTTCGTGATGCTGGTCTACTCCACTTTGTGACCGACAAAGAACATTGGAATAAAGAGCTATTGCTTCAATTCTATGCCACTCTGCACATTCGCGGCTACTACAGGGACATCAAGACATGGGTTCTCGAGTGGATGACTGGAAATATTCATCATGAAGCCAAAGCTATGGATATCATTGAGCTTACATGGCTAGCCACTCCAGGGGAACTATATGAGCCTGACTGTCAGCTACACCGGAATGCTGTAGAGAGCATCTTTCATAAGCCAGAACCCAATATGAGCCAGATGCTGAGCATGATGAAGCCTTTGCCATCTGACGCTGAGTATCCCACACATTTCTTTGTTGAAGACCTTGAGTATCTGCCTCGCACCATATATCATATCATCGAGGCGAACTCTATGGCGGTCATGGGACATTCATCACGCCAAGCTTGAAGGAGCAATGAAGACTTTGGTCTTCTATATTCTCAATGGCATCGGCTTCAACACGCAAGAATTCTTCATCGTGCAACTTGTCGCTTCGGCTCGACCTATTTGGTGCGAAGTTTTATGCTCCATGGGTCATGCGCCTCATCAAGTGACACTCATCATCAATTATCAGCCCTCCGCCGCAATCATATAATATTTCGCCAGAGGTTGATATGTCGATTGATGCTATATACTCGACCTGCCAAGACGCCGCTTTGTCTTGAACATTGAGCACCAAAGCTTCACTCAGCCTATTGAAGGTGTGCAAGCAGCAACACGAATCTATCCATCGGCTGGTAACACTAAATGCGCTTCACGAGCGCCTAATGAAGCCACTGAAAGCACCATTGCCCAAAGGCCTTGGAAGCGTTCTCGCGTTCTCAATGACCGAGAACTTCTTGTGGCCCTTCATCAAAAACAGGATAAGCATCATTCCTGGCTCAAGAGACAGATGCAAAGCCTCTTGGTGGATGTGAATCGCATTCGCAACCTTGCCACCAAGAATGCCTTTGTTGCTCATGAAACATGCCGGCGATCATGGAAGAGTTTGACCCTGTTCAGTGCTGAAGCTGATCTTCAAGACGATGGCTTCAATGAAAGATTCCAGTTTGACTCCACTCCTCCACGGACTGCTGTCTTACATCGCACTCCGTCTCTTGAAGACTCTGAACATTCTTCTTCCGCGGCAAAGTTAATTCCAGAGTGATCGATAATGAAGATGACGCTACTTCACCACCTCCTACTACTGCGCGCATCGACACTGCACCAAGTTCATCTGCACCGCCAACCAACGACAACGACCCAGCTGCTTCACCTACTCATGACGAGTAGATGCTCTATGTCTTCAAACCTTTTTGGTCATTACTGACAAAAGGGGGAGAAGCGTATGAGTTGATAGTCTTCAAGCGGGTTCATATGGGCGGTTGCATTATATTTTGTTGTGTGCTTACAACTCTTGCGTTTTGAAACATTTGGTTCTTTGAGTTGTAACACCTAAACTTGATGGTCGTCTGCTACTTCTGCTACTTATTTGCTTTACTATGATGTGATGATAAATTCCGCATGTGCGATGATAACTTCCGCACTTAGATCATTCTGCAGACGTCCATTTTTCATTATGCATGTCATTCTACTTGCTATATCATTTCATGCATGATGAATTATCTTCATAAGTTGAAGTGGATCTCCACAAGTACAACCTGCCATGTGCATTTGCATTCCAAAAGCAAATTACTTATATGCACATCTTGGGAGCCCTTGCAACTTATGAAGACAATTCCTATCCTACAATTTCACATACTTTATCCCCTTGAAAACTTCAACCAGTTTGTCATCAATCACCAAAAAGGGGAGATTGTAAGTGCATCTAGTGCCACCCTAGTTGGTTTTGGAGTATTGACGACAAAGTTGGTTGAGGACTAATGCGTTTGTGAGAATTGCAGGATAACGCAGATAGTGTCCCTCACTGATTTGGTTTACCTATCGGAGATGACCCCTAAAAATGTATGAAGACATTGAAGACAATGGTGGTAAGAGAAGATATTCATATTGAAGACTATGACATGAGAAGACATTGTGTGAAGACTTTGGAGCGCGAAGACTGTGCGGTTTCGTTGTTTCCTTTTCTTCTTTGTTGAGTCATAGGAACCACCGTACTGTTAAGTGGGGTCCAAGTGAACTAAGTCAGAGTGACTGAAGTGATGCTCAACCCAAATCCTATGTCTTCGAGCAAAGATAATGAGAGCAAATCTTATCCAGAGCTAGATGAGTCAGCTTTGCTTGTGGCCCAAGTAAAGTTGCCGCGTGTGTTTGAAATCTGACCGTTGGAACATGTGTCAGTTCCTTAGTGACCCAGGGTCATTTTGGACAAATCAGGTCGGGTTGCCTAGTGGCTATAAATAGCCCACCCCCTACACCATAAATTGGTGGCTGCTTAGAGATTGTGCATGGCTTTTCTCATTTGAGAGCAACCCACCTCGAAGCATTTGAGAGAGAGAAATCCTTGCGAGGACAAAGCCCAAACACCCAGAGCCAAAGAGTGTTAGGCATCATTGAAGTCTTTCATGCATGTGACACGAAGACTTATTACACTTGAGGACTGTGAATCCTCCAATCGGTTAGGCGTCGCGTTCGAGCATCCAAGAGTCATTGTGGATTGCCGGTGAACGAAGTCTGTGAAGGTTTGGAAGTCTCCTTGAAGACTTACAGAGTGATTGGGCGAGGACTGGGTGTCCTTAGCTCAAGGGAATAAGGTGAAGACACGGTCTCGAGTTAAATCTTAGCCTCCCTAACAGACGTCACGGTTGTCACAAGAATCGAATCGGTCCAACAAATCTGTGTCTTCAACAAGCAACTGGTTCTATCCCTTCCAACCTTACTTAAGTTTGTCTTCCTGAAGTCACTGCCTATCTGTTTATCTGTTTGACTTCATTGCTTGACTACTATTGTTGATTGGCTTCAAACTATCTTCCATCTTGATCCTTACTACCTAACTGCTATTAGTCCTGTACTTTCACATCATTACATACTTGACTATGGCTTGTTTAGGGTAGTTTATCTTCCGCTGCATATCAATTAGGTTGTTTCTGTTGTTTGTCTTCGAAACTTCCAAGTTTTCAAGACTTTCATAAAAATCGCCTATTCCCCCCTCTAGTCGATACTAGCACTTTCATTATTCATTTAAAGTTAGAGAATAATTGTTATTCTGTTTACATGAATAAAACCTTCAATGGTCATACACCCAATGAAAATAGTTTGTTGGATCTCGATCGTAGTGATACACATATGCATAATATTGATGCCAAAAGATGCAAAGTTGATAATGATAGTGCAACTTATTTGTGGCATTGTCGTTTGGGTCATATCGGTGTAAAGTGCATGAAGAAACTCCATAAAAATGGACTTTTGGAATCACTTGGTTATGAATCATTTGATGCTTGCGAATCGTGCCTTTTGGGCAAGATGACTAAAACTCCGTTCTTCGGAACAATGGAATGAGCAACAAACTTGTTGGAAATAATACATACTGATGTATGCAGACCAATGAGTATTAAGGCTCGTGGCGAGTATCGTTATTTTCTGACCTTCACAGATGATTTGAGCAGATATGGGTATATCTACTTGATGAAACATAAGTCTGAAATAGTTGAAAGGTTCAAAGAATTTCAGAGTGAAGTGTAAAATCATCGTAACAAGAAAATATAGTTTCCGCGATCTGATCGTGGAGATAAATATTTGAGTTACGAGTTTGGCCTTCAGTAAAAACAATGTGGAATAGTTTCACAAACTCATGCCACCTGGAACACCACAGCGTAATGGTGTGTCCGAACGTCGTAACCGCACTTTATTGGATATGGTGCGATCTATGATGTATCTTATCGATTTACCACTATCGTTTTGGGGTTATGCATTAGACATAGATGCATTCACGTTAAATAGGGCACCATCTAAATCCATTGAGACGACACCGTATGAACTGTGGTTTGGCAAGAAACCAAAGTTGTCGTTTCTTAAAGTTTGGGGCTGCGATGCTTATGTGAAAAAGCTTCAACCTGATAAGCTCGAACCCAAATCGGAGAAGTGCGTCTTTATCAAATACCCAAAGGAAACTGTTGGGTACACCTTCTATCACAGATTCGAAGGCAAAATATTCGTTGCTAAAATGGATCCTTTCCAGAGAAGGAGTTTCTCTCGAAAGAAGTGAGTGGGAGGAAAGTAGAGCTTGATAAGGTAATTGTACCTTCTCTCGAATTGGAAAGTAGTTTATCACAGAAATCAGTTCCAGTGATTCCTACATCAATTAGTGAGGAAGCTAATGATATTGATCATGAAACTTCAGATCAAGTTACTACCAAACCTTGTAGGTCAACCAGAGTAAGATCTGCACCAGAGTGGTATGGTAATCCTATTCTGGAAGTCATGTTTCTAGACCATGATGAACCTACGAACTATGAGGAAGCAATGATGAGCCCATATTCCGTGAAATGGCTTGAAGGCCATGAAATCTGAGATGGAATCCATATATGAGAACAAAGTGTGGACTTTGATTGACTTGCCCGATGATCGGCAAGCCATAGAAAATAAATCGATCTTCAAGAGGAAGACGGACGTTGATAGTAGTGTTACTATCTACAAAGCTAGATTTGTCGAAAAAGGTTTTTGACAAAGTTCAAGATGTTGACTACGATGAGTTTTTTCTCACTCGTATCGATGCTTAAAGTCTGTCCGAATCATGTTAGCAATTGCCACATTTATTGAAATCTGGCAAAAGGATGTCAAAACTGCATTCTTTAATGGATTTATTAAAGAAGAGTTGTATATGATGCAAGCAGAAGGTTTTATCAATCCTAAAGGTGCTAACAAATTGTGCAAGCTGCAGCAATCCATCTATGGACTGGTGCAATCATGTCGGAGTTGGAATATACGCTTTGATGAGTTGATCAAAGCATATAGTTTTATACAGACTTGCGGTGAAGCCTGTATTTACAATAAAGTGAGTTGGAGCACTACCGCCTTTTTGATAAATATATGTGAGTAACATATTGTTGATCTGAAATGATGTAGAATTTTTCTGGAAAGCATAAAGGAGTATTTGAAAGGAGTTCTTTAAAAGTAAGACCTCAGTAAAGCTACTTACATATTAAGCATCAAGATCTATTGAGATAGATCAAGACGCTTGGTAAGTTTTTCAATAAGTACATACCTTGTCAAGTTTTTGAAGTAGTTCAAAATGGAACAGTCAAAGAAAGAGTTCTTGCCTGTGTTGCAAAGGTGTGAAATTGTGTAAGACTCAAATCCCGACCACGGCAGAAAATAGAAAAGAGAATGAAAGGCATTCCCTATGCCTCAATCATAGGTTCTATAATGTATGCTATGCTATGTACCAGACCTATTGTATACCTTGCTATGTATTTGGCAAGGGAGTACAATAGTGATTTAGGAGTAGATCACTTGACATTGGTCAAGAGTATCCTTAGTAAGGACTAAGGAAATATTTCTCGATTATGGAGGTGATAAAAGAGCCCGTCGTAAAGACTACATCAGTGCAAGCTTTTACACCGATCCAGATGACTCTAAGTCTCAATCTGGATACATATTGAAAGTGGGAGCAATTAGCTAGAGTAGCTCCATGCAGAGCATTGTAGACATAGAATATTTGCAAAATACATACGACTCTGAATGTGACAGACCCGTTGACTAAGCTTCTCTCACGAGCAAAACATGATCACACCTTAATACTCTTTGGGTGTTAATCACATAGCGATGTGAACTAGATTATTGACTCTAGTAAACTCTTTAGGTGTTGGTCACATGACGATATGAACTATGGGTGTTAATCATATACAGATATGAATATTGGTGTTAAATCACATGGCGATGTG
The DNA here is from genome assembly GCA_021437245.1 of Aegilops speltoides. Taxonomy (NCBI): domain Eukaryota; kingdom Viridiplantae; phylum Streptophyta; class Magnoliopsida; order Poales; family Poaceae; genus Aegilops; species Aegilops speltoides. The sequence continues at coordinate 362,870,935 of CM038146.1, read as the reverse complement.
AACTAGATTATTGACTCTAGTGCAAGTGGGAGACTGAAGGAAATATGCCCTAGAGGCAATAATAAAGTTATTATTTATTTCCTTATTTCATGATAAATGTTTATTATTCATGCTAGAATTGTATTAACCGAAAACATAATACATGTGTGAATACATAGGCAAACATAATGTCACTAGTATGCCTCTACTTGACTAGCTCGTTAATCAAAGATGGTTAAGTTTCCTAACCATAGACATGAGTTATCATTTGATTAACGGGATCACATCATTAGGAGAATGATGTGATTGACTTGACCCATTCTGTTAGCTTAGCACTTGATCGTTTAGTATGTTGCTATTGCTTTCTTCATGACTTATACATGTTCCTACAACTATGTGATTATGCAACTCCCATTTACCGGAGGATCACTTTGTGTGCTACCAAACGTCACAACGTAACTGGGTGATTATAAAGGAGCTCTACAGGTGTCTCTGAAGGTACATGTTGTGTTGGCGTATTTCGAGATTAGGATTTGTCACTCCGATTGTCGGAGAGGTATCTCTGGGCCCTCTCGGTAATGCACATCACTATAAGCCTTGCAAGCAATGTGACTAATAAGTTAGTTGCGGGATGATGCATTACGTAACGAGTAAAGAGACTTGTCGGTAACAAGATTGAACTAGGTATTGAGATACCGACGATCGAATCTCGAGTAAGTAACATACCGATGACAAAGGGAACAACGTATGTTGTTATGCGGTTTGACCGATAAATATCTTCATAGAATATGTAGGAGCCAATATGAGCATCCAGGTTCCGCTATTGGTTATTGACCGGAAACGTGTCTCGGTCATGTCTACATAGTTCTCGAACCCGTAGGGTCCGCACGCTTAAGGTTTCGATGACAGTTATATTATGAGTTTATGAGTTTTGATGTACCGAAGGAGTTCGGAGTCCCGGATGAGATCGGGGACATGACGAGGAGTCTCGAAATGGTCGAGACGTAAAGATCAATATTTTGGACGACTATATTGGGACATTGGAAAGGTTCCGAGTGATTTGGGTACTTTCGGGGGTACCAGGGAGTTACGGGAATACGAGGAAGAAGCAATGGGCCTCATGGGCCAAGTGGTGGAATAGAGGAGACAGGGCGCGCGGCCCCCCCTAGCCCAAACAGAATTGGACTAGGGGGCCGGGCCCCCTTTCCTTCTTTTCCTCCCTCTCCTTCCTTCTCCTTCTCCTTCTCTTCCTTCCCCTCTCCTAGTTGGACAAGGAAAGGAGGGAGTCCTACTCCCGGTGGGAGTAGGACTCCTCCTGGCGCGCCCTTCCTGGCTGGCCGCCCCCTCCCCCCTTGCTCCTTTATATACGGGGGCAGGGGGCACCTCTAGAGGACAACAATTGATCTCTTGATCTCTTAGCCGTGTGCGGTGCACCCCTCCACCATAGTCCTCGATAATATTGTAGTGGTGCTTAGGCGAAGCCCTGCGACGGTAGAACATCAAGATCGTCACCACGCCATCGTGCTGACGGAACTCTTCCCCGACATTCTGCTGGATCGGAGTCCGGGGATCGTCATCGAGTTGAACGTGTGCTAGAACTCGGAGGTGCCGTAGTTTCGGTGCTTGATCGGTCAGGCCGTGAAGACATACGACTACATCAACCGTGTTGTTCTAACGCTTCCGCTTTCGGTCTACGAGGGTATGTGGACAACACTCTCCCCTCTCGTTGCTATGCATCACCATGATCTTGCGTGTGCGTAGGATTTTTCTTTGAAATTACTATGTTCCCCAACAGCAACACACTCTTACTTGGATGAGTGGTCAGGATAAGTGCTCTGCCTCGTTCTCCGTACTGGCTCGTCTCTTGGGCTATGAGTATACTGACACTACTATTAACCGTGGCTACAAGATTCATGACAAAGGGGTCAATCAGGCTCTTCACTTGGCTGATTTATATCCTCCTGCCAGAAAGGTTGGCTCTGTTGGTGATCTTCTACCTTTCTATGATATCATGCACCGGATTTTTCAGGAAATTCTTGTAGTCAAAGTGGGTGACAAAAACAAGATTCGTGGTCACCTCATCAACCTCCTTCACTACACTTGCCACAACTTTGACCAGGGTCCCATTGATGTGATGGATTTTATATGGCATGAGATGTACAGTGTGGTGATGAAACACAAGGATCCGATTTACGCTCCCTATATCACTGCCTTGATTGATGAGATTGCTCCTGCGCTCTTGCTGGTCAGCATCTGACTGTTCACTCCAGTGTTAGCTTGTTGGTTAAGAAAGGCAAGGCAACTGTTAATGAGGGTGATGATGAGGAGGAAGAGGAGCTTCATGTTGGATACCCACACCACTTTGAACTTCGTTCTCGCTCTCATGCTTATCGTCGTGGGGAGCCTAGTGACTCCGAGTCAAGGAGGAGCAACAAAATTTGGCGTCTTCTCAAGAACATGTTCTGTCTGCAGCAACATATGCACAAGAAGCAGTGGGAAGAACACAAGTCTAGGAAGGAGGGCATGAAGGCCCTTAAGGATGGTTTGCGTGCATCTGGTATGACCATTGCTCATGGTTCTGAGTCTAATGTGACTTTGTTTAAGCAATATCAGTCCAATTTTCCTTGGTTTGATGTTGAAGCTGGAGATGAAGCCTCTTCTCACCGCCATCATGACCCCGTGACTTCTGGAGAGTCGTCTGACAGCTCGTCTGCTTCCGTTAGCTAGGCATCCTTCATGTTTCCTTTTTGCCATCTTGATGACAAAAGGGGGAGATGTTGTGTTGCTTGATAGGCTTATCACTAGTTTTATGGCTTATTTGCTTGGTTTATCATTTGCCTATTTTATGTTGTTTGTTGAACCTTTGCTCCTATTTGAACCTTAGCTTGCTCGTGAACCTTTTATGTTTCGTTAACTATCTATCCATGCGTGAGCATTTTATGGGATACAAGGTGTTAAAAGGCATATTTATATTCTCATCCCATATTGTGAGCGACATCTATCATGGTTGAAAAAAAGGTTAGTAAGATGTTTTATGTCGCTATATCTTTATTGTGTGGGTAAGCACTGTGTGAGGGGGAGCTCTTTCCAACCGTGTCTTTTGTATTCAAATGCAAATCCAAAATAAGGCATAGGTTGTGGGGGAGTTTCTGCCTTTCATTAAAACTGCCTCACATCATACATACTCTGTGTGGCTACTCTCTCAAGCATTGTTGTTATCTATGTCAAAAAGGGGAAGATTGAAAGTGCATTGTTGCCTTGATTAGTTTTTGACATCTATGACAACTTCATTTGTGTTTCTAACCACCTTCTCTAGTATAAACAGCACCATCAAATTTGAAGTGAAGCATTGATGGTTATTTTCCCTCTACTAAAAAAAGGAAAAAGCGGAGTGCCATACTGTTTTTTTCTTTCTTGAGTCCCTGGGGCAGCCACACTATTAAGAGGGGGTGCATCATGAAAACATCTCGGAATCAACTTCACATACACATATTATCTGGCGTAACTAATTCTCAACATGGTCTAAATAAATCACAGCGCAATGCTTCTATTCAGGCCGGAACTTCCGAGGCGACCAGAACTTCCGGGGACCACAAGGTCCAGGACGGTTTCGGGGAGCTTCCGAGCTACCCAGAGAAACTACCCCTTTTGTGCAAACTCTCTAGATTGCCCGGAACCTTGTCGGAGCATGGCCGAAACTTTTGTCCCTGCCGGAACTTCCGGTCGCCAGAACTTCCGTCCCTGCCGGAACTTCCGGTCGCCAGAACTTCCGTCCCCTGTTCTAGTAGCTTCTAGGGTACGCCAGAGAGGATGCAAACTCTTTGTGTAGCCCGGAACTTGGCCGGAACTTCTGGGGTCCGGAGCTTCCGGGCATCGACGAAACGTCCAGGCTTCGTAGGAATCTGCCTCCAATGGCTGGATTTTGTCCCCACCTATAAATAGTCTTCTTATTCTCCACTAAGAAGTTGACGACTCCATTTCTCTCACCTCCATTTTCAGACCTCGATTTCTTGGAGATCTCCCTCCTTAGCCACCCAAAGCTCTTGATCTTTTGAGAAGCAAAGGAGAAGTGCCCGATCTACACATTCACCAACGCAAAAGTTGATTCTTCCTTGTTTTCGTGGTGCATCTTGTTACTCTTGGAGGTTGGAGACTCCTAGGCGGTAGGAGTACTCCGGCGAGGAATCGTTCATTGTGATTACCCCCAGAAAGTGTGTGAGGGTTTGGAGACCACCCCAAGGTCTACCACTAGTGGATGGGAATCGCCTTCGTGGTGATATCTCAAATAGAGAATAGGGCGAGCCTTCATGGCGTTGGTGTGCCTTCGTGGTAACACCCACCTCTGTAAACAGTGATGTAGCTTCCCTCCAAGGAAGTGAACATTGGCATACATCCTCGTCTCTCGGAGTTGCGGTTTATTCCTAACCCTAGCTCCCTACTTGTTGTTACTTGTCTCTTAGCCTTTACTTGTATCATATTGTGCTTGCTTACTCATATACTTGTAGTACTTGGTTACCTTGCTTAGCCCTTAGGCTGTGTTCGGCAGCCCTCCAATCCTCGGTCATAGAGCCGAGCGGGCGGAGCATCCTTTTAGCCACTCCATAAATTACAACTAGCTGCCGCTCCACTCCAGAACGGAGTCGCGGAGCCGGAGGGAGTCCAGACAGGCTATTAGTATCATATTTGCAATTGTTAGGCTCACCTTCATATTCTGCATTATTGCCTAAAATTGCTAAGTAAGAATTAAAAATTGTAATTGTACCTATTCAACCCCCTCTAGGTCCATCTCGATCCTTTCACTCGCTACTCGCGTCGTCCTCTTCGATCTCACGGTCTGCCCATGCCATGTGGACCTCTCGCACCCGTCAGCGCATCGCCGACCTCTTCGATCTCGTGGCTATCCTCACCTTGTCCTCGTCGGCATCGCGGCCAGATGCCACGTGGACCATGCCTCTGCCACCAGCGGCGACGGGTCCTTCTCGTTCCTCTACCGCCTCGTGGTCAAGTCCTCCTCTCACTAAATCGAAAACCCCATCTTCGTCGAGCCGAATAGGATGGCCGTCGAGGCTCCGGATGTGGTCGATGCTGATGAGGACTCGAACAATTCATAGAGTCGCACCACGTATAGCTACTCTACCTCTTCAGTCAACAACAAGGAGTAGGACCTTGAGAAGAGGTGTCTAGAGGGGGGTGATTAGACACTAAGTATCAAAGTTGCAGTTTTTAACTTCTTTAAGTTTAAGTGGAGTTTAGGCACAAGTTTAACATCCACAATACATAACAAGCAAGCATGCAAAGAGTATATGAGCAGCGGAAAGTAAAGCATGCAACTTGCAAGAATGTAAAGGGAAGGGTTTTGGAGGATTCAAACGCAATTGGAGACACGGATGTTTTTGTCGTGGTTCCGATAGGTGGTGCTATCGTACATCCATGTTGATGGAGACTTCAACCCACGAAGGGTAACGGTTGCGCGAGTCCATGGAGGGCTCCACCCACAAAGGGTCCACGAAGAAGCAACCTTGTCTATCCCACCATGGCCGTCGCCCACAAAGGACTTGCCTCACTAGCGGTAGATCTTCACGAAGTAGGCGATCTCCTTGCCCTTACAAACTCCTTGGTTCAACTCCACAATCTTGTCGGAGGTCCCAAGTGACACCTAGCCAATCTAGGAGACACTACTCTCCAAGAACTAACAAATGGTGCGTTGATAATGAACTCCTTGCTCTTGTGCTTCAAATGATAGTCTCCCCAACACTCAACTCTCTCTCATAGGATTTGGATCTGGTGGAAAGAAGATTTGAGTGGAAAGCAACTTGGGGAAGGCTAGAGATCAAGATTCATATGGTAGGAATGGAATATCTTGGCCTCAACACATGAGTAGGTGATTCTCTCTCAGAACTGGTAAGTTGGAAGTGTAGGTTTGTTCTGATGGCTCTCTCCACAAATGAAGAGGATGTGGAGAGGTATATTCCACATAAAATCTAACCATTACACACAATTTAACAAACTTGGTGGGACCGAATCAACAAACTCGGTCGGACCGATTTAGCAAATCTAGTGACCGTTAGGAATTTCGGTGGGACCGACATGCAACTCGGTAGGAGCGATATGGTTAGGGTTAGGGCATAACGTAATCCCGGTGAGACCGATTACACAAACTCGGTGGGACGATTTTGGTAATTAGCTAACCAGAGAGTTGGTCAGGCAAACTCGATGGGACCGATTACTCAAACTCGGTGGGACCGGTTTTGGTAATAAGTTACCCAGAGAGTTTGCATTGTAATCTTGGTAGTACCGATTGCTCAAACTCGGTGAGACCGATTTGGTAATGGACATACACAGAGAGATTACAATCCCATCTCGGTGAGACCGAGATCCCTATCGGTGAGACCGATTTGTCTAGGGTTTGTGGCAGTGGCTATGACATCTGAACTCGGTGGCGCCGGATAGAAAGAATCGGTAGGACCGATTTTGACTTTAGGTTTAGGTCATATGTGTGGAAGTGGGAAAGTAGTTGAGGGTTTTGGAGCATATCACTAAGCACTGTGGAGCAAGAAACTCATTAAGCAACACCTCATCCCTCCTTGATAGTATTGGCTTTTCCTATAGACTCAATGTGATCTTGGATCACTAAAATGTAAAATGAAGAGTCTTGAGCTTGAAGCTTGAGCCAATCCTTTGTCCTTAGAATCTTGAAGGAGTTCCCACATCCTCTAGTCCATGCCACTCCATTGTTGAACTTATCTGAAACATACTAGATAAAAGTGTTAGTCCAACAAGAGACATGTTGACATTAATTACCAAAACCACCTAGGGAGCACTTGTGCTTTCACAAGGCCATTCTGTTTATGAAGGTTGTAAATGACAAGGGTTTGTGGAGGTGATGTATGGAGATGTGTTGGCATGATCAAGTACATACATTGATATAACTGATTGTTTAGCACATCTCTGGTTAGACTAAATAATTTACTGGGTTGATTTCCTGGGACCTGAGAATTTAGACTACCTTTTTTCTTGTCTATAGGCTAGTACTTCTTCACGCAGCTAGACTCCCCTCCCAAGATCGCCCTCTAGCCACCACAGGGCCCTCCTACATCGAGCATCTCTGGGCTCGAGTTGCAATGTCCATCCCCATCTCACCTTAGTCAAGGTACAATTTCAGCTATGTTCTTAAACGACTATTCTTTTCATGTACTACCAATGTACCTCACTGGGAGTGGTAGCATCATATAATATTTCTTCTCTATGCTCTGAAATCTAAAAGAGCATGTCAATTATGAGAACATAAATAAAGACACAACGTAAAAAAGAAAAGTCAAAAGTTGTTGCAAATTTATCAGGCATCTCACTGCGTAGAAAGAAACTACCACTACAACTTTCAACCACCCTGAAATAAAACAAGTCGACAATTATAGATAGGTTGCATCTATTTGCTATAATGCATGGGAGGGAAATTGCAACCGTAGCACCAATTGTTTGGAGTTCTGAGATGTCAGGTTTTAATAACATCCAGGGCACATATTTTTGTGGAATGCAGCTGGTTCAGTGGTGATCATCTGTAACGCCCCGGACACACCCGCCGGTGGTCGTTACTCCTGGCGGGATCTAGACTGGCCCCCACAGATCAATACTAGTCTTTTCTGCGCACTTTGTCCTCACTCGGCGCACCGGAGCAACTTCGGTCGGTCACCCATCTGAAACTACTCCAAGCCGAGCACGCTTAACTTTGGAGTTACGTCCGAATGGGATCCCGTAAAAGAAGAATTCCTTATTTATATGAGTAGTCTATCATCCCTAATAAGCCGGGCTATTACATACACCCACACTCGGAGGAACCGACGTCCTCGTCGGGCCACGAGAACGTTCCTCTTGGCACAACCGTCTCGTGCATCCGGTCCGTACATGTGCCATCTTTGTGTGCCACGACGGGTCACAAACGTCATGAACAACATGACCGCGCACCTGTCCGCAACCATCCGTGTAACCGCGAGGGTCGGCTCTGATACCAACTTATAACGCCCCGGACACACCCGCCAGTGGTCGTTACTCCTGGTGGGATCTAGACTGGCCCCATAGATCAATACTAGTCTTTTCTGCGCACTTTGTCCTCACTCGTGCGCACCCGAGAGCAACTTTCCGGTCGGTCACCCATCCTGAAACTACTCCAAGCTGAGCACGCTTAACTTTGGAGTTCTGTCCGAATGGGATCCCGGAAAAGAAGGAATTCCTTATTTATATGAGTAGTCTATCATCCCTAATAAGCCAGGCTATTACATCATCTGAGACGTCAGGTTAGCATAAGCAGACCCTTGTTCATTTTTGTCTGAACCAAATTTGTTGGTTCTGAATTTTGCAGGCATGTGTTGTGTTGTATTGATGTTGGTCTTGTTCTGTTTGCATTGTAGGGACACCTAATGATGTATCAAAATCTGCCTTGCAAAATAAAGGAGTGCTCAAGAAGATGAGTTTCATCTTGGCTTGGATGATGTTGGTTCGGTAGTGGCCTCTAATATCTAAGGTTAGCTCAAAATGTTTTGTTTCTTCTTGGGGTATCTCATATTTGCTGATTCTTCATTAAATTCCTCTGTTCTTGGAGGATGTTTCCTGTTGTGTTGGGTTTCCAGTGATTCAGGTACGGCTACACAGAGGTCGTAGGCCATCCATGTGGTATGCACGCTAGGTAATCTCGATGCAGTTTGGTATTTTACTTCATAAACGCAAGAGGAAAGTAACTTGATAGTTTTAAATAAAAATGATTCCAAAAAGAGTTGGTCATGGTCCAGTATTTTTAGTCTAACTTATTTGTTCTTGTAGAAACTTGAAAGATATGTCTAGAGCATAAATGTACATATAAGTTTGGTACATAGTTTCGATACATGTGCATTTCACTTTCAGTTACATGAGCATAAATTGATTTCTCATATTGCAATTATTTTATCTTACATTCACTTCTACGTTGATATTGATAGCACTACTTTGTTGTGGGCATTAGGTCATCAAGGGAGAAATGTATCCATGTACTGCAGTAATCAGTTAGGAGATTAAATTTTTGTGACCTATATAGGTTAGTACCAACAAGAGGATATTGCATATATTGTGCCATTGATGTGTACAAGAACATACATATTTTATTCTATTTTCTGCAGTTATATTGGTATGCTTTAATCTTTGTTTGGAACAAATGGTTAGTGTTTTGACTTGAAAAATTGGACGATCACTTTTATTGCTGTCAGAACTTGAATGTTAAGCTCGACAAGCTGCAGGCCAACCTGCCAAAGCAAAATAAGCAGCTCTTTCGCGACGCCTAACTATGGAACTCCCTTCTCGTGTAACTTTAATTTGTTGTGAACTACGTGTAACTTTAGCCTTTTAGGTTTAATGTGTCAAGTGCAGTGGTGTTAGTTCCATGATGTGAGATGTCTGATGTTTTTGGGTCTTCATTAGTGAGAATGGAAATGTATAACAAAATTTGGTCATTACATAGTTGCAAGTGTTGAAAAGTCTTTTGGATACCGAATTAACTAATGCATGGAATTGGGGGGTTGATCGTGCAAGGAAGGAAAATAGTACTCCCTCCGTCCCGGTGTATAAGTCATTTGCGTAGTTCTAGGTCGACAATTTAACTATCTAAATATGTATTATATGTGACAAAAAATATATATTTAGAAACTACATCCGTGTAGAAATCTAGTGATATACTTTTCATGACATATAGCACATATTTAATTCCTCAAATCGATGACCTAGAACTACGCGAATGACTTATACACCGAGACGGAGGTAGTAGAGAGGGCTTACGGGCCGACACACAAAACGGTGGAAATGCACGTCAGTGTTCGAACATTTAGAATATGTCTCCATGTTGCAACGCATGGGCAATTACCAAGGAAATAAATTGGGTCACAATCCCATTTGATCAAGATTTGAGATAGGCTATTGTAATTTTCTCTGTGTTTCCAGATGTTTGCCATATGATTTTGTTTCAAGTTAGGATAATGAAATGGCAATAACGTGTTTCTTTTGTAAGCAACAATACTCACGTCAGACATATCGACGATTTTCTCTCTCATATATCTTGCAAAAGGGACATCGATGCAAGATATTTTAGGCTGTCTGAGCGGAATACTTTTCCTACTTTAGATAATGTGGCAAATTTCATTTCATTAGAGATAGCTTTGCAAGAAATTGCATGAGCGAGCGGTTCATATTTTTTTTCATCAAATCATATAATTTTTTTTGTTAGGATGGAAGGATAAATGCATTGGTTGGTTACTTCAAGAATTAATAACGGACATGGCGGCATATTAGTTGCATGCCCAACAAAGGACATCGTATTTTTGTTTCATGATAACACACGACATTCTCCTACAATTATTTTGGTTAGGATAGAAGGGTAAATGCATTGGTTGGTTACTTCAAGAGTTAATAACGGTGAAAGCGGCGTCTTAGTTGCATTCCCAACAACGGACATCACATTTTTGTTTCGTGGTAATGAACAACATTCAACTGTAGGTTACAACGTGGCAATGACTCATGAGACATAAAATATGCCTTCTTGGCTCGAGGGGCGTCACGGTTGGCGCACGGCTCCTCCCCCTTGATGGTGGTGGCAGATCGACATGAACATAGGGGGAGGGGACCAGGACGGGGAGCGGGGCGATAGGTGGGGGACTCCTCGTTGGCAATCCATGGGGAAGTATAGTGCGCAGGAGAGAGGGTGCCATGGCGGATATGAGGTGGGCGTTATCTAATTTTAAAGGCGAGAGGGCTTCAACGAGAAATGTCCCGGAAACCGGACGGAAAGGAGAGGGTCATGTAGGAAAATGGAAGGTTGTGTCGTGGGTTGTTTTTTTTATGTTGGGCCTGTGTGTTGAAGATAACAATGGATAGTCCAGACAACCACATTTCTCCCCCACATAGGTCTGGATTTGAGGGAGACCGACGGTTGAATTTTGGAGAGCCTGTTGGGCGTCGTTTGATGTTCAAACACGTCCGAATGTACGAGGAAGAAATGAGTTTTGATCTTGAAGACAACCTTAATTATTTGTTTGATTCATTTATATGTATTGTAGTCCGTGGCAACGTACGGGCATTCTACTAGTACTATTAGTGTCGATCCTGCCCATGTCCTAGTCTTATTTGCAGCATTACCAGCAGCACGAAGGCAAAAGAAGGTATATATCTCCCCAGTTACCCCATGCATGATACTTCTGCTGTTCTGCAGTTCTGCTTCAAACCACTCCACATCGCAGCTTTTAGGCCGGTCCGAAACCAACAATCCCCGAAGAAATAATCACAGTCCTGGAGCAATGCCCTGGTATTCGTGCCGATCGAAAGATGACATGCACCTTGTAGTACTGAAACTCGCAGCCATGCATCTTGATTTACTTGCTTGGTTGCTCCGTAGCAACCGCAAAGCATGCAGCCATAAGCTGTAGCTAGATGATGCCGGCACATGCATCAGCTTGTCGCGTACGAAAGCTGCCCGGCGCTCACCGGGAGTCCATAGCTAGCTAGTTCGCCCGTGCAAGCTATCCTTGACGCAGAAGCGAGGCGCCACCGCTGGCTAATGGACAAGCAAGGGCCGTGTCTAATTTGGACAGAATACTTCCAGTTTTCCCACGCCAACGCCTATCTTCCTATAACTCTGATCCAAGATGCTTCCTGCCGCTGCCGTGTCTGCTGTGTTCCTGCACTCCTGCTGGCTAGCAGCACTGACCTGTATCTGTTCCAGTTTGGGACTAACCTTCCGTTTGAGCCAAGGTGCAGTTATACTAGGAGCACTACCGTCCTTCAGTTAAGCTAGCAAGTACTTACTCGTGGGCCAGCATCTTCCAAGTGCATGCTACAGCCTGACACGCGACTACTACATTGCCTGCTGGCTTCAATAAACAAAAACTGAGTTTCAATTTTTTTCATCTTTTTTTTTTAAGTTTCAAAAAAATAAACAAGAACTGAAAAAAAAGACGGGTACTGCATTACATGTGTGTGCAGCAGGCAATATGTGAGTATAGTAGCACACTTGAGGATGAAATACTACACGTCTACACATATGGAAATGAGCACGTAACTTATGAGTCGTTAACCAAAGAGACTTTTTTTAAAACGCTGCAGCATAGCCATACTTGCATCCATGCTCGTTGCTGGTTTGGTCCTAGCTACCAGATTCGAGGTGTGTATGGATGATAACGATGTGCTAATTACAAGCCAAGTTTGTCCCTTTTCATTCTAGACTAGACCCCACGAGTGACTCCACGGGAGATGTGTTTTTTAGAGAACGCAATTGCACAAATCTCCCCGGACTGCAAGATAGCCGACTCGTCAACAGTCCGGCAACGCAATGTTGGTTCCTCGTCAGGATCTGCACCTTGCAACGCCAAGGTCGCCATCACGTGGCCGTTGGAACACACACGGCCGAGCTCAGATCCGAAGCTTAATCAGCAGCTTCAAAGGAGTATTTTCTTCTTCTTTGGGCACGCACATACTGCCCGTCTCCTAGCAGTAAAATTAGGTAGGAGATTAGGACGTACGGGAAAGTGAAGAGCGAGGAGCATGGGTGGCGAGCTAGCGAGCTACCGGTGCTGCCTGCTTGCTTGCTTTTTTTTTTTTTTTTTTTGCGAAAAAACTTCCAATCTATTCATCTTCAATCATGGCAGTACAACGAACACCAGAAATAAAAATTACATCCAGATTCATAGACCACCTAGCGACGACTACAAGCACCGAAGCGAGCCGAAGGCGCGCCGCCGTCATCGCCCCTCCATCGCTGGAGCCAGGCACAACTTGTTGTAGTAGACAGTCGGGAAGTCGTCGTGCTAAGGCCCCATAGGACCAGCACCTCAGAACAGCAACCGCCGCCGATGAAAAATAACGTAGATCGGAAGGATCCAAACCGAAGACACACGAACGTGGACGAACAACGACGAGATCCGAGCAAATCCACCAAAGATAGATCTGCCGGAGACACACCTCCACACGCCCACCAACGATGCTAGACGCACCGCCGGAACGGGGACTAGGCGGGGAGACCTTTATTCCATCTTCAGGGAGCCACCGCCGTCTCGCCTTCCTGAGTAGGACACAAACCCTAACAAGATTGAAAAAAATGACTAAAAACGGAGCCCTCCCGCCGGCCCTTGCGAGGATCCACCGCGCCTCCATGGCCCTAGGGCCACCGGAGACGAGGCGGACCTGCGCCGGTGCCGGCGAGAGGCACGAACCCTAACTTTCTTTCTTGGAAGAGGAGGAGGAGGCGGTTGAACCCCGGCTACTTGTAGGCTAATGCAAAAATTGCCTATTGCCTGCTTGCTTGCTTGCTTGTGGACCTGCCCCGCGCGCGCGGCGTGCGTGCGGTGCCGTGCCGTTTCCAGTGGCGAGCGAGGCACAGCACAGCACAGCACAGCGTAAAGCGTGACAAGGTACAGTGCGCCTCCCATTCGCCTTCACGGCTTGCTTGTTCGTGACCCCAGCCCAGGCCACCAACCATGCATGTGAGCCAGCAGCGAACGACTGCACGATCCATCTTCATACGGGCGATGGAGAGGAATTCAACCGCACCACATTTTAATGGCCACACGCACGTCGGGGCGATCTGCTGTCAAGTGCCAACTGATCAACCAAGCATGCATGCATACATGCACGCCCAGGATGGATGGATGGCATGAGCATCCATCCAGTTGGCTGGCTACGCCACTCCTATAAGCTAACCGGCATGCACGCGCCGGGTCGATCAATCCACCCATCGGCCCCCGGTCCATGCGACTCGTGTGACCAACTTTACTGAACCAAGCCACAGAATCATGAGTCGTGCATGCGTGGAGCTTGCTCAGTACCTACATTTGTTTGGGACGCAGGAAAAAGAGCAAGCATCGCAGAGTTGAGGTTGGTACTAACTTGGTTGCTGGCTAGCTCGATCGAGCTACCTAAGCTCGACCGGTAGCTACTCAAGAGCTAGCAGTTCACTTTCAGTGTCGCCATATGCTAGTCCGGACGAAGAAGAATTTCCAGGCGTCCACCAGGAGGCAGGAATGGGACAGCGAACCGCTAGTGGTACATATATGGCGTGCACCGCGGTGCAGGCATATATGCATCTGCTTCCACGCACGCTAAAGGAAAAAAGATTTCTAAAGCGATACGATACACCTTCACGCCAACAGAACAAGAGCGCACACCTTTCAGCATCCAATGCACGGTCGTAGTGCTACCCATTAACCATAATACTGCAAAAATGCAATACTGGAGTAGTAATTAAGCAGTGGCACACGTCAGAAACGCCCGAAGTAAGTATTCCCTCTGTTCTGTTCCTAAATTTTTGTGAACTACCACGTACGGATGTATATAGACATATTTTAGAGTGTAGGTTCACTCATTTTGCTCCGTATGTAATCATTTGTTAAAATCTTTAAAAAAATTAATATTTAGGCACGGAGGGAGTAGTAAGTACCCGCAGGAAGCTCATGATTTCGTGCTATTAATGTGGGATCGGATCAGGGTGTGCTGTATCAGTACGGGGATTAGGCAAGCTAGGCCAGCAGGAGAAGCGAGCGACACGGTGATGATGGATGGCCTGACACGGACGTGATCTAAAAGCTCCAAGCAAGCAGACAGGCACGACCGATCGGCAGGCGTCCAGCCTTGATCGGACGGCCAGGGCAGCGGCTACCACGTAAGCCCCACCGGCCCCTCCCCGCTGCGCTTTATCCCGGCCCCGCACGCCCTGTCCCGCACGGGGTACGACCTACAGTATCGACTGGCGCGGCGCGGGCCCCACGGGTCAGCCTGATCGCCCCCGTGCCCTCGTGTGCACCAGCCATTTCGTCGCCAAGATCCGCTTCGGGCTCCGCGCCCACCGGCTTCTCCCATATACGGGACAGTCAAAACGCTACGCGCACATTAAACCGCGCGATTAATTCCGTGTTAATTCCTTCCCCCGGAATCAGCGGGGGGCCTGAATGACCGGCCGGACTCGCAGCACCACCACCACCGCACACCAACCTCCGAGTGGGGCGTGGCGTGGCGACACGTGGACGCCACCGGTGGGGGCGAGATGCTAACCGCCTGCCTCCAAACGTGGAGCCCGAGCCCTACAAAAACGACTGCCGTTTCTCCGTAAACAAAGAATGGCTGGCTGGCTGGTTGGCTGGCTGTTATCATCCGTATACCATTGATTTCAGTGGCCATGACCTCTGCAATTCTGCAACCTAGTACCGTACCGTACGCAGAGTGTGTGGCTGGGGCCCACGCGCAGAGAGGCATGGGTGGTTAATGAAAGAAATAGTGGTGGGGAACAAACAGGAACACAGGGGTACGATACGAGCAGCTGCTGTTCATATGGCAGCAGCAACTCAAGGAGCGAAAGAAAGGAGGCAACACAACACACACACACACACACAGAGCAAAGCACATTGCTTGCCATTGTGGGGCTTTGGACACTAGGCAAAAGCTTAGCTCGTCTACTCTACTCTACTCTACTCCACTGCCATCCATGCTTTTGTGCGTGCTTTGGTCTCTAGCACTGCTTCTCAACTACTTGGTCTCAGTATAATGTGTGTGCTCTGGGCTATGCAAACATGGGGAGGAGATGGTTCAGCTGAAAAAACGTTCCTTTTAAACCCCAATTCTGATGCTATAGCTAGCTAGATTCAGATCGTCGGATCAATAACAAACCACAGCTTATCTACACCAATTCCATAGCTTTTAAACGAACAGTAACAAAACCAACATCAACAGTTTAGAATTCTGTAAAAACAGATCAACGGAATCGAATTGTACGAGCAAATTGACTGCCATCGACAACTACCAAAGATGGTTCTTTCTTATCTCTCTTTCTCTTCCTCTTTTTTTTTTACCTTTTGGTTTCTTGGATGGATTTATCTCACCTCGGATCACCTCCTCGATTGGGATTAACCGGAATGCTTGCTTCAAGAACCTGGATTGGAGGAGAAACGGGGATCTGACACGGCAGAGAGCTCCACATCCTCGAACGGCAGCGCGATGTTCAGATCGATCATGCCAAAGGCTTTGATCGGGTCCGGCGGAGCGGCGGCTGCATGCGCCTGTGCTGCAGCGGCGGCGGCGGAGCAAACATGGGACCTCTTGTGCCCACCAAGAGCTTGCCCGGAGGCGAACACGCGGTAGCAGTAGGGGCACTCCCGTGGCGACCCCTTCCCGTCTATGTCCTCGTCCCCCTCGCGTTCCATCAATGGCAGCGCTGCCAGCGGCTGCGGATGAGGAGGAGGGGGAGCGACGGGAGGCGCGCAACAGCCGCCCCTGCCGCCACGCACGTGGCTGGCGCGGTGGCCGCCAAGAGCCTGGTAGGAACGGAATACCTTCTTGCACGCGCCGCACTGGAACCGTGTACGCTTCTCCACCGGCGCCGGATCGGGAGCGGGGAGCGTGTAACCGCCGTCGCTCCCGTCGTCCGAGTAGTCGCCGTCGCCGTCGCCGTAGCCGCGCCCCATCGATGGCCAGGAGTCGCGGGAGAGCATCATGAGGGACAGCGCCACGTCCTCCTCCGGCGTGGCTGCGTCAGACACCGAGCTCAGCGGCTCGGTCTCGCCCCCTGCAGCGGCGGCGTGCGCGCGCTTGGGGTGCGGCGGGGTGGACTCGGCCTCACTCTCGCGATCCGAGAAGGCGACATCGGTGACACGCAGGCTGCGCTTGGGATTCTCCCGGAGCGCGTAGATTGGAAGGGGCTTCTTGAAGCTGACGTCGTCATCGGCGGCGGCGGTGAACGAGGTGGACGCGGAGGACGCCGATGAGATCTGCTGCTTCGCGGCCAGGTTGCGGACGGAGTGGGAGCGCATGTGGCCTGCGAGGGCGCGGGGGCTGGCGAAGCGGCGGAAGCAGAGCTTGCATGTGTTCTTTGCCATGGCGAGAGCTTGGGGAGCTCGGGGAAAGCGTGGCAGGAGCTAGAATGGCGAGGAGAGAGGACGGGAGCAAACGAGAGAGCTGCGGGGGAAGTTAGAATATAGCGGAACAGCCAAGCTTCTCCTTCCTATTTATTTTTCCATTCTTAATTTCCTTTTAATTTCGCGTTGACACTTTCCATTGCTGGGCCTGGGGGCTTTTTTATGCTTCCTGGCTCTGGCGCAGCATATCAAATCACAGATGTGCTGCTTGATATTTTCCAGCCTTAACTACTTGTGTGCAAATCGCTTTCTATTTTTGTGGGATATACGTATGCCAGTTTTTTTTATGTTATAAATAAAATTATGTAACCTGCAAGGTATAAAGTAATAAGTTAACACAGTATAACGAGCAACTTTTTTTGTTTTGATGAGAGGGCAGTGGACGGTCGAATGCAAGTATCAACCATTCACACGCAACCACAAACGACGATTACTATCATCCTTTACACCCCCCCCCCCCAACACACACGCACACACACTCATCACACCATACCTTTTAGGAGTGAGCGTGACTTGTTACACACATTATTCGATCTGGGTGCCATAAGGTGAGCATGACCCCTTTCCTCAAACCCTTCACGGTGTTCTTGCGATGGGGTGAACGTGACCTAATCCTCGACTTCATGGGTGCATGCCAGAAGGTGAGTGGGCCTCTCTTTCCTCAACTCTTCACGGTGTGGCTACCAACTGCCTAGCATGACCCCCTTTTCCACGTTTTTCATGGGTGTCTACCAAAAGATGAGCTTATTCCTTCGCCCTTCTCTATCACCGACACATGGGCACGTGATAGATCATCCCAGTTTGGCATATTATGTATTCTTTTACTTTTGCTCATTCCCCAAAACCGACCCCTCTCCCTTCCACCTACCCTGGAGGCTTGGGTTGGGTGTCACCAAGTAGTGGCGGAGATGGAGCCACATCTTTGGAGAGTGGAGCAGGTGGGGATGGCAAATTCAGTTTTGGGCCTATTTCAAGGGATACATGGGGCACTTGCTGAGGAGTATGCACAAAGCATTCATAGGTTGGCCATGACGGCCCACACTGGCCTTGTTGAAGCTCCGCCATTTTCGCGAACTCAATAGAAAAGTCTTGGGCAAAACGTTTGCCGTTGTTAGTTCTCTTTCCTTTTCTTCATTTTATCCTTGTGACAAATTGAGTACTCTAATAACAGAAATCAAAAGACTAGCCGTTACACTAAGAATACTATACATAGGGCTTGGAATTAGAACTTGCTTGAAGCTAAATACCCATGTTGGAATATCCATGAAACTCCAAAGACAAATGAAACTTGTTTGAGAAGCAACACATACATTTGTTTTGCGAGAAGACCAAGGCCATATATTAAAGTTGCAAATCCTTACAAGAATATATCCATAAAACATTAGAAAGAAACACAAGCCCTTGCGTATATCGGCGCCATCGCCCTTGAAAAGATCAAATGATCAACTATTATGGGGAGGGGGGGGTGTCGGTGTCAAAACCGGCGGATCTCGGGTAGGGGGTCCCGAACTGTGCGTCTAGGCGGATGGTTGAAAGTGCATCTAATCCCCAGGTGGTTTTGGTAATTAATAACAACATATATATCATTGAACTAATCATTTCTTGAGAATATTTCAGAAAGTTCAGTGATATGGGTATGGCAATGACTGATGATGTGGACCCCTCAAAATGCTAAGGAAAACATTGGCAAAAGCTCAAGACTCCATTTTTGGTTTAGTGATCCAAGATCACATTGAGTCCATAGGAAAGCCAATACTATTAAAAGGGGATGAGGTTATGATGATGATCTGGTTGCTCTAAGTGCTTAGTGATTTATCTCTCAAACCATCAGCAATCTTTCATTCCAACATAAACCCATAAGTAATCTCGGTCCCACCGATTCCAAACTCACCACACCGAGATGAACCACCTCACCATATAGCCAAACCCTAAGAATCTCGGATTTTCCGATTCCAAACTCGGTCATTCGAAATTGGTGTTGCCAAGCTTCAGAACATACGTACTCAAATCGGTGTCACCGAGATGAGAAAGTCGGTCCCACCGAAATTGGCAAACCCTAGACTTTGGAAGAATCGGACTAACCGAGATTGTATTTTCGGTCCCACGAAAATCCCAACGTTCACAAGATTTGAACTTTCGGTCGACCGAGTTGTCAACTTCGGTCGACCGAGATTGGTCAAATGTGTGTAACAGTTGGATTTTGTGTGGAGGCTATAAATACCCTCCACCTCCTCTTCATTCGTGGAGAGAGCCATCGAAAGAACTACCACTCCTACCTTACATTTCGAGAAGAAAACTACCTACCCTTGTGTTGAGATCAAGTTGCTCCACTCCCACCATATGAAACTTGATTTCTAGTCTTCCCAAGTTGCTTTCCACTCAATCCTTTCTTCCACCACAGCCAAATCAGTGAGGAGAGTTGAGTGTTGGGGAGATTATCATTTGAAGCACAAGAGCAAGGAGTTCATCATCACCAACACCATCTATTACCTTTTGGAGGTGGTGCCTCCTAGATTGGTTAGGTGTCACTTGGGAGCCTCCGTCATGATGTGGAGTTGAACCAAGGAGTTTGTAAGGGCAAGGAGATCGCCTACTTCGTGAAGATCTACCCGAGTAAGGCTAGTCCTCCGTGGGCGTAGGCCATGATGGCATAGACAAGGTTGCTTCTTCGTGGACCCTTCGTGGGTGGAGCCCTCCGTGGACTCGCAGCCGTTACCCTCCGTGGGTTGAAGTCTCCATCAACGTGGATTGACGATAGCACCACCTATCGGAACCACGAGAAAAATCTCCGTGTCACCATCTTGCGTTTGCTCTTCTCCACCTCTCATTTACTATCGTGCAATTTACTTTCCGCTGCCATAACTCTAGAATTGCATGTGTAGGGTGATACTTGACTTGGTTGCCATTGTGAACTTGCTAAGAAACTACTCCAATCAAAAGGCAAAATTTTAAGTTGTCAAGTAGT
The DNA here is from genome assembly GCA_021437245.1 of Aegilops speltoides. Lineage (NCBI taxonomy): Eukaryota > Viridiplantae > Streptophyta > Magnoliopsida > Poales > Poaceae > Aegilops > Aegilops speltoides. The sequence continues at coordinate 362,851,081 of CM038146.1, read as the reverse complement.
CTAATCACCCCCTCTAGACATACTTCCGATCCTACAAGTGGTATCGAGCTTTGGTCTCCATTGGATTGGTTTCCATTGCATTGGACTCCATAAGCTTGGTTTCACAACCTAGGAGAGTATGGCGTCTAGTGAGGTAATTTTCGTAGAGGTCCTTACTTTGATGGTTCAAACTTTGCTAGTTGGAAGCATAAAATGAAAATGCATATTCTTGGACATAACCCCGCCGCATGGGGCATTATTTGTGTTGGCTTGCAAGGTGAGTTCTTGAAGAAGGAAAAGTTCGGATCGCGAAGCTCTGCGGATGAGTTGCGGATGTTACGAACAATGCTCAAGCTTGTGACATTCTCTTCAATGCTTTGTGTCGAGGAGTTCAACAAGATCAGCCGTCTTGAGAATGCAAAGAGATTTGGGATACTTTGGTGAAATGCACGAAGGTACCGAGTCCGTGAAGGAATCAAAGCTTGATGTTCTTCAAGGTCGACTTGACAAGTTCAAGATGAAGGAAGGTGAAGGAGTCGCTGAAATGTACTCTAGGCTTGCTCTCATCACCAATGAGATGGCAGGCTTAGGAAGCGAAGAAATGACCGACCGATTCATCATCAAGAAGATTCTCAGAGCTTTGGATGGAAAGTATGACACCGTGTGCACTTTGATCCAAATGATGCCAAACTACAAAGATCTCAAGCCTACCGAAGTCATTGGAAGGATTGTTGCTCATGAGATGACACTTAAAGATAAGGAAGAGCTTCACAACAAGTCAAGTGGTGCTTACAAAGCTGCAGTTGAAGCTCCCACATCCTCAAGCGACAAGCTAGTTTCCAATGAAGAGATAAGCCTAATGGTGAAGAACTTCAACAAATTCTACAAGAGTAGAAGCAAGGAAAGAAGCTCAAAGTCTAGATCATATGATGAAAAGAGATCTTCTAGTCGTGATCGAAAGCTGCTACAATTGTGGAAGACCGGACACTACTCAAATGAGTGTTCGACTCCCCACAAGAGAAGAGAAGAATCTCCAAGAAGAAGAAGCTCAAGAGAAGAGTCGCCTAAAAGAGAGAAGGAGTAGAGATGATCGTTATGAGCGAAGATCCTCTCGGAGAAGCAAGGATTCGGAAAGGAAAGACAAGTCATCAAGGAGCTACACAAGAAGAAAACATCAAGCTCATGTTGGTGAATGGGTTTCGGCTCCGATCCGACAATCACTCCGAAAGAAGCTATCACTCCAACTCGAATCTGATCAAGATGAAGGTGTTGCGGTCTTGCTCTCGTGTCCTCCAACTCCAACTCCTATGACATATTTGATTCACCAAATGAGGGAATTGGAAGATGCTTCATGGCAAAAGGCCCCAAGGTATCACATCCTGAGTTTATTGACTTTGATAGTGATGAGGATGACTTGCTTGGTGAAGATGAGCTTTTACATGATAAATCTAGTGAGCTTAGTAATGATGAACATGCTAGTAGTCTTTATAGTCGAGAAGAGTCGAATGACAATGCTATGAAGGAGATTGAGCGTCTAACTAAAGAACTAAACACTCTTAAGTTAGCTCATGAAACAACTCAAGAAGATCATAGAGAGCTCCTAAGATCTCATGAGAAGCTACGCTCGAGAAGCTCAATCTAGAGCAAGAACATGAGTTTCTAAAAGCTATCAATGACGATCTTCAAAGAAGAGTTCTTCATATCTTGCCAAACGACTTCTCTTGTCTAATTTCTTGCCACCTATCAAAACTAAGCATGACAAGCATAAGAAAAAGTCTTCATCTAGTAGTAACAATAATCATGCTAAATCAAATGTTGTTACTTCTAGTAATTCTCTTGATTCCACTAACAATGTTTCAAGCCAAGTTTCACTTGAGCAAGAAAATAGTCTATTGAAAGGGATTATAGAAAGGTGTCTACAAGAGTCTTGCGGAAGCAAGAGCTTTGAGAAATTGTTCGCAAACAAGGAAGACACCGGAAGAATCAAGGAATTGGTTTTGAGCGAAAGTTCAACGCCGAAGGTGTTGAATGGGAAGAAGGTCAATATCCCACTCCAAAGTTTGTCTCTCAAGAGAAGAAGTATGATCCTACTTCTTCAAGCGAGGAACAAGCTCAAGATGACCTTCCACCACAAGACCACAAGCTAAAAGGCAAGGACAAGCTTCAAGAGGAGATTGATGCATTCATTGAAGCACCCAAGGCCATGGTCAAGTGGGTTCCCAAGGCAACTTCAAGTTCTACTTCAACAAGCTCAACTACTACCCCAAGGATTCCCATCAAGATGATGTGGATCCCGAAGAAGAAGAACTAGAGAGTTCTTGAGGGTGACTCCGCCAATATACTTCACTCACATTCATTTTGGCAAGGACTTGTGCAATCAACTTCCACATCTTGCACTAGTTCATGGAGTCACAAACCCTCATGTTGGTAAGTCAAGGGACAAGGTAATCTTTGCTTTCATGGACATCATCTATTGTGTACCTCAATCTATGTCCATGGATATTCTTGTTTGTTCCTTGTGGGACTAACCCATGTAGGTATTGAAAGTGCCCGAATCCAAAGGATTGCTCCCAACTCTTGATGATCTTCATCAACATTGAGCATCCACATCTTCAACATCTACATGAAGTCTTCAACGACAACCCAAGGTTAGTTTGACCCTGTAAAAGGGGTTCTCACATCAAGGGGGAGCTTTGCTCTAAAGAAATGAGCTAAAGCATCTTCTAACGGTGTGAACACATCAATGCTTTATGGAAAAGTGGTAACCCCACTTGTGCTTAAACGATGAGTATGACCTATGATCAAATGTTCTCATTTGACTCCTAAGTCAATATACTCATATATAGATGACCTAGTCATCGCCAAATTGTGTGCTAGCTGTTAGTGTTTTGTTTGTGCATGTTTGACACATATTTCATTTGCTATCTTATTGTGTGAGCATGTTGGATGCATGATTTTATCCATTCGAGGACATCCATTTGTTGCTTTGGTCTTTTGGCTTTCTTTCTTTTTGACCAAATGGATGGACAAGAATGCCTAAGTTCCTCCCCTAGCTATCTATGCTTTCTTGTCTCAAACTCTATTCATGCTTATATCACAAACTTTGAACAAGACTTTTTCGGACAGATCGAGTGAGGAGCACTCGGAGCCACCGATCCGTCAAAAGCCTAACTTCCAAAACCTTCTAAGTACTTTCGGTCAAACCGATATACTCAAATCGGACAGACCGAAATCACTTGGATTGATCTAGGTTTTCACCTCGGTGAAACCGAGTTTCAAATTCGGCGTGACGAAGTGTAATCGCACGATTAACCATCTCGGTCCCACCGAGTTTTCAAACTTCGGTCCCACCGACACCGAAGGTATATATACTCGAGGACGAGCGCGTTGATTACTTCTTCAAACGCTTCGCCCTCAAACCCTTATTGCCGTCGCCTTGGTCTCCGGATCGTCTCCGCCGTCGCTTTGTGCGCCCTCGCCATGGTCTCCATCGCCGTCAGCGGTCCTTCTCTTGCGCCGTTGCGCCGAGTGAAGCTCCACCGCATTGGGTGAGTTTCATCCTCTCGTGCTCAACCCGATTCAATGCACGTTAGGCGTTGCCAAGTTTCTTGCCAAGTTTGAGATCTCCCTATCCAGCCGTTTAGGTCTTAGAACAAATTTCGAGTGAAAATTTTAGGGTTAGGTTTCCGCCGAACACATCTCGGTGTGACCGATTCGACATTTTCGGACTGACCGATTTGGCCTCTGGCCATAGCACTGCACTTTTCGGTGAAACCGAGTTGTGCAAATCGGTAAGACCGAAGTGAAGATTCAGTGAAACCCTAGCAGTCTCGGCTAGACCGAAACCCATTTCGGTCCAACCGAAAGTGGTGTATGTGGTCTGTTTAGACGTTTTGGTTTCACCGAATTTATAGACTCGGTCAGACCGACATGTATTCTGTGAAAACCTAAAACTAAAGTTTAAACTCATTCTTTTTGCAAAATCCTCTGCAGTTTGTGATAACTCTTCTATTACGCCTATACCTATTCTATTCACGGGTTGTCGGTCATATCGATGGAAGTAGACAGTCGAACAGTGCGAGATGCCGATTGAGATTCGAGGCAGCTACAAGTCCGAAGCAAGCAGTTTTTCAGATGATGGAGAGAAGCACTCCAAGTGGACTGCTGCGGCTGCTACGAGGGCAGGAGGAAGAGAAATTCAGATGAGGAAGATTCAGATTTTGTTGCGAGATGAGGAAATAACTTCTAAGCCAAAAGGCAAGTGGTTGCCAAGGGCTATCAAGGGCAACAATCAAAGAAAGGCACAAGCAAAGTGACAAAATCCTCATTGCCTGAAGCTCAGCATGGAAGAAACCTCCGGCAAGATCAAGAAGACTTCCAAGAGGAAGAGGAAAGTTCATGAAGAAGGCGATGATGATGATGATTACGATGAGGAAGCACCTCGGCCTCCTCGAAGCGAAGTTGATGGGTGATGCCATCGAGGCGGGAGCACCCACAAAAGCTAAGCAATCAGCTCCAGCAAAAGGCAGCCCAAGCCAAACCAGCTGCCAAGCCCAAGAAGACTGTGAGGAACATACCGCTTGAGAGAAGAAGAAGGACAATGTGCCTCTGCAGAATCGATGATGAGGCTCATGTTTTGCTCAAGCTCGCATGAAACTGCCGATTCATAATGATGCTCATCCTCGAGCGAAAATATGAAGGAGAGAAAGGATAAAGGACTCGAGGCTATGGAGGCAAGCAGATCCATATGCCACCGGAGAGAAGAACAGATTGACCCAAGATTCCACACAAGAGAGCAACAAGACTTTTATGAGGCGTGCTCATGGACAAGAAGCCAATTATTCTTGACACGGATATGTAGGCGGGATTACATCGACGAGTGAAGAACACAGAGACTACTTCCCACATGTGCATGAAAGCTTCACTTGCTTGTGGGATTGCAGAGTTCGTTGGTCGAAATTGTTGCTTGGAGCAGCGAGATGATCATGCGTTCTATGCCACCGCACACTTCTATCCGGATGGCGAATTGTATGGATGATGAAGGCGTAGATTCCATTCTCTGATTGAAGAATGGAGAGCATTGCTGAATGCACCAGTTTCAAGGGAAGATGATATTGATGTCTATGGCATTCCGAAGAAAAATCATGAGTCAATGAAGAACATGTACAATGAAGTAAAGGATAAGGATGTTGAGATATGGAAGCTTGGTTCAGTCTACTATCTTCAGGCAGGTCTCCCAACCACCAACACCATTCTGAGGCATACTTTGATGCCTAAGTCAGGGGACCACCGCATGATAAGAGGGTACTCTATCAACATGCTGCACATTCTAGATCAGAAGACACCTTTTAAGGTGATGGACCTGATAGTTGAGACTATCAAGAGGACAGCAGCAGACGAGAAGAGGTCGTGTGGGTTTGCTCGCATATTGGATGCTCATTAATGCCAAGTTTGGCACGGACACCTACATTGGATAGACCCCACTTGCCACTGCAGCTGAACATGAGGATAACGAGGTTGTAATGGTGAGGATGCTCCCACATCTGTAGAAGGACATGCTAAGTCTGAAGCTGCCAAACAAGCTAAAGCCGAGAAGGAAGCAAAGACAAAGCCCAAGAGCGTTGAGAACAACTTCTTGAAGCCACTCGGAGAATTGAGCTCGCTGGCCAGCATAGTGCAGTCTTAGGAGAGCCTTGAGAGGATAGTTGAGGACAAGTTCCATGCTCGGACGTTAAGGTCGATCAAGTGCAGTCACCGTCAACAAGCTTGAGGCGGACATCGAGGAAGCTAAGAGGAGAAGGCGAGAACTCATGAGGAGATGGAAGGTGATATGGTCGGGATGACTATGAGCAGCCTGCTCCGGTGCCCAAAGCCCAGATCATTTGCTATTCGATGTCGGACCCAGGGCTACTACATCGGCACCTCCTACAGCTCCGTCGGTTCGGCACCGACTTGATATCCACTCCTCCAGCTCCACAGACTTGGCGAAGCTTTGCAGATGCAGCTATCTCCACTCCATCGACGAGCAGAGCCGCCAGCAGAGTCCCGAGTGACGATTAGCTCTATACCTTCGAACTTTTGGTAACTTGTTGCCAAAGGGGAGAAATTGTATAGATCATAGGCTTCGAGAGAGAGTGCTCGTTTTGCTCTTTCGTTTGCGGTTTTCCTTGAGATACTTTTGAGTTCTTTGAGATACTTCGTGTGTTTGATACTACGTTTGCTCTATCTTGATGGGTGCTTGATCATCTTGTGCTTAATGTGTGCTTGATGCTTATCATATTCCATTCATATCTGTATGATCATTTACTCATGTCTTGGTGATTGGGTGCATGCTATTCATTCTTATCATTTTGTGCGCTCCACCAAGATGTATGTGACATGGAAGAGTAACCCATGATCCTAATCGATTGTGCATTTGCATTCAAGCATAAATCTTAAATAATGCACAAATTTAGGGGAGCTCTTGCTTATCACATACTTCTCAAAGCGACGATGTTATTCATTGATTATATCATTTGTCGAGCTTTGATCTATATGTTGTCATCAATTACCAAAAGGGGAGATTGAAAGTGCATCTAATCCCGGTGGTTTTGGTAATTAATAACAACATATATATCATTGAACTAATCATTTCTTGAGAATATTTGAGAAAGTTCGATTGATATGGGTATGGCAATGACTGATGATGTGGACCCTCAAAATGCTAAGGAAAACATTGGCAAAAGCTCAAGACTCCATTTTTGGTTTAGTGATCCAAGATCACATTGAGTCCATAGGAAAGCCAATACTATTAAAAGGGATGAGGTTATGATGATGATCTGGTTGCTCTAAGTGCTTAGTGATTTATCTCTCAAACCATCAGCAATCTTTCATTCCAACATAAACCCATAAGTAATCTCGGTCCCACCGATTCCAAACTCAGTCACACCGAGATGAACCACCTCACCATATAGCCAAACCCTAAGAATCTCGGATTTTCCGATTCCAAACTCGGTCATTCGAAATTGGTGTTGCCAAGCTTCAGTAACATACGTACTCAAATCGGTGTCACCGAGATGAGAAAGTCGGTCCCACCGAATTGGCAAACCCTAGACTTTGGAAGAATCGGACTAACCGAGATTGTATTTTGGTCCCACGAAAATCCCAACGTTCACAAGATTTGAACTTTCGGTCGACCGAGTTGTCAACTTTAGTCCGACCGAGATTGGTCAAATGTGTGTAGCAGTTGGATTTTGTGTGGAGGCTATAAATACCCTCCACCTCCTCTTCATTCGTGGAGAGAGCCATCGAAAGAACTACCACTCCTACCTTACATTTCGAGAAGAAAACTACCTACCCTTGTGTTGAGATCAAGTTGCTCCACTCCCACCATATGAAACTTGATTTCTAGTCTTCCCAAGTTGCTTTCCACTCAATCCTTTCTTCCACCACAGCCAAATCGGTGAGGAGAGTTGAGTGTTGGGGAGATTATCATTTGAAGCACAAGAGCAAGGAGTTCATCATCACCAACACCATCTATTACCTTTTGGAGGTGGTGCCTCCTAGATTGGTTAGGTGTCACTTGGGAGCCTCCGTCATGATGTGGAGTTGAACCAAGGAGTTTGTAAGGGCAAGGAGATCGCCTACTTCGTGAAGATCTACCCGAGTAAGGCTAGTCCTCCGTGGGCGTAGCCATGATGGCATAGACAAGGTTGCTTCTTCGTGGACCCTTCGTGGGTGGAGCCCTCCGTGGACTCATGCAGCCGTTACCCTCCGTGGGTTGAAGTCTCCATCAACGTGGATTGACGATAGCACCACCTATCGGAACCACGAGAAAAAATCTCTGTGTCACCATCTTGCGTTTGCTCTTCTCCACCTCTCATTTACTATACGTGCAATTTACTTTCCGCTGCCATAACTCTAGAATTGCATGTGTAGGGTGATACTTGACTTGGTTGCCATTGTGAACTTGCTAAGAAACTACTCCAATCAAAAGGCAAAATTTTTAAGTTGTCAAGTAGTCTAATCACCCCCCTCTAGACATACTTCCGATCCTACAATGGTAACAGGAGGCAAGGGACACAATGTTTTACCCAGGTTCGGGCCCTCTTGATGGAGGTAAAACCCTACGTCCTGCTTGATTAATATTGATGATATGGGTAGTACAAGAGTGGATCTACCACGAGATCAAGGAGGCTAAACCCTAGAAGCTAGCCTATGGTATGATTGTTGTAATGGATGTTGTGTCCTACGGACTAAAGCCCTCCGGTTTATATAGACAGGAGAGGGCTAGGGTTACTGAGTCGGTTACAATGGTAGGAGATCTGCATATCCGTATCGCCAAGCTTGCCTTCCATGCCAAGGAAAGTCCCATCCGGACACGGACGCGATCTTCAATCTTGTATCTTCGTAGTCTTGGAGTCCGTGCGGACGATGATAGTCCGGCTGTCCGGACACCCCTAGTCGAGACTCCTCGGTAGCCCTGAACACGGCTTCAATGACGATGAGTCCGTAGCGCATAATGTTCGGCATTGCAAGGCGGGTTCCTCCTCCAAATAATCCATAGAAGTTCATGAACACCAGGATAGTGTCCGGCTCTGCAAAATAAATTCCACATTCCACCGTAGAGAGAATAATATGTGCACAAGCTCAATCTGCTGACGTATTCTGTGTCATGTCGTCACACCACTACCAAGCTTTTACTTAAATCGTTTTTTATTATACCACCTCAGCGCGTTTAGCGAAGCGGTTTCCTTGGCACGTCTTGTCGAAGCAGAGATCGTGTTCCCCTTATTCAGGATTCTCATCAATACGGACGTGGGTAACCCAACGCGCCCGTCGCCGCCGCCTCCTCTATCGGCGAGTCCCGAGCGGTCACGGAGACGGTTCTTGGTATTCTCCCTCTTTATAATAGGACCAAGGCCCGTTCCTTTTCTTTAATCTTCCACCGAATCTTCTCCTTGCTCCAAGTTCCAACACCCAGAGCCCCAGAATCGAGCGCTTCGGACCTTCAACAATGTCCGGCTCCGACCTTCAGGGCCGGTGGATGCCCTCCTCCATCATGGAGGAGGACGTGCTAAAGCTGCGAAAAGCCAAGTACCTGTCCTACGAGATTTCGCATAGGTTGCCCGCCGAAGGGCAGGCCATCCCCACCCCCGAGCCCGGCGAGTATGTCGTCTTTGTATCCCACCTCCGTCGGGTTTAGGCTTCAGCGGATCCTTTTGTGAGAGGGCTCATGTTTTACTATGGGTTGGAATTCCATGACTTGGCTCTGGAGTCCATCCTCCATATCTCCGCATTCATCGTCGTCTGCGAAGCCTTCCTCCGCGTCACCCCCCACTTCGGTCTGTGGCTGAAGACCTTCGATGTGGGCGAAGATGATCGGGCGTCAAGCAAAGTCTTGGCGGGCGGCCGTAAGTAGGAGGGCCGATGCCCGTGGCGAGGTTCCTTCGGGAGGAGCTCGGCTTGTGGTAGCGAGTGGTTCTATATCACCGCTCCAAAGGCAGCGAAGCCGCCGCCTCCATTCCGCTTCGGGACCTCCACGACGGTTGATGTCGTGTGTCAACCAAGGGCTCAATTGGGGGCCGTCAAAAGACGTGCCCCTATTGCAGGGCCGGATCCGAGACCTCCAAGCGAGGGAGATCGATCTAGTCGTGGTGATGCAGGTCATGCTAATTAGGCGTCTCTTGCCCTGCAAACTCCATCCTCTCCGGCTGTGGGAGTTCAATCCGGAGGGACCACGGATTCTCCAACACTTCATGGGTACGACACCCGTGGAAATGTACAAGTTGTTCTTCGGATCACAGGAGGTGTGTCCTGAATTGACCGAGGATGCCGGCCTAAGCTGCAATCGCCCGGATACTCAAGTAAGTAGCTCAGTGTTTGGACGTACCATTTGTTTGCCTTTCTACAATTCGCCTTTTAACCCGTTATCCTTCAACAGGAGTGGATAGCGCAAGCAAAGCTATCTGGTGTCGGCCCCCTCGAGAGACAGCGTCGGAGCTGTCTTTGGTCGAGAATGTTGGAGGTAGCGCCTTCAGATGAAGGCGAAGGGGAAAATAGAGGAGCTACCACCTTGCCCAAGGGGGCGTTTGAAGAAGGGGGGATCGAGAATCCCTCCCTCCAGGGGGAGAAGAGGACCGCCTCCGAAGACCCGGAGGCCAAAGCCCCTAAGCGGGGGAAGTAATCTTCACCAGAGGGTCCTGCGCCCGGGGAGGTCCCGGCCGCACAATCTTCTCTAAGGAATCAGCCCTCTAGCTAGCCGTGAGTAGAAAAAGGGGAGTTCATTAATAAGAAACATCCCTATTTGTGCTTCTGAGGATAACCGAAATTTTTACCTTGTAGTTCGGATCTGCGACCTTCTCAGATGAGCTCGTCTTCGGGGGATCTTCGTCCGGAGATGATGGAGAGCGAGACGCCTCCGTCTACTACGCCGTCGGATAGGGCGGACGAGCCTGAAGTGTCGTCATGGAGGGTATCCCCGAGCCCGGCAGAGCCGAAGAGTTCGGCGCCGACTAGTGTTCGGCCGGGGGAGCTGAAGGATCTGCTTGAGAGGGCGTCCATCTCAGAAGATCACCGTGCATTGATGAGCATGGTGATTGGAAGGATTTAAATCCGCCAAAGCGGATTGCATAATGCCGTCGGGAGTTTCTTTGGCGGGGTTTGAGGTGCGTAAAACGACACACCTTTTGACAGTTTTGCACATGAAAGTCGCCCTATATAGATAGTAGCCCACGAGACTCGATGGGTTGTCGAAAGCGGCAGCGTGCCGAGGATCAAAATCGCAGGTATTGAGTGTCGCCTTTCCTATGCGGTGGCGGATAGTCCGGGGCTAGCGGACTAATGGAGTTGCTGAATTAATGTGGCAACTCGATGTTGCGGATCACGGACATCGCTAGTCAACAAGCGACTTGACGAGTCGCAAGGTAAGTGTTTCTCCTTAGTCACCTATTTAAGGAGACAAAGCCCACCTCTTACAATATTTATGCTTGATCACGAGATAGTGTTCTTCTTTGTGGAGAGCCTTGGCGAGAACTTGCTCAAGCCAAGGAGCAAGCCGGAAGGAGTGATGCGGCTGCCTCGAGGGCGACGAAGAGTTAGAAGCGAAAGGGCTACACCTCGCCGAAGCAGGAAGAGATGGCGGCTGGCTGTTAAATTGAAGGATGCTACCGAGCATAATGAGGCTCTTGAAAAGGAGCACCTATCGAACAAGAAGACACAGGGAAGGCCACCGCCGAGGCCAAGGATGCCCGATTCGCAATCACGGGCTATGAAGGAGGAGCTGCATCAAGCCGGAGACATTGTGGCTGGCAAGCCTTTTCGCTGCGCGCCGCAGGTTTACGGATCAAATTATGCCCGGCTTGGCCAGTGTGGGGTCCGGAGGATCCATATATGGACTTAGCGGCAAGTCGGCGGATGCCGTTGTGCACTCCGGTCGGAAGGATCACAAGACGGAAGAGCTGTTTTGGTCTCAATCCCATAGTCCGGATCGTTCACTTCCGCTGACCGATCGGTTGGCCGAATGGGCTGAGCTGAACAGGTTGTCTGGGCTTGCCATGATGGATATCGTGACCCATGTCTGGCCAGAGAGGCCCAAGGCGACGAGCTATTTTGCCTTATTGCAGCAATTTCTTGGGGTGGTGCCGCATATCAAGGAGATGAAGTGGTCGGCCTGCATAGAGGGTGCGCGGATGGCCCTTGCCCGTGTGAAGGCACATTGGACAGAGATGGATGCCACCGCTGTTGCAACCTGTGGGTTGACGAAAGCGGTTACCCGCCGAGCACTATTTTGGGGAAGTTATGCGTGGTGCTCGTGTAATAGAGTCGCGAGTTTCGAAAAATGTCACGTTCAAATGAGCGTTTTATTTTGTAAAACAATGGTTATGATGTAATCGCTTTTTATACTTGTGCGTTCCAAGTATTGAAATATCTCCTATGCGGCCGTTTATGTATCGTGTGTATAACTTGAAAGATGGCAGTCTTGACTTAGCCCCCACGCACAAGGTGCGGGGTGTTATAAAAATAGCGCATTGTCACACTTAATCCGATGTCTCGATCCTGTTGAGGAGGTGGTAGCGTAGCAAGCGAGGCAACCGGACTATGATGCTTTAACACTTTCACTTAGCCATTGGAGTTCGAGGGTGGGGCTACGATATAGCCCACAGGGCACCGCGCTCTCGAATTCGGGCGCGTATGTGCTGACGGGAAATGGTCCTTCGTCAAGCGGAGAATTCTAAACATTCGGTGGTCGATCGAGTGGTTGACAGTCTCTCGTCAGTATCATGACGATCGGTTTGGCTTTTCTCTTGAGGTGCTCGCCCGGCGGCTGGGGCACTGTCGCGATAGTTCTCCCGGTGCGCGTTAGCCGATGATCTGAGCGTAAGACAGCAAAACACGGGATCCGGGCAAACCCAACATTTGACCATAGACATGATTCGGAGTTGATGCATATAAGGCCTAACTTCGAGGCGCCGAACACTCCCTAAGGTGTTCGGTCTTTATAATGATGGGCAGAACAATGCCCTAAGCCCCTAGTGTCAGTGCGGGCAAGGTCTCTCGGCGTGGCGATGCCAAAACGTCGAGCTCCACTCTGGTTATAATGAGAAACCGGGGATTATAGCAACAAGAGGCGATAAAAAAGGTTTACGCAGGTCTTAATCTGAAAAGAATCCTTGCGACGGGTCCCTCTGCGTCTGCGCTGTGTCTCCGTTGTGCCGTTATCACGGGCGGGTGTGCACGTTGTTCATCTGTAAAAGAGAGGAACTTAGTTTTAAAGGAAATCGTGCGAAAAAAAGGTATATGAAAATATTAATAAATAAGTAAAGCGGAGTCTATATTAGCTCATTGTTGCTTATGCGCACAGCCCCTTGCGAAGGGTGTGCGGCTAGAAGCCCCTAGCTTACTTATGCGGACTCGTCTAGCCGTGTCCGGGGTCTTTAAATGACCCTCGTAATGAAATGATGCCACGTGGACCGGGCATTTTAAGTGTAAGAGACGCGTAATGTGGTATGGCGTTGAAGCGGGCAAAAGCTTCACGTCCCAATAGTGCTTGATAGCTACTTTTGAATGGGACGACATGAAAGATTAGTTTTTTGCGTCGGAAGTTGTTCGGTGACCCGAACACAACTTCTAGTAATAAGGAGCCTGTGCACTTGGTGTAAGGGCCTGGTGTCACTTTAAAGGAAGTGTGGCTATGTCGAATTTTAGTAAGGTCTATCCCCAACTTGCGGATTGTGTTTGCATATAGCAGGTTTAAATCGCTGCCTCCGTCCATCAGCACTTGTGTAAATTGTAGACCGTCGATTATAGGATCCAATATCAGGGCAGTCCATCCTGCATTTCGAACGCTTCTGGAATAATCCAGGTGGTCGAAAGTGATTGGTTTTGATATCCAATCTCGATGTTCCGCTGGGTTGGACCGTGCGAGACCCATTTTCGCGGGTGCCGCATTGTTTTTCCGTATTATCACATGAAGTGAGTTTACTGCTTTGACTTCTTGTGGGAAATTCTTTTGTTTTCCGGTGCTCTGCTGGTGGGGTTTATCATCGTCTTCGCTTGAGGCGTCGAGCCCCTTGTGTTCGGCGTTGAGTCGGCCGGACTGTTTGAAAACCCAACAATCTCGGTGAGTGTGGTTTGCAGGCCTTCCGGGGGTACTGTGGATTTGACATATCCGATCCAAAATTTTGTTTAAGTTGGATAGCTCATCACTGTTATCCTTAAGAGGCAGTGTTTTGTTGTTTCGCCGCGAGCTTTTGAATCCGGCGTTGACCGCCGTGTTCTTTGGGCTTTTCTCTTTATTCGGTCTTGATCTTTTCTGCCGTGATTTTCCGTTCCATCTCGATCTCGGATGTACTTGGGTCGCTGGTGCTGCATCTTGCTAGCCAGCTATCTTCCCAGCAAAAGCGGGTCATGAGGCTTGTTAGCGCAGACATTGTCCTCGGCTTCTCTTGGCGAGGTGTCATGCAACCATTAATCTCGGACGTTGTGTTTAAAAGCTGCTAAGGCTTGGCGTCCGGACGATCGACTATTTGGTTCTTTTAGTAAGGAACCTGTTCGAAATTCTTGTGACTCTCCGGGCTATTGAGTTATATGACTTAGATAAATGCTGCGTCGGAGGGCGGACATAAGTCCCTTGAAAATTTGCTCTAAACGCGTCCTCAAGCTCTTCCCAACTTCCATGATGTTTTACGGGAGGCTTTTGAGCCAATGACGGCTGGCCCTTTGAGCTTGAGGGTAAGTATTTTATGGCGTGGAGATCATCTCCTCTAGCCATGTGTATGTGTAGTATATAATCCTCTATCCAGACTCGAGGTGCATTGTTCCGTCGTAAGCCTCCATGTTTATGGGTTTAAACCCTGCTTTGGGAATTCACGATCCAGCACCTCATTGGTGAAACATAGTGGGTGTGTGGCGCCCTGTATTTGGGTGTACCGCTGTCTTGAACACTTGGCGTGTTGTGTTGCTTCTGGGCCCTCTTTTTGGCCCGTAAATGGACTGGCTGGGCCATCTGTTTTCCAGGTCATGAGTCGGCTTGTGTGCGGCGCCGCTTGTAGATTTTGGCCTATCATCGGCGTCTATCCGGCAGCGGCCTCTTTGTTTTTTGTTGCGGGGCTCTATGGCTTCCTCGTCAAAGTTCGAAGCGACTTGCGCCGGGTAGCTCTTTGATTGATGGCCATTGCCGTATTTTTCTGCGGTTTTGAGCACTTTGCTCCACCTTATTACGAGTATGTCTTCCGCTGTTTTGAGCTTCCGTTTTCCTTCTTCAAACTTCCGCGGCGATGGCGGCGAGTCTTTTCGAAGGCTCTTATTCTCCGGTGGATTATGCGGCGTGAGGTCGTGCGGACTGTTGGTTTCTCCGGGCATGGATTGATTATCCGACTCGTCTGTTCGGACGGTTGCTTGGCTGCATGTTCGCGTTCACTGGTTTGCCTGCTCTATTCTGGGTCATTAGGAGCGATCTTTGTTGTCGGCGGGACTTAGGCGGCGTCTGCGTCGCCGTTTTGGTTGTTTATCGGCGGGATTATCTTTGCCGCGCCCGTTGGTCCTCGTTATCGCTTCCTTTTGGGGTATCCACCATATATACATCATGTGTTGGGGTGGTCTTCGATGCCACGTAGGCGCGGCTCTTGTTAAATCTCGGCATCGTTGTCCATACCGTCGATGTCATCGGAGTCATAGTCTAGCATGTCGGTTAGATCGTCGACAGTGGCTACAAAGTGGGTGGTGGGTGGGTTTTGAATTTATTCATCGTCCGCATTCCAACCATCCTGGCCGTAATCCGGCCAAGGCTCTCCGGATAGCGAGAGGTGCTTTAGCGAATTTAGGATATCGCCGAAGAATGAGTATTGGAAGACGTCTGCGGCAGTGAACTCCATGACCGGCGCCCAATCAGATTCGATTGGCAAGGGCGCGGGAGGTTCGGAGTCCGGCAGGGAGTCCGGCACCTCGGAGTCACGAGCTTTGCAAGGGACAAAGTTAGTGTTCGGCTCCATCGCCGTGGAAATTGCAGCCCGAGGCGGTGTCCAGCCACCAGATCCTCGATCTCGCGATCGGCTCCGGACTAAGGGCGGGCGGATTCGTGTGGCCACCAAGGCCTTGTCCGTGGCAGAGCTAAATCATGCCCATCGTGACAGTAGCAGCACGCTCGGCGTGGCTCGAGTCCGTCGAAGATCAAATCCCGCGAACGTCGGCCGTGAAGTTTAGGCTTCGAACTGACTGATGGCGGGGCATAGCTTTGATATGCTCCGGATGGCCAAGTGAATTGCCCATGATCGCGAAGCCGCCGAATCTGAAGATCTGTCCGGGAGAAAAGCCTCACCACGACTGCGTTGTTGTTGATTGAAGAAGCCATCAAGCCTATCGGTGACGACACAGAGGAACTCTCAATGAAAGCACCAATGTCGGTGTCAAAACTGGCGGATCTCGGGTAGGGGGTCCCGAACTGTGCGTCTAGGCGGATGGTAACAGGAGGCATGGGACACGATGTTTTACCCAGGTTTGGGCCCTCTTGATGGAGGTAAAACCCTACGTCATGCTTGATTAATATTGATGATATGGGTAGTACAAGAGTGGATCTACCACGAGATCAAGGAGGCTAAACCCTAGAAGCTAGCCTATGGTATGATTGTTGTAATGGATGTTGTGTCCTACGGACTAAAGCCCTCCGGTTTATATAGACACCGGAGAGGGCTAGAGTTACACAGAGTCGGTTACAATGGTAGGAGATCTGCATATCTGTATCGCCAAGCTTGCCTTCCACGCTAAGGAAAGTCCCATCCGGACACGGGACGGAGTCTTCAATCTTGTATCTTCGTAGTCTTGGAGTCCGGCAGACGATGATAGTCCGGCTGTCCGGACACCCCCTAGTCCAGGACTCCCTCAGGGGGGTATAGGATATTACATTGTTTTTAGCTTACCTTCAATTTCTAGGGGAAATGTGGATAAAGTATGTTCTTCATATATGCGACCTACAGTGAGAAAATCCTATATGTCAAGCAAGCTATTACACTAAATAAGCAACAAGGCTAGCAAGCAAACACAAAGAAAAGACACATGAAGTATAAACTATAAGCAACTGGGAGACATGGATGATACGTCTCCAACGTATCTATAATTTTTTATTGTTCCATGTTGTTATATTATCATTCTTGGATGTTTTACAATCATTTTATAGCAACTTTATATTATTTTTTGGGACTAACCTATTGACATAGTGCCCAGTGCCAGTTGTTGTTTTTTGCTTGTTTTTTACTTCGCAGAATATCAGTACCAAACGGAGTCCAAATGCAACGGAACTTTTTGGTGATTTTTTCGGACTAGAAGATAACTTGGGACCCAAGGAAGCAACTAGGGGGAGGCCCATGAGGCCAATAAGACACCAGGGCACGCCAGAGGCCCCTGGCGCGCCCTGATGTCTTGTGGGGCCCATGGGGGTCTCTTCCACCGCCTCTTTGCTCTATAAATAACCAAATATTCCAGAAACCCTTGGGGACCAGTTGAAACACAATTCTAGCCGCCGCAAGTTCCAGAACCACGAGATCCAATCTAACACCATCATAGAGGGGTTCATCATCCTCATTGGTGCCTCTCCGATGATGCGTGAGTAGTCCACCATAGACCTACGGGTCCGTAGGCAGTAGCTAGATGGCTTCCTTTCTCTCTTCTGATTCTCAATACAATGTTCTCTTGGAGATCTATTTGATGTAATGACTTTTTGCGATGTGTTCGTTGGGATCCAATGAAGTTCGAGTTTATGATCAGATCTATATCCATGAATATTATTTGAGCCTTCTTTTGATCTCTTATATGCATGATTATTTATAGCCTCGTATTTCTTGTTCGAATGTTTGGTTTATTTAAGCCAACTAGATCAATTTTTCTTGCCATGGAAAGAGGGGCTTTGTGATGGGTTCAATCTTACGGTGTCCTCACCCAGTGACAGAAGGGTTAGCGAGGCACGTATGTATCGTTGTAATTAAGGATAACAAGATGGTGTCTATTCCTACATGAATAGATCTTGTCTACATCATGTCACCGTTCTTATTGCATTAGTCTGTTTCTCCATGAACTTAATACACTAGATGCATGCTGGATAGCGGTTGATGTGTGGAGTAATAGTAGTAGATGCAGAATCGTTTCGGTCTACTAATCTTGGACATGATGCCTATATATTGATCATTGCCTTGGATATCGTCATAATTATTTGATCTTCTATCAATTTCCCAACAGTAATTTGTTTACCCACCGTGCGCTATTTTCTTGAGAGAAGCCACTAGTGAAATCTACGGCCCCGGATCTATCTTTTATCATATTGCTTTCGGATCTATTTTTTGTCGCGTTTAATTTCAGATCTATTATTCCAAAAACCCAAAAATAAGTTGCTGCACTTTTTATTTGCATCTTTTATTTTGTGTTCTTGTGCGATCTATTTATCCAATCTTACAAAAACCGATCTATATTTTTACCGTGGAGTGATTGACAACCTCTCTCACGCGTCGGGTTGCAAGTTTTTGTTCTTTGTGTGCAGGTACTGTTTACACAGTGTTGCTTGGTTCTCCTATTGGATTGATATCTTGGTTTCATAACTGAGGGAAATACTTACAGTAGCTGTGATGCATCGTCCCTTCCTCTTTGGGGAAATACCGATGCAGTTTCAAGCCACGTCAATGGACGTATCCCGAAGTTCACACTCTTTGGCAAGAGCTTATCTCTGTTGGAGAGGTACCGAATCTAAAGCTCTGCAATGCTACCAAGGGGCACACACGAGTCTCCCTTTGAGTCACTCCCATTGGATGAGCTTCAAATCACCCTTGGTTGGTCTTGGCACCAGACCTTTACAAACTTTCCTGAGCACACAACACGTAAGGAAGCTTCCCGGGCCTTAACTCCTACCGCCTAGAAATCTCAAATCTCCAAGAGTATCAAGTGCTTGTGATGAACAAGTATGAGGATAACAAATTGGTTTGGTGAAAGTGTAGATTGGGTGATTCTCTTTAAGAATCAAAGTTTGGTGGAGTTTGAGTGGAGGCATGAAGAGTAATCGAGTTGTTAGGGTTTGACAATGTTGGAGAAGATCAAGTCAAGGATTAGGATTGGAGGAAGAAGAAGGGTCAGAATTTATACCCCCACAACCAAAGTGATTGTTGCCACCCATGGTACTCCGGGGGACTCGGGGTTAAGGGTCCAGGGACCCGAAGTCACCCGAGCTTAAAGCACCACTCGAGGGACCCAGACTATCCAGAGGGGAAACCCTCACTCTGGGGACCTGGGCTCACCAGATAGATAGCTGATATGTCATCAACGAATCTACTTGTCAAAACACATTTGCTCTTGTTTTGGACTCTAAATTGCATGATTTGAATGAAAACCTAGACTAACGGTGTTTTCAGCAGAACTACTTTGGTGTTATTTTTGTGCAGAAACAAAAATTCTTAGAATTGGACGAAACTTTGCAAAGATTTTTTATGGAATACTAGACAATTGATCATGCATTGCAATAGGAATATAAACATTCTAGTATATTAGCTCGTGACTGCGCGTCTATTATTATACTGATGCGCTAAAATCTTAGCAAATTTTTATATGCAATCGCCATGACTTACCTGCCGTTTTATTGTTAACCACTTATTTGGTAAGAATTTAATTACTTACCAAAAAATGTGTTTTTTGATAAACTAATAAAACATGAGACAATTCTTTCTATTTTACGGAGAATGGATGGGAGAAAAATCAGAGAGGAGAAGAAAAAAGTGGGACATATATAAGAAAGGTTAAACGAAAGAGAGGTGAAATGGGAACCTTACATTCTTTTTAAGTAGTATAAAGACATTTTATTGTTAAGCACTTATTTGGTAAGAATTTAATTACTTACCAAAAAATGGGTTTTTTGATAACTTAATAAAACATGAGACAATTGATTCCATTTTAGGGAGAATGGATGGGAGAAAAGTTATAGAGGAGAGAAAAAAATCAAAGAGGAGAAGAAAAAAGTGGGACATATATAAGAAAGGTTAGAGGAAAGATAGGTGAAATGGGAACCTTACGTTCTTTTTAAGTAGTATAAGATAAGATAAAGATATAAAAAATACTGGGGGCTGATACATCTCCAACGTATCTATTATTTTTTATTGTTCCATGCTATTATATTATCCATCTTGGATGTTTTATATGCTATTTTATATGATTTTTGGGACTAACCTATTAACCTAGAGCTCAATGCCAGTTTCTGTTTTTTCCTTCTTTTTGAGTTTTACAGAAAACGAATACCAAACGGAGTCCAATTGACCTGAAAATTCACGGAGATTGTTTTTGGACCAGAAGAAGCCCATGGAGCATCGGAGATGGACCAGAAGAGTCCCGAGGCCACCACAAGGGTGGAGGGCGCGCCCTACACCCTGGGCGCACCCCTACCTCGTGGACCCCCCTGACTTGTTCTCGATGCCAACACCTCTTATGTATCCCCAAACTTCCAGACCAAAACCTAGATTGGGAGTTCCGCCGCCGCAAGCCTCTGTAGCAACCAAAAACCAATCGGGACCCTATTCCGGCATCCTGCCGGAGGGGGATCCATCACCGATGGCCATCTTCATCATCTCGGCGCTCTCCATGATGAGGAGGGATAGTTCACCATCGGGGCTGAGGGTATGTACCAGTAGCTATGTGTTTGATCTCTCTCTCTCTCTCTCTCTCGTGTTCTTCATTTGGCCCAATATTGATGTATCGCGAGCTTTGCTATTATAGTTGGATCATATGATGTTTCTCCCATCTACCTTCTTGTAACGGATTGAGTTTTCCCTTTGAAGTTATCTTATCGGATTGAGTCTTTAAGGATTTGAGAACACTTGGTGTATGTCTTGCATGTGCTTATTTGTGGTGACAATCGGATATTCATGTGATCCACTTGATGTATGTTTTGGTGCTCAACTTGCGGGTTCTGTGACCTTGTGAACTTATCCATAGGGGTTGGCACACGTTTTCGTCTTGACTCTCCGGTATAAACTTTGGGTCACTCTTTGAAGTTCTTTGTGTTGGTTTGAATAGATGAATCTGAGATTGTGTGATGCATATCATATAATCAAACCCGCGGATACTTGAGGTGACATTGGAGTATCTAGGTGACATTAGGGTTTTGGTTGATGTGTGTCTTAAGTTGTTATTTTACTATGAACTCTAGTGTTGTTTGTGACACTTATAGGAATAGCCAATGGATTGATTGGAAAGAATAACTTTGAGGTGGTTTCGTACCCTACAATAATCTCTTCGTTTGTTCTCCGCTATTAGTGACTTTGGAGTGACTCTTTGTTGCATATTTATGGATTGTTATATGATCTAATTATGTTATCATTATTGAGAGAACTTGCACTAGTAAAAGTATGAACCCTAGGCCTTGTTTCGAAGCATTGCAATAAAGTTTTCCCTCACTTTTGTTACTTGCTACCTTGCTGTTTTTATATTTCCAAATTACAAAAAACTATATCTACCATCCATATTGCACTTGTATCACCATCTCTTCGCCGAACTAGTGCACCTATACAATTTGCCATTGTGTTGGGTGTGTTGGTAACACAAGAGACTCTTTGTTATTTGGTTGCAGGGTTGTTTGAGTTCATCCTACGCCTCCCACGGATTGATAAACTTTAGGTCATCCACTTGAGGGAAGTTTGCTACTGTCCTACAAACCTCTGCACTTGGAGGCCCAACACGAGTCTACAAGAAGATGGTTGCATAGTAGACATCAAGCTCGTTTCTGGCACCGTTGCCGGAGAGGTTAGTGCTTGAAGGTATATCTTTAGATCTTGTAATCGAATCTTTTAGTTTCTTGTTTTATCACTAGTTTAGTCTATAAAAGAAAACTACAAAAAAATGGAATTGAGGTTGCCTCATATGCTTCATATTTTTAATGTCTTTCATGAAAATAAGGATTCTGATAATTGTGCCAAAGTGTTAGAAGAAGAATGCAATAAAATGTTTGTCATACAACCTTTGAATGATGAGCATGATTGCAATGTTGTTAGTGTGAATTCTTTGAATATCCATGATGTTAATGATACCCAAAGCTACAAGCTTGGGGATGCTATGTTTGATGAATATGATATTTTTAGTCCCCCAAGTTTTGATGAGAATATTTATTATGATGAAAGCATGCCTCCTATTTATGATGATTATATTGATGAAAGTGGATTTGGAGAGGTCATCACTTTATTTAGTGATGAATCCACTATTTCGGAAGAGGTTCCAATTGATTATGAGAACAAAGTTGCTATCTATGATGATTATTGTGATGACATGTATGCTATGAAGAATAATAATAACCATGAAACTTTTCATCTTGATTTTAATTTTCAATTGGATTATGCCTCACATGATAGTTATTTTTGTTGAGTTTGCTCCCACTACTATTCATGAAAAATTTGCTTATGTGGAGAGTAGTAAAATTTATATGCATGTAGATCATGAAAAGAATGCTTTATGTGATGGTTATATTGTTGAGTTCATTCACGATGCTACTGAAATTTTTTATGAGGGAGTAATATATGCTTGTAGGAATTGCAATAATATCAAGTTTCCTCTCTATGTGTTGAAAATCTTGAAGTTATGCTTGTTTTTCATTCCTATGCTAGTTGATTCTTATTCCCATAAATTGTTTGCTCACAAAATCCCTATGAACAGGAAGTGGGTTAGACTTAAATGTGCTAGTCATATTCTTCATGATGCTCTCTTTGTGTTTCAATTCTTATCTTTTATGCGGGCATCATTGAAATCATCATGCCTAGCTAAAAAGGCATTAAAGAAAAGAATAATTCACAGAAGCGTGCTTTTAAGTCGATTATTTTTGCAGAAGATTAATAAACGAATTGCTTAGGACTTCCTAATTTCTCAGTATTTTTGGAGTTATAGAAGTATTTGAGAGTTATATATTACTACAGACTGTTCTGTTTTTGATAGATTCTGTTTTCTATGTGTTGTTTGCTTATTTTGATGAATCTATGAGTAGTATCGGAGGGTATGAACCATAGGGAAGTTGGAATACAGTAGATATTACAACAATATAAATAAATAATGAGTTCACAATAGTAACAATAGTGGTGATTTATTTTCTTAACTAATGGAGCTTATGAGATTTTCTGTTGAGTTTTGTGTTGTGAAGTTTTCAAGTTTTGGGTGAAGTTTCGATGGACTGCAGAATAAGGAGTGGCAAGAGCCTAAGCTTGGGGATGCCCAAGGCACCCAAAGGTAATATTCAATGACAACCAAGAGCCTAAGCTTGGGTATGCCCTGGATGGCATCCCCTCTTTCGTCTTCGTTCATCAGTAACCTTACGTGGAGCTATATTTTTTTTCACCACATGATATGTGTTTTGCTTGGAGCATCATTTTATTTTATTTTGTTTTGCTTGCTGTTTGAATAATATCCCAAGATCTGAAATTCTTAAATGTTAGAGAGTCTTCACATAGTTACATAATTATTCGACTACTCATTGATCTTCACATAGTTATATCCCTTTAGAGCACGGCGGTGGTTTTATTTTGAAGAAATTGATGAACTCTCATGCTTCACTTATATTATTTCGAGAGTCTCTAAACAGCTTGGTAATTTTCTTTGGTTATGAATTTAGTCCTAATATGATAGGCATCCAAGAAGGATATAGTAAAAACTTTCATATAAAGTGCATTAAATATTATGATAAGTTTGATTCCCTATGATTGTTTTGAGATATGAGGATGGTGATATTAGAGTCATGCTAGTGAGTAATTCTAGATTGTAGAAATACTTGTGTTGAAGTTTGTGATTCTAGTAGCATGCATGTATGGTGAACCATTATGTGATGAAGTCGGAGCATGATTTATTTATTGATTGTCTTCCTTATGAGTGGTGGCCGGGGACGAGCGATGGTATTTTCCTACCAATCTATCCCCCTAGGAGCATGCGCGTAGTACTTCGTTTCAACTAATAGATTTTTGCAATAAGTATGTAAGTTCTTCATGACTAATGACGAGTACATGGATTATATGCACTCTCACCCTTCCACCATTGCTAGCCTCTCTTGTGCCGCACAACTTTCGCCGGTACCATACACCCACCATATACCTTCCTCAAAACAGCCACCATACCTACCAATTATGGCATTTTCATAGCCATTCCGAGATATATTGCCATGCAACTTTCCACCGTTCCGTTTATTATGACACGCTTCATCATTGTCATATTGCTTTGCATGATCATGTAGTTGACACCGTATTTGTGGCAAAGCCACCATTCATAATTCTTTCATACATGTCACTCTTGATTCATTGCACATCCTGGTACACCGCCGGAGGCATCCATATAGAGTCATATTTTGTTCTAAGCATTGAGTTGTAATTTTTCGAGTTGTAAGCAAATAGAAGTGTGATGACCACCATTATTAGAGCATTGTCCCATGTGAGGAAAGGATGATGGAGACTATGATTCCCCCATGGTACGTCTCCAACGTATCTATAATTTTTGGTTGTTCCATGCTATTATATTATCTGTTTTGGATGTTTAATGGGCTTTATTATGCACTTTTATATTATTTTTGGGACTAACGTATTAACCGGAGGCCTAGTGCAAATTGCTGTCTTTTGCCTATTTCAGTGTTTCACAGAAAAGGAATATCAAACGGAGTCCAAACGGAATGAAACCTTCAGGAGAATCTTTTTTGGAACAAACGCAACCCAGGAGACTTGGAGTGGACGTCAAGGAAGCAACGAGGCGGCCACAAGGTAAGAGGACGCGCCCCCGCCCTCGTGGGCCCCTCGTGGCTCCACCGACCTACTTCTTTCTCCTCTATATACTCATATACCCCGAAAATGTCCAAGAGCACCACAAAACCCTATTTCCACCGCCGCAACCTTCTATACCCATGAGATCCCATCTTTGGGCCTTTTCCGGCGCTCCACTGGAGGGGGAATCAATCATGGAGGGCTTCTACATCAACACCATAGCCTCTCCGATGAAGTGTGAGTAGTTTACCTCAGACCTTCGGGTCCATAGTTATTAGCTAGATGGCTTCGTTTTTTTCTTTGGATCTCAATACAAAGTTCTCCTCGATCTTCTTGGAGATCTATTCGATGTAATACTTTTTGCGATGTGTTTGTCGAGATCTGATGAACTGTGGCTTTATGGTCAAGATTATCTATGAACAATATTTGAATCTCCTCTGAATTCTTTTATATATGATTTGTTATCTTTGCAAGTCTCTTCGAATTATCAGTTTGGTTTGGCCTACTAGATTGATCTTTCTTGCAATGGGAGAAGTGCTTAGCTTTGGGTTCAATCTTGCGGTGTCCTTTCCCAAATGATGTTAGGGCAGCAAAGGCACGTATTGTATTGTTGCCATCAAGGATAAAAAGATGGGGTTTATATCATATTGCTTGAGTTTATCCCTCTACATCATCTGATCTTGCCTAATGCGTTACTCTGTTCTTATGAACTTAATACTCTAGATGCGTGCTGGATAGCGGTCGATGTGTGGAGTAATAGTAGTAGATGCAGAATCTTTTCGATCTACTTGTCGCGAACATGATGCCTATATACATGATCATGCCTATATATTCTCATAACTATGCACTTTTCTATGAGTTGCTCGATAGTAATTTGTTCACCCACCGTAATACTTATGCTATCTTGAGAGAAGCCACTAGTGAAACCTATGGCCCTGATAACCCACAAGTATAGGAGATCGCAACAGTTTTCAAGGGTAGAGTATTAAACCCAAATTTATTGATTCAACACAAGGGGAGCCCAAGAATATTCTCAAGTATTAGCAGTTGAGTTGTCAATTCAACCACACCTGGATAACTTACTATCTGCAGCAAAGTATTTAGTAGCAAAGTAGTATGATAGTAATGGTAACAGTGATAAAAGTAAAGATAGCAGTTTTGTAGTAATTGTAACAGTAGCAACGGTAAAGTAAATAAGCAAAGCACAATATGTGAAAAGCTCGTAGGCATTGGATCAGTGATGGATAATTATGTCGGATGCGATTCCTCATGTGATAGTTATAACCTAGGGTGACATAGAACTAGCTCCAGTTCATCAATGTAATGTAGGCATGTATTCCGAATATAGTCATACGTGCTTATGGAAAAGAACTTGCATGACATCTTTTGTCCTACCCTCCCATGGCAGCGGGGTCCTAATGGTAACTAAAGGATATTAAGGCCTCCTTTTAATAGAGTATCGGACCAAAGAATTAACACATAGTGAATACATGAACTCCTCAAACTACTCAGAATAGATCTACTAGGAAGCAATCTACTTTTGTTCTTCTTCGCAATTTTTATGTAGGCATTACTCCTTGGAACAAATATATTTTTGATACCATTACCGGAGGGAATTTCTTGGGTAGCCATACTTTTGATTCTTATAATGCTATGATAGATTTGTTTGGTCCACCACTTCTTTTGGTTAATGGAACTATTTTAACTTTGGAACATGTGATGCAAAGGCTTGAAATTATTGAAAATAAAGTTGCCACTATAGAGTTAATTGAAAATTTGGATAAAAATATCTACAACCAAATTACCCAATATGGATCTAAGGTTGGAGTTACTCTGAATTTTTTTAAAGAAAAGGAACCTATAGTTAACGAAAGAACAGATCAAGATTCCACAAGAATCGATAAACTTGCACTACAAAAAAAAGACACATCTGTGACAGTTTGGGCCGAACGAATTTTTTCCTGTCATACATATGACACTTCTATGACGATAATTGTGACAAAACCCGGTATCATCATAGATGTGGTGGGCTCCTACTTCTATGACAAAAATCATGACAGAAAATGGGCTTTTCATCACTGGCGGACGAACGCAGGTGCATGACATTCTTTGGGCCGTCCATGACGGAAAAACCGTGGTAGAAGCGAGGCGAGGAAAAATTCAGGAGTTCCGGTTACGGTGGGAGGTCGGGGCGGCGATGTGCGTTCTCTTGTACACGACGCTGCTGCGTGTGTGCGGCGTTAGCTCTAATCGAACCCGAGTGAGGCGTTGGGCTCTAAGCGAACCCGAGTGAGGCGTTGGGCTCGCGAACCCGAGTGATTGCCTTTGCGAACTCGCGTTACTAAACCCGGCGATTGATCGATGGTGTTAAGCGAACCCGATCGGCGATTCGCGCCATCTGCCGCTAATCGAAGCCGATCGATTGGATGAGCAGTGAGTGTTGCGGGGTCGATGAGCGATGGCGGTGGCGCTGCCTTTGGATGAATAGGACCCCGTGGTGTGAAGGGCTAGATGAGCGATGAAGCGGTGGAGGGTGCCCGTGGAGGGTGGTTGAAAAGTAGCCGGTGGAGTAGCAGCGGTGGAGGCTGGATGAACAGGAGCCCATGGAGGCTGGAGGAGGTTGACGGTAGCCCGTGGAGGCTGGAGGAGGTCGACGGTTGAGATGAACAGTATCCCGTGGAGTCCCGTTTTGCGGTATGTCACACCCCTCTTGATGAACAGGACCCCCGTTTCGACCGTAGCGCTCCAACACAAGTCTGTTTCGTTCGTTTTGCGGTACGCCACACCCCTCCCAATCAACATGACCCCCGTTTCGACCGTAGGAGGTCCGTTTCCTCCGTTTTGCGGTACGCCACACCCCTCCCGATCAACAGGACCCTCGTTTCGACCGTAGGAGGTCCGTTTCCTCTGTTTTGTGGTTTGCCACACCCCTCCTGATCAACAAGACCCCGTTTCGACCGTAGGAGGTCTGTTTCCTCCGTTTTGCGGTACGCCACACCCCTCCCAATCAACAAGACCCCCGTTTCGAACATGGCCGATCGAACACAAGGTCGTTTCCTTTGTTCTGCGGTATGCTAGGCCTCGTTTCCATCGCCTGTTCCATCCAAGTCCTCCCGATGAACACGAACACGCATTCCGTTCCGACCCAGCCGGTTGGCTCCCACGCGTTCCGTTCCCTATCGATGAACACGACACATTCCGTTGCCTCCCCATGAACACGACGCATTCCATTGCCTCCCCATGAACACGACGACGACGTTGTTTCCCCGTTCCGACCCAGCCATGTACATGAGCCCTGGTCGTACGTATGCGCGAGTAGGCGTTCGAGACCCCGCCCGTATGTACACATACGTGGCCGTGTTTTCTTTCTTGCACCCTGGCCGCTGTACGTACGTGTACGTGCTACGTGCGCGCCTCTACTACGACACGTACGCGCCTCTACAACGACACATGTGCGCCTCTATATCGGCCAGTATATATGTACGTACACGTTCACGACCAGAATGACAACGCTACATACGCTTTGACCAGGTGGGTCCCGACTGTCAGGAACTTCCTTGCGTGCGAAGATGTAGCTGGTGGGTCCCAGCAGTCAGGGGGGCGAATCATTTTTTTTGGCCCGGACGCACTTCCTTGCGTGCCAAGATGTAGCCGGTGGATCCCAGCAGTCAGGGGGGAATCATTTTTTTGTCCGGACGCACTTCCATGCGTGCGAAGATGTAGGTGGTGGGTCCCAGCGATCGAGGCGAATCGTTTTTGCGGACGCACTTCCTTGCGTGCGAGGATGTAGTAGTGGGTCCCAGCGATCGAAGCGAATCATTTTTTTTCGGACGCACTTCCTTGCGTGCGAAGATGTAGCTGGTGGGTCCCAGCAGTCAGGGGGGCGAACCTTTTTTTTGCCCGGAGGCACTTTCTTGCGTGCGAAGGTGTAGCTAGTGGGTCCCAGCAGTCAGGGGGGAAACGATTTTTTTTGCAAAATACGGTGGCCCGTTTGGTGGGTCCCTGCTGTCAGGTGGAGGAATCATTATTTTCCGCGTAATAAGGAGGCACTTTCTTGATGAACAGGACCCCCGTTTCGACCGTGAACCCAGCTGTCAGCCTCTCCACGTACAGTCCATGTCCGATGGAAGTCGTTCCTTGACCATGTTGACCACGCCGCACCGAGAGCACCAGGGCGGTGGACGATGGCTAGGCCTAGGAAGGGGACGACGCAAAGCCGGTGAAGACGCGACAGTGGATGCCTACGCGGGGAGGAGTATGAGGGTTCACTCATTAATTGCGGTGTGAGCTCATTGCCGTCCCCGAGGCCTGGCAGTGTGGGAATAGTAGAGGCGGTGAGCCCTCGCGGCAAGATAGCCGCCACGGAGGCAGGAGCAAAGACAACCTGGCGTATTTGCTTTGGGCGGCTGGAGCAAGAAGACCATATGTTGAAGAAGCACTACGACCGTTGGATGGACATTGTACGGTCACTAGAGCTAGAATCGTTCATATTGACTAAGTTGACAAAGCCCTCCGTCCCCGTCTACTTAGTAGGCCCACAAGTCAGCCTCCCACCAAGGTGGGTCCCAGCTAGCAGGGGGAGTATTCATTTTTCTTGTGCGTAATAAGGAGGCACTTTTGGTGGGTCCGAGCTGACAGTGGGGGGAACATTTTTTTCACGAAATACGGTGGCCCGTCCGATGGGTCCCTGCAGTCAGGGTGAAACATTTTTTCGCGAAATAAGGTGGCCCGTCCGGTGGGTCCCTGCTGTAGGGTGGAGGAATAATTATTTTGCGCGTAATAAGGAGGCACTTCCTTGCGGCCACCGTGGACCCAGCTGTCAGCCTCTCCACGTAAAGTACTCTTCCTATGGAAGTCGGTCATTGACCACGTTGACCATGTCGCGCCGAGAGCACCAGGGCGGTAGATGATGGCGAGGCCTAGCAAGGGGACGATGCGGAGCCGGGGAAGACGCAACAGTGAAAGCCTGCACGGAGAGGAGTACGAGGGTGCACTGGTTCGGCTGCAGTGTGAGGCTGCCGTCGCTGCAGAATAACAGGGGGTGTGGGTGAGTGGAGGGATGGCCTAGCCAGCGATGGGAGTAGTATGGGGGCGGTGAGGCCTCCACGGCAACCTGACCCGCCACGGGAGGCGGGGAGCGAAGCGGCACGACAGGCGCTGCTTTGGTAATTTGGACCAAGAAGACCAGAGGTTGAAGAAGCACTAGGGCCGTTGGATGGACATCGTACGGTCACTGAAGCTAGAATCGTTTATATTGACTAAGTTGACAAAGCCCTTGGTATGCTCCAACTTAGTAGGCCTGAGCCAGCCTCCAAGCAGTGCGCCCGGATGTCGTGGGAGGAATCATTTTTTGGGCGGCCGAAGCTAAGAATATCCGAGATTGAAGAAGAAGCACGATATCCGTTAGATAGACATCCAACGGCCACTACTGCTAGAACCGTGTGTTGACTATAATAAGTTGACAAATCCTTCCATACGCGTCAACTTATGTTTTTTAGGGGATGCGTCACTTAGTAGGCCCACAATTGTGTGGCAGAGAACTTATAGCCCATTTGCGTTTTGTAAGAATGTACAACCCATTTTGGAATTCTAATGGAATTTACAACAGCCCATTTACAGTTTGTTAAATGTACAGCCCATTTTCTAGCTAGGACAACGATTAATAATTTCAACCAACCGTTGAAGACAGAATTCAATAAAATTTCCCACATTTTGATGGGATCCAAAATATTTTTATCCCGAAATTTCTAGTCAGATTAAATATAAATTTGTATTACGTAAAAATCCAACGAAACATTATACGGCATAACAATGAAAATTTAAGATTTTCAAAATCCATAAATAATATTTTATAAACTAATTTCGTGTTTGGTGCGTTTTTATAATTCTTGCCAGTTTTTATAATTACATCCCATTTATTATTTTTTAAAGCCCATTTTCTGTTAAGCTGATGCATCCCTCCTAGGAAAGATTTGCAGCCAGTGGGCGGAGAATAACAAGTTGACCTTGCCTGTGTATTCCTCAAAAAACGTATAGCTGGGCTAGCCATTTTCATCTTGAAAAATTAGTATCTGGGCTGGATATATGGCACGGGCTAGACGGGCCATAGCCGCCCGATTAATACTACTGCTCTCCTCGAACAACAACGAAATCATCGCCAAGAAAAACTCTGTAGTGCTCACGCCTCAAAAACACAAATACTGCTCGAGCTGCTTGGTCCCAGCTGTCGGCCGCACCTTGTGCAATTCTCTCGTTTATATTGACTACATAGGTTGACAATGGTGTGGGACCGTGATGTCAGGAAACCAGGAGAAAGCAAAAAAAATATAGTTGTACATAATTAGGAGGTACTTGCGTATGTACGGCTATGGCCCTAGTGGGTCCCTAGTGTCATCCAGTCAAAATAAAGTCATCTCCTGAATCCTCATGTTCGTTGACGATGTTAACAATGCTCGGCGCCACAGCGAGTGCAACAACTCGATGGACAACGGAGAGGGCCTCGCGGGCCCTACGGATGGTCTGATACAGCGCCCGCTGCTCATTCAGGAAGCCATGATCATCGGACACCTATGAGCACCTTCGAGAAACTGAGATGACATGAAACGGGAAGGCCGCGCTTGGGAGCTCTGGTTTATTTCAAACCTGTATTAACATACAAATGTAATTTACTCGTCATCGAAACAACGCGTAAAATACAGGCATAATGAAACCGAGGGCCCGAGGTCTGTAAGTAAAACCAGCGGGTCACGCGTGTAATTTGAGAGACCAGTGTATATTTTACGAGCACTGTTATATGGACGACATTACCAGACGATACGTGCACGACGTGCGTATCATGCCATCCATGGGCAAGGCTGAAACAGCAGCCAACGGCTGGATTAGCAATCGTCCGAGTGTCATTCAGCGTTTTTATCGTGTGTGAAGTACTTCCGATATTTTACTAGTCAAAATCGACCAACCAAGCGCCTTCGTCCGAGACCATATGCTTTTATTTACAAGCGTCAGTTTTACAAGCGGTTTTGGTTGGAAAACGACGATCCAATCATGGCCTAATATCATGAGTTGGTCGGAAGATCATATGGTTTCACGTCTAACCTACCCGACTTGTCGTATAGGCTATGAATGAAACATCAGACGATGAACTTCTTAAGCACGGAAACAATAGAAGAGGATGATCTTATTAACAAGCAAATCACTGGCATTAGATCGACATGCAAAACAATACGAAGCATTATTCTCAGGAGGCACGGTGAACATCTCGTGATGCCGCATGCAACAACATTCCAAGCTCAACTTTGCAATCAAACACAAGGCCTGGCATTACATAGACAATATTCAGAACAAACCCTTAACATAGGAATATCTCAGCAGAGTAACTATTTACTTCTAAACTGAACACAGGAATAGGAAAAAACACTCGGTGCTGCTCACAGCAAGGGCGTCCCACTCAAAAATATCAAATGCATGTCTTCCGGCTAACATCAATGAGCAAATTTTGACAAGGTTTTCCAATTCCAGTATATTAAACTAACGTCTTCTTGCTAACATCAATGATTAAACTTTGACAAGCTTTTCCCATTCAAAATATGTAATGCCTATGATCGTGGAGTCCTGTCGTAGCTTCTTGTACTTGTTTGGGCACTTTTTGCCCAGGGCACTCCACGTGATGTTAAATTGCCAATGCTCTCTGCAGACTAGTCATGTCACCAGTGTCTAATAATACTCTGTAAAGCTTCTCGGTCATTCCTACGTAATGTAGCGCATAAGCAGGATCGCTTCTTTCGCAAAGTGGAACAACCAACTGGACCTAGTAACGCTGCAGTTTGCCTTGGACACATTGGCTCCTTTTGTGCAGTTCAACTAAAATCGAAGTCGGAATAAAACCGAGCTTTGATTTTGATATCCCTGTAAGCAACAATAGGTATAAGGGAAACAATTACTGAGAAATAATGGTTGATGACTTGTACTCCCGTAAGAAAAGCATCTCTCGATCTACTTTATCTTAATGGGAAACAAAGCAGGAGAGTAGCAATTCTCCATCAGTGTGATTCATTCATATTGACTGAGACATTATCTTAATAATGCCTTGTTTCAACATGTATAAAGAACGACAAAGCAGAAAAGTACCATTCCTAAAACAATGCAACTGATTCATTTTAACAGAGACATTATCTTAACAATACTTTGGTTAAACATGTAGAAAGAACTACAAAGCAGGATAGTACCATTCCTAACAAGTGTTGCAGTTTTGAACTAAGATTCAGTAGTTAATTAATTCTGAGAGTGGCATTGCTTAATTTTACCAGTGGCATTAGATTAATGAAAAGCATAAACAGTTCCAGGAGAGAGTGGGCGCAACAACAGTATGTGCTTCCATATACATATAAAGGGGGTGATGCAGAGTTTGTTGTAACAAAGGCATCATGTCTGGGTTGGTCCCATTTTTGTTCACTACTTGATGGGAAAAGACAGCAATACAATAGCTTCAATTCAACATTTATTTAAAACAGTACCAATACAAGTAGCACAACATCTCAAAGCACACTGCACAATCATGTGGATGAAGGCCTGTACTGACCTTTCATGAGACGGACAAGATAAAATATGAATCTGCCAACACGAATAGGAAATCCAATCTCGTTTTGTGCAGTTGCACTGAAATCAAGCAAAGTGTTTCGCGTAGCGAAGCAAAATTTCGCAATAGCAACAAGTTGAATAGATATCCCTGTTTAAACAGAGGCAAAAAGGAATCAATTACTGGCTAATAAAGGAGGATGAAACATGCGGCCACAAAAATGGTAATCCCGCCAATCTCTAACAAGTGTTGTAGTTTTGAAATAAGATTCAGTAGTTAATTCTGAGAGTGGCATCAATTACTGGCTTATAAAGGGGGTGATGCTGAATTTGTTGTAACAAAGCAACAAGCATCATGTCCAGGTTGGTCCCATTTTGTTCACTACTTAATGGGAAAAGACTGACAATACAATAGCTTCAATTCAACATTTATTTAAAATAGTACCAAAACAAGTAGCACAACATCTCAAAGCACATCTTGCACATCATGTGGATGAGACCAAGATTTAAAACAACTCGCCACGAATTTCGAAAAAATCTCGATCTCCTTTTGTGCGGTTCCACCAAAATTAAGCAAAGTCACCGGTGTGACATTCAAGTTGAACTGCACAAAACACTCTTAAAACATAAGTGTTTCGAGTAGCGAAGCAAAATGTCGCAATAGCAACAAGTTGAATCGATACCCCTATTTTAATAGAGGCAAAAAAGGAAACAATTACTTGCCGATAAAGGAGGATGAAACAAACGGTGACTGAAAGAAGCATCTAACTTATCTTGGATGGAAAACAAAGTAGGATAGTACCATTTCTAAAACGGTTGCATTGATTCATATTAACAGAGACATTCTCTTGAAACAACATTCGTTAAAAAATGTAATTTACTTTTAACAGTGGCATTGCTTCAATTTTCCGGCGGCATTCTTAGATTAACAACAGCAAAATAGCTGTATGGGACATGCCAGCACCATAATAAATCCACACGTATAAATGGGTGATGCAGAGTATGTAGCCAAGCAGCATATATGCGTTGGTCCCATATTTGTTCTCTTTGAACCTTTTTCCTATGTGAGGGCAGCAAATCTAGTCCTGCACAAACTACCCGACCCCCCAGTTTCTTTCCCTTTTCAACAAAGAGATCGATTCCTTACATATGTGTGTACTGGGTTACCCCCCTTTTTTTCCCTTTTTGACCAACAAAGCGGCTGGATAGCTAGTCTATACTACTTTCCGCCCCTCCTTTCCTCATTGAACCACATCCTAGATTCTTGCTCCAGCCCACCACACCCTTCTTTCCTCTTTGAACCAAGACCTAGATTTGACTACGAATTGAAAAAGATCCACATGCAGCTAGAGCAACGACGGTTTCAAAGGAACTTATACCTTAGGGTCGTCGGGATGTGGCAAGGCGTGCGGCGGGAGGCCGGATCTGCCTACACTATGTAGGACAGCGATGAAGAAGGGGTCGGTGGCCCTCCCGCAGAGGCGCTGGGTGCAAGAGAACAGCACAGCCGGCAGTGGATTGCATCCCTCATCGAAGGTGATAGAGTGAACGCTGCACCTCCTACCCTTCCCGGTGCGACGGGATACAGACGCCTCCTTCACCAGCTGTGAGGGGGGAGAGAGAGACAAGAGGCCAACGCAGTCTTGTTTAGATCTGGTGAAGAGAGGATGAGAGACTGTGAATATAGCAAACCCTAGCAAATGAACGCTGAGCCTCCAGCATGTATACATATATGTAGTGCAGCGAGAGTGTGGAGGGTGCAAACCCTAGCGAACAAGCGCTGAGGCTCCAGCTTATATATATACTCTTGTAGTACAGGTGATCTCCGGTGCCTTCTTTGCACTTGCTTTTGGCTGTATGATAGGTGAGCCACCACATTTTGGGCCCACTGTCATAAACCCAAAGGCGGTGCACTAAGTCAATGAAGTGCGTCCATATAATACTCTCATGTATCGACTAATATATAGTGGAGTGGTTTTATTATTCTCTCCATAACAATCGTTTTAAATTGTGTAAGTCTGAAACGAAACTCTTTATTTAATATACAAATGAAGAAAACTAGTACTACTTCGATGAACTAACGATCCACGCCCACGCGCCCCGGTCGCACTTCACGTCCTTCACGTGTGGTACACTACCCTCCCTTAGTGAACAACCACACATGCACCAAATTATCGGAAACGTGTGAGAGTGTGTACAAATAAAGAATTTTAATTTCAATTATCGGAAAGGTTTGAGAGTATTACAAAGTTTGACTTCAGTCAAATCTAATATGCAGAGTAAATAAAAATGGAGGGCTACTACGTCCATCCGGGTTTTTAGTCCACACCATTTTTTAAATCCAAGTTAATAGGTGGACAAATAAAATTACAGGGGAGCTGGAGACAAAGTTGTGAGAAGGCTTAGAAATCAATACAAAACTTATGCTCTTAGTACCAACGTCGATCCTTCTTCGAGGAAACATTTGGTTCATATCCAATTGTGTGATAAAACTGCACCAACGTGAAAGACGACTGCGTCTACAACGCAACCAAGGTGAACTGACGAAGGATATCATCTTTGTGCGTAACAAGCAAAGAGCACTGATGGAAGACAACTTATTTTTCATTGAAAATCGATCAGCTTCACCAGCCGACGGAACAATGAGGCGCAACCATGAGCATCGATAGGTCATCATGGTGATGCATCATCCATTTGGCATCAAGTTTGGGTGAGGCACCTATGAAGTTCGACAAATCCTCACTGTGGTCTGTTTCTTCTCAGTAATCAAGCTCGAGGAAGGAAGAACCACATCGCAGAGGACAGTGAGGCAGAACAACAATAGCCATCCAATTTTGTGCAGTTCCACTAAAATTGAGGAAGACATGCCCGGGTATGGAGACACGCATCGCTGTTTCCAAAAATATAAAAAAGGGTTAGCAACGACATCTCAATTGTCAATAAGAATTAATGAAAAGTACACCAACAAACAGAAGCATCATAATTATCTTGATGGGAACTAAACCAGGATACCCGAGAAAAAAAGCATTTCTTCATTTAACCAGTGATAGTACTACCACCATATGGACAATGACCGCACAACCACCATGTACTTTTTGTCGAAACAACATGTATACCTCCACCGAGGCATAAATCAGGACAATTTTTCGAGTGGCATTTCCTCTATAATAGTACTAGTAGGTGATGTTGGACCAGCCGACGAACCCTAGCTACTATGCATGGGGAGCTGGGGAGTAGTCGCATAGAAGAAAACCCGCACGCAGCGAGCTAGGGAGCTGGACCAGTACAAGAAGTTATATCTCAGGTGGGCGAGATGTTGCTTAGGTGGGCGGGCGGGATCTACCCACACGATGACAGCGAACAAGGGCGCGGAGGATCTTCGTCTGTGCTAGCGCCGGCTCCGAGAGGACGGTGCGCATCGGCTTCCTCCGTCGCTGACGGCGACAACGTCAACACTGCACCTCCTCACCTCCCACAGCGGACGGGATTCGGCCAGATCTGTAACCACCGGTGAGGAGAGAGATAGAGTGGACACTGTCATCTTGTTTTGATATGGAGAGGGTGAGAGAGCGAGACGCGAGAAACTCTATCAAACAAGAGGCTATAATGGAGTAAAAAAATCTCTCCATAGCAGTTGTTTTAAATAGAATACGCTGCGTTCTAAAAAAAAAAAGAAACAAAAGCTGGCGGACAATTTTTAAGGGTGCGTCTAGGACACATCTAGATGTGACATAGTTGTCACATCTAAGTTGATGTCCACTGTTTGTGGTCTATTTTTTGTCCTAGTTTTTTGTTTCTTGTTGCTACATTATATACTTGTGGGAGCTTAGATGTGATATCCTTAAATAACATCTAGATGTGAATTAGACAAACTGATTTTCTAACGTCTGAAGAAACAAAACTCGATCAAAAACACGCCCGCTTCGTGTCGCGAGAGTCGTCGCGCGCACACACATAGACATAGACATGCATATCCGTGTTTATGTAAAATTCCATTTCCATCTCCATCTCCAATCATATTTGTCTAACTGGCACATTATTTACGTTGTTAATTATATATGCAGCAATATTAACTGTAACGTCCTCGATGCGGCTATATCTCCCACGTGTCGAAGCACGACTTAGAGGCATAACCGCATTGAAAGCAATGTCGCAAGTGAGGTAATCTTCACACAACCCATGTTATACATAAGGGAAAGAGATACATAGTTGGCTTACAATCGCCACTTCACACAAATACATGAATAAAGCATTACATCATCCAGATACAATCAAGGTCCGACTACGGAACCAAAATAAAAGAAGAACCCCAAATGCGACAAAAGGTCCCCGATCGACCCCAACTGGGCTCCACTACTGATCAACTAGAACGAAACAACACAAAGGGCAAGATCTTCAACGAGCTCCTCCTTGAGCTTGGTTGCGTCACCGGCTCGGTGACATAGGCACCGCAAACTGGTTTTGAAGTATCCGTGAGTCACGAGGACTCAGCAATCCCATTACCATGGGTATCAAGACTAGCAAAGCTTAATGGGAAAGGAAGGGGGTAAAATGGTGAGGTTGCAGCAGCGGCTAAGCAAATATGGTGGCTAACATACGCAAAGAAGAGCGAGAAGAGAACAAGCGGAACGGTCGTCAACTAGCAATGATCAAGAGGTGATCCGAACACCTACTTACGCCAAACATAACACGAAACCGTGTTCACTTCCGGACTCCACGAGAAGAGACCATCACGGCTACACACTCGGTTGATCGTTTTAATTCGGATCGGTGTCAAGTTATCTACAACGGACATTAACAAATTCCCATCGCCACACAACCGCGGGCACGGCTCGAAAAGCTTATACCTGCAGGGTGTCCCAACTTAGCCCATGACAAGCTCTCGCGATCATCGAAGGAATAGACCTTCACCCAGAAGACCCGATCGGTCCGGAATCCGGTACATCAAGACATTTCGACAATGGTAAAACAAGACCAGCAAAGCCGCCCGATGCGCCGACAATCCCGATAGGAGCTGCACATATCTCGTTCTCAGGCAACACGGATGAGACATCCTACGAGTAAAACCGGACCTCGAGTTGCCCGAGGGGCCCCATGATCTACTCGGTTCGAACCAGACTTAGACAAGCAATCGGCCGGGGGGCTAAAATAAAGATGACCCTTGGGTTAATTACTCCCAAGGGAAAATATAGGTGGTGGTGAGGCAAATGGTAAAAGTCAATGTTGGGCCTTCTTTGGACAAGTTTTATTCAAAGCGAACCGTCAGGGGGTCCCATAAATCACCCGACCGCGTTAGGAACGCAAAATCCGGGAACATAACACCGGTATGACGGAAACTAGGGTGGCAAGAGTGGAACAAAACACCAGGCATAAGGCCGAGCCTTCCACCCTTTACCAAATATATAGATGCATTAATAATATAAGACATATTGTGATATCCCAACCGAAATCCTATCCACCATGGAGAAATCTTCAACTTCACCTGCAACTAGCAACGCTATAAGAGGGGCTGAGCAAAGCGGTAACATAGCCAAACAATGGTTTGCTAGGAATGGTGTCAAAGGTTAGGGGTTCATGGCAATTATGGGATGGCTTGACAAACAGGTAATAGGTAGCGCAGCATAGCGATAGAACGAAGCAACTAGCATAGCAATGATAGTAGTGAGATCCAGGGTAGGGGTCATCTTGCACGAAATCCCGCAAGGAAGAAGAACGAGTCCATGAAGAAGATGAGCGGATGAAGCCGAACCAACCGTGAGACTAACGAATCCTCACAACTCCGGAACGAAACCGAAGCTAACGAAAGAAGCAAACCGGAAAGAAGCAAACAACATAGTAAACAACCATCGCTTAATCATGGCATGATGCACAAACAAGTATGATGCGTGTCCGGTTTAAATGAGGCATGGCATGGCAAAGTGCAACAAACAAAACTACAAATTAAGTGGAGCTCAATATGCAATGAGTTGCATATTGACGAAACACCACATGCAATTATTTAGTTTGATCTCGTTATAAGCTACTCAACAATATTAAATGTTGTTAAACATGGCAAGGGGTGAAGCATAATAAAACTATCTATTTAGGCAAGTTTAAATGAGGCCGGAACAACAAACAACAATTCCGGAAAATCCCCATGAGCAATATTAAAATTTGGTACTGTTCTGCCCTAAACCATATTTTATTGTTGTTAAACAAGAAAATAAAGTGGACCATGTTAATCTAGGCATTTTCCCACCCCATTTACATATAAAGTTTATTTAAAACGGAGCTACGGTTATTTAGTTATGAAATAAAACATTTTAACATGGCATATATGCAAATTAATATAAACATCAGTTTTAAATATTTTAACATGGATGAAAGTGGAAAATTATGAAACTAGATAAAATTCTAAGCATTTTACATGTTAAAATCATTTTAATCCGATGCACGGTTGTGGAGTTTTTATATGCATGAACTCTAGGGACTTTTCTGTAAATCTGCAAACTCTGGGTAATAGACAAATTCGCAGCAGGAAGAAAAAAACAACACTGGGCCGAATCTACACATGCTGGGCCAACAGAGGGGGGAACTGGAGGGGCGGCTCACCCATGGGCCTTGGCCCGGACGGTGGAGGAGGCCAGGCGGGCAGTTCTTGGCCGGGGCCACGTGGGGAGGCGAGTGGGACGAGCTCCCAGCTCGTCCCGAGTCATGGCGAGTGTGGCGGCGCGCCGGCGATGGCGAGGGACGGCGCTCCAGAGGCGGGGCGACCGGTGAACGGCGGGATGAAGAGATCCGGCGCGGGCCTCTGGATCCGTGACGGCGGGTCGAGGGAGCTCCGGTCGGCGGACGAAGCGGCGAGGGCGCGCGATGGCGCTCTGAGGTGGCGGCGAGTGCGGCATGGCGGCAGTGCCGGTGCGAAGAGGAGGCGGGCGAAGCGGGCGATGCCGGGCGAGGAAGAACGGCGGCGAAGCTTCGCCCAAGGGCGGAGGCGGACGGCTTTGCGTGTATGGCGGGCGGCGGAGAAATCCGCGCGAGGGGCATTTAACGAGGTCGGGCTCGGCGAGTGTTCGCGGAGCGCCGGCGTAGGCGGGCGTGGCGGCGGCGAACTGGCTCGCGCGGGCCCCGGATGGGTTTCGGGCGGGCAGCGGCGACGGCGGGTGGCGGCGTGCCATGTGGCGCGATGCCAGTGGCTGCGGGGCGGCGACGATTTCGTCCAGACGGCGGCGGACATGTCCGGTGGCGACGGGGATGATTTGATCTAGGGTTTGGACGAAAATTCGGAGGGGGAGGTGTATATATAGGTAGAGGGAGCTAGGAGAGTCCAAATGAGGTGCGGTTTTCGGCCACGCGATCGTGATCGAACGACCGAGAGCATGGAGGTGAGTTTGGTGGGTTTTGGGCCACTTTGGAAGGGGTGTTGGGCTGCACAAAAGAAGGGCTTTGCGGTTACCTTGCTAAGCTGAGTACCAAACGACCTCCAAATGGCACGAAACTTGACAGACGGTCTACCGGTGCTATACCAAGGCCGCTTGGCAAACCTCGGGCCATTCCGAGAAAGTTTAATACCCGCTCACAACGAGAGACAAAAGGGGAACGCCGGGGAACATAGGAGCGCCGGATTGCAAAACGGACAACGGGGAAAAGGCTCGGATGCATGAGACGAACACGTAAGCAAAATGAAATGCACATCATGACATGATATGAAATGCAGATGATGAGATGGCAAAGTGCAACACGCAAGCAAAAGACTTGGCAATGACGGCGAATAACTGGCGGACACCTGGCGCATCGGATCCGGGGCGTTACATTAACGTACAACATCTCTTGTTTGCGGACGTCCGGACCGCTGCCACGGCCGGTCCTGACCAACCCGAACCTTCTTCATCACCCGCGCGTGCTTCCCGCCTGAAAACGGTCAGTGCCGCATTCATGCCCGGCCAGAGCGGACGCAACCTCTCACTGGCGCCAGCATTGAAGCGGCGCGCCGGCCGAGAGAGTGTCACCCGCGCCGCTTCCGGATGCACGTGGCTGCTCTGCGTTCAAAGGTCGCAATAGCCGGCTACAACATGCATGTAAAAAGTTCTTGGGAGTCCGTGCTACAGCTAGCTGTCCTCCCCCAACTCGTCAATCTCTTCACTAGTGCTAGTACTCCATGGCGCGATCCATCGACAAGCAGGCGGGAAAGTTATCGTATACTTGGTTTGTGGTGAGTGGCATGCCGAGCGACCGTGTGGGGTCGAGCCGTGGAGGAGGGTGAGACACAAACACGAAAGACGTGATTTAAATGTTGGTTTTTCTCGATGGCGCGATCCAACGAAACGAAACGTTGGTTTCTCTCTGTTTCCATTTTTTCTCCGGAAGAACAAAAACTTTCCACTCCATTTTCATTCCTATTCCAAGGTTGCCCCGTTACAACATTCCATCAAATACAAAGGAAAACTAACACACATGCTAATGCATCTCAATGATTCACAGATCATAGCCAATATTTACTTCACAACTAAAGAAAAAAGTTGTGAGAGCGTGTACGAAAGAAAAACTACTGATGGGGTCACTACGACTTAAACCCTAAACCCTAAACATGATTTAATTTCCTGGCAGGTAGAACTGTTGAAGGAAAGACAATTGGCACCCTCGGATCATACGATGCTTTTGTGCAGTTCCACTAAAATCGACCTGAGCATCCCTGATGGCAAAGATATTGAAGAAGTGTGATTAGAATAATAGTACTGGCACTAGTTCATGAGACATAAACTCATCACAAGTAGAATCTGGTAGAAGTAGAGAAAGATCAACATGAAGATGGAGCTACGGCAGTGGAGCAAGCCGGCTCCAAAAGGAAGATGGACTACCTGGGACGTCGGGCTGTAGCTAGAAGGGCGGTTGGGACGCGGCATCGGCCCATACCGCGGTGACCCCCGATTGGGACGCACCGACTATGGGTTTTCTCCCTCGCCGATGTCGACCACGTCTACGCAGAACATTGTTCCCTTCCCCCTGCTGCGGGATCAGGCCCGTCGTTCTATGCTTGTGAAGAGAGCAACCTAAGCAAGCAGGCTTGTAGCTTAAGCTCCTGCTAATGTATATATAGTGGTTTTCTTTTTCTCTCCATATCAACAATTTTATATTGCGTACGTGTCATTCAAG
Organism: Aegilops speltoides; assembly: GCA_021437245.1. Classification (NCBI taxonomy): domain Eukaryota; kingdom Viridiplantae; phylum Streptophyta; class Magnoliopsida; order Poales; family Poaceae; genus Aegilops; species Aegilops speltoides. Next base: position 362,809,175 of record CM038146.1, on the reverse strand, counting down.
AGTGAAGTGATGGTTGCTTCTTCCGACTAACTTACTGTGTGATTTGACTGCTCCTTAGTGGCCCCTACACGTACTCCCCCTACGTGTATGCAACAGTCAAACGTACACATGGACGCAAAAACGCACGCGACGCCCTAATGCATGCATGTCCGAGCACACGGCAGAACACACACGGTCACGCTCAAGTGCTCAACCAACACGTGCATGCACACACATACTCAGTCAGGGTGAGCTCGTGACCGTATAAACACCGGAATATATATTGAGCACAATGAGCGTATTATGAAGTCCATTGACCGTATTTTTAAAAATATACCATGTCAAACTATGTATTTATCTCATTTGAAATTAAGGCATATTAACCGGAGAGGAGGCAGTATGGACTAGCATTACTTTGCTGTGTCCCGTCAACTTGCCGAACGAGGAGAAGGTTGCAGGACAGGAGAAGCTTGCGCGCGGTGGCTCGCACAAGGAGAAAGTTTTGACAAATGCAAGCTCTCCCTCGCTCAGGCGGTGGACGTGCAACAGTTAATTCGGTGTCAGATTGCCAGAAGCATACACTATACTACTAGTGCTATTATTGTTCGACTTCCCGAATAGGTAAACAGCCAAGCGCATCGTTTACTAGTAGTACTGGTACTACTACTATAGTATATAAAGGTATGTACTATACTAGTACTAGGAACCGGATGGAGGAGCGTCTACACTCTTATTATAATTTTAAAATGTGATAAAGCAATCTTCAACACATTTGGTTCTCTTCGAGGGTTCTTGGATGTGATAATGGAAGTTGATTGCATGGAACACTCGCCACAATTCTCGCTTAATTCTGGCTCATATCCTGTTACAAATAGTAGCGCTTAGTAATATTTCCTCTTTTTTTGTTATTCAGCATGTAAACAGGTCAGCAAACCTTGCGGCGCATCTTCGTGCGAACCGTGCTTGCTGCACTTTGAATGTGGCCGAGAGCTGGCGTGATGAAACACCTCGCTTCCTACTTCTTTTTTTGCGGGGTACCTCGCTTCCTAGTGACCAGTGTCTTGGCTGATCATCCTAAGAATGCTTATATATGAATAAAGCTCTCTCATTTACCCGCAAAAAAGATTAAGCCATATTAACCGGAAAGGAGGGAGTATGGACTAGCACTACTTTTTGGCGTGTCCTGTCAACTCGCAGAACTAGGAGAAGCTTGCAGAACAAGGTGAAGCTCGCTTACGCCTTTTGACTAATGCAACCTACCCTCGGTGGACATGCATCGGTCCATTTGGTGTCAGATTGTCAGAGGCATACACTGTAGTACCCAATATGCGGAGTACCATCATTGTTCGACTTCACGAAGAGGCGAAGGGCCAAGCGCAGTAGTACGAGTAGTACTACTACTAGAACCGCATGGTGGAGCGTCTGTACTCTTATTTTTTTATCTCTTATAAAGTACACATTTATTCTGGAGAAGGGCGGAAAATAGCAGCCCAGCATGTAATGAATGATATCGATCAACCAACCATGCTCGAATATATCTTGGCCTCAGTGCAAGCCCGTCTGTGTGTTCTCGCTCCTCGTCTCTCTCAAGGAACGGCGGGTTGGCTCTTTGCTGTCAATTGAGATCAGTTTGCTCACACTCCTATCCCACATGTCAGTGATATGCCAAGAGGAGGTGCATTGACCGACTGGCCATACGCGTACTTGGTTTTGCACCTTCATACTACTCCTCCCTCCGTCACAGTTTACAGGGCGCGCTTCATTATGATGCATTTCTCTCAATGCATTCCCACCACCAGAGAGACTTTAGACGCGTTTGGTTTAATGCTCAATTAAATACGGCGTGGTAACCGCAATCAAATCCACAATTTTCTCTCCATGTACTGTACTACTACGGAGTGGAGTAAGTGCATGCATGTGTGTACCTGGGGTGGAAGCACTGCATGCATGTGTGTACGCATTATTCCCTCTAGTAATAGACGTTGTGCTATAACTACCAATGCTACGGGCCCTGTTTGGATCCCTAAGTTAGAGTTAGTTTTAGTTAGTTGAGGCTCAAATAACCCAAAAGTATCCAAACATGATGGGTTAGTTTGGGTTAGTTGGACCTAACCCACCCCAAAAAACTAGCCCACACTAGAGGAGCTTATTTGGGTTAGTTCTCCTAGGCCCACTAGAAAAATTAGTAAAAAAAGTTACCCCTCCCATCCAAACAGTGCTGAAATCTGAGATGGGCTCTAGGCCCATATTGCAATTTCTGAAAAATCTCTAAGGGCCCATGTGGGATATATGGCACTAGGTGTGGTGGGAAGTTTAGTCCCACCTTGGAAGTGGAAGGAGAGTTGGAGTGGTTTATAAGGGTTTCTCTCCTACATGCTATTGGAGCTTGAGAAGAGAAGAGGCCCTCGCGCTCCTCCTCCGCCCGCCCGCCGCCACGCCTCGCCTCGCCTCGTCACGACGCCGCCGCTGGTTGCGCGAATGAGCCGAGCCGAGCTCACACCTACGGCGCTTATTTTTGCAGTCACTAACGGAGAGGTTTCGACAGCAGGCCACGATCCGAGACGCCGGATCGTGGGCTGTCACGACTTCGGACGTGGGTCAAGCCCACGTCTCTCCACGCGGCTGCACCTATATAAGCGCGCGGTGTCTCCTAACCCTAGCCGCCATGAGCAGATCACATCTGCCCACGCCGCACACCCACCGTTCCTTTTTGCTGCTGCCGCCGGTGACTCCATCCCGTCCGCCACAGACACGGTCGACGGAGAGCAGGTCTCAAACCACGCCTTCGGTTCTGTTGCAGACGGGTGAGGGGCGAATAGGTTTTGGGAAGCGACTACGCGATCGCCGCCTCCGATCCACTACTTCCTACGCCCGCGCCGTCTCCATCATCACCATGTCAGCGGCGCGAACGTGCCGCCGCCGAGAAGACCGAGGCCGACAAGAAGGCCGCCGAGGACGCTTCTGCCGCTGTTGTCACCGCAGCGGCCGGCTTAGATGGCCTATTGGAGGGTATCTGCGATTTATCCTCTCTCGATAATTTCAGTATTAGCGATTGCTAGCATCATGTGTAGATTTGTCTACTATTTGCGTAATGCGTGCTTGTTTAGATCATACCAATATGTTCCTAGTTACATCAATGCCATGCTAGTTGTCTACTTATGGATTAAATTAGTGAAAAATTGCCTATTTACTCAAGCAATCCAAAACCTATTATGTGTAGGAATTTTTCGCAAGTGGCTTAGCCACTGACTGAAGCGGATAAGTTTACCGCAGACGCATTTTAAGCGTTGGCGGCACAAAGACCACTTTATGGCTCACGGCTATGAACGTGTTCAGGTAGCCGGTGTGTCCATCGGAACGATTGCTCTGAGCAGGAGAAGGCGTTCAGGAGGCAACCACCGTGTTTATCGGAGCTGTTCTTACCGTGATCGGAGATAAACCGGTCGACGCGTATTTACATGTGCATGTCGCCAAGGACTTGTGGGAGGCGCGAATCTAAGTTCGGGCCGCCGATGCAGGAGCGAGATGTATATTATAGAGCAGTTCCACGATTACAAGATGGTTGAAAACCGCCTGTCTTGGAAGCAGCTCACGAGATAATATGCATTGTTAAGGAGCTTGAGCTCGAAGTGCGAGTTACGAGCAAGTTTGTCGCGGGCTGCATAATCGCTAAGCTCCCCAATTCCTGGAGGAACTTTGCCACCACTCTTAAACATCAGAGGCGTGAATTCTCTGTGGAGGATGTCATTGGCCATCTGGGTGTTGAGCATAATTCGAGGGCAAAGGACTCGCACGGAAAAGGGGTCGAAGGGACTTCTGTCGCCAACATGGTGAACCAGAGGAACTCCAACTCCCACAAGTTCAAGGGAAAGAATGGTGTCCAACAGAATACCGACTTCAAGAAGAAGGGTAAGAAGACCTTCAAGAAGAACAAGAAGGATGAGGGCTGCTTTACTTGTGGTTCGACTGAACATTGGGCCAACAAGTGCCCAAACAAGTTTAAGAAGTCAGGACAGGACTCCAAGTCTGTTAACATGATTGTGGGCAACAATGAGAATGGTGCATCCGGGTACGGTAATTTATTTCTGCTTTTTTGGTGTTTCACCTACCGATTGGTGGGTGGATACAGTGCAGTGTTCATGTGTGTGCTGATATTTCATTGTTCTCTTCTTACAGTCACAGTGCCACGGTCCGTATTGATGGGGAATGGCGCGAGTGCTTCGTTCATGGTGTTGGCACGGTCGATCTGAAGTTTACTTGGGAAGGATCGTGCGGTCAAGAACGTCAGACATGTCCCCGCCATCAAGAAGAACCTAGTTAGTGGCTCCCTTCTATGTAGAGAAGGGTTTAAGTTGGTATTCGAGTCTAATAAATTAGTTGTTACTAAGTATGGACTATTTGTTGGAAAAGGTTATGAGGCGGAGGATGTTCCGCCTTTCCTCGCAGATTTACGTAATAAAGTCGTGAACCATATTCATTCGAGTATTAATGAATCGAGGTTTGGCATTCACGTCTTTGTCACATAAGTTTCGTGTTATGACGCTGCTAGCCAAGTTGGATTTAATCCCGAGTTTCACTTTAGCCAAAGGTTCTAAGTGCCTTTCATGTGTGCAAGCTAAGCAACCTCGCAAGCCTCATAAGGTCGCGGAGGAGAGACACTGTCACCATTAGAACTCATACATTCGATCTTTGTGAGATGAATGGTGTGTTGACTAAAGGTGGAAAGAGATACTTCATGACATTGATAGATGATTCCACTAGATATTGCTATGTTTATCTGTTAAATACTAAGGATGAGGCTCTACACTACTTTAAAATCTATAAGGCGAAGTTGAGAATCAACTTGAAAAGAAAATTAAACGAGTCGGTCGGACCGTGGTGGAGAGTACTTCTCGAGTGAGTTTGACTCTTACATTCGAACATGGCATTATTCATGAGAGGACGCCTCCTATTCACCCCAGTCAAATGGGGTTGCCGAGCGAAAAACCGTACTCTAACCGATTTGGTTAACGCCATGTTAGATACATCGGGTTTATCCAAGGCATGGTGGGGAGGCTATATTGACGGCATGTCATGTCTGAATAAAGTTCCGACAAAGGATAATGAGATCACTCCCTATGAGAAATGGGCAAATAGAAGGACGACACTCGTGCTTTATAAGACTTGGGGCTGTTTGGCGAAAGTCAACGTGTCGATCCCCAAAAAGCGTAAGCTTGGACCCAAGGCGTGGATCTGCGTTAATTTGGGCTACGCTAAGAACAGCGTTGGCTATAGATTTCTAGTAGTGAAATCTGAGGTACGACCGGAAGGTCGGTACAATTATGGAGTCTAAGGATGCTACATTCTTCGAGGATATTTTTCCTATGAGAGATATGCAAAGCACTTCTAGACAGGAATGAGGAGACTCTGAACCTGCCATCCCTATGGAATATTATGAACAAACACATGATGAAAATCACGAGGAGGATGACGAGGAAACCCTTGGTAGGGGCAAGAGACAAAGGACTGCAAAGACCTTTGGTGATGATTTCTTCGTGTACCTCGTGGATGATACTCCCACTTCTATTTCGAGCGTATGCCTCTCCAGTGACTCTTTGGAAGGATGCGGTCCGAAGCGAGATGGATTCCATCATGGCTAACGGGACATGGGAGATCACCGACCGTCCCTATGGTTGCAAACCTTTGGGATGTAAGTGGGTGTTCAAGAAAAAGCTTAGGCCGATGGTGCGATTGAAAAGTACAAGGCTAGGCTTGTGGCCAAGGGCTATGACCAGAAAGAAGAGGAAGATTTCTTGATACTTATTCACTGTGGCTAGACCGACCACCATTCGAGTATTACTCTCGTTGGCGGCCTCACATGGTCTTCTCGTCCATCAAATGGATGTCAAGGCGGCTTTTCGAATGGAGAGCTAAATGAGGAAATCTACATGCAACAGCCGGATGGCTTTGTGATAGATGGTCGGAAAGAAAGGTGTGTAGGTTGCTGAAATCTTTATATGGCTCAAGCAAGCACCTAAGCAATGGCATGATAAGTTTAATACAACTCGACATCTGTTGGCCGTTGTTAATGAAGGCGACAAATGTGTATACTATCGCCATGGTGGGGGCGAAGGAGTTATCTTGTGCTGTATGTTGATGACATGCGATATTGGAACAAACCTCAAAGTCATTGAGGAGGTCAAATCGTTTCTGTCTCAGAACTTTGAGATGAAGGACCTTGGTGTGGCTGATGTTATCTTGAACATCAAGCTACTGAGAGATAATGAGGGTGGGATCACACTTCTGCAATCCCATTATGTTGAGAAGGTGTTGAGTCGCTTTGGATATTCGGACTGCACACCATCTCAAACACCATATGATCCTAGTGTGTTGATTTGAAAGTCCAAAGGCATGGCTAATGATCAATTGAGATATTCTCAAATTATTGGTTCACTGATGTACCTAGCGAGCTTAACGAGGCTCGACATCGCGTTTGCAGTGACAAATCGAGCAGTTTGTTTCAAACCGGGTGATGTACATGGCATGCCGTTGAAAGAGTTATCGCTATCTGAAAGGTACTATGAATCATGGACTTCACTATACGGAAACCCGTCGAAGACTTGAAGGGTATAGTGATGCTAATTGGATCTCGATCTTGATGAGATGAAGGCCACAACGGGTATATGTTTACTCTTGGAGGTGGCGCTGTTTCTCGAAGTCTTGCAAGCAAGCGATCTTAACGAGATCGACAATGGAAGCAGAATTAACAGCATTAGACACTTCGGTGTTGAAGCGGGATGGCTTGAGATCTTTTGATGGACTTGCCCTTTGGTTGATAAACGGTTCGGCTATCCTTATGAACTGTGATAATCGATCGTCATCACCAAGGTGAAGAGTTCAAAGGACAACATGAAGTCCAACAAACACATAAGAATGAGATTAAAAGCTGTCGAGAAAATTAAGAAACTCGGAGTGATAATTTGGACTATGTCCATACGGCTAAGAATCTGGCAGATCCCTTTCTGAAAGGGCTATCACGTGTAGTGATAGATAGTGCATCGAGGGAGATGGGTATGAGACCCACATGAGTTGCCATGGTGGTAACCCAACCTATGTGATCGGAGATCCCGTGAAGTAGGACACAGGAAAACAAGCCGGTGGTGGCGAGGAGAGTAACTTTACTAACCCACTCCGCTGGAGATGCAATACTCTCGGAAGCTGTATGGAAGGATGACTATTGTCTTAATGTGTTCCAAGGCTTATATGTATAAGCAAGATGCTATCCCTCAGAGCGATCTTTGGAGGAACACACCTATGTGAGCCCGATCGCTAGTCACAGTCTATGAGATTGGGGTGATCTCTAGTAAACTCATGAATAGGCCAGAGTGTGACTTATATGCTCCACCCGAGGGGTTGACCTTGATAGCCCAGTACTAGTAAGACATGTGGTGAAACTTCTTTACGTAAACCGACAATTCAAGGCATAGTCCATTGTTGGTTGTGAAGGAATGTAGCTACTTGCTCTAGGTGAAGCTCAACCTTAATGTGTCTTCACCAAACACTAGTATATCAAAACATTATTTGGAGCAGAGGACACTATGGGCCCTCGAGATCTGGTGGGGATTCTTTGAAATCGAGATGGGCTCTAGGCCCATATTGCAATTCTGAAAAATCTCTAAGGGCCCATGTGGGATATATGGCACTAGGTGTGGTGGGAAGTTTAGTCCCACCTTGGAAGTGGAAGGAGAGTTGGAGTGGTTTATAAGGGTTTCTCTCCTACATGCTATTGGAGCTTGAGAAGAGAAGAGGCCTCGCGCGCTCCTCCTCCGCCGCCCGCCTCGCCACGCCTCGCCTCGCCTCGCCTCGTCCACGACGCCGCTGGTTGCGGGAATGAGCCGAGCCGAGCTCACACCTCACGCGCTTATTTTTGCGGTCACTAACGGAGAGGTTTCAGCAGCGGGGCCACGATCCGAGACGTCGGATCGTGGGCTGTCACGAGTTTCGGACGTGGGTCAAGCTTCCACGTCTCTCCACGCTGCTGCACCTATATAAGCGTCGCGGCGTCTCCTAACCCTAGCCGCCACGAGCAGATCACATCGCCACGCGCACACCCACCGTCGTTCCTTTGTTGCTGCTGCCGCGGTGACTCCATCCCGTCCGGCGTACAGACACGGCCGACGGAGAGCGTGTCTCAAACCACGCCCTTCGGTTTCTCAGACGGGGTGAGGCGAATAGGTTTTGGGAAGCGACTACTGCGATCGCCGCCTCCGATCCACTACTTCCTCTACGTCCGCGCCGTCTCCATCATCACCATGTCAGCGACGCCGAACGTGCCGCCGCCGAAGACCGAGGCCGACAAGAAGGCCGCCGAGGACGCTTGCTGCTCTTGTCACCGCAGCAGCCAAGCCAGATGGCCTATTCGAGGGTATCTGCGTTTATCCCTCTCGATAATTTCGTATTAGCGAGTGCTAGCATCATGTGTAGATTTGTCTACTATTTGCGTAGTACGTGCTTGTTTAGATCAGTACCAATATGTTCCTAGTTCTGTCAATGCCATGCTAGTTGTCTACTTATGGATTAAATTAGTCGAAAAATTGCCTATTTACTCAGCAAACAGGATCCAAAGTAGTCAAATGATTGAGAAAGAATTTTTGTTGTCAATCTAACCCTACCATCCAAACAACTCTTTGGTTAGAGTTAGTTTAGAGTCAATTACACCGGTGGTGCTAGAACTTAACACAAACGTTCAGTTTAGTGCTAGAACTTGCAGCATACATTAAACTGATGTAAAAACTTGGCTTGAGCATGCAAATACGGTGCTAATCGCGTTTGTATACATTGGTGACGCTGACAAGCATGACTGCATGGCATAGGGACCGCTGTCATTGACGCATGGTGGAGTCAGGGCGTGCGAAAACCCTCTGTTTTTTTTCAATTTTTTTTCAAAAAGGCCCCTGTAGGTGTACACTACCTGCATGTGTGGCGAGCAAACATCACAAATTTTTTTCAGAGTGAAAAAAAGCAGGCCACCTAGAATTTGAAGCGGTAATAACCTCAAGATAACTCACATGCGTAGATATTTAAATTTCGGAAAAAAAACACACGGCTGAGGTGTTTCGAACAAGCGACGCGAGAGATACTAGCAGGAGGGCTTTGTGTGCAGGATTTTGTTTTTTTTAAGGAAAGATTTTTGGCATCTTCTTTTTTGAGCGAAAGGATTTTTAGCAGCTATGTCGATGACTGGCCGCCCACTGGGCTACAACAGACTGCAGTTAGGATGGCCCATTTTCAACATGTTATTTTTTATTTTCATTTTTCCAAATTTAGGAAAGATATTTAGATTGTAAATATAGTTATAATTGTAGATATGTACTCCCTCCGTCCGGAAATACTTGTCCTAGAAATAGATAAAATGGATGTATCTATAACTAAAATAACTCTCGATACAACCATTCCTAAGACAAGTATTTCCGGACAGAGTGAGTATTCATTTGAGAATCCATAGTCTGCAGGCACACTATGAACATATTATTTCCATACATATATTTGTATTTATTTAAAATACATTTGTTAATAAAACACACAAACTTTATTGAAATGCATGAACACATTTAAAACACCATGAAAATTAAAGCATAATTTCTTTTATATACAACATGCATATCTATTAAAACACACGGTATTTTTTGAACTTATATGATAATTTGTTTAAATATATTTTCTAAATTAATTTTTATATGGAAACACTTTTTAAAATTATACAAAATAATTCATTATTTTATTTGATGGATTTTCTAAATTATGTGTGATCATTTTTAGTATAATTTATTTTTTATATATATCATTTATATTATAATTTACATTTTTTATAAATTTTGAAAATGGGGAAAACTAACAGAAATTGTAACCCATGGGCACGTTATGTTATAAACAAAAACTTCAACAATTCTATGGAGATATGAGATTCCATTAGTTGGAGTAGAACGCCCTTCTTCTTTTACTCGTGTCGCTCGTTTGAAACCCCAAGGGCGTAAGTTTTTCTCCGGACTAATTTTTTTAATCTATGTTGTTTAATGCAAGATATAAAGTTCACGTATGCTTGTAAGTCATCAACCAAACTCAGGGCGGGAGGCTAGCCGCACGTGCGTGTTAGACCGATCTCACTTGTTTGAATACCTCGGTGCACCCTATTTTTCACTTTAATAAAATTTGTGATGGTTCTCTGACAGGTGGGACACACAAGATGCGACACATGCAAATTACTCTATACTTGATAGGGGCTTTTGAAGAGAAAAACGAAAAATAAAAGTGTGTTTTGCAAAAAAGTACGCCATAGGCACATCTTCACAATGCAGTCACTGACAGCGGGCTCTACACCATATTGTCATGGTCCGTCAACATCGCCGGTGTATACAAACGCATTTAGCATCGTATTTGCATGTCCGAGCCAAGTTTTTGCACCACTTCAATGTATGCTACTAGTTCTAGTACTAAAGTGACCGTTTGTGGCAAGTTCTAGCACCACCGGTGTAATTGACACAAAAAGGTTATTTCAAGGTTAGAATCTAATTCTAACCTCTAACTGAGTTATAGTATCCAAACAGGGCCTATTTTTCAGACCGATCGCTAGTCGCCTTGGTCCCACAGAGTTTTTTTCTTTTTTCTGAAGCGCACTCTATAAACAGTGACGGATGGAGTAGTATGAGCGGATTCAAAGAAGAGCGTATTGATGGTTGCTTCTTCCGAGCAACTCACAGTGGGAAAGGTGGGGCTTATGAGTCTCCCATCACTACAAAAAAAAGACACATCCGTGACATTTTGGGCCGAACAAATTTTTTTTCTGTCATACATATGACACTTCTATGACGATAATTGTGACAAAACCCGGTATCATCATAGATGTGGTGGGCTCCTACTTCTATGAAAAAAATCATGACAGAAAATGGGCTTTTCGTCCTGGGCGGGTTGGAGACGCAACTGCATGACATTCTTTGGGCCATCCATGACGGAAAAAACCTGGTAGAAGTGAGGGGGGGGGGGGGAATTTCGGGGAGTTCCCGGTTACGGTGGGAGGTCGGGGGCCGAGCGATGCGCATTTTTCTCATACACTACGCACGTGTGTGCGAGGCGTTGGCTCTTACTAAACCCGAGCGAGGTGTTGGGCTCTAACTAAACCCGAGCAATTGCACTGCAGGCTACGCGTTACTGAACCCGAGCGATCGATCGATGGCCGTTAACTGAACCCGATCGAGCGATTCCTTCGCTATTGCTGCTAACTGAAGCCGATCGATTGGATGAACAATGAGCATTGCGGGGGGAAGGTGGTTGGATGAACAGTGAGCGGTGGCGTTGCCTCTAGATGAACAGACCCGTGGTGTGGTGGAGGTTGGATGAGCAGTGAGCGGTGGAGGGGTGCCCGTGGAGGGTGGTTGAACAGACCCCGTGGTGTGGAGGGCTGGATGAATAGTAGGCGGTGGAGGGTGGTTGAGCAAGAGGCTGGTGGAGTAGCGGGCGGTGGAGGCTGGATGAACAGGAGCCCGTGGAGGCTGGAGGAGGTCGACGGTGGAGATGAACAGTATCCCGTGGAGTCCCGTTTTGCGGTACGCCACACCCCTCCTGATGAACAGGACCCCCGTTTTGACTGTAGCGCTCCAACACAAGTTCGTTTCGTCCGTTTTGCGGTACGCCACACCCCTCCCGACAAACGGGACCCCCGTTTCGACCGTAGGAGGTCCGTTTCCTCCGTTTTGCAGTACGCCACACCCCTCCCGATCAACAGGACCCCCATTTCGACCGTAGGAGGTCCGTTTCCTCCATTTTGCGGTACGCCACACCCCTCCCGATCAACAGGACCCCCGTTTCGACCGTAGGAGGTCCGTTTCCTCCGTTTTGCGGTACGCCACACTCCTTCCGATCAACAGGACCCCGTTCCGAACATAGGAGGTCCGTTTCCTCCGTTTTGCGGTACGCCAGGCCTCATTTCCGTCGCATGTTCCGTCCAAGGCCTCCCGATGAACACGACCACGCATTCTGTTCCGACCCAGCCGGTTGGCTCCCACGCGTTCCGTTGCCTCCCGATGAACACGATGTTGGGGAACGTTGCAGAAAATTAAAATTTTTCCTACGGTTTCACCAAGATCCATCTATGAGTTCATCTAAGCAACGAGTAACGGGAGAGAGTTTGCATCTACATACCACTTGTAGATCGCGTGCGGAAGCTTGCTTGGTGATGATGGAGTCGTACTCGAGCGTGATTCAGATCACCGATGCCAAGTCTTTGAGCGGACAGCACCTCCGCGTTCAACACACGTGCGGGACGGCGGCGTCTCCTCCTTCTTGATCCGGCAAGGGGAAGGAGAGGTTGAGGAAGACAAGACCACCGGCGGCCGACGGCGTGGTGATGGTGGTGAAGCAAGATACTCGGCTGAGGCTTCACGAGCTCACGGAGGAGGAGATGTGTTGGGAGGGAGGGCTGCGCCTTGGGTGTTGTGTCAGCAGCCCCCCCCCCCTTTATATAGGCCCCAGTGGCGCCCCTTGTAGATCCAATCTACAAGGGGGGCGTGACAAGGGGTGGAGTGCCCCCAAGCCGGTGGGCGCCCCCCCCTAGGGTTTTAACCCTAGGCGCAGGTGGGCCTAGGGGCGCACCAGCCCCGTGGGCTGGTTCCCTTCCCCTATGGCCCATGGGGCCCTCCGGATGGGTGGCCCCACCGGTGGACCCGGGCCCCTCCGGTGGTCCCAGATTTACCGAAAACCCGAAACTTTCCGATGGCCAAAACACCACTTCCTATATATTATTCTTTACCTCCGGACCCTTCCGAACTCCTCGTGACGTCAGGGATCTCATCAGGGACTCGAACAACATTCGGTACTCACATACTAGTCTTCCTACTAACCCTAGCGTCACCGAACCTTAAGTGTGTAGACCCTACGGGTTCGGAGACACGCAGACATGACCGAGGCGACTCTCGGGCAATAACCAACAGCGGGTGCGGATATCCATGTTGGCTCCCACATGCTCCTCGATGATTTCATCGGTTGAACCACTATGTCGAGGATTCGATCAAACCACGTATGCAATTCCCTTTGTCAATCGTGCGTTACTTGCGAGACTCGATCGTCGGTATCCCAATACCTCGTTCGGTCTCGTTATCGCAAGTCACTTTACTCATCAGTAATGCATGATCCGTGACCAACACCTTGGTCACTTTGAGCTCATTATGATGATGCATTACCGAGTGGGCCCAGAGATACCTCTCCGTCATACGGAGTGACAAATCCGATCTCGATCCGTGTCAACCCAACAGATACTTTCGGAGATACCGTAATGCACCTTTATAGTCACCCGATTCGTTGTGACGTTTGATACACCCAAGGCACTCCTACGGTAACCGGAGTTACACGATCTCATGGTCGAAGGAATAGATACTTGACATTGGCAAAGCTTCTAGCAAACGAACTATACGATCTTTTATGCTATGCTTATGATTGGGTCTTGTCCATCACATCATTCTCCTAATGATGTGATCCCGTTATCAACGACATCCAATGTCCATAGTCGAAACCATGACCATCTATTGATCACAACGGGCTAGTCAACTAGAGGCTCACTAGGGACATATTGGGGTCTAAGTGTTCACACGTGTATTACGATTTCCGGATAATACGCTTATAGCATGAACAAAAGACAATTATCATGAACATTGAAATATAATAATACTTTTATTATTGCCTCTAGGGCATATTTCCAACAGTCTCCCACTTGCACTAGAGTCACTAATCTAGTTACATTGTGATGAATCGAACACCCATAGAGTTACGGTGTTGATCATGTTTTGCTTTCGAGAGAGGTTTAGTCAGCGGATCTGCAACATTCAGATCCGTGTGCACTTTGCAAATCTCTATGTCTCCATCTTGAACATTTTCACGGATGGAGTTGAAACGACGCTTGATGTGCTCGGTCTTCTTGTGAAACCTGGGCTCCTTGGCAAGGGCAATAGCTCCGGTGTTGTCCAGAAGAGTTTGATCGGCCCGACGCATTGGGTATGACTCCTAGGTCGGTGATGAACTCCTTCACCCAAATTGCTTCATGCGCTGCCTCCGAGGCTGCCATGTACTCCGCTTCACACGTAGATCCCGCCACGACGCGCTCGCTTGCGGTTGCACCACCATCTTGCTCCACCATTCAACATATACACGTATCCGGTTTGTGACTTAGAGTCATCAGATCTGAGTCGAAGCAAGGCGTCGGCGTAACCCTTTACGACGAGCTCTTCGTCTCCTCCATAAGCGAAACATGTCCTTTGTCCTTTCGGTACTTCAGATATTCTTGACCGCTGTCCGGTGTTCCTTGCGGGATTACTTTGGTATCTTGCAACCAAACTTACGGCGAGGTTTACATCGGTCAGTACACGGCATGGCATACATAATAGATCCTATGGCTGAAGCATAGGGATGACACTCATCTCTTCTTTATCTTTTGCGTGGTCGGGTGGTCGAGTGAGCTCAGTTTCACACCTTGTAACATAGGCAAGAACCCCTTCTTGGACTGATCCATTTTGAACCTCTTCAAAATCTTATCAAGGTATGTGCTTTGTGAAAGACCTATGAGGCGTCTCGATCTATCCCTATAGATCTTGATGCCTAATATATAAGCAGCTTCTCCAAGGTCCTTCATTGAAAAACACTTGTTCAAGTAGGCCTTAATGCTGTCGAGAGTTTTGTATCATTTCCCATCAAGAGTATGTCATCTACATATAATAGGAGAAATGCTACAGAGCTCCCACTCACTTTCTTGTAAACGCAGGCTTCTCCATAAGTCTGCGTAAACCCAAACGCTTTGATCATCTCATCAAAGCGAATGTTCCAACTCCGAGATGCTTGCACCGGTCCATAAATGGATCATTGGAGCTTGCATACTTTGTTAGCGTTCGTGGATCGACAAAACCTTCGGCTGCATCATATACAGCTCTTCCTTAAGATGTCCATTAAGGAATGCCGTTTTGACGTCCATTTGCCATATCTCATAATCATAGTATGCGGCAATTGCTAACATGATTCGGACGGACTTAAGCTTCGCTACGGGAGAGAATGTCTCGTCGTAGTCAATCCCTTGAACTTGTCGATAACCCTTAGCGACAAGTCGAGCTTTATAGATGGTAACATTTCCATCCGCATCCGTCTTCTTCTTAAAAATCCACTTATTTTCTATTGCTCGCCGATCATCGGGCAAGTCTGTCAAAGTCCATACTTTGTTTTCATACATGGATTCTATCTCGGATTTCATGGCCTCAAGCCATTTGTTGGAATCCGGGCCCGCCATTGCTTCTTCATAGTTCGAAGGTTCATTGTTGTTTAGCAACATGATTTCCATGACAGGTTCCGTACCACTGCAGTGCGGAGCGTGTCCTGTGGACCTTCGAAGTTCAAGAGTAACTTGATCCAAGTATCTTGATCATCATCAATGATTTCCTCTTGATTGGTGTGGGCATCACAGAACGGTTTCTCGCTGCTGCACCACTTTCCCGCTCGAGAGGTAGTACTTCATCGAAGTTCTACTATCCTCCCACTTACTTCTTTCGAGAGAAACTCTTTCTCTAGAAAGCATCCGTTCTTGGCAACAAAGACTTTGCCTTCGGATCTTAAGTAGAAGGTATACCGACAGTTTCCTTAGGGTATCCTATGAATCGCATTTTTCCGACTTGGGTTCGAGCTTTTCAGGTTGAAGTTTCTTGACATAAGCATCGCATCCCCAAACTTTTAGAAACGACGACTTAGGTTTCTTCCCAAACCATAATTCATACGGTGTCGTCTCAACGGATTTAGACGGTGCCCTATTTAAAGTGAATGTAGCTGTCTCTAGAGCGTATCCCCAAAATGATAGCGGTAAATCGGTAAGAGACATCATAGACCGCACCATATCCAATAGAGTGCGATTCGACGTTCGGACACACCGTTTATTGAGGTGTTCCAGCGGCGTGAGTTGTGAAACGATTCCACATTTCTTTAAGTGTGTGCCAAATTCGTGACTTAAGTATTCTCCTCCACGATCCGATCGTAGGAACTTTATCTTTCGTCACGTTGATTCTCCACCTCATTCTGAAATTCCTTGAACTTTTCAAAGGTCTCGGACTTGTGTTTCATTAAGTAGACATACCCATATCTACTCAAGTCATCGGTGAGAGTGAGAACATAACGATATCCTCCATGAGCCTCAACGCTCATTGGACCGCACACATCGGTATGTATGATTTCCAACAAGTTGGTTGCTCGCTCCATTGTTCGGAGAACGGAGTCTTGGTCATTTTGCCTAAGAGGCATGGTTCGCATGTGTCAAACGATTCATAATCAAAAGACTCTAAAAGTCCATCAGCATGGAGCTTCTTCATGCGCTTGACACCAATGTGACCAAGGCGGCGATGCCACAAGTATGTGGGACTATCGTTATCAACTTTACATCTTTTCGCATCCACACTATGAACATGTGTAATATTACGCCGAGATTCATTAAGAATAAACCATTGACCATCGGAGCATGACCATAAAACATATCTCTCATATAAATCGAACAACCATTATTCTCGGACTTAAATGAGTAGCCATCTCGTATCAAACGAGATCCAGATACAATGTTCATGCTCAAACTTGGCACTAAATAACAATTATTAAGGTTCAAAACTAATCCGTGGGTAAATGTAGAGGCAGCGTGCGGCGACGGCGATCACATCGACTGGAACCATTCCGACGCGCAAGATCGTCACCTCGCCCTTCGCCGATCTCCGTTTATTCCGCAGCTCTGCTGTGAGTTACAAATATGAGCAACGGCACCGTATCAAATACCCGGGAGTTACTACGAGTAATGGTAAGGTACACATCAATTACATGTATATCAAATATACCTTTGGTGTTGCGGCCTTCTTATCCGCTAAGTATTTGGGGCAGTTCCGCTTCGGTGACCCTTCCCTTGCAATAAAAGCACTCGATCTCGGGCTTGGGTCCATTCTTTGACTTCTTCCCAAGAACAGCTTACGGGCGCGGCAACATCTTTGCCGTCCTTCTTGAAGTTCTTCTTCCCTTGCCCTTCTTGAACTTAGTGGTCTTATTGACCATCAACACTTGATGTTCCTTTTGATTTCAGCCTCTGCGACTTGAGATTGAGTACACTTCAGAATGGTCTTCACCATCCCCGCATGTTGTAGTTCATCACAAAGCTCTTGAAGCTTGGTGGGAGCGATCGAGGATTCTGTCAATGACCGCCTCATCCGGGAGGTTAATGTTCAACTGGGTCATACGGCGTGCAACCCGGACATCTTGAGGATGTGCTCACTTGTGTAACTGTTTTCCTCCATCTTACAAGCTGTAGAACTTGTCGAGACATCATATCTCTCGACCGGGCATGAGCTTGGAAAACTAGTTTCAGCTCTTGAACATCTCATATGCTCCGTGATGCTCAAAACGCTTTTGGAGCCCGGTTCTAAGCTGTAGAGCATGCCGCATTGAACGAGGGAGTAATCATCGAACGAGTCCGCCAGACGCTCAAATCGTCTTGCAAAGTCTTTGGGAGAACAGTGGGTCACCTAACGGTGCTTCTAGGACATCTTGTTTCTTGGCAGCTATGAGGATGATCTCGGGTTCGGACCCAATCCGTATAGTTCTTGCCATCATCTTTCGACTTGGTTTTTCTAGGAGCGCGTTGAAGTTCATGTTGACATTAGCGTTGGCCATTGATCTACAAGACATATTTGCAAAGGTTTTAGACTAAGTTCATGATAACAAAGTTCTTAATCAAAATTACGAACTCCCACTTAGATTAGACATCCTCTAGTCATCTAAGTGTTACACGATCCGAGTCGACTAGCCCGTGTCCGATCATCACGTGAGACGGACTAGTCATCGTCGGTGAACATCTTCATGTTGATCGTATCTTCCATACGACTCGTGTTCGACCTTTCGGTCTCCGTGTTCCGAGGCCATGTCCGCACATGCTAGGCTCGTCAAGTTAACCCTAAGTGTTTTTGTGTAAATCTGTCTTACACCCGTTGTATGTGAACGTAAGGATCCATCACACCCGATCATCACGTGGTGCTTAGAAACGATTTAACCGTAGCAACGGTGCACGTTAGGGAGAACACTTCTTGAAATTTTATAAGGGATCATCTTATTTACTACCGTCGTCCTAAGTAAACAAGATGTAAAAGCATAATAAACATCACATGCAATTATATATAGTTGTGACATGATATGGCCAATATCATCAAGCTCCATTGATCTCCATCTTCGGGGCTCCATGATCATCTTGTCACCGGCTTGACACCATGATCTCCATCTCCATCATCGTGTCTTCATGAAGTTGTCACGCCTAACGACTACTTCTACTTCTATGACTAACGCGTTTAGCAATGAAGTAAAGTAGTTTACATGGCGTTCTTCAATGACACGCAGGTCATACAAAAATAAAGACAACTCCTATGGCTCTCGCCGTTGTCATACTCATCGACATGCAAGTCGTGAATCCTATTACAAGAACATGATCTCATACATCACAATTCAACATTCATCACAACTTCGCCATATCACATCACATGATCAATCGCTGCAAAAACAAGTTAGACGTCCTCTAGTTGTTGTTGCATCTTTACATGGCTGCGATTGGGTTCTAGCAAGAACGTTTTCTTACCTACGAATCACCACAACGTGATTTTGTCAACTTCTATTTACCCTTCATAAGGGCCCTGTTCATCGATTCCGCTCCAACTAAAGTGGAGAGACGGACACCGCCAGACCACCTTATGCAACTGGTGCATGTCATCGGTGGAACCGGTCTCACGAAGCGCACGTAAGGTTGGTCGGGCCGCTTCATCCCACAATACCGTTGAGCAAGAAAAGACTAGTAGGGGCAAGTAAGATGACAAGATCAACGCCCACAACAAATTTGTGTTCTACTCGTGCATTAGAGAACTACGATAGACCTAGCTCGATACCCTTTGTTGGGGAACGTTGCGAGAAAATTAAAATTTTTCCTACGGTTTCACCAAGATCCATCTATGAGTTCATCTAAGCAACGAGTAACGGGAGAGAGTTTGCATCTACATACCACTTGTAGATCGCGTGCGGAAGCTTGCTTGGTGATGATGGAGTCGTACTCGAACGTGATTCAGATCACCGATGCCAAGTCTTTGAACGGACAGCACCTCCGCGCTCAACACACGTGCGGGGACGAGCGACGTCTCCTCCTTCTTGATCCAGCAAGGGGAAGGAGAGGTTGAGGAAGACAGCACCACCGCAAAGACGACGGCGTGGTGATGGTGGTGAAGCAGTACTCCGACAGGGCTTCGCCGAGCTCTACGGAGGAGGAGATGTGTTGGGGAGGGGAGGGGCTGCGCCTTGGGTGTTGTGTACAGCAGCCCCCCCCCCCCCTTTATATAGGCCCCTGTGGTGGCGCCCTTGTAGATCCAATCTACAAGGGGGCGGCGGCCAAGGGGTGGAGTGCCCCCAAGCCGGTGGGCGCCCCACCCCTAGGGTTTTAACCCTAGGCGCTAGGGTGGGCCTGGGGCGCACCAGCCCCTCGTGGGCTGGTTCCTTCCCCTATGGCCCATGGGGCCCTCCGGATGGGTGGCCCCACCGGTGGACCCCGGGCCCCTCGGTGGTCCGTGATTTTACCAAAACCCCAAACTTTCCCGATGGCCAAAACACCACTTCCTATATATTATTCTTTACCTCCGGACCCTTAGGAACTCCTCGTGACGTCAGGGATCTCATCGGGACTCAACAACATTCGGTACTCACATACTAGTCTTCCTACTAACCCTAGCGCCACCGAACCTTAAGTGTGTAGACCCTACGGGTTCGGAGACCTTGAGACATGACCGAGACGACTCTCGGGCAATAACCAACAATGGGAATGGATATCCATGTTGGCTCCTACATGCTCCTCGATGATTTCATCGGTTGAACCACTATGTCGAGGATTCGATCAAACCTCAGTATGCAATTCCTTTGTCAATCGATGCGTTACTTGCCCGAGACTCGATCGTCGGTATCCCAATACCTCGTTCGGTCTCGTTACGGCAAGTCACTTTACTCGCATCGTAATGCATGATCCCGTGACCAACACCTTGGTCACTTTGAGCTCATTATGATGATGCATTACCGAGTGGGCCCAGAGATACCTCTCCGTCACACGGAGTGACAAATCCGATCTCGATTCGTGTCAACCCAACAGATACTTTCGGAGATACCGTAATGCACCTTTATAGTCACCCGATTCGTTGTGACGTTTGATACACCCAAGGCACTCCTACGGTAACCGGAGTTACACGATCTCATGGTCGAAGGAATAGATACTTGACATTGGCAAAGCTTCTAGCAAACGAACTATACGATCTTTTATGCTATGCTTATGATTGGGTCTTGTCCATCACATCATTCTCCTAATGATGTGATCCCGTTATCAACGACATCCAATGTCCATAGTCAGGAAACCATGACCATCTATTGATCACAACGGGCTAGTCAACTAGAGGCTCACTAGGGACATATTGGGGTCTAAGTGTTCACACGTGTATTACGATTTCCGGATAATACAGTTATAGCATGAACAAAAGACAATTATCATGAACATTGAAATATAATAATACTTTTATTATTGCCTCTAGGGCATATTTCCAACACACGATGCATTCCGTTGCCTCCCCATGAACAGGACGCATTGCGTTGCCTCCTCATGAACACGACGCATTCCGTTGCCTCCCCATGAACACGACGACGACGCTGTTTCTCTGTTCCGACCTAGCCATGTACACGAGCCCTCGCCGTACGTATGCGGGAGTAGGCGTTCGAGACCCCGCCCGTATGTACACATACGTGGCCGTATTTTCTTTCTTGCACCCTGGCCGCTGTACATACATGTACATGCTACGTCGTGGCGCCTCTACTACGACACGTCGCGGCGCCTCTACATCCACCAAATATATATGTACGCATATGTTCGCAACTGAATAACAACGCTACGTACGCTTCGACCAGGTGGGTCCCGACTGAAGGAAATATGCCCTAGAGGCAATAATAAAGTTATTATTTATTTCCTTATTTCATGATAAATGTTTATCATTCATGCTAGAATTGTATTAACCGGAAACATGATACATGTGTGAATGCATAAACAAACAACATGTCACTAGTATGCCTCTACTAGACTAGCTTGTTAATCAAAGATGGTTATGTTTCCTAACCATGAACAAAGAGTTGTTATTTGATTAACGAGATCACATCATTAGTAGAATGATCTGATTGACATGACCCATTCCATTAGCTTAGCACACGATCGTTTAGTATGTTGCTACTGCTTTTATCCATGACATATACATGTTCTGTAACTATGAGATTATGCAACTCCGTTTACGGAGGAACACTTTGGTGCTACCAAACGTCACAACGAATCGGGTGATTATAAAGGAGTACTACTGGTGTCTCCAAAGGCAGATGTTGGGTTGGCGTATTTGAGATTAGGTTTTGTCACTCGATTGTCGGAGAGGTATCTCTGGCCCTCTCGGTAATACACATCATCGAAGCCTTGCAAGCACTACAACTAATGAGTTAGTTGTGAAATGATGTATTACGGAACGAGTAAAGAGACTTGCTGGTAACGAGATTGAACTAGGTATTGGATACCGACGATCGAATCTCGGGCAAGTAACATACCGATGACAAAGGGAACAACGTATGTTGTTATGCGGTCTGACCGATAAAGATCTTCGTAGAATATGTAGGAACCAATATGGGCATCCAGGTCCCGCTATTGGTTATTGACCGGAGACGTGTCTCGGTCATGTCTACATTGTTCTCGAACCGTAGGGTCCGCACGCTTAAGGTTTCGATGACTGTTATTATGAGTTTATGTATTTTGATGTACCGAAGAAGTTCGGAGTCCCGGATGTGATCACGGACATGACGAGGAGTCTCGGAATGGTCGAGACATAAAGATTGATATATTGGACGGCTATATTTGGACACGGAAAGGTTCGGAAGTTTCGGAGAAATCGGAGTGCCGGAGGTTACCGGAACCCCGGGGAGTTATGGGCCTTAGTGGGCCAAGAGGGGAGAGAGAGGGCCGCACCAGAGGTGGCGCGCGCCTGTGGGAGTCCGAATAGGACAAGGAGGGGGGCGGCCCCCTTCCCTCTCCCTCTCCTCTCTTTCCTTCCCCTTCTCTCCTTCCTAGTTGGACTAGGAAAGGGAGTCCTACTCAACTAGGAGGAGGACTCCCCCTCCTGGCGCGCGCCTATAGGGGCCGGCCGGCCTCCCCCTCCCTCCTTTATATACGGGGCAGGGGGCACCCTAGAACACACAAGTTTGATCTACGGATCGTTCCTTAGCCGTGTGCGGTGCCCCCTCCACCATATTCCACCTCGGTCATACCGTCACGAAGCTTAGGCGAAGCCTGCGCCGTGAAACATCAAGATCGTCACCACGCCGTCAGGTCGACGAACTCTCCTCGACACTCGGCTGGATCGGAGTACGAGGGACGCCATCGAGCTATACGTGTGTCAAGAACTCGGGGCGCGGAGTAACGCGCGGGATCGGTCGGATCGCGAGGAGAACGCGACGACTACTTCCTCTACGTTGTGATCGCTTCGCTTGGTTCACGAGGGTACGAGACAACACTCTCCCTCTCGTTGCTATGCATCACCATGATCTTGCGTGTGCGTAGGAAATTTTTGAAATTACTACGTTCCCCATCGGTGGCATCCGAGCCTAGGTTTTTATGGTTTGATGTTTTGCACGAGTAGAACACAAGTGAGTTGTGGGCGATACAAGTCATACTACCTACCAAGCATGTCATACTTTGGTTCAGCGGTATTGTGAGATGAAGCGGCCAGACCGACATTACGCAGACGCTTACGCGAGACTGGTTTCACCGCCACGAGCACTCATTGCTTAAAGGTGATTGGTGGGTGTCTGTCTCTCTCACTTTAGTTGAACCGAGTGTGGCTACGCCGGTCCTTGAGAAGGTTAAAACGAGTCTATTTGATGAAGTATCGTTGTGGTTTTGATGCGAGGTGAGGCTGGTTCTTGCTTAAGCCCGTAGCAGCCACGTAAAATTTGCAACAACAAAGTAGAGGACGCCTAACTTGTTTTTGCAGGGCATGTTGTGATGTGATATGGTCAAGACGTGATGCTATATTTTATTGTATGAGATGATCATGTTTTGTAACCGGTTATCGGCAATCGGCTGGAGCCATATGGTTGTCTCTTTATTGTATGCAATGCAATCGCTTCGTAATGCTTTACTTTATCACTAAGCGGTAGCGATAGTCGAGAAGCATAAGATTGGCGAGGCGACAACGATGCTACGATGGAGATCAAGGTGTCGCGCCGGTGGCGATGGTGATCATGGTGGTGCTGCGGAGATGAAGATCACGAAGCACAAGATGATGATGACCATATCATATCACTTATATTGATTTGCATGTGATGTTTATCCTTTATGCATCTTATCTTGCTTTGATTGGCGGTAGCATTATAAGATGATCTCTCACTAAATTATCAAGAAGTGTTCTCCCGAGTATGCACCGTTGCCAAAGTTCGTCGTGCCTGGACACCACGTGATGATCGGGTGTTATAAGCTCACGTCCATCTACAACGGGTGCAAGCCAGTTTTGCACACGAGAATACTCGGGTTATACTTGACGAGCCTAGCATATGCAGATATGGCCTCGAAACACGGAGACCGAAAGGTCGAGCGTGAATCATATAGTAGATATGATCAACATAAGATGTTCACCATTGAAAACTACTCCATTTCACGTGATGATCGGTTATGGTTTAGTTGATTTGGATCACGTGATCACTTAGATGACTAGAGATGTCTTTCTAAGTGGGAGTTCTTAAGTAATATGATTAATTGAACTTAAATTTATCATGAACTTAGTACCGATAGTATCTTGCTTGTTTATGTTTGATTGTAGATAGATGGCTCGTCTTTGTTGTTCCGTTGAATTTTAATCGTTCCTTGAGAAAGCAAAGTTGAAAGATGATGGTAGCAATTACACGAATCGGGTCCGTAATTTGAGGATCATCCTCATTGCTGCCGTAAGAGTTACGCCTGGATGCACCGCTAGGTGCGAAGCTCTTCTTTGGAGCAACACCGGATGTTGTGAACGTCTGGCGAGCAAAGCGATGACTACTCTATAGTTGATGTGCCATGCTTTACGGCTTAGAACCGGGACTTCAACGACGTTTTGAACGTCATGGAGCATATGAGATGTTCCAGAGTTGAAGTTGATATTCCAAATGTAATGCCCGGATTGAGAGATATGAAGTCTCCAATAAGTTCTATAGCTGCAAGATGGAGGAGAATAGTTACATTAGTGAGCACATACTCGTAATGTCCGGGTACTACAATCACTTGACACAATTGGGAGTTAATCTTCCGGATGATTGTGTCATTGATGAATTCTTCAATCACCGCCACCAAGCTACAAAGGCTTCGTGATGAACTATAATATGCAAGGGTTAGTAAAGACTATACCGAGCTCTTCGCAATGCTAAAGGCTGCGGAGGTAGAAATCAAGAAGGAGCATCAAGTGTTGATGGTCAATAAGACCACTAGTTTCAAGAAGAAAGGCAAAGGGAAGAAGAAGGAACTTCAAGAAGAACAGCAAGCAAGTTCTTTGCTCAGAGAAGAAACCCAAGTCTGGCCCTAAACCTGAAATCGAGTGCTTCTCGCAAGCGAGACTGGTCCTTTGGAAGCGGAACTGCCCCAAGTATTTGGCGGATAAGAAGGATGGCAAGGTGAACAAAGGTATATGTGATATACATGTTATTGATGTGTACCTTACTAGAGCTCGCAGAGCACTGGTATTTGATATCTTGGTTACATTGCTAATATTTGCAACTCAAGCAGGACTACGGATTGCTTAACACCGCAAAGGACGAGGTGACGATGCGCGTGGGAAATGGTTCCAAAGTCGATGTGATCGCGGTCGGCACGCTACCTCTACATCTACCTTGGGATTAGTTTTAGACCTAAATAATTGTTATTTGGTGCTGCGTTGAGCATGAACATTATATCTGGATCTTGTTTGATGCGAGACGGTTATTCATTTAAATCGAGAATAATGGTTGTTCTATTTATATGAGTAATATCTTTTATGGTCATGCACCCTTGAGGAGTGGTCTATTTTGATGAATCTCGATAGTAGTGATACACATATTCATAATGTTGAAACCAAAAGATGCAGAGTTGATAATGATAGTGCAACTTATTTGTGGTAATTGCCGTTTAGGTCATATCGGTGTAAAGCGATGAAGAAACTCCATCTTGATGGACTTTTGGAGTCACTTGATTATGAATCACTTGGCACTTATGAACCGTGCCTTATGGGCAAGATGACTAAAACCCCATTCTCGGTACTATGGAGAGAGCAACTGATTTGTTGGAAATCATACATGTGATGTATGTGGTCCAATGAATGTTGAGGCTCGTGGCGGATATCGTTATTTTCTCACCTTCACAGATGACTTAAGCGAGATATGGGTATATCTACTTAATGAAACATAAGTCTGAAACATTTGAAAAGTTCAAAGAATTTTAGAGTGAAGTTGAAAATCATCGTAACAAGAAAATTAAATTTCTACGATCGATCGTGGAGGTGAATATTTGAGTTACGAGTTTGGTCTACATTTGAAACAATGCGGAATAGTTTAGCAACTCACGCCACCGGAACACCACAACAGTAATGGTGTGTCCGAACGTCGAATCGTACTTTACTAGATATGGTGCGATCTATGATGTCTCTTACAGATTTACCGATATCGTTTTGGGGTTATGCTCTAGAGACGGCCGCATTCACACTGAATAGAACACCGTCGAAATCCGTTGAGACGACACCTTATGAACTGTGGTTTGGCAAGAAACCAAAGTTGTCGTTTCTTAAAGTTTGGGGATGCGATGCTTATGTGAAAAAGCTTCAACTTGATAAGCTCGAACCCAAATCGGAGAAATGTGTCTTCATAGGATACCCAAAGGAGACAGTTGGGTACACCTTCTATCACAGATCCGAAGGCAAGACATTCGTTGCTAAGAATGGATCCTTTCTAGAGAAGGAGTTTCTCTCGAAAGAAGTGAGTGGGAGGAAAGTAGAACTTGATGAGGTAATTGTACCTTCTCCCTTACTTGAAAGTAGTTCGTCGCAGAAACCGGTTTCGAGACATCTACACCAAGTAGTGAGGAAGTTGATGATGTTGATCATGAAACTTCAGATCAAGTTACTCTGAGTAACCTCGTAGATCAACCAGAGTAAGATCCGCACTGAGTGGTGCGGTAATCCTGTTCGGAAATCATGCTACTAGATCATGATGAACCTCACGAACTATGAAGAAGCGATGGTGAGCCCAGATTCCGCAAAATGGCTTGAGGCCATGAAATCGAGATGGGATCCATGTATGAAAACAAAGTATGGACTTTGGTTGACTTGCCCGAGGGTAGGCAAGCAATAGAAAACAAGTGGATCTTCAAGAAGAAGACCGACACGACGGTAATATTATCGTCTACAAAGCTCGACTTGTCGCAAAGGGTTTTCGACAAGTTCAAGGGATTGACTACGATGAGACCTTCTCACCCGTAGCGATGCTTAAGTCCGTCCGAATCATGTTAGCAATTGCCGCATTTTATGATTATGAAATTTGGCAAATGGATGTAAAGACGCATTCTGAATGGATTTACGGAAGAAGAGTTGTATATGATGCAACCGAAGGTTTTATCGATCCAAAGGAGCTAACAAAGTGTGCAAGCTCCAGCGATCCATCTATGGACTGGTGCAAGCATCTCGGAGTTGGAATAAACGCTTTGATAGTGTGATCAAAGCATTTGGGTTTGTCTGAGACTTTTGGAGAAGCCTGTATTTACAAGAAAGTGAGTGGGAGCTCAGTAGCATTTACGATATTATATGTAGATGACATATTGTTGATCGGAAATGATATAGAATTCTGGATAGCATAAAGGGATACTTGAATAAAGTTTTTCAATGAAAGACCTCGGTGAAGCTGCTTACATATTGGGCATTAAGATCTATAGAGATAGATCAAGACGCTTAATTGGACTTTCACAAAGCACATACCTTGACAAAATTTTGAAGAAGTTCAAAATGGATCAAGCAAAGAAAGGGTTCTTGCCTGTGTTACAAGGTGTGAAGTTGAGTAAGATAGAGAGAAAATGAAAGATGTTCCCTATGCTTCAGCCATAGGCTCTATCATGTATGCAATGTTGTGTACCAGACCTGATGTGTGCCTTGCTATAAGTTTAGTAGGAGGTACCAAAGTAATCCAGAGTGGATCATGGACAGCGGTCAAGAACATCTGAAATACCGAAAAGGACTAAGGATATGTTTTCAGATATGGAGGTGACAAAGAGCTCATCGTAAAACGGTTACGTTGATGCAAGCTTTGACACAGATCCGGATGATTCTAAATCGCAGACCGGATACGTATTTACACTAAACGGAGGAGCTGTCAGTTGGTGCAGTTCTAAACAAAGCGTCGTAGCGGGATCTACATGTGAAGCGGAGTACATAGCAGCTTCGAAGCAGCTAATGAAGGAGTGCGGATGAAGGAGTTCATATCCGATCTAGGTGTCATACCTAGTGCATCGGGTCCAATGAAAATCTTCGTGACAATATCGAGCAATTGCCTTAGCGAAGGAATCCAGATTTCACAAGAGGACCAAGCACATCAAGAGACGCTTCAATTCCATCCGGACTTAGTCCGTGGGAGACATAGAGATTTGCAAGATACATACGGATCTAAATGTTGCAGACCGTTGACTAAGCCTCTTCCACGAGCAAAACATGATCAGCACCAAGACTCCATGGGTGTTAGAATCATTACTATGTAATCTAGATTATTGACTCTAGTGCAAGTGGGAGATCAAGGAAATATGCCCTAGAGGCAATAATAAAGTTATTATTTATTTCCTTATTTCATGATAAATGTTTATCATTCATGCTAGAATTGTATTAACCGGAAACATGATACATGTGTGAATGCATAAACAAACAACATGTCACTAGTATGCCTCTACTAGACTAGCTTGTTAATCAAAGATGGTTATGTTTCCTAACCATGAACAAAGAGTTGTTATTTGATTAACGAGGTCACATCATTAGTAGAATGATCGATTGACATGACCCATTCAATTAGCTTAGCACACGATCGTTTAGTATGTTGCTCTTGCTTTTATCCATGACATATACATGTTCCTGTAACTATGAGATTATGCAACTCCGTTTACGGAGGAACACTTTGGGTGCTACCAAACGTCACAACATAAGCGGGTGATTATAAAGGAGTACTACAGTGTCTCCAAAGGCGAGATGTTGGGTTGGCGATTTGAGATTAGGTTTTGTCACTCCGATTGTCGGAGAGGTATCTCTGGGCCCTCTCGGTAATACACATCATGAAGCCTTGCAAGCACTACAACTAATGAGTTAGTTGTGAGATGATGTATTACGGAACGAGTAAAGAGACTTGCTGGTAACGAGATTGAACTAGGTATTGGATACCGACGATCGAATCTCGGGCAAGTAACATACCGATGACAAAGGAACAACGATGTTGTTATGCGGTCCGACCGATAAAGATCTTCGTAGAATATGTAGGAACCAATATGGGCATCCAGGTCCCGCTATTGGTTATTGATTGAGACGTGTCTCGGTCATGTCTACATTGTTCTCGAACCGTAGGGTCCGCACGCTTAAGGTTTCGATGATGTTATTATGAGTTTATGTATTTTGATGTACGAAGAAGTTCGAGTCCGGATGTGATCACGGACATGACGAGGAGTCTCGGAATGGCGAGACATAAAGATTGATATATTGGACGGCTATATTTGGACATCGAAAGGTTAGGAAGTTTTCGGAGAAATCGGAGTGCCGAGGGGTTACTGGAACCCCGGGAGTTATGGGCCTTAGTGGGCCAAGAGGGAGAGAGAGGGCCGCACCAGAGGTGGCGCCCCTGTGGGAGTCCGAATAGGACAAGGAGGGGGCGTGGCCCCTTTCCTCTCCCTCTCCTCTCTTTCCTTCCCCTTCTCCTTCCTAGTTGGACTAGGAAAGGGAGTCCTACTCAACTAGGAGGAGGACTCCCCCCTCCTGGCGCGCCTATAGGGGCGGCCGGCCTCCCCCTCCCTCCTTTATATACTGGGCAGGGGGCACCCTAGAACACACAAGTTTGATCTACGGATCGTTCCTTAGCCGCAGCGGTGCCCCCTCCACCATATTCCACCTCGGTCATACTGTCATGAAGCTTAAGCGAAGCCCTGCCGGTGAAACATCAAGATCGTCACCTGCTGTCGTCTCGACGAACTCTCCCTCGACACTCGGCTGGATCGAGTACGAGGGACGCCATCGAGCTGTACGTGTGTCAAGAACTCGGGGCGCCGAGTAACGGCGCGGGATCGGTCGGATCACGAGGAGAACGTCGACTACTTCCTCTACATTGTGATCGCTTCGCCTGGTCTCACGAGGGTACGTAGACAAAACTCTCCCCTCTCGTTGCTATGCATCACCATGATCTTGCGTGTGCGTAGGAAATTTTTTGAAATTACTACGTTCCCCAACACCGACTGTCAGGCACTTCCTTGCCTGCGAAGATGTAGCTGGTGGTTCCCAGCAGTCAGGAGGGCGAATTTTTTTTTTGCCCGGACGCACTTCCTTGCGTGCGAAGATGTAGCCAGTGGGTCCCAGCAGTCAGGGGGGCGAATTATTTTTTTTGCCCATACGCACTTCCTTGCGTGCGATGGTGTAGCTGGTGGGTCCCAGCAGTCAGGGAGGCGAATCGTTTTTCCCCCGGACGCACTTCCTTGCGTGCGAAGATGAAGCTGGTGGGTCCCAGCAGTCATGGGGAAACGTTTGTTCCGCAAAATACAGTGGCCCGTCCGGTGGGTCCCAGCTGTCAGGTGGAGGAACCATTATTTTCCGCGTAATAAGGAGGCACTTCCTTGCTGCGGCCGTGGACCCAGCTGTTAGCCTCTCCACGTACACTCCACGTCCGATGGAAGTCGTTCCTTAACCACGTTGACCAGGCTGCGCCGAGAGCACCACGACGGTGGACGAATGCAAGGCCTAGGAAGGGGACGACGCGGAGCCGGGGAAGACGCAGCAGTGGAAGCCCGCACGGAGAGGAGTACGAGGGTTCACTGGTTCGGCTGCGGTGTGAGGCTGCCATCGCCGCAGGGCCTGGCCAGCGGTAGGAATAGTAGGGGGCGATGAGGCCTCCACGGCAGCACAGCCGGCCACGGGAGGTAGGAGCATGCGGCACGACCGGCGCTGCTTTGGGCGGCTGGAGCAAGAAGACCAGAGGTTGAAGAAGCACTACGGCCGTTGGATGGACATCGTACGGTCACTGGAGCTAGAATCGTTCATATTGACTAAGTTGACAAAGCCCTCTGTCCCTGTCAACTTAGTTGGCACACAAGTCATCCTCCCACTATGGTGGGTCCCAGCTAGCAGGGGGTATTCATATTTTTTGTGCATAATAAGGAGGCACTTCCTTGCGTGCAAAGATATAGCTGGTGGGTCCGACATGTCAGCGGGGGAACGTTTTTTTCGCAAAATACAAAGGCCCTTCCGGTGGGTCCCAGCTGTCAGGTGGAGGAATCATTATTTTGCGCATACAATCCATGGCCGATGGATGTCGTTCATTGACCACATTGACTAGGCCGCGCCGAGAGCACCATGGCGGTGGACGACGGCGAGGCCTACGAAGGGAACGACACGGAGCCGAGGAAGACTCGACAATGATTGCCCACACGGTGGGGAGTACGAGGGTTTACTGGTCCGGCTGCCGTCGCCGGAAATTAACAGGAGGTGTGGGTGAGTAGAGGAATGACCTGGCCAGCAATGAAGTAGGGTGGGGCGGTGCGGCCTGTGCGGCAGCACAACCGGCCATGGGAGGTGGGAGCAGGCAGTCCCACCGGAGCTGGTTTGGGTGGCTGGAGCAAGAAGATCAGATATTGAAGAAGCAGCATGGCTGTTGGATTAACATCCAATGGTCACTGCTGCTAGAATCGTTTGTGGACTAAGTTGACAAAGCCAAAGTACATGTCAACCTAGTAGACCCACAAGTCAGCCTCCAAATCCGTCCCAAATAGCATACAACTCGAAATTTCTAGCCAGATTCAAATTAATTTTAAATCTAAATATACCTTAATTTAAATTCAATGAAATTTTACTCGCACAAAAACAATGAAATTTAAAATATCAAAATCCGAAAGAAAACAATATTTTGGAACTAATTGTCTATTTGCTGTATTTTTTCATTTTACAGCCCATTTATTATTACTTATAGCCCATTTCTTATTACTTATAGCCCACTTTCTGGGCAAAATGCATCCCTCCTCGTCTTGAAAGATTTCCGGCCCAGCAGGGCATAGAAAAGCAAGTAGGCCTACGTTGGTTATTCTGCAAAAAACGAAATAGCTGGCTAGCCATTTTCAAAAAGGAAAAAACAAACTGGGTTGGTCATGTGCTAAACATATGAAATAAAAGCCTGGGCTAGACGGACCATGGGTCCCGCACAACCCAGTTGATACCCTTCTCAGTCCCGAAAAAACAAAATTATGCATGCATCTCTTTGGGTCCCTCTTGTCATCCTCACCATGTACAAATATCTCCTTATTCCTCTCGGTTGTTGACCATGTTGACAACACGGAGGGCGAGCCCTTGAGCGAACCAAGGCGGAGGACGATGGTGAGGCCTCGGACGGGAACGAACAGGAGCCGGGGAAGATCACAGCCAGCCGTGGGAGGCGGGAGCAGGCGGTCCCACTGGCGCTGGTTTGGCTTTGGCGGCTCGAGGAAGAAGAGACTGAAGAAACACGATAGACATTGAATGTCAATCCAACGGTCAAGGTTGGCACAATCATTTGTTGACTAAGCGGACATCAAGTAGCATACATTTTTATATATAGGAAGAAAAATGTGAGGAAAATGTGTTCGTCTGCCGTCCTCCTCATAGGGAACGTTCGCCACATAAGTGACTAGCACCCTTGGTTTTCAACCGAGAGGTCTTGGGTTCTAGTCCGAGGAACTCTCAATTTTGTCCTCCTTCCTTCCTTGCAAAAAGGGAAAGAAAATCAAAGACATGGGAAGGCGTACAGAACAAGCTAGTGTACCAGTAAAGAGACGTTGCCGAGTTTTAGAAAAAAGAAAGCATGCTCCTGTAGCTGGTTTGAATCCAAACCTAGACTATGACTATATATGGTGTTATGCTACTCTGCAAGTCATGAAACTGACATATCCAACGTTCACTTCTCCTCTTCTCTACTTACTCTGCCTAGCATCAGAAGCTCTGGCCGCAGCAACCATGTCCGATGGCTGCTCGTCCACCTGCTCTTCAGCAGACAACAACCAGATATGCGCCAAGTCGCCACCCGTACCATCGCCTGTGGGTCTCATCACACCCCCGCCGGCACGCACACCGCACCCGATTGCTCATCGCAACCCGCTGCCATCGGTGTGGTGCCACTGCTGCAAATCACGCAAAGTCATCCGTCGCATCTCAACCACAATCCGCAACCCTGGCCGAGTCTTCTACAAATGCCCGAATCATGGGGTAATAATATGTTTAAGTGTTGTTCTGCTGCTTTCAGTTGCTGATTTTTTTAATAGTTTGGTTGATGATCTTCCAATTTGATTCATGCAGAAAAGGGAAGATTCGTGTGATTTGTATTTTCGGGAAGTTGCTGATGTGGGGGAATGCAACTATGATGATTATTTGGTTAGCCGAGGAATCCCAATACCAGCAGGTTGGGGTGTTGGACAAGTAACTGAAGGAACGGTAGAAGAGGAAGATGCAGAGCAGAAGGTTAAAGATGCAATTCCTCTGATCATGGCCAAGCAATAGCTGCTGAATGGCCTTGACAAAAATGAGGAGATGAAAGAGCTTGTGAAGATAATGGGCAAAATCGATGTGCTCTGTAGGATGATTGTCTCTTTATTTGAAGTGTATGTAGCACTCGTGATGTATTCAGTGGCTACGACATGAGCACTTTGCTGAAACTAGTAATGAATGAAACCTGTGTAGCAGGCTGGGCGTAGTGTTGTGAACATCTAATGATTTCTATTAACGGAAATCAGGGGGTATCCCCTTTTGCTCATATAAATAAATAAATAGCAGAGGCCCTGCCGGGTCAGCTTTGTTCTCATTCGAAGACGTTGAGCAAATTGCAGTCCAATAGCAAACTATGTCATCAAATTCAAGTTTCACAGCCAAATATGAGTACAACTAAACAACAATGTCATCATGTTTTAGTTGTCATACAATCATCAAACACAAATCAGCATACATAACAAGTGATGTTCTCACAACAAAATATTAAACAACATGCTCATCAGGTTTCAGTTGTCATAGCAAACACAGTTTCACATAGTAGATAAAAAACGTCTTCTGACAAGAAAATATGACAAAAGCAATGTAATCATCATCCGCAGCAGCAACGTCAACATCTTCGCCATGTGTATCAGTCTGAATCGTAATTCCCCATGGTGTCATCTTCTTCTTCATCCTCAACGTCCTCGAACGTTGGCTTCTTCTTGATCAACTCTTGTATGTCCACAGCACGACATGCAATCTTTTCGTCGGTGTCATTGACGTGATGGTTCTCAAAGATATTAGCAACATATGTGTTATCTTGTACATCAGGAGCAGTGTAAGCATCATCTTGTTGTGCAACTTCATTAAATGAATTCCTCTGCTCAAACCTTTGCAATACTCTCTAGTCATCGCTACGTGCAAATGTGTCTTCCAAGAAAAATATCTGTGTTACTTGATTTGCCAAAATAAATGGCTTGTTGGTCTGGTAAGCCGCCTTGACATTGACGGATTTGAAATAATCATCAGCTCTGGGTTTTGCGATCCTGGAAAACAGGTTATACCAACGCAAAGACAATGTAACCACACACCGATGATCCTCGAAATCGAAGATATACTGCAACTTAACAATGTCTGTTATGTTAGCATACATTTAAGTTGTCTCTTTGTCATACGTATCCGTACTCATGATGGCACTGTTTTGTGTCTTCCTGCCTTCATCTCGTGCAAGGGTGTTGTAGCGCACATCTCCAACAACGCAAGATTCATAATGTCTTACCCGAGTATCAGGACCCATTGCTAGTGAGTAAAGGGCATCATCAACTGCCTGCCCATCCTCCGGCATCTTCTTAACCTATGGTTTGAAAATAGACCAGCTGATCATCTTATGTACTCAATATATTAAAAAAACTGACAGTGCACTTCAAAAGCTTACATGGTTCTTGAACCATTTCGCAAATCCTGCCATAACCAGCTTGTCAATGTTTCTTGGATTTTGTGGAAGTAACTCCTCTTTGTAGATGCTGCACAACATAGTGATCGCATCAAACATCTAAATATATAAGAATGTGTTGCAAGTTTAGTAGATTACGATGTATAAGCTGCAGTACTGCACTTACTTGATATAAGGTAGTATCTCAAGACAGTTATTCAACACATACCAAACCATTTTGTCCAAATCTTTAGGTTTGTCCTCTTGTCGACTCTTCCTTGTAACTCGAACAGAATAATCGAAAACATTGAGCCCGGGATTGTCTTCACCCACCTCTTTGCTAAGCTGATCAGTTGTTTCAATGTATTTTGAGCAGAATGTTAACACTTCTGTAGCAATGTAGGCCTCTGCAATGGAACCCTCGGGTCTAGCTCTGCTCCTAACATAGCCCTTGAAAGTGCCTAGCTGCCTTTCAATAGGGTACATCCAGCCATACTGTACTGGACCTCTAAGTAGTGCCTCATCAGGTAGATGAATAGCCAAATGCACCATCACATCAAAGAAGGCTGGAGGATATATCTTCTCAAGGTCGCATAGGATAGTTGGTATCTTGTCTCTAAGACGCTCCAAAGCATCTATCCCGATATTTCTCCGCAGAGTTCCTCAAGAATTGTCCCAACTCGCAATCGCTCAGATAAGTCGTATGCCCAATCCTCTAAGGATAATGGGTAAAACCCTTTGAAGTAGGACGTGGCAGTCATGAGTTTTCAACCCTTGTACCTTGTTTCCATCTGCACTGACTCTCCTTTCAGGGTTGGAAGAAAATTCATGTGGGAATCTCACACGTGACAAGACCTCGCAGAATTCGTTTCTTTTTACCTTGTCCAAGACGTAAACAACTGGTGCTATATCCTGTGGTTTACCTTCATCTTGCACCTGCAAATCCTTTCTGATACCCAGGTGTGTCAAATCAATCCTAGATTTTAAGGTATCTTTCGTCTTGCCTTCAATGTTAAGAAGTGTGCCGATAATGATGTCACATATATTTTTCTTGATGTGCATCACATCAAGATTATGCCGCAGATCCAAATCTTTCCAATACTCCAAGTCCCACAAAGTGGACCTACGGGTAAACAATAATCTCCCTTCTATCGTGCCACACTTCATTTTCCCGCTACCATTACCAGGATGGTTTCCTGGTGTAATATGCCTGACCTTCTCTAATTCCACTTGCAACTCGTCGGCGGTGAGCCTCTTTGGCGCATCACGGTTTTCATGCTTTACATTGAACACATGTGTTCGGTATTTTCTAGGATGCGGCTTGTCCTTGGCAAGGAAACGGCAGTGTCCAATGTAACAGATCTTGCTAAGTATTGCGTATGACAGCGGATTCCTATCACAGAGAACACATGCATTGTAACCATGTGTTGTTCGCCCTGACATAGTGCCCAAAGCCGGATAATCATGGATGCACCAAATTACAACAGCACGCAGAAAGAAATCAGCTGGTGGGCTGCTATATAGGTCTCGAGTGAGAACACCCTTCCATAGCTGTTGAAGTTCCTCCACAAGAGGCTCCATGAACAAATCAAAATCATTTCCAGGACTTTTTGGACCTGGGATGAGCAAGGCCATCGTGTAGTTTGATTCTTTGGTGCAGACATTTGGAGGCATGTTGTAAGGATAACAAGCACCGCCACATGCTATAAGTGGCGCTCTGGTGGCCAAATGGGTTAAATCCATACGAAGCTAAGCCAAGTCTAATGTTTCTCGGTCAAGAAAACTCTTTGTGTTTATCATTGAAGCTTTTCCACTCATTACCATGAGATGGATGGCTCATTACATTTCGATCTCTCAGACTCTGGTTCCTAGAATGCCACAAGACATCCTCTCTTGTTTCAAAGATCATGAAACAACCTCTGCAATCTTGGTGTAATTGGAAAATGTCTCGTAACATTATGAGGAATCCTCTTCACAAGCATCGCCATCTTTCCATCTTGATGATTTGCATTTGGGCATTCACTTAAGTTGGCATAATCCTTCCGAATAGAACACAATTATTCTTACAAACATGGATCATATCATATCCAATTCCAAGCGCACGAAGGAAATTCTTCATTTTATCAGAGGTGTGTGGCAGCTCAGACGATCTGGGAAAGATTTGCGGAAAGCAGCCAACATCGCATCGAATGATTTGTTGGTCATCCGCCGATGTCTTCACCAAGAAAGGTGACCATAGCTGAGAATCTCGATGACTTATTTCTTGGGGTGACAGCAACGTTGCATTGATCCAACATGTGGGCACACCGTTTTTCTTCTGCAGGTGAAAGTTCACGGAATGCACGAGCATTTCATAGCATTGTTTCAATGTTGGTCAAACTCACTGGCTCCGCCACCACCAGCACCTCCTCCTCCTCTTCCACCTGAGCATCAGGCAGATCAAGATGGTGATCTGCTGCTTCCACGTAGTCAATAACATTGACGTTCACAGCTTCACCATGATGAACCCACCTAGTATATGTGACCGACATCCCATACAAGTGTAGATGATTTTGCACAGTTGACTGGGGTCTTGTAACTGAATTCATACAACTGCTACACGGGCAGAGCACATCTGATTTCGGACCATCGTCTCAGCTCTGATAAAGTTCATGAAGTTTTCAACCCCCTCGACATATGCAGCGGAGAATCTTCGAGCAGAAGTTATCCAAGTCCTGTCCATGTGTTAGACATACAAATTAGTTCTTCTACTAGATATTACAGGAAAAACATATATGCTTTTTATGAAGTCCAGAAAAAAAATACCTAGGTCGATGTCTAAAGCTATGGCAAGATATTTGGACGAGCAGATCTAAGTAACGAAATATATGTAAAGCTAATTCAGCAAACAGATTTGAGTGCTAAATTATGGCAGGCTGTTTCAGCAGTCAATGAGGCCGAGCACACAGCCATCGAACTATCGAAGGCCATCGCAGCAACAAAGATCGAGTATAAAACGGTGTAGAACTATTTCACCTAACAGATTGGCTACTAGACCATGGCAATCTACGTCACAATAAATAAATGGCAGGATATTTTAGCAACTAATCGGCCTTGGCATGCCATCTTAGCTAAGCAGAATGAGTGCAAACAGGGCAAGGAAGCTTCTTAAGCAGAGCATATTGACAGTAAACTACTTCGGCAAACAGTGAGATTAACAGCGTCTATCAGCTAACATTCAACGCTACACCGACATGAACGAGGCCTCGGTCTAGAATGCGCGTATTGTGGGGGAAGTTGACCGACGTGCGTCTCCACACGAACATCGCCAGTGGTGGCGGCGCTGACCGCCGTGCGCCTCCACAATAACATAGCCAGAGGTGGCGGCGCGGCTAGAGGACGGCAGTCTAGGAGAGCGTACTGTGGGAGCGAGAGGATCGCCGAACTGCGGCGCCGACGTATCGGCGCGGCCGGGAGGGCAGCTTTGGCGGAGCGAATGGAGTGGAGGCGGACAGGGGGAGGGGGTTTGGGGAATATTATTGGCTAGTTGGCCAAAGGACGGTTGAATCGGATTTGGGGGGAATTTTTGGGTGTGTGTGGGGGGGAAGGATTTTCGCGTGGTGGGGGGTTGGCGCATGGTCGGTTTCTCCAAGTGCAGTCCCACGTGTTAGTGAAGAGGCAAGCCGAAGCGCGTTCCATTTGCGTGAGCCATGTGCAGGACCGAACGTGTGTGGGGTGCAATGCGACCGCGACAGGAGTGCTGTGAGTGTACCGCCTTTTTTTACTTTTAAACTAGGTGCTTCGCCCCCTAAAAAAATTTTGTTGCTTCGCACGATCCATCGATACTACTACTAGTAATCCGGTAATCCCGACTAAAACGGCACGGCCAGGTCTTTTCCCGCGCGATATGCTGGGAGGTTGGCTTAGTTGGGTTTTTTAGGACGAGTAATGCTACACCTACGTAATCCCAGTTACGTAATTAACGTAATGTGAAATGTGTGAGCTGTTGGTTGTAGATTGGGGGAAGTGAGGGGCCCACCACCATGAAAATCAGGGGAGGAGAGAGAGAGGCAATTTACGTTAACCCTTTTGTAGGTTCGCGTAGATGTAGAAAGATGTGAAATGCGTGAATGTGTAGTGGACGTACTATTGGAGTGCCTAAGATAATTTGTGTATGTATAGACCCTATGTGTTTATTTTACTTGCGATGTTAGATTTGTCTCGGTTCAATAAAAAGCAGAGTTGGTGATGATGGTGTGCCTGTCATCCTGCAATATAGGCCGTCCGATCTATATCTAACGGATAGGAAGGAAACTATGACAATTTACCCGCACTCCTCTCCACATTTGCAGATAAGGCTTTCCCTCGTTCATCCTTTTCTCCCACAAGATCTTGATCTTCCGTGCAACGCACGGGCATCTTGCTAGTACTCCTACAATATGTATATTATTATGAAACTTCATATACACCGGCCGAGATTAACGCAAACACGGAAGATTCTCATTACATTTCGAACTTTTATAGGACAGAAAAATAAAAGAAACCCGACCCTAAAGCTATTCTACGGCAGCGACCGACGTCCTCCATCTGCGATCTCTATGTACGGGGGCGGGGTTCAAGACCCGTGAAGTGAAGGTGCGGGCTCCGGCGAGGAAGAGTAGAACACGGGATACAAACCAGCCAGTTGGCACACCATGCCCTGCCGCCTCCCATGCCCTACTCATCCTCGGAGGAGTCCCCGACCTCGGCGGTGCCGGATGTTGGACGGCGGCAACTAGGACGCGTGGCTAACGGTGCTCCCGTCGTCGGCCGCCAGCGTGGCCACCGCTTGTGCGATCGCGTCCGCGTCCGGCTACGCCGCTATTGCGTCGCGAGAGGCGACTTGAGTGAGGGCGGCGACCTCGAGCTTCATCCCTGAAGACAAGCTCTCCCGCAGAGCGTTCGCACTTGCGGTCATGGCGGATGTGGTGCCAGGTAGGAGGACGATGCGCTATGGTGTGGAGGTTAGCTGGGCGTTGCCGCTTTAAGTAGTGCATTCCAGTGAGGCCAAGCATCCGGGTGCGTCATTAAGTCGCCATAGTTGGTTCCTCGGGCACCGAGCCTCTTAACGACGACATACGAATGGACGGCATGAATGCGGGTAGCTGGCACCGGCTGGGAACGCATCGCGTGACGGCGCGAGGGACGAGGGTTTTGGTGTGCCAGGGTAGTCAGTTGCGGTCGTGGCAACGTTGGAGATGCCCTTTGCTCACATGCGATCCCCGCATGTCATTTAAAAAGCAAGACGACCCGGCATGGTCTCAGGTCCAGAGGATGCAGTTGGCCGCTCTACACCACTCCGCGGGCGCGTCGCGGCGCCCTGTGCATCCTCGACGAGCTGGGTGTTGGGGTGTGTTTGGATTGTGGCCCAAGTGCACCTTACCAAAATTTTGGTCATGACCCAAAGATTGGTCTTTGTTTGGATGGTTGCCATTTTTTTGGCATGCCAATGAACTCTAGCCAACTCTAGTTCATTTTTCTTACCAATGTCAGCCAAATTATGGGCAACCAATACCTCAACCAAAATTTTGGTCATGACCCAAAGATTGGTCTTTGTTTGGATGGTTGCCATTTCTTTGGCATGCCAACGAACTCTAGCCAACTCTAGTTCATTTTTCTTGCCAATGTTGGCCAAATCATGGGCAACCAATACCTCAACCAAAATTTTGGCTACCCAATGCTTTGATGGGGCAACCTTGGGCACAAACCAAACGCCACCCTCGGCACACTGAAACCGACCGTGTCTAGCGACGATATGAGCGTGTCGCTCACCGCGGTCGCCATGTCCCGAGGCAGTGCTGGAGCTGCGCCCTGTTGTTGGCCCCAATGACCCACATGAACGGTTGTCGGTGGTGAGGAGGTCGTGGGCCAGCTCCTCTGATCCATTGGACTAGTCTGCGCTACGTCGTCCTGATGGGTGTGCCCCACATGTCGGTTTCCCTGTTTTCCCAGCCATATTCGAGTGCCAGTGCTCCGTGTTGCGCATTAGGCC
The DNA here is from genome assembly GCA_021437245.1 of Aegilops speltoides. NCBI lineage: Eukaryota > Viridiplantae > Streptophyta > Magnoliopsida > Poales > Poaceae > Aegilops > Aegilops speltoides. Next base: position 362,768,917 of record CM038146.1, on the reverse strand, counting down.
TTTCACTATGTAGGCCAAGCGAGACAACTTATTGTTTATTTGAGCCGTTCAAGTATAATCATGTGGCGTTTGCTTATTTCTCATTCCTCTCCAACCCTCTTCTCCATCGATCATGTCGCCCTCCAGTCGATCCATCCTCCCGCATGCCTCATTTGTACATTCTGCCGAGTACATTCGCATGTACCCACCCTAGTCCTCTTTCAATAGATCTCCGGACCCCGAGATGAAATCGAGAGGGAACGAGTAGGGGCACGTGATACCTAAGGCGGATTCAAAATTTTGAACCGGTGATCATAGCATCCGCAAATCATATATAAAGGGTATTCAATGTTCGTTTCATTTTGAACATACAATATACTCCCTCCTATCCGTTCTAGTTTCCATATAAGTTTTATGTGTAGTCAAAGTATCTCTACTTTGATAAAAAAGGTATCAACATTCAACAATGCCCAATCAATATTGTTGGATTCGTACGTACTCCTAGATTTGTACTCGAGATGGTTTCCAATTTGACTATTGACAAGATTAATAGTACATGAGATGTATAATGTGAAAATTATATCATTGGAAACTCCTTTCACATACGAATTTGACCGTATGCTTTGTGTAAGTTGCATGTCATATATTATTACTCTAACATTTGGTCAAAGTTAGCCTCGAAAAATGCATTAGACCCTGTATGCTTTGTGTTAGTTGCATGTCATATATTATTACTCTAACATTTGTGTAAGTTGCATGTCATATATTATTACTCTAACATTTGGTCAAAGTAGTATAGTGGAAGTGGATCCTCTGACGTAGGTATCCATGCCTTACCCTCCCTTTCGGTCACTTACTGGCGGACCCCATGCTTGCTAGGCCCTGCATGTCACTTACTCAATGGGTTCGGCCACGTCAGGGGATCCTCATCCATAGTATACTCCCTCTATTTTTATTTACTCCGCATAAAACGGAGGGAGTGGTGGTATAATAAATGACGCGGGCGGAGGAGGGGGAGGGATGTCAGTTTGCTCTTAACTGCGGTCCCACAAGACGAAGCGCATTCCATTCGGTGATCGACGTGGAGGGTCCAGCGTGCCGGGCTGCAAGGCGAACGCGACAAGAGCGATGTACAGTCAAAACCGATTGACAGGTCGTCACCGGAACCACTATTCACACCAGAACCTTCGCTGCTCGGCCTACGCCAGCCACTGCCCTAAAACCACACCAAATCTCCAGCCCATTCCCCCACCTTTCGATCCCCTAGCCCGCATCAAGCGTCCCCTAGTTCGCCGGAAAGCCATGGTGCGCCGTAGGATCACTTACTACAAGATGCTGACGTCGGAGCGCCACGCAGAAATCGCGGCGGTGGTCGGCGCCACAGACTTCCGTTCCCAAGCTCGCTTTGCGGCGGGCCAATCCCCGAGTTCTCTGGAGCCAAGCTACGAGGAGGAGGACGCCGATCCAATGTTCATGGCGGAGGCTACAGCACAGAAGGCCCCCGATGGGTATGAGACGATGGACATCGACTTCGTGCCGGCATCCGAGTCCCCCATGGTGCAGGCGGACCAGCGGTTCAACATGGCGATACTAAAGGAGGACCGGGAGGCAGAGGCTCAACTCGACGTGGAGCGCGCGCATGCTGCTGCCATCCAGGCTCTCCTGCAGGCGGAACCCGATGTCATGGAAGTGAACCGGGTGGCGGAGGCTCAACTTGAGGCGGAGCGCGCGGATGCCCCTACCATCGAGGCCCTCCTGCAAGCGGAACCGGACGTTCTGGACTTGAACCGGGCGGCAGAGGCTCGACTCGACGCAGAGCACGCGGATGCCGCTCTCATCGACGCCCTCCTACAGGCGGAACCGGACGTCCTGGACTTGAACCGGGCGGCGGAGGCTCGACTCGACGCGGAGCGTGCGGATGCCGCTCTCATCGATGCCCTCCTGCAGGCGGAACCGGACGTCCTGAACTTGAACCGGGCGGCGGAGGCTCGACTCGACGCGAAACGCGCAGATGCCGTTGCCATCGAGGCCCTCCTGCAGTTGGAACCGAACGTCCTCGACTTGAACCGGGCTGTGCTCTCGTCCGTGCAGAGCGCCCGCACGCTCCGCTTGAACGAGTAGCTGGAGGCCGAGGACAACCACGATGCGGAGACATACGTCGGTAGCGACGGCTGGTTCGCGCCGGCAGCCAAAGACGACGAGGCCGTCTCTTTCCGCGAGCAGTGATAGTTTTTCTTTATGTTGTTGTTTTTATGGATCTTTTGCTGTGTAAAAACCTATATTTGTTATGCAAGTCGCCTGACTTGGGTCAGTCTACCATTTTAGGCGATTGGATGAATATCCTACGTCTCCTAACCCTTCTTTCCTTCTTCCTCACCTCTTCTTCTTCCCCAATAGACCACCGCACGGGCCGTACGGATACTCCCCAACATGCAGTTGGATAAACATACTCTATGAAAGAAAATTATGTGTCAGCGATAGGATGGCTGAGTTTGGTTTGTTCACATGCGACAGCACGTGTCAGTGAGGGTGCATTCCATTGGTTGGGCTTGCGGCGTGCAGGTCCGACTATTTGAGGGTGCGATGCGACTGCGGCGTGCAGGAGCGACAATGTGAGGGTGCGGTGCGACCGCGACAGCCGTGCGCAAGTGTACCTCCTTCTCATTTTGAAAACTTTAGGCAAGCTTGGCAAAAATGTGTGGCGAAGTTTGGCAATGCAAGGCCTAGACCCAAACAGGATAAGTACATACGTACTAGGGGTACTAGTGTTAAAAAAGAAAGGCGGGGTTTTCCTTCGCGGCACTTAATCGATACGAATCCTCATTTCACGTGTCAATTAATGCGTATTTTTTTCTCCAAAGACCAAAGAGCTAACCATCTCACTCCTCATCGCTTGATTAATGAAGCACCATGCAAACCAACCTTCTCACTTCTGCATGCATGCAGGGGATATTAATGTCCTTGGATGCTAACCTCATCAATTTTGCCTCGATTAGTGTTAGTGGCCCTTTGCAAATTGTAATTTTTATATACTGGACTTGTGTACAAAAAATGGAGGTAGTAACTATATTTGACTTCCTTCCCCATTGCGGTGACGTTGACGATATCTTTTTTTTGTGGGTTGGCAAAGTGCGTTCGACGGAGAACACCATTGAGGGAGACCACGGTAATTCGTTCGCAAGTGCCGAGCCGAGACAACCGCCTTATTTGCATCCAGGAAGTCCTTTACTAGTACTACTAGGAGTACTAGTGCGGTGAGATGGTTTCTCGAAGAAGACGATGTTGAAGCGGAGTCAGCGAAGAGTGAAATGATGGTTGCTTCGTCCGTGCTTTTGTGATTTGATGCCTCAGTGCTTTGTGATTTGTGATAGAAGGCCCAGGGGAGTAGACTATGTGCTCTATACTGTACTACATGCGTCCAAGCATGGAAGAAAGAGGAGAGACGTTGCATTTTTCTATTCCTTCAATCAATCAATCAGGGAGCTTCGGTTCCATCTTTCTGGCTTTGGCAACACCGTCCACAATGGTTCCCACGATGCCAAAAGCTATTTTCACATTTGGCTACACATTGTGGATGCCCTTAACCATACCACTTGGTTTTGCTCCTGTGTGCTATCTATACAAATCTCAATTATATTGATCTAAAAAATTATAGAATCAAGATTAGTAAAAGGAGGTGATTTTGCCGCGCGGATGGCGGGGGAGGTTTCTTATTTGAGCAATGCTACATCCACGTAATGGTTTATGTAAAGTTACAAACTGATGTGATGTGGGACTATTTGATTGGATTAAAGGACAGGATTAGGCCCACCCCAGCTGAAAATCAGGGGGGCATATATGGATTAGATGGAAAGTATACGTAGCAGCTACGTAGCCCTTTGTAAGTCTAGGATTAGGCTTCTTATTTTCGGAGGACGTTGTCCTAGCGGTTTGCTAACATGCGGTCCCACGTGTCAATGCTTTACCAAGCCGATCCGCGTCCCACATGAAGCAGAAAACCGGCAGAAGCAACACATGGTTAAGTTGAGGAAGATGAGGGAGAAGCGGATTCAGCAACAAGTGAAATGATGGTTGCTTCGTCCCTCCAACTTCTTTCTTTAGCATTATTACTTTGTCCCTCAAACTTAACTATAGGAAAGGTGCAGCTTTGTGATTTGACGCCTCATTGCTCATTACTACGTCGGCGCCATGACTGGGGTGCTTCACCCCGGCTGCTCTGCACTGTATTCCGGTATAGCACGTGGACCCGGTAGCTTGATGTCCCACATGTCGGCGAAAGGGACTAGAAGATTTATGAAAGCGAGCACTCCACTCTTACGACGGAGGAGTAGACGACACGACGGCCCAGTGAACTGTCACTTGTACTGTATAGTACTATAGTTTTGCTGTTTCGCACGATCCATCGATACAAACCCGATTAAACAGGAAAGGGCAGGATTTTTCCCGTGCGGTAGATGATACTGGCCATACATTTCAAAGGCAATTTTAATGTATGCAAATTGAATAATTATAAGTAACAATATGATATCTAGTAAAACTAAAAACACATATGATTTATTGTGTTAGAGTGTAGTAGTAGTGATGTATTGCATAGTTGTTAGATGTAACATGCGAGAACGTGTAGAGATGTAGTTTTGGAGGGCCTACAGAGAGAAAAGCATAATACGGTCACCGAACTTCAGAATAAGCTGATTACGGTCACTATATACCTTTTGCGGTGATTATACGGTCACTTGCTCACAGTTCAGCATCGGATTGCACTCTGTTGACCGGCCAAATAGTCTGCGTGGCGCCATGTTGACTAGTTAAATTGACCATGTTCCTTGTGGGTCCCACCTATCAGTTCGCATAGGGAAAAGGTCAGATAAACACAAATTTACGCAGGCGCGACAAGGCTCCAACCCGTGCGCGGGAATCACCTGGTTGTGTATGTGTCTGTCAGGGCCTGATGTGTGCGCATGCACGTGTAGGTTAAGCACTTGAGCGTGAGAGTGTGTGTTGGTCATGTGGTGTACTGGTGTGTGCATGCATGCGTGCGTGCGTGTGTGTGAGTGTTGCATGCATGCGTGGTTGTGTGTGTACGTGTGAGTGTTGCGTGCGTGCGTGGGTGCATGTGTTTGTGTGAGTGTTGCGTGGATGCAGTTCGTGTGCATGCGTGCGTGTGTGTATAATCACCACACCAGCTCATGTGTGTTAAAATAGACGACTCAGCATACCAATACAAGGCCACCTTGTCCGTTGTGCCCGCGGTCATGACTTCGAACCACCGTCCAAATATTTTTTTTGTCGTTTGTTTTCATTCTTACTAGCAAGATGCCCGTGCGTTGCACGTAACATCAAGATGCATTTGTATGACTTGTTTATCTTGTGAGAGAAAAGGATGAATGAGGGAAGGCCTTATTTGCAAATGTGGAGATGTGTGTGGGTACCTTTTTGCAAAATTGCCATAGTTTCTTTCCTATCCGTCAGATATAAATCGGACGGCCTATATTGCAGGATGGCAGGCACACCATCATCACCAACTCTGTTTGTTATAAGAGTGTATTTTATGTATTTTATAAGAGTGTAGATGTAGAGTAGATACAAGTCGACAGGTGGGCACGATGGTAGTGAGATAATGTGCACTAGAGGTGCCACGTGGAGCGTTTAACTGGTCAACTAGTCATGTCATGAGCAAATACAGAGTTGTACGGTGAGCCCGTGACTGTATAATAACCACTAAACGTAAATGGTGACCGTAATGAGTGGATTCTGAAGTCGAATGTACTTATCGTGCTTTCGCTTCAAATACAATGATCGACATTGCATATATCGCGAGAGAAAGATGAAACATGCGTGAATTTTCTGGGGGCTTGCTTTTAGAGGACCTGGAGATAGTTTTGTGTGCATACGTGAAAGGGGCGTACAGGGGGGGTATGTGATGGAGAGAGAGATTGTAACGCCCCGGATTCGATGCGCCAGGTGTCTGCCAGTTATTCGCCGTTGTTGCCATGTGATTTGCTTGCGTGTTGCATTTTATCATGTCATCATGTGCATCTCATTTCGCATACGTGTTCGTCTCATGCATCCGAGCTTTTTCCCCGTTGTCCGTTTTGCAATCCGGTACTCCTATGTCCTCCAGCGTCCCCTTCTTGCCTCTCTTTGTGAGCGGGTGTTAAAATTTCTCGGAATGGACCGAGGTTTGTCAAGCGGCCTTGGTATAGCACCGGTAGACCGCCTGTCAAGTTTCGTGCCATTTGGAGGTCGTTTGATACTCCAACGGTTAACTGGGTAACCGTTAAAGCCTCTTTGAGTTGCAGCCCAACACCCCTTTCAAAGTGGCCCAAAACCCATCTAACTCCCATCCATGCTCTCGGTCGTTCAATCACGATCGCGTGGCCGAAAACCGCTCCTCATTTGGACTCTCCTAGCTCCCTCTACCTATAAATATGTGTGCCTCCCCGAAATTCTCGGTCTAAACCCTAGCTTCTTCCTCCTCCCGCCGACGGACACGTCCGCCCACCGACGGACATGTCCGCCCCGCCGCCACAACCAACCCGAGCTCGCCACGTCGCCCCGCCGCCGACGACCACCAGACTGCCCGCTGGCCATCATGGACCATGGGCCCGTCCGCCGCCCTTGCACAAGCGCCTCGCGCCCAGCGCTGTCGCCCGATCGCCGCCATGGTGTGCCGCCAAGACCGGCGTCGCCCTCCGCCGCCTCGCTTTCTTTCGCCAGGCGCCGCGTTGCGCCGCCGGCTGTTGCTGGCGCGCCAGCAAGGCCGGCCCTCCTGCCTCGCTGTCCCTCACACACATTGTCGCCGCACACGCCGACGCCGGCCAGAGCCTTGCCGCGGCCGCCGCCTCGGCCGGGCCGACGCCAAGGCCTCAAGGCTCGACCGACCCGCCCGGCGCCCTGCTCCGGCGAGCTCCCTGGCCGGCCCTCTCCTCTCCAACTCCGGCGGCCCGAGCCCGGCCCGCCTCGATCCGCCCCAGATCCACATGTGGCAAGGTTGACCCCGATATTTTGCCTAAGTCCCGAGATATTTTAACATAATCATGCCATGTTCATCGCATCATATCTCTGCATCTGTAGCTCCGTTTCGTGCGTGTAACATGTCAAATTGTTTGTCTCGACGAGTACTTCATTTCATTCCATTGCATCATTTTCATTTGAGGTCATCTTGATGCCCGAAATGCTGTTGGAAGAGTGCATGTTGATGTTAATCTGCTGAAACTGTTATAACTTGCTCATTTGTCATTTTTGCCATGATTGATTTGTGCATCCTATGAGGTTGATGTCTACATGTGTTTGATCTATGCCATGCCATCTTTCCAGTGGTGCCAACCATGTATTTTTGTGAGTTATGTGCTAAGTGCATCAAGCTTGTTAAGTGGGGTACTTGCTGTTGCTGTTTTCCTGACAGATTCTGTTATATTTTGTTGCTATGTAAACCTGCTCCCACAAGTCATTTCGTGCATAATCTGGAGATGTTCTATAAACATGTTTTGATCTACATGCCTTGCTATATCCATTCATGCCCCTGGTTGCAATTATAGCCTGCTGTAGCATGTTCATATCTTGCTCCAAAGTTGCTAAATGATGTTGCTGTCAGCATGTTAACATTTAGTTCAATGTTTCCATGATTGTTTGCTAGTGATCCATGCACCCTATGAACTTGCTCTTGCCATGCTTAGCTTCATAAACATGTCTTCTTACTATTGGTTACCTTGCCATGTCATGTATTGCTCTGTAGTGAGTGGTTTAAGCTCACCAACATGCCTACTTATTATTGTTCCTGCCATGCATGAATCTGTCATATAACTTGCCATGTTTACATGGGTGCCATCATATTTTCTGTGCCCTTTTGGCTCATGGTCAGTAAGGGACTTTTGATCTATGCAATTAGTAGATTCATGCCATACTTTTGTTTGCCATGTTAAGTTCCTGTAACATGTTGTTTGATAGCTCTAAACATTGCAACCTGATGTTATTTCCTGATAAGTCTGAAATTGTTATTATTTGCAATCTTACCATGTCATTTTGAGCATGTTCTAGTTGTTTCTGGAGATAGCTCAGTGTTCATGTTTTGTTATGCTTTACCAGTACTTCATGCTCATGTGTTTTGTTCTTATGTTGGGGTGCTGTAGCTTGTTGTTTTGATGCTTGTAAGATGCCTAGTTGCTGTTATGGACAGATTGTTGCTATGACTTGTTTCATGTGCGTGTGTTGAACCGTTGCTCCGTTTTGAGTGTGATCTATATGAAACTTGCTTGTTTTTGCATGTAGTTCCATATTATCCTATTGCATCCTTGTTTTGAGGTGTTTGCTTGATGTTTGTATGCATTTTGCATCAATGCCATGCTTAACTTGTTTTGCTCATATCTTCTAGGCCGTAGCTCCGAATCTAATGAACTTTATATGTAACTTGACTAGAATTTCGTGTAGATCATCTTGGTGCATCTTAACTTGCTGTATAACAACTTGAACATAAGGTTTATTCAGATCTGGACGCATTTCGAAATTTGCATATGAGGACTTACCGGAATTGTTATATGTTGTTTCCGGCCTCATTTAAATTTGCCTTGATGTGTTGTTCTTGTTTGCATCATCTCTTGCCATGAGTAGCTTCATGTAGCCTTGTCATGCATCATGCTTGTTGTGCATCATGTCTTGTTCATGTGTTGTATGTTTACTATATTGTGTGCTTCTTCTCGATAGTTCCCGTTTCGTTGCGATCGTGAGGATTCGTTCGTCTACGCTTGGTTCGTCTTCGTGGCTTCATCTTCTTCATGGACTCGTTCTTCTTCCTAGCGGGATTTCAGGCAAGATGACCGCTACCCTAGATCTCACTACTATCATTGCTATGCTAGTTGCTTCGTTCTATCGCTATGCTGTGTTACCTATCATTTGCTCTTCAAGCCTCCCAAATTGCCATGAACCTCTAACCTTTGACACCCTTCCTATCAAACCGTTGTTTGGCTATGTTACCGCTTTGCTCAGCCTCTCTTATAGCATTGCTAGTTGCAGGTGAAGTTGAAGATTGCTCCATGGTGGATAGGGTTTTTGTTGGGATATCAGAATATCTCTTATATTATTAATGCATCTATATACTTGGTAAAGGGTGGAAGGCTCGGCCTTATGCCTAGTGTTTTGTTCCACTCTTGCCGCCCTAGTTTCTGTCATACCGGTATTATGTTCCCGGATTTTGTGTTCCTTACGTGGTCGGGTGATTTATGGGACCCCCCTGACAGTTCACTTTGAATAAAACTCCTCCAGCAAGGCCCAACCTTGGTTTTACCATTTGCCTCACCACCACCTACCTTTCCCTTGGGAGTAATTAACCCAAGGGTCATCTTTATTTAGCCCCCCCGGGCCAGTGCTTCTCTAAATGCTGGTCCGACCGGCAGATCATGGGCCACCTCGGGCAACTCGAGGGCTGGTTTTACTCGAGGTCGACCTATCCAAATGTTGCCTCGAGAACGAGATATGTGCAGCTCCTATCGGGATTGTCGGCGCATCGGGCGGCTTTGCTGGTCTTGTTTTACCATTGTCAAAATGTCTTGTAAACCGGGATTCCGAGACTGATCGGGTCTTCCTGGGAGAAGATCTATTCCTTCGTTGATCGCGAGAGCTTGTCATGGGCTTGTTGGGACACCCTGCAGGTATAAACTTTTGAGAGCCGTGCCCGCGGTTATGTGGCAGATGGGAATTTGTTAATGTCCGGTTGTAGATAACTTGACACCTGATCCGAATTAAAACGCATCAACCGCGTGTGGAGCCGTGATGGTCTCTTCTCGGCGGAGTCCGGGAAGTGAACACGGTTTCTGTGTTATGTTTGACGTAAGTAGGAGCTCAGGATCACTTCTTGATCATTGCTAGTTGGCGACCGTTCCTTTGTTTCTCTTCTCGCTCTAATTTGCGTATGTTAGCCACCATATATGCTTAGTCGCTGCTGCAACCTCACCACTTTACCCCTTCCTTTCCCATTAAGCTTTGCTAGTCTTGATACCCATGGTAATGGGATTGCTGAGTCCTCGTGGGTTTCCAGATTACTACAACAACGATTGCAGGTACAGGTTTTTGCGATGATCATGACACGAGAGCGATGTTTGCTTGTTTGGAGTTCGCTTCTTACGCTTCTTCTTCGATCGGGGATAGGTTCGTGTCGGCAGCCTAGGCTAAGGTGGTGGATATTGTTTGAGTTTCGTTTATGTATCATCCGTAGTCGGATGTTGATCTCTTGTATGATGATATTGTATTCGTGTGCCATTGTGTGCCTTTTGTATGTATCCCCATCTATTATGTAATGTTGATGTAATGATATCCACCTTGCAAAAGCGTTTCAATATGCGGGTCTATCCTTGGTGGGACCTTGAGTTCCTTTTGGATAGGGTCGCATATTGGGCGTGTTTCAAGTTGGTAATCGAGCCTCGACCGACCCTAGGAGCCCCCTTGATTGATCGTGTAGTTTGGCCGATGTTGAGTCTAGAAGAAAACTGTTTTCAGAGTCTAGTTATATCGGAGAGTAGGAATTCTTTTTACTCCTCAGCCCCTTCGTCGCTCTGGTGAGGATTCTTGATGTAGGTGTTTTGAATTACTCCTCTTCCCATTCAAATTCTTCTTTAGGATCACGCAGTTGGTTTTCCGATCGTTGTTCCCCAGCTCTTTGCATCCGGTGCATTTCTCGTCAAGTTGACTCGAGCCTCTTCATCGTTGTCAAGTTCAATCCTCAGTTGTTTTCTTTTCCCACCCACCCGCCCTTTTCCTTATTGGAGCTGGAGTACATAATCGAGTATCCTTCCTACTCGTGCGAAGCCTTTGCTTTCTTTCCTCAATGATTTCAACCGGTGTATTATCTTCAAGATATTCGTTGTTTTCTCCCTTCCAAGTTGCCTTTGTTTTTCCCGCCTTCCCACCCCGTTTTCTTCCCGGAGCTTGAGTCTCTTTTGAGCATCAATTTCATTCGTGCGGAGCCTCTTCAGTCTTCGCTCAATTATTTCAACCGGTGAATTCTCGTCTTGTTCGTCATTCTTCATCTCTTTTTTCTTCTCCGATGGACTCAATTCAAGTTTTTCGGGTTGATCAGATTCTTTTCCTTGGATCAAGTGTTCTCCTTGCTCGTTTGCCTCTCGCCATTCAATCATTCTGGAGTTCAAGACATCTTAGGAGATTCGTCTGTGTTCCAATTAATTCGAGGTGGTCACCTCATTCAAATATTTCATTGTTCCGGTGCATCATCTATCTGTTCATCATCCCTTTCCAACGGTGTTTTTTTAGTGGGCCCTAACCCACAGGTCTTTTCCCAGGATCTTACCTGACTCTTCTAATTTCCCCGGAGTTATTCTCAAATTCTTTTCAAAGTGTGACGTAAGAATGAATTTCATCAGTCAGATGCCTTTCCAAGATCGATTTCAAATCATTTCATTTTTGGCTCAACCTCTTTGCTTTCCATTCTCCCGGAGTATTTCAACAATTTTGGTGGTGTTTCTCGTCGTCATTTGAAGACTGAAGAAGACTATTTCTCTTAAATCTTGTCCGTTCTCCCGGAGATCCGCGGTGCTAGCTCGTTGTTATCCTATCAAATTGTTTCCAGTCGCGCAATTCTTTTCATCCATCCAGAGTATTTCAGGAGTTGATTTCTGTTTCTTTTCACCGGAGGCCATCATTCCATAAGAATTCCTTGTCCTCACATTTCAGCTACCGTTATCCAATTATCCCGGTGCTTCGTTCAAGTATTCTTCAATCGGTTCACGATCTCTTCGTTCTCTTGGCTCTAAATTCCCTCCAGTATCCTCGTGCTTGTTCTAATTCTTCCCGGTGATTCATTCTCTTTCATCAGTCATTTTCGAATTGTTACGGTGGTTCGTCAAGATTCTTTTTCCTTGATTATCATTTTAATCCTTTCGTTCTTTTCAATCCTATCGGTGGTTCATGAAGACCTTCTCAAGTTTGCGATATGTCACTTCTCAATCCTTTCTCAAGAAGAATATGTAGTATGCTAAATCCATTGCTTGTCATCAATTTAATTTGATGAAGGATAAGCATGCAATAAATCTTATTCTTATTTCATCCAAGTGATTAATCCCTTCCTTCGGAATTTGTTCTTGATGAATAAATTCTAGTTCCAAGTGATTCATCTTTCTTTTCCCGAGTTCAAATTTTTCCTCGGCCATCTCGTCGGAACCTCCATCTAAATCACTGCAAGGCTCATCTTATTCTTTTCATCCTTAATTCTATCTCATCATCCTTTATTTTACCGGAGTACTTCATGGCGATTCTGCATGATTTAATTCATTCTTCAAGAGTTCATCAAGTACCAATCCATCCTCTCAAGTTCGTTTTAATCCTCCCATTTTCAGCCGGAGTGCTGCCTAAATCCTTTCAGTCTTATCCGTTTCTTTTCTCATTCTAACCACTCCGTTTAGAACGAGTGATTTCATAGTCTATCTGATTCCGTGAGTTTTCGATTCTTGTCAGTCTCGTCGCTCCTCTCTTCTTCTCGAGGCTCTCGACTCTTTGCTTCTTCTTTTGAGTTCTTGTTTCACCTCATTCCTTTTTATTTTCCGTCTCGGTCCTAAGATCTCGGGACGAGATCTCTTGTTAGTGGAGGAGTGTTGTAACGCCCCGGATTCGATGCGCCAGGTGTCTGCCAGTTATTCGCCGTTGTTGCCAAGTGATTTGCTTGCGTGTTGCATTTTATCATGTCATCATGTGCATCTCATTTCGCATACGTGTTCGTCTCATGCATCCGAGCTTTTTCCCCGTAGTCCGTTTTGCAATCCGGCACTCCTATGTCCTCCGGCGTCCCCTTCTTGCCTCTCTTCGTGAGCGGGTGTTAAACTTTCTCGGAATGGACCGAGGTTTGTCAAGCGGCCTTGGTATAGCACCGGTAGATCGCCTGTCAAGTTTCGTGCCATTTGGAGGTCGTTTGATACTCCAACGGTTAACCGGGTAACCGTTAAAGCCTCTTTGAGTTGCAGCCCAACACCCCTTCCAAAGTGGCCCAAAACCCATCTAACTCCCATCAATGCTCTCGGTCGTTCGATCACGATCGCGTGGCCGAAAACCGCTCCTCATTTGGACTCTCCTAGCTCCCTCCTACCTATAAATATGTGTGCCTCCCCGAAATTCTCGGTCTAAACCCTAGCTTCTTCCTCCTCCCGCCGACGGACACGTCCGCCCGCCGACGGACATGTCCGCCCGCGCAGAGCTAACCCGCTTCGCCACGCCGCTTCGCCGACTCCACCGTGTTGCCCGTTGGGCCCATCGCGGACTCGCGGGGCCCGTCGCCGCCGCCGCTGCGCAAGGCCTCCGCGCCAGCGCCGTCGCCCGCCGCCGCCGCTGGTGCCACCCGCACCGGCGTCGCCCTCGCCGCCCTCGCCGCCTTTTTCAGCAGCGCGCCGCTCCCGCCCGCTGCCGCTGCTGCGGCCAAGGCGCCAAGCGCCTCCGGCCCTCCAGCGCCGCCGTCCCTCACACTGCTGCCGCCTCGCTGCATGCATGCCGCCGCCGCCACGCTCGGCCGCCGCCGCCGCCTCGCCCGGCTAACGCCAAGGCCTCCGCTTCGACCCGCCGCGGCGCCTGCTCCGGCGAGCTCCTGGCCGCCCCTCCTCTCCAACTCCGGCGGCCCGAGCCCGGCCCGCCTCGATCCGCCCCAGATCCACATCTGGCAAGGTTGACCCCGATATTTTGCCCAAGTCCCGAGATATTTTAACATAATCATGCCATGTTCATCGCATCGTATCTCTGCATCTGTAGCTCCGTTTCGTGCGTGTAATATGTCAAATTGTTTGTCTCGACGAGTACTTCATTTCATTCCATTGCCTTATTTTCATTTGAGGTCATCTTGATGCCCGAAATGCTGTTGGAAGAGTGCATGTTGATGTTAATCTGCTGAAACTGTTATAACTTGCTCATTTGTCATTTTTGCCATGATTGATTTGTGCATCCTATGAGGTTGATGTCTACATGTGTTTTGATCTATGCCATGCCATCTTTCCAGTGGTGCCAACCATGTATTTTTGTGAGTTGTGTGCTTAGTGCATCAAGCTTGTTAAGTGGGGTACTTGCTGTTGCTGTTTTCCTGACAGATTCTATTATATTTTGTTGCTATGTAAACCTGCTCCCACAAGTCATTTCGTGCATAATCTGGAGATATTCTATAAACATGTTTTGATCTACATGTCTTGCTATATCCATTCATGCACCTGGTTACAATTATAGCCTGCTGTAGCATGTTCATATCTTGCTCCAAAGTTGCTAAATGATGTTGCTGTCAGCATGTTAACATTAAGTTCAATGTTTCCATGATTGTTTGCTCGTGATCGATGCACCCTATGAACTTGCTCTTGCCATGCCTAGCTTCATAAACATGTCTTCTAACTGTTGGTTGCCTTGCCATGTCATGTATTGCTCTGTAGTGAGTGGTTTAAGCTCGCCAACATGCCTACTTATTATTGTTCCTGCCATGCATGAATCTGTCATATAACTTGCCATGTTTACATGGGTGCCATCATATTTTCTGTGCCCTTTTGGCTCATGGTCAGTAAGGGACTTTTGATCTATGCAATTAGTAGATTCATGCCATACCTTTGTTTGCCATGTTAAGTTCCTGTAACATGTTGTTTGATAGCTCTAAACATTGCAACTTTGATGTTATTTCTGATAAGTCCAAACTGTTATTATTTGCAATCTTACCATGTCATTTTGAGCATGTTCTAGTTGTTTCTGGAGATAGCTCAGTGTTCATGTTTTGTTATGCTTTACCAGTACTTCATGCTCATGTGTTTTGTTCTTATGTTGGGGTGTTGTAGCTTGTTGTTTTGATGCTTGTAAGATGCCTAGTTGCTGTTATGGACAGATTGTTGCTATGACTTGTTTCATGTGCGTGTGTTGAACCGTTGCTCCGTTTTGAGTGTGATCTATATGAAACTTGCTTGTTTTTGCATGTGGTTCCATATTATCCTGTTGCATCCTTGTTTTGAGGTGTTTTCTTGATGTTTGTATGCATTTTGCATCAATGCCATGCTTAACTTGTTTTGCTCATATCTTCTACGCCGTAGCTCCGAATCTAATGAACTTTATATGTAACTTGACTAGAATTTCGTGTAGATAATCTTGGTGCATCTTAAATTGCTGTTTAACAACTTGAACATAAGGTTTATTCAGATCTGGACCCATTTCGAAATTTGCATACGAGGACTTACAGGAATTGTTATATGTTGTTTTTGGCCTCATTTAAACTTGCCTTGATGTGTTGTTCTTGTTTGCATCATCTCTTGCCATGAGTAGCTTCATGTAGCCTTGTCATGCATCATGCTTGTTGTGCATTATGTCTTGTTAATGTGTGGTGTGTTTACTATATTGTGTGCTTCTTCTCGATAGTTCCCGTTTCGTTGCGATCGTGAGGATTCGTTCGTCTACGCTTGGTTCGTCTTCGTGGCTTCATCTTCTTCATGGACTCGTTCTTCTTCCTAGCGGGATTTCAAGCAAGATGACCGCTACCCTGGATCTCACTACTATCATTGCTATGCTAGTTGCTTCGTTCTATCGCTATGCTGCGTTACCTATCATTTGCTCTTCAAGCCTCCCAAATTGCCATGAACCTCTAACCTTTGACACCCTTCCTAGCAAACCGTTGTTTGGCTATGTTACCGCTTTGCTCAGCCTCTCTTATAGCGTTGCTAGTTGCAGGTGAAGTTGAAGATTGCTCCATGGTGGACAGGGTTTTTGTTGGGATATCACAATATCTCTTATATTATTAATGCATCTATATACTTGGTAAAGGGTGGAAGGCTCAGCCTTATGCCTGGTGTTTTGTTCCACTCTTGCCGCCCTAGTTTCCGTCATACCGGTATTATGTTCCCAGATTTTGCGTTCCTTATACGGTCGGGTGATTTATGGGACCCCCCTGACAGTTCGCTTTGAATAAAACTCCTCCAGCAAGGCCCAACCTTGGTTTTACCATTTGCCTCACCACCACCTACCTTTCCCTTGGGATTAATTAACCCAAGGGTCATCTTTATTTATCCCCCCGGGCCAGTGCTTGTCTAAGTGCTCGTCTGAACCGGGCAGACTGCGGGGCCACCTCGGGGCAACTCGAGGGCTGGTTTTACTCGTAGGCTGACCTATCCGGTGTTGCCCTGAGAACGAGATATGTGCAGCTCCTATCGGGATTGTCGGCGCATCGGGCGGCTTTGCTGGTCTTGTTTTACCATTGTTGAAATGTCTTGTAAACCGGGATTCCGAGACTGATCGGGTCTTCCTGGGAGAAGGTCTATTACTTCGTTGATCGCGAAAGCTTTTCATGGGCTAAGTTGGGACACCCCTGCAGGGTATAAACTTTTGAGAGCCGTGCCCACGGTTATGTGGCAGATGGGAATTTGTTAATGTCCGGTTGTAGATAACTTGACACCTGATTCGAATTAAAACGCATCAACCGCGTGTGTAGCCGTGATGGTCTCTTCTCGGCGGAGTCCGGGAGGTGAACACGGTTTCTGTGTTATGTTTGACGTAGGTAGGAGCTCAGGATCACTTCTTGATCATTGCTAGTTGGCGACCGTTCCTTTGTTTCTCTTCTCGCTCTCATTTGCGTATGTTAGCCACCATATATGCTTAGTCGCTGCTGCAACCTCACCACTTTACCCCTTCCTTTCCCATTAAGCTTTGCTAGTCTTGATACCCATGGTAATGGGATTGCTGAGTCCTCGTGGCTCACAGATTACTACAACAACAGTTGCAGGTACAGGTTTTTGCGATGATCATGACGCGAGAGTGATGTTTGCTTGTTTGGAGTTCGTCTTCTGCTTCTTCTTCGAACAGGGGATAGGTTCCAGGTCGGCAGCCTGGGCTAGCATGGTGGATATTGTTTGAGTTTCTGTTTATGTATCATCCGTTGTCGGATGTTGATATCTTGTATGATGATATTGTATTCGTGTGGCATTGTGTGCCTTTTGTATGTATCCCCATCTATTATGTAATGTTGATGTAATGATATCCACCTTGCAAAAGCGTTTCAATATGCGGGTCTATCCTTGGTGGGACCTTCGAGTTCCTTTTGGATAGGGTCGCATATTGGGCGTGACAGAGATGCTCTTCGTTTCTCTTTATTATGACTAACTTTGTATATAGTATAAAAATATACAAATTCATAGTGCGGAATAAATATCATTGTGGGCACCATGCAATGCAAATTAGCGTTCATACTCCTCCATATAACTTTGTAATGTTTTATATATGTAGAAACTCTAAAATAATTTTTTGGCCACACTTTGTTCAAAAGGAATGTTGTATGCGAAATAAACCTGAAGAGAGGGCTTTTTAGACCAATGGGGTATGTGATGTAACATGTGCGAATGTGTAGTTGATGCATTTGGCGGGGCCTAGAGAGGTATGTGTGTGTGTTACGTATTCGAGAGAGGCATGGATAGAGGCGCCGACAGGGGGGCGTGGGAGAGATAGCACGAGAAATGAGAGTGGTCTAGAGAGAGAGACGAATATGTCGTCACGACAAGAGGTTCCATTCCCTTGAGTGTGTATATGCAAGGGGGAGGGAATAGAGGCACCAGGAGAAATTTTCTGTGTGTGTGGTGTTTGTGTTGGTATGTGTGGGTGTGAGAAGATAATGAGACGTGGGGGCAGAGGGTGTGTCACCGCGTGAGGTCCGGTAGGTCAAGGTGAGGCCCTTTGTTCGGTTCCGTCCTACGCCACATTGGTCGGCCTGTGACGCATTTAGGAAGACCCATGGATGACTAGTCGTACAAGACAATGATAGCAGAATTGTGAAGGACTCTGTGTCCACTGACAAAGCCGGCTAGGATTTGTAACCCTAGGTTCTCGGACTAAGGTAACCCCTTTATCTCTCGATACTACTATTCATCCAACCTAACTTTAAGGGGCATCCCATGAATGCTCGCTAGAATCATACTCATCGATTAGGAAGAGAGTGTGAGACAATGCGTGAGAGACAAAGCGAAGATAATGTGCGACATGAGACGCGAGGCAGATCCATGTATATAGAAAGGGTCGATGAGGATTGTGCGTGTGTATATTTGCGAGAGGAAGAGTGCTTGTGATAAAGGTTAGTGAAAATAGTTGTAAATGGTTACGAAAGGGAGGGAGGGTTATATCTAGAGCATGTGTACGAGAAAGACACCTCGGGAGAGAGTGTGTGAGCATGTGTGAGAGACCACCGATGGAGAGTGAAACTACACGTAAAAGACTGCTCTACACATTGATTAAAGACATAAATTGTATCCAAATATTAGGATGGGATCATGATATTTGCAATTCGTGTAAGGAGCGGTCATTGATCCATCAGACATCTAGATTCTATCGAATTTGAGCATGTTTATGTTATTATTTGACACAATTGATCCACATAGTTAGTATTTTGAACTCCAAACAATGCATCGCTTTAGCAATCGAATATAAACGTGAGTATAGTTCATGTTGTGTGTGTAAAGCACATTATACATACGAAAGTTACACAATGGACATTATAAATAGCTACCTATGAACTAGCATACATTTGAATTCAACTTAAGGTGGTTTAAAAATCGAATTCAACATGAAGTCCATTCAATTATTTGAATTTGATATCATGGCATTTGTAAACCATACCTAAATTATGGGGGCACCAATCTTTGCTCTGATTTTGTACATAATAGCATATGTAGTCGTGTACAAAATAGATTCAAATTTAGCTCCTCCATTCCAAAATAATCGTAGTTATAGGATTTTCAAGTGTCAAATTTTCAAAAATAAGCGGATAATTTATTGAGGTTTTCAAACATACAAGGTCAAATATAACGTTGTCTATTTAGGTCAATCCTCATAGTTCAAGAGTACTCTAAATGTGAATGCTTGTGTTTCAAAGTTTCGAACGAAGTGCCAAAAGAGCCTCTACTCGCCCGAAACCACGTGAGACCAATGTTTGGTAGTACGAGGAAATTACTTTTCTAATAACTCCGACCCATGAAACCTACCGGCCCGACGTCCAAAGGTCTAAACCGGGGTAGGTTTCTACCTTCATCTAGACGCCACGCAACCGCCTCCGAAAAACATTCATACACAATGGCCGCCTAAGCACACATGCGCGTGGCTGAAATCGCTCCCGCCCACTATTTGGGACACTTGGGATTACCATCCTACCCCCGACCCGCAGTAGGTCTAAAATTTAAGAGGGGGCAAAGTTTGTACTTTCCACAAATTTCAAACAAGCGCGTCCCATCTTTTGTTCAAAAAAGCCAAAAACAAGAGCGTACCAGACCGAAACATGGTCCACATTCGTACTCCGTGGGCGCCAAAAACTACCTCTCCACCAGCCGCGAAACCCCGGCGTCCTCCATCTGCCACCCCATCCCACCCATCAACCGCCGCCCTCCTCCATCACGCCGGAGCCGATACCCCGACGTCGTCGTCCACCGCAACCTCAACCGCAACGCCTCCACGGCTAGTAGTTGAAGCCGAGGCCGAGCCGTCTGCATTCGAGCCAGCTTCAACCACGCCGTCCTGCGCGCCACCGCTGCCGCTCCAACTTCGCCACCTCCACCGCACGGAGCTGTTCTGCCACGCCGTCCTTCGCTGCCTCGGATCTGCTTCCCCTCCACCGACATACGGCCACGGCAACACAGTCAACAATTTGGCCATGGGTTCGTCCAAGCTTGCACCCTCCAGAACATTGGTTTCCCCGGTAAAAAGAAGAAGATCGGCGCGACATGTGGAGGTGACCACGCCGACAATCGAAAAAGGTACTCCTCTTCCCTTATTCGTGCAAATCTTACGTCCCTGCTTGCACAGTATTCATCCCACAGAAGACACTAGTTGACCGCTTCTTCTTGATACTAGATGTTCCTAGTAACTCGCAATGCACAAGGTTTCTCCTCATATACTATTTCACCTTAGCTAGAGGTTTGTCGCCCCCCTGAATTTCAATTTCTGGCCAGTTGATTCCCAATTAACGGAAGCATTCCCCAGTGTAACAGGTGCTAGTACGCCTATTACGCTGGGGAAGCAGCTCCCTTGGTGTTTATCTTAGGGGCATGTGCGGCATAGAGCTACTGGCGCCCGATCTGGAGGTCGGCCGGGATTAAAGGGATGGCCTGGGGGCCCTGCCAAGCACGGCGGTGGTGTGAGGTCGATGGGAGGGCGGGGCGACGGAGGCAGGGGTCTGGGCTGGTGGTCGCTGGCGGTTCGAGAAAGATCGTCAACAGTGACGGGCGGGAGGTAGATGAAGGCCATCTGCCCGTTCCTTATAGATCGGACGATTCATTAAAAAAATCGACTGACCTATTTATTTTCAGTCGACTGTTATCTTAGATATGACCACATGTGGTGGTGTGCTGGAGGAGTACCTGCATTTCCTGTGCTCATATATTACAAAATCATACGGAGTAGAATCTAAATTTGTTTGCCATGCAATGTTGTTGAACTATCATATGTCTCCTGTCATTTATTTTTTGGCCACCGCTATCTCGCTACTTTTACAAAGGCACTAGTTACGCACACACTTCACCCATACTCTCACTATTGTGTTTTTATGCAAGGGTATTTCAGAGTCCGCCAAAGAGAAGCAGCAAAGAAAAGAGAGAAGTCGCGCCAGCTTTCTTCGCGGGTATGCACGACACGTTACAACGCTATAAAGGGTGCAGTGTCAGTAGATAGAGATGGTAAACGTAGCTCTGGAGTTAATGATCTCGCTCGCAATGAACCACCATCTCAGATGCTTGCTTTAACTTCACGGTGTCATATGTGGTTGCATGTTCCATATGGTGTCTAGCTTGTATTCGAAAGGCCGAAGTCGGTAAGGTAAGGAAAGATATTTTTTTACATGAACCACCATCCCGTGAGCACCAGAAGACAAATAGCTAGTCAGGGCACTGGCCGGGCCAGTGACAAGCCCAGCAAGGATAGGAATCACCTGGAAGCCAACTAAAAAGCTGCGATGGTGGTGAAGCAGCCCGCCTCCCACCAGGCTCTCAGGTCCTAGATGATCATGCTTACCACTCCAGCCGGATATCTAGCTTGTATTGCTTCCAATTTGGTTAAATTGCATCTGCTTAGCTTACACATTATACATTTGAATATGACATGTCTTTCTGTTTTTGGTACATACTAGTACATCTGTGTATTAACCATGTTCTTACATCAAACTAATGTTCTTGTGTATCCCTCATCAATCACTTATGACGAGGCAGGTGCAAGGGACTACTCCTCATTTAAAGAATGTAGCGCCACCTCCGACATGATTCTCAAGAAATGAAATGCTAGATGAAGATAGTGAACGTAGCTCAGTAGTTGATTACAGATTTCTACACTAGCATCGCAGTGCTTGCTCTAACTTGGCAGCGTGATATGTGGTTGCATGTTGCATATGATGTCTAGATTGTAATTCTTCCAATCTGTTAAACCGCATGTGCTAGTCTCGCTTAGCTTATACATTATACCTGTAATGTGACATGCCTTCTCGTATTTAGTACATAGTACATCCGTCTATTAAGCATGTCCTTACATAAAACTATTGTTTTTTGTATCCCGCATCAATCAACATGACGAGACACCTTTAGTATATGCAGTGCGATATTAGTTGCATCTTTCATATGATTTATAGCATGCGCTGCTTCTAATTTGTTGAAATTCCATTTATGATGGGACACTTTTAACTTGGCAGAGTCATATTGGTTGCATCTTTCATGTGGTGTCTAGATTGCATTGCTTCTTATTTGCTGGAATGGTTTCTGCTTAGTTTACACAAACAGTTGTGAACATGCCATGCCGTCCTGTTTCTCGTACATATTCCATCCTAGTATCATGTGTTTGCCTTACATCAAAGTAGTGATTGTCAGTATCATGCATGAATGAGTTCTGAAGAGAGAATTTTATTGCTTTTTCTTGTTGGTTTTACTTGACAATTCAAAATCAATAAAGCGGAAGGAAGTTAGCAAGGCAGCGGATAAAGGTGCTCCTTCCAAACAGAGGGCCTCTACAGTTTCTACTCCTCCACAACACCAAGATGATTTCCAAGACAACACATGCATAGACATTCAACAAAGCTGTGTTTATGATGAGCATGTCTCCCTAGTGCAAAGATCACCGTGCTCCCTCTAACAGCTTTGTTATATGTGGTTGCATGTTATGTGTGATGTCTAGCTTGTATTGCTTCTAATTTTGTTGAATTCTCTGCTTACTTTACACATTATACTTGAATAAGACACATGTTCCTATTTCTAGAACATACAATATCTGTCTATCACACCATGTTCTTACATCAAATTACTACTGTTGTGTAACCTACAACAATCACTTATCATAAGACACGTTTGACTTCGGAGTGTGATATAGGTTACATCTCACATTCTTTTCTAGCTTGTACTACTAATTTGTTGAAATGGCACTTATTACGATACAGTTTTAACTTGGTAGAGTGATATTCGTGGCATCTTTCATATGGTGTCTAGCTTTCATTGCTTCTAATTTGTTGAAATGCCTTCTCCTTAATTTACACATCATAAGTTGTGAATATGCAATGCTGTGAATATGCAATGGCACTAATGACGAGAGACCTCTAACATGGTAGTGTGATGTTGTTTGCATCTTGCATATGATTTATTTTTTGTACTGCTTCACATTTGTTTAAACGCCATTTACGATGAGACACTGTTAACTTGGCAGAGCGATATTTGTAGCATCTTTCATATGGTGTCTACCTTCCATTGCATTACTTCTAATTTGGTGAAATGTCTTCTTCTTAGTTTACACATCATAGTTCTGGTTATCTCTTCCATCCTATTTTTCATACATATTACATCCTCCTATCATGTGGTTGTCTAACATCAAAGTTTAGTTCGTCTGCATCACGCATCAATTTGTTCTGAAGAACTAAATTGTTATTCGTTTTTCTTGTCGGCTCGACTTAACATGGCACAAAGAAAGAGGAAGAAACACAGAATGACAGGGAATGAGAAGCGGATGAATCCTGCAGATTCTGCTGGTACTGATGGTGCAATAGAAGGTCAAAGTCCAGCCGAAAATTCTACAAACACGGCATCCCATGCTACACGAGTTGCAAAAAAGCCAAACAGAAACAAATAGCTGCCACCAAACAAGCAGAGACAGCCCTAGTTCTTGCAACACCTACCACAATACTAGCAGCTGCATGACTTACTCGTGCGTCAACTGAGCTAGCAGCACGTTCCCAAGCTCCCTTGCCACCTGACACTACTTCCCAAGCACTCTTGACACAAGACGAGTTGGCAATATCAGATGAACCTTGTGAGCTTCAACATCAAGAAGGTAGTTGCTGGAGTCAAGTTACAGTTGCATGCTTCTTTATATGTAGTCTCATAGTTTGATGTACACTAACACTTCCTATGTTTGTTGTTGGACTAGCACCTAGGCGCAAGAGGAAACAAACATCAGGGATAATGCTCGATGGATTAACTAAATCTAGAGGAGGAAGAATGGAGATCCGTTTTGAGGCAGGTTTAAAAAGGCCACGTGATGCTACAGAGTCAACCAAGTTAGTATCAGAGGCAGCGGTTGCCGTTAGGTGTCATGTACGTATCCTCCCAACATGGGTTCAGTACAGGAATGACAAAGATGAAACCCAGTTCAACACCTTCCTCGACCATTTATCTGTAAGTATGGTTATGTATGGAAACTAGTAATATCGTCTTGCTCTGTCCCATACTTCTAGGTTGCTGATAATGAGACTCCCATAATTTTCAATAAGACGAGGTTCAAGTTGGATAGCCAAGATGATGCAACCAGACAAGCTTGCACCCATGTTTTCAAGTCTGCTCTGCGATAGTATCGGTATAACTTGAGGAAAACTCACTTTGAAGGCAAGGCTAACAGTGAACTTTCCCAAACATCTCCAAATGGAAAATATATCGGATGAACACCGGAGGGCCTTGTTAAACACCGGTCCGATCCAAGTATCGGTACATTATATATATGTGATCGATCACATGTTGAAGTCCTATTTACGCATGTGCCACACAAATCTATCTTCTTGTAGGTGAACTGCTCAAAGAACAAGGCCAACCGTAAGAAAGTGAAATTCCAATGCATTTACGTGATCTCGTAGCTATATTGCACACTGCGAGGCTCTTGTAGTTAGCTTCTGTTTCACTCTTTTCGATGTACCATATTATCAGATCTATATTGACTTGTTCGAAATGCAGAGGAAAGCCCGCAAGGACCAAAAAGTACCTAAACCAAATGTTGTGGAAATCTTCAAGGACTGTCACACCAGCAAGAAGAAGGGCATGACTACACCAGTCAAAGCCGCTGTTGTAAGTCCTTAATCCTCATGCCTTTTAACTACTACTTACTCTGACTTGTGCCTTGAACTGCATGGTTTCCAGCCAATGTCTATTACTCTTTTCAGTTTTATACACAATTGTCTTAGCGTATCATTGCACCTTACAAGGTTTATAAGAGAGGAGTGATGTTCCTTTGATCTTGACCCGTAATCTAGTTCCGTGCTGGACTTGCCCACACAATGTTACAATTGCTTGTTTGTCTGTTCTCAGTTGTTTTGTGATATGAATGATGTCATACTATGCTTACCGTATTATAAACTTCGTCTCTTTATCCTTAGCCCTCAATACAATGTGAAGAAATAGACAATACATTAGCGCTGGTACATGGTCATATGTTTGGAACCTGGTTTTATTATGTACTTTGCAATAAAATACAACTAATATTTTACATGGGTCCACCATAATAAGTTCTGTATATAGACCAAAGCTATTTTGTTTGGTTTTGCTTCCTCCTTAATATCTTACGCTCGGTACTACTAATGTAAAACCTCAACTTTTCAAAGGAGCTATGGAAAAATGGTGGAACCGCCACCTTCTGAAGATGGCGAGGCAATTATAACCGCAATGTCAGCTCTTGCTGCAGTGGGTCAAGACTGTCCACTAACAAAGGCCAAAAGCATGTTCTGCGTATCTTGGGTTGGTTGTTAAGGCAATATCGTCCAAACTACCTCATGATCAAGATATGCAAGCTCAAAGTAATGTTGTATCTGCGCTCCAAACACAAGTCCATTCCCTAACAGAGACCCTTTGTGAAACAAGGAGAGAAATTGTTCGATGTCGTCAAGATATGCATGGTTTTGAAACCAGACTATCAGACATTTGCTACATTGTTTAGGAGCCTAGGGGAAATGAAGGCGAGGGTTATGGTGCTCCATCGGACAATACAACATGAAAACATAACAAAGTCAAATGAACTCGAGCTTCAACTTCGTGGTGCATTTATACGCTAGACTGCTAAGTTTTATGCCAACCTTCCTTTTGTTATATAGTTGTAATTTGTTTTTGTGCGATACAAAATTTATTCTTAACGTGCAGCCACCGGCTGAAGAAAACAGCATGCCATTTTTGTATAGTGTAGGGTGTTCCCTATATTTGCACTAGTGGCGACCTTTGATGCCGAGTGGATGTAATCTGTGCAATCGCCTTAATAGCCTAGCGTTAGTTTCGGCCTTATTTATTTCCTAGCCTTCTTTTTCCCTGGTTTGCTATTGGCCGCAACTACCATGGGCCATATACGGGTCGTAGGATCCATGGGTCTCCTACGGGCCGTCGATAAATGGGCCTGTAATCGGTGGGCCTCAGGCAGTCGGATGAATGGGTCTACATGGGCCGTAATCGGGCGTAATTGGTATCGGCCCAGCACGGTAATGGGCCGTTAACAGGCCATAGGACAGCAAAGGCTTAATTCTGTCACAGGCATAACGGGTCGTTAATGGGCCAGAATATAGGACGGCCGGAACGGCAATAACAGTTAACGAGGCGTAAACGGGCCGACTCTTGCCATGGGCCGAATTTGGCCCATTAGGGTAACAGGCCAGTAACGGGCCGACTCTTGCCATGGGCCAAATTTGGCCCATTAGGGGAACAGGCCAGTAACGGGCCGACTCTTGCCATGGCTGAATTTGGCCCATTAGGGGAACAGGCCAGTAACGACCGGAAGTAATCGAGGGCCGAAAAGGAGCCCAAGAATGTATGGGCCATCAATAGGCCGAAAGCTAACACGGGCTACCCATGTAAATCACGGGCTGTTAATGGGTATAAAGAAAATTACTGTTCATTATGGGCTAGAGTCACCGTGGGCCTGTAAAGGGCCGAAAGATACGAAGGCCTCATATGGGCCGAAAGATGTCGTGGGCCATACATGGGCCGAAAGTGAAATGGGCTGGTGTTATATTCACCGGCCCACATGACGTTGTTGGGCCGATTTCCTTTAGGGCCTAACGAGCCATGAGTTAACGGGCCGTAAAATGGGCTATTTGCGAAGAGACCGTTAACAGGCATTTCATGGGCTAGCCCGTTAACTTTTGACCAAGTCAAACGGACCGGCTTTGTAAGCTAAATGGGCCAATGGTGGGCCGTGGCACGTGTCGACATATCATAGGCGCCTATCTGACCCACTGACAAGCTAACACGTGTTTCGTCCGGCTAATAAGAATTTTACACGTGGAAATTTCCCATTGGTCGGGGCTGTTAACGGGTTATCGGATCCAAAACCCGACCCGATAGCTTAACGGCATTCTATTATGGTGGATGCCACGTGCCGGTCACCCTTGACGAAAGCACTTCTGTGACGCGCGATTTATCGTCATGGAAGTGGACACTTCCGTGATGATAATTTTGGTAATGTCATGGAACACTTCTACGACAGCACAGGTATGACTATCTTGATTCTGTCATAAAATCGTCATGGATGTACATGCACGACAAAAAACACGACCTACTATGACAAACACGTATCATCACAGAAGTGTATTTTTTTGTAGTGCATGCGGTTGTGCACTACCCCCTCAGTTCTTAAATATACTCCGAAGTATTTGTCTTTCTAGAGATTTCAACGAGTGACTACTCAACTATTTGTCTTTTTAGAGATTTCTAATGGACTGGCACATACAGATATATATAGACATATTTTAGAGTGTAGATTCACACATTTTGCTCCGTATGTAGTCACTTGTTGAAATCTCTAGAAAGACGAATAGAATATTTAGGAACAGAGGGAGTACACATACGAAGCAAAATGAGTGAATCTACACTCTAAAATATGCCCATTTGAAATTTGTAAAAATACAAATATTTAGGAATGAAGGAGTATAATTTTGTGCATGGCACATGGACCCGGATGATGAAGAGGCTTCTGGCAATGCTATCAAGCTTCCATCATTTGTTTACATAATTGACGTACTATACAAATAATTTTCCAAATGACATGAAATTGTACAATGGTGTGAGCTTTCAGCTTTTGTTTCATGTGTGTCTTGCCATCGATGCTCTTTCGAAACAATAAAAACTAACTTCCTTGCTAATGCATGTCAATTATTAGCGATCGAGCTAATAGTTACATCACAATCAAGACAGAGTTGTGAGAAGGTGTTAAATTAAAATTGATCCATGCTTTCATTGGCAAAGAACGCCCCCAGCTCTGTCTAAATCAACAAGGCATGTTGGGAAAAAGTAGCTATCTGGAGCATGCAACATTCCGATCATTTTGTGCAGTTCCACTAAAATAGAGTTGAGCGTCCCTATTCCAAATATATTAAGTGTGATTACGATAATAGAGGACTGCTGATGAAACAATAAACACACAAATAGAAGTCGGTCACCTTTGCAGTCTCCCTTAAGACTAACTAGTTGGAGAAGATTAGGCTCGGAGTTGGATGAGGAGGATAGAGCAAAACCAATCTCCCTTTGTGCAACAAGACTTTGAATGTAGAGCGTTGCCCGTGTGACATTTTAGTACAACTGCACAAAACACTCTTAAGAAAAAAGTGATTTGTGCAGTTCACCAAAAGGTCGCAATAGCAACGAGGTGAAATGGATAGCCCTGTTTGCAAAAAAGAGGTAGAAAGGAAACAATTACTGGCCAATAACAGTTGATGACACATGCAACGACAAAAAAGAAGCATATTCCTTGTCCTAAGGGAAGATAACAACACGGTTGTGTTTGTCTAAAATGGTGTGAGGAAGAGAATGCAATATGGAAAGTACGCCCGACGAGCTACGTTTTGTGCGAAGAACTATGGAAGATCCACATGCAGCGACGTGGGAAGACGGGCTGTGGAGCAAGGCCGGAGGGGATACCTGGAGGTCGTTGGGATGTAACTAGGTGAGCGGCGGCAGGTGGAATCTGCGAGTAGGTGGTGTAGGCGCCGGAGCTTGGTCAGAGAGAACGGCGTGTACCGCAGATCGGGACGTGCTGCCTCGTGATACGTCTCCGTCGTATCTACTTTTCCAAACACTTTTGACCTTGTTTTGGACTCTAACTTGTATGATTTGAATGGAACTAACCCGGACTGACGCTGTTTTCAGCAGAATTGCCATGATGTTGTTTTATGTGCAGAAAACAAAAGTTCTCGAATGACACGAAACTCCACGGAATATCTTAGAATAAATAATAAAAAATCCTCGCCAAAGATGAAGACCAGGGGGCCCACACCCTATCCACGAGGGTGGGGGGCGCCCCCCCTCCTGGGCGTGCCCCCCTACCTCGTGGGCCCCCTGGAGGCCCTCCGATGCCAACTCCAACTCCATATATTGGCTTTCGGGAGAAAAAAACCAGAGAGAAGAAATCATCGCGTTTTATGGGAGCCGCCGCCAAGCCCTAATCTCTCTTGGCAGGGCTGATCCGGAGTCCGTTCGGGGCTCCGGAGAGGGGGATTCGTCGCCGTCGTCATCATCAACCATCCTCCATTACCAATTTCAGGATGCTCACCGCCGTGCGTGAGTAATTCCATCGTAGGCTTGCTGGATGGTGATGGGTTGGATGAGATTTATCATGTAATCGAGTTAGTTTTGTTAGGGTTTGATCCCTAGTATCCACTATGTTCTGAGATTGATGTTGCTATGACTTTGCTATGCTTAATGCTTGTCACTAGGGCCCGAGTGCCATGATTTCAGATCTGAAGCTATTATGTTTTCATGAATATATGTGAGTTCTTGATCCTATCTTGCAAGTCTATAGTCACCTACTATGTGTTATGATCCGGCAACCCCGAAGTGACAATAATCGGGACCACTCCCGGTGATGACCATAGTTTGAGGAGTTCATGTATTCACTACACTATGCGCTAATGCTTTGTTCCGGTTCTCTATTAAAAGGAGGCCTTAATATCCCTTAGTTTCCAACAGGACCCCGCTGCCACGGGAGGGTAGGACAAAAGATGTCATGCAAGTACTTTTCCATAAGCATGTATGACTATATACGGAATACATGCCTACATTACATTGATGAATTGGAGCTAGTTCTGTGTCACCCTATGTTATGACTGTTACATGACGAACCGCATCCGACATAATTATCCATCACTAATCCGGTGCTACGAGTTTTCCATATACTGGTTCTCGCTTATTTACTTTTCCGTTGCTACTGTTACAATCACTACAAAATACCAAAAACATTACTTTTGTTACCGTTACCACCACTATCATATTACTTTGCTACTAAAAACTTTCCTGCAGATACTAAGTTTCCAGGTGTGGTTGAATTGACAACTCAGCTGCTAATACTTGAGAATATTCTTTGGCTCCCCTTGTGTCCAATCAATAAATTTGGGTTGAATACTCTACCCTCGAAAACTGTTGCGATCCCCTATACTTGTGGGTTATCAAGACCTTTTTCTGGCGCCATTGCCGGGGAGCATAGCTCTATTCTTTGAGTCATTTGGGATTTATATCTGCTGGACACTATGAAGAACTTGAAAGACGATCGAACTACTATTTTGCCCTCAACTACGAGGGGAGGTAAGGAACTGCCATCTAGCTCTGCACTTGATTCACCTTCTGTTATGAGTAAGCTAGCGACACCTAAACCTGCTTCTGCTATTCGTTCCGATATGTCGCATGTTATTGATGATGCCACTTCTGCTATGCATGATACTTATGATGAAACTACTTCTATGCTTGATACTACTGTGCCCCTTGGTGAATTTCTTGATGAACAAATTTCTAAGTCTAGAGAAAGAGAAATTATTGAATCTGAATACGATGATGAGAGTGATGATGAGAATATGCCTGGTATTCTTGAGGGTTATCTTTTTGATGTGGAATCTTATGCAGCTATTTTTGCTTGCCAGGATAGATACGAACTTAAGAGGCTGCTAGTTAAATGGAGTAAAGAATCTCTTAGAGATAGAATGAGACCCGACCCTGCTTTTGCTACTTCACCTATCTGTGTTCCCGATAAGGATTATTATGAATTTTTTGTTGATCCAGATATAATTACTTTGGTTGAATCTGATCCTTTCTATGGCTATGAATCTGAAAGTGTTGTGGCACATCTTACTAAGATAAATGATATAGCCGCCCTATTTACTAATGATGAGAGATCGCGCTACCTTTATTTACTCAAAATATTTCCGTTCTCATTAAAGGGTGATGCTAAGATATGGTTTAATTCTCTTGATCCTGGTTGTGTGTATAGTCCCCAGGATATGATTTATTACTTCTCTGCTAAATATTTCCCTGCTCATAAGAAACAAGCTGCTTTGAGGCAAATATACAACTTCGTGCAAATTGAAGAAGAGAGTCTCCCACAAGCTTGGGGGAGGCTTCTCAAGTTACTTAATGCTTTACCTGATCATCCTCTTAAGAAACCTGAAATACTTGATATCTTTTATAATGGACTAACTGATGCTTCCAGAGATTACATGGATAGTTGTGCTGGTTCTCTTTTCAGGGAAAGAACACCGGATGAAGCTGAAATTCTATTGAATGATATGTTGACAAATGAAAATAATTGGGCACCTCCTGAGCCAACTCCCGAGCCAGCTCCTGAGCCAATTATTGAGCCTATTCCTAAACCAACTCTGAAGAAGAGAGGTGTTCTATTTCTCAGTCCCGAAGATATGCAAGAGGCAAAGAAATCTATGAAAGAAAAAGGTATTAAAGCTGAAGATGTTAAGAATTTACCTCCTATTGAAGAAATACACAGTCTTAATTTACTGCCTGTTGAAGAAGTATATGATCTCAATTCCTTATTCACTAAAGAACCTCCTGATCCCGATATCCTGACGCAGGTAGTAAAGGTAAATTCTCTCTATAGATATGATAAAGCTGAAGTCCCTCCTACTAAATTTCTACTCAGTGCTTGGATGAGTTTGATGACTTTATGTTTAAGCAAGATGACTTTAATGCTTATTTTGGTAGACAATTAAAACAGAATACCTTTATGATTAAACGCTTGGGTGATTTTATGGCTAATATTAGAGGTGAACTTAAACTTGTTAGCAAACATGCTTCTATGGTTACCACTCAAGTAGAACAAGTACTCAAAGCTCAGAAAGAAGTGCTTGATGAAATGAATAGTAAGAAAAATGATGGTGCTGTTAGAGTGGCTACTAGAACTGGTAGAATGACTCAGGAACCTTTGTATCCTGAAGGCCACCCTAAGAGAATCAAGCAAGATTCTCAGAGAAATAATATTGATGTACCTGGTTCTTCTAAAAGGAAGAAAAGAAAAATGATAGGACTTTGCAAACTTCTAGTGAGCCTATTGCTGAACCGCCTGAGAATCCAAATGATATCTCTATTTCTGATGCTGAAACACAATCAGGTGATGAACATGAACCTAGTGATAATGTTAACGATAATGTTCATGTTGATGCTCAACCTAGCAAAGACAATGATGTAGAGATTGAACCTGTTGTTTATCTTGATAATCCACAATCAAAGAATCAACGTTATGATAAAAGAGACTTCATTGCTAGGAAACATGGTAAAGAAAGGGAACCATGGGTTCAGAAACCCATGCCTTTTCCTCCGAAACCATCCAAGAAAAAGGATGATGAGGATTTTTGAGCGCTTTGCTGAAATGATTAGACCCATCTTTTTGTGTATGCGATTAACTGATGTGCTCAAAACAAATCCTTATGCTAAGTATATGAAGGATATCATTACTAATAAAAGAAAGATGCCAGAAGCTGAAATTTCCACCATGCTTGCTAATTATACTTTTGAGGGTGGAATACCAAAGAAACTTGGAGATCCAGGAGTGCCTACTATACCATGCTCCATTAAGAGAAATTATGTCAAAACTGCTTTATGTGATCTTGGAGCCGGTGTTAGTGTTATGCCTCTCTCTTTATATCGTAGACTTGACTTGAATAAGTTGACACCTACTGAAATATCTTTGCAAATGGCTGATAAATCAACTGCTATACCTGTCGGTATTTGTGAGGATGTGCCTGTTGTAGTTGCAAACGTTACTATTTTAATGGACTTTGTTATTCTTGATATTCCCGAGGATGATAATATGTCTATTATTCTTGGAAGACCTTTCCTTAATACCGTAGGGGCTGTTATTGATTGCAACAAAGGCAATGTCACTTTTCATGTTAATGGTAATGAGCACATGGTACACTTTCCGAGGAAACAACCTCAAGTTTATAGTATCAACTCTATTGGAAAGATTCCATCGATTATATTTGGAGGTTTTGAATTTCCTCTCCCTACTATCAAGAAAAAGTATGATATTCTTATTGTTGGGGATTTTCATATCCCCATTGAGGTAACTTAGTGTTATTCGAAATTTCTCCGGTTCCGTGTTATTCGGAATGAGTTTGTTAACAAGACTCGATCAACCTTGTTAGTGGGTTCATTTTGATGATCACGAGATGGATGAAACTAGAAGCACAACTTTCTGTACCCTCTTTATATTTTCTGTTATTTAGTAGAAATAAAGTAAAATAGTATTTTTTCTGTCTGTTTCCTGACTTATCCGTGCAATATAAAAATATCCCGAAAATAAAAGTCCTCAAAATGCCATGCCAATTTAATATGATTTTTTCGAATATTTGAGGATTTCTTGTGCAAAAATTACATGGCGAGCTGCCACCAGCCACGAGGTGGAGGTGCTACCCCGGCACGCCCCCTGCCTCGTGGGCCCACGGTGGCCCTCCTCCACTTATCCCTGCACCCGTCTTCTTCCTCTGCCTCACACAAACACGAAAAACCAACTCAAGCGGGAGTTCCAACCCCTGTTGCTATGATTTTCGATCTCCTTGCTCAAAGCACCTCTCGCAAAACTGTTTGGGGAGATTGTTCCTTGGTATGTGACTCCTCCATTGGTCCAATTAGTTTTTGTTCTAGTGCTTTATTAATTGCAAATTTGTGCTGCATAGGTGACCATGTTCTTGAGCTTGCATGTCAAATTTATATGGTTCCAAGTAGTTCTAATGCTTGATCTAGGCTGTAGGCACTTGTGGGAGTTGTTGCTATCAATTTTATTGAAGTTGGTTCACTTTTATTTGAAGTTACTAAAAATTTCAGATTATTTTAGAAAATAATGAAGAGACTTTTGAGGGGCTCGTCGAGCCGAAGCTCGAAGGAAAAACAAAAGGAAGAAGAGCTGAAGCCCAATTTTAATTTGCCTCGCACCGCGGAGGTCCGGCCGTGTGAATGGCCTTCCGATGACTTCTTGAGGAGAACCGGGATTTATGCTATTTATTGATTGAGAATGCTGGCCTCACTGACTTCCTCTGTGACCAACGTCATCAGTGTCTCTTACTCACAAATACTTTTGTGCAAAACTTCTACTTTTTCCCTAAGAAATCACCTCCATCAGTAGAGTTTCATTTATATGACGTTGTTAAGGAGATGCCACTAGTTGAATTTTGCAAGGTTTGCAAAATACCCTTTGAGGGCACCTTGGATGAACCACACCGTAACGAAGTAGAAGCTTTTATTAACACTATCACTGTGGGAGAAACCAGGAAGGTTTTTGATGCAAGGATTACTAGCATACATTTTCCTGTTTTACGCTACTTTGCCTTATTTGCTAGTCGTTGCTTGATTGGACGCGGGAACTATGGAAACCTTAGTGTTCCAGATATTATTATTTTGTTCCATGGTTTATACCGCAATAACTCTTTTAGTATGGGTGGAATTGTTGCTAGACGGTTAAGTCTGAACCGTACTAAGGGCCCTATCTTGGGAGGCATTTATGCTTCGCGCCTAGCTGAATATTTTGAAATACCTATTAGGCATGAGGAGAAAGAAGAAACATCGTTGCCCCGTTCTTATTTAGATTATAAGAGTATGCTAGTGCATGACTTTCTTGTTAAGAGTCGTGAAGGGGAGCTCAAATACAAATTATACTTTGATAAACATCACCCTAAGACTATTACTTTGCCTGCTCCTTCTTTGTTTAACTTGTCTGCAGGTCCTCACATCATTCCATGGGCGGTCGTTCAAACCTATCGGAATCCTACACCAGTCCCGGAACCGGATCCACAAGATGAGCTTCCACGACAGTCTCTTTATTCTTGGGATCCAGAGGTGGTTGCCAGCCAGTGGCAGTCAGAGTCTTCTTCATCGCTGAGGGAGTCCTGGACTAGGGGGTGTCCGGACAGCCGGACTATCATCGTCAGCCGGACTCCAAGACTATGAAGATACAAGATTGAAGACTCCGTCCCGTGTCCGGATGGGACTTTCCTTGGCGTCGAAGGCAAGCTTGGCGATACGGATATGTAGATCTCCTACCATTGTAACCGACTCTGTGTAACCCTAGCCCTCTCCGGTGTCTATATAAACCGGAGGGTTTTAGTCCGTAGGATAACACAACCATTAAAATAATCATACCATAAGCTAGCTTCTAGGGTTTAGGCTCCTTGATCTCGTGGTAGATCCACTCTTGTACTACCCATATCATCAATATCAATCAAGCAGGAGTAGGGTTTTACCTCCACCGAGAGAGCCCGAACCTGGGTAAAAACATCGTGTCCCTTGTCTCCTATTACCATCCGCCTAGACGCACAGTTCGGGACCCCCTACCCGAGATCCGTCGGTTTTGACACCGACATTGGTGCTTTCATTGAGAGTTCCTCTGTGTCGTCACCGATAGGAAGGATGCCTCTTCCCGTCTTTAAAGACGGTATCTTCGCCGAAGGAGCCTTGGCCGCCGGCCAAACTATCCGGTTGGGTGGTTTTCTCATGACCGCCTGTTCGGCCACCGCTTCGACGACGACCTCTCAGGTCGTCAAAAGCAATCTTCGCGTCAACTCGGAATTCGCCGAGCAGTTGGATCTAATAGAGCTTTCGTCCGTAAACGAGCTCTTGGATCGCATCGCCGCCTCAGGAGTCGCCATGAGACTACAATCGATTGGGCTTAAAATCGATCCGAGAGATTAACTCTCCCGTGTTACCCACCGTCGCGGTGGTAGAGGAACAACGCGGCGACTCTTCTCCTATATTGAAAACTAGTCATGTCCGGGCTTCCGAACCCTTCATGCCAGACTCCCGCACGGGGACGGACTTCGATCAAGCACTGAACCTAAAGTCAGGCGTCGGACCGGACTCGTTGGACGACGTCCAACGATCCAAGCTTCCAAATTCAGAAACTTCTCGGCCCTTGAGCCTCGAGATGGGTAGGGTTCCGTACTTAATTCCACCCACCCACCCAGACATATGCGATCTATCTCAAATCCGGCAAGAGCCCGCTGAAACAGTACATCATTACTGGGCCAGATTCCTCCTAGTTATGGACAGGATAAAGGACTGCCGAGAGGAAAACGCAATTTCAATTTTCTGCAATAATTGCACGGATGAGGGAATCTCGAATGTCATCAGACACCGTGAAATTACACGCTTCTCTGACCTGGCGTCCATAGTACGAAAGTACTGTGCGATGGAGAGTTTTCGGAAAACCGAAACTAAGTTTTGGGACAATCCGGCCCCGAATATAACCCTAGTCCGTAACAAAAGGGTGCAGCACACTCGGGCACGGTACAAAAGCCAAAAGGAAACCCCATAAAGGGCAAGGAACCGTCTTTGGAGGGATGACTCGGCGGACCTGTAAAATTCACAGATGTGAAGCGCCACCCCAACACATAGCCTTCGAGCATGTTGGATATTGCGGCGGTGGCCAAAAGTGGCGAGGAGCTTCTAGCCCGGAAAACCACTCCAACAAGTACCGTTCGGTGTCAATAGTCTTGAGACTTTCGCATCAAATAATGTGCGAAACGAACAATCCATGATCTCGCCAAGTCTACCAAGTAGCAACAACAAATCCATGGAGCGACACGGCCATCACCTTCAACGCCAGCGACGAACCTAAATTCCGAACAGCCCGAGCACCAGCCGCATTGGTCCTCAGTCCAATAGTGGA
Source organism: Aegilops speltoides (assembly GCA_021437245.1). NCBI lineage: Eukaryota > Viridiplantae > Streptophyta > Magnoliopsida > Poales > Poaceae > Aegilops > Aegilops speltoides. The sequence continues at coordinate 362,732,815 of CM038146.1, read as the reverse complement.
CGAATTTCATCTTACCAAGGTACTCATGGATGGCGGCAGTGGACTAAACCTCATCTACGAGGAAACTCTCCAAAAAATGGAAATAGACTGGAGCCGCATTGAGCGAAGCAGCACAACCTTTAGAGGAATAATCCCTAGCCGGGAAGCACGCTGCACAGGAAAAATCACACTTGATGTGGTGTTCGGCTCGCCGGACAATTACAGGTCCGAAGAAGTCACGTTCCAGGTGGCCCTGTTCAGCAGCTGATATCACGCCATATTAGGACGGGAGGCATTCACAATTTTCCAAGCCATACCCCATTACGGGTACATGAAGCTTAAGATGCCTGGGCCCGGCGGAACAATCTCTCTCGCTAGTGATCCGGACATAGCACTCCGCGCTGAAAACAAGACAGCCGCATTAGCCCTGGAGGCATTATCCGAAGCCCTAGCGGCAGAAGAACTCACTACGCTGCGCTCTACGGTGAATAGGGACGATGTGATACTCGATAAGAGATCCAAGTCCACCTCTTTCAAACCAACGGACGAAATAGTCAAATTCCAGGTCCACCCAACGGACCCAACAAAGACGGCCTCCATCGGGGCGCAGTTGAACCCTGATGTAGATGCCGCACTGCGAGAATTCCTTCGGGAAAATTGGGACATCTTCGTCTGGCACCCTTCAGATATGCCAGGAATCCCACGCAGATTGGCGTAACACAGCCTAAACATCCTAAAGGATTCAAGCCATCAAGCGTGCTCTTTAGCGATTTTCCAACCCAAAAGACAGGCAATGGGAGAAGAGCTAGCCAAACATCGAAGCCGGATTCATCGAGACATCAAACATCCGGATGGCTAGCAAACCCGGTAATGGTACCAAAGAAGGACAAATCCGACGCTTATGTGTCGATTTTAAAGACCTCAACAAGGCCTGCCTAAAGGATCCCTTCCCCTCCCGCATCGACCAAATAATCGATGCTCTTTGCGGCACGATTCATTGTGCTTCCTTGACGCATATTCCGGCTACCATCAAATTAAGATGGCGGAAGCAGACCAAGCCGCAATGGCATTCATTACTCCATATGGACCATTTTGCTTCAACACGATGCCCTTCGGACTCAAAAACGCCGGCGCAACATATCAGCGCATGATTCAGACATGTCTGGCTACCCAGATCGGCAAAACAGTAGAAGCATACGTAGATGACGTAGTCGTCAAAACCAAACACGTCGAGACTCTAGTAGACGATTTGAGGCTAACATTCGACAACCTCCGAGCATACGACATCAAGCTGAATCCGGAAAAATGCGTTTTTGGCGTACCAGCCGGAAAGCTCCTGGGCTTCATTGGATCCGGTAGAGGAATTGAAGCAAACCCAGCCAAGATCCGAGCTCTATCACAGCTAGATATTCCAAAAGACCTCAAACAAATACAAAAATTGACCGGATGTGTGGCGGCCCTAAGCCGCTTTATCTCCCGTTTGGGAGAAAAGGCATTGCCCCTCTATCGCCTCCTCAGGCGCACCGAACACTTCGAGTGGACGGATGCTGCCACTGCCGGACTCGAAGAAATCAAGGCCATATTGGCAACAAATCCGGTCCTAGCCGCGCCTAACCTGGGCGAACCAATGTTGTTATACATCGCGGCAACACATCAAGTTGTAAGCGCGGTACTCGTCGTCGAATGAGAAACAGAAGGGCACAAATTCCCTCTTCAAAACCGTGTACTACGATCCCTTGTCTTAACTCCTGCAAGTCCCGTACCGCACTATCAAAAGATAGCGTGTCACGGTGTTCATGGCATCCCGGAAGCTCCGACACTACTTTCAAGAGTTTTCGATAACAGTGGCCTCCGAAGTGCCCCTCAACGACATTATAAACAACCGCGACGCAACGGGCAGGATTGCAAAATGGGCCATTGAGCTCTTACCATTCGATATAACTTATAAACCTCGGCGAGCTATAAAGTCGCAAGTCTTAGCTGACTTCGTCGCCGAATGGACTGAAGCCGAACTCCCTAAAGAGTACGGCGCATACTCCAATTGGATTATGCATTTTGACGGCTTCAAAATGTTGGCTGGCTTGGGGGCTGGCGTTGTATTGACGTCCCCAACCAGGGATACAGTCCAATATGTACTTCAGATAATGTACACAGACTCCAACAATGCGGTCGAATATGAGGCCCCCCTACATGGCCTCCGGATGGCAATCTCCATGGGCATTCACCGCCTAGAGGTGCGCGTGGATTCAAACCTCGCAATATCCCAAGTAAATGGAGACTTTGATGCCAAGGATCCAAAAATGGCAGCCTATAGTAACGCTGTCCTAAAAATGTCAGCTCGGTTCGAATTGCTCGAATTCCGCCATGTAGCCCGAGATAATAACCAAGCAGCCGATGTACTGGCACGTATCGGCGCAAAACGCGACGCTGTCCCTCCTAACATCTTCCTGGAACGGCTCTTTAAGCCATTCGTACTATGGGAAGAGGAGTCCGGAAATAACAACCCGGAGGCAGCCGTACCACCCAACACAGAACAATCTGACATCACCGGCGAATCAGCCGATGAAATAACACCTTCAGCCCACGAAATAATGGCAATAATCACCCCATGGACAGAGCCGTTCCTAGCCTACTTACTTAGCCAGGAGCTTCCCGAAGACCAAAATGAGGCCCGCTGCATAGTCCAGCAATCTAAAGCCTACAAGTTCCACGAGGGAGAACTCTATAAGAAAAGCACAACCGGAGTCCGTCAACGGTGTATCTCCGAGGAGGAAGGGCAAAAACTTCTGGCTGAAATTCATGCCGGACTAGGCGGACACCACGCCGCAGCTCGGGCCCTTGTAGGCAAGGCATTCTGTACAGGATTTTATTGGCCGACGGCCCGGGCAGATGCGCAGGACTTAGTCCAAAGATGCGTCGGTTGTCAGCTCTTTGCTAATCGAGCCATATGCCACCCACCGCCTCAAAACTATACCCATTACACGGCTGTTCATGGTGCAGGGGCTTGACATGGTTGGACCCTTAAAGGGGGAACCCACAAGCAAAGGTACCTATTGGTCATGGTGGACAAATTCACCAAATGGATAGAGGCCAAGCCAGTTAAAACGGCAGAGTCCGGACCAGTGATAGACTTCATATCCGGGGTAGTACACCGTTATGGTGTCCCCCATGGCATCATTACCGATAATGGCACGAACTTCACGACCGACGAGGTTAAATTATGGTGCAAAAATATGGGCATTAAGCTCGATTACGCTTCAGTCTATCATCCTCAAACCAACGGTCAAGTGGAACGAGCAAATGGTCTAATAATGAGCGGCATCAAACCCAGACTAGTGCGGTCCCTTACAAAATCTAACACGCACTGGGTAGAGGAGCTCGACTCCGTACTCTGGGGGCTGCGGACAACGCCCAACCGTACTACCGGATTCACACCATTTTTTATGGTATACGGCGCAGAGGCAGTTTTGCCCTGCGACATCATTCATGACTCACCTCGAGTGCGCATGTACGAAGAAAGAGAAGCTGAGCTGGATCGGCAGGACAGCTTGGATGCATTGGAGGAAGAACGCGACGTCGCCAAGGCTCGTTCCGCATTCTATCAGCAGCAGGCTCAAAGATATCAAAGCAGAGAAGTACGGGCCAAGACTTACAATGTTGGCGAACTAGTTCTATGCCTGCCGGACAAGAAAAAGGACAAGCTCAAACCTAAATGGGAAGGCCCCTTCATTATCGATCAAGTCCTGACCGGCGGGGCGTACCGTCTGCGAAATGCGTCGGACAACCGACTCGAGCCGAACCCATGGAACGCAGCCCGCCTTCGAAGATTCTATGCCTAGCGCCGGACTAAGAGTTCGTCCCCTTCCCCCGCCCAAATTTTTACACTTCAGATGTCTTTTGTTTCTCTTTTTTCTCTCACCCCTTTTCATAAAAGTCCTTAAAGGCCTACTTGCGCATTGTTCGCACACACTTGATGTGCTATCCGCACTACCTGGGGGCTTCTTCACCAGAAGCTTAATTATAAGGGCCTCATGCCCAATACATGTGTCAAACTTCCACGTGTACCTTTTATTCACCATTATATGCATCGATATGACTTAAGTTTTGGCCAAGCTGGGTTGCGTGGCTCCTGTGCTTACCCCTACGTTCCCGATTGTTCGGCTAAGAGGTAAAGGGAGCACCTCTGCGATTGTTACTGACGGGTCAGCCGGATGTGTACCTCATACTGGGTGAAGCCGAAAGCTAGCGTTCTTAAGGGAATATTCGGTCGGTGACTTGAAAGATGATTTTTACCTGTTTATTTATCTGCCCCCAGATGTTTTACTGCTCTTTTCGCAGTCCGGACATGCACTTTAGGGCATGCCTCCCAGGGAAAGGAACCCCTAACGGAACTATTCTCCCTGGAAGATGTTTCTTACTAACCATGTAATATAACATAACTAGTTGGGCACTTGTCTGATAAAGCACTAATGATCCCTACGCCTGGTCTCCATGCATGCCCCGGTTGTTTCTTAACCGAGAAGGTATTCGGACACACTCCGGACTCTAGGGTCCCGAGGTTGAAGCGAAAAGGTCGGCAAAGACAAACGATCTACAATCCGGCTAGAAGGCATTTTACATGTCATTTTAAAATACATTGTCAAATCGACCGACTGTATTCTTCCTCAATCCCGTCTAATAGGCTGTCTAATTTACAGTCCCGTTGGGAATATTTAGCGGCTAACTCTACTTGGTCATACACTAAACTCACAGGGATCTCCTTCCCATCGGGTCCCACAGGTCCGACCTCGGCCATGTGGTTGGGATCAGCCTTCTTGTACCGCGTCTTCACCATGGCCCAGGCCTTCCTGGCACCTTGGCGGCAGGCCAAAATCTTCCATAAGCGGAAGCACTGCCGCGCTCCCTGAAGCTTCTCCGCAAGCTCTCCAAGGCCCTCGGGTAGGGAGAGGGACGACCATAAAGCCTGGACGACGCCGCTCATCGCCTGCCGAACTCGTTCGAGCAGTTGCACTAGCTCGGGAAGTTGTTCACCCGTTGATACGGGCATCTCCTCAGCAGGCGACACAGTGAGCACACCTACGAGACATATTTACGTCAATTGACTTCCTCGCCGAACTCTTCTTTTCAAAGGAGTTCGCTCAAGCACTACTATAGATGCGCGACAAGCCGCTGATTCTCCTTCACGGAGCCAGACAGCTCGGCCCGAACACCTTTCAGCTCTTCTCCAAGCTGGGCGTGGGCATCCTGGAGCTTGTTCCTTTCCTGCTGCACCCTTGTCAGCACCCTCTCGCCGGCCTTCAGCTGGCGCAGCAGGTCTTGCTTGTCCGGATCTAGTCCGGCAACACCTGCAATGTCATTGTCAGGCTTACGCGCACGCCGCACACCGATTATCTTTTTGAAATAATGTGTTACCAGGAGGGGTCTCTATATCTCCTTCCGCGGCAGCTAGTGCGGCATCGAGTTGGGCCTTGCACTCTTGCAGCTCCTGGGACAACCAGGTATTCTTCTCTGTAAGATCCTACACATCAAATGATCCTTAAATCAGTTACTCTAACTACTTTAAGTCTCGGGGGCTACTGGCATATACAACTATTAAAATCTCTTACCCGTATGTCCTTTACATACTGCTCCGTGGCTCTGGTCAAACCATCTTGAGCAGCACGGAGATGCGCGTCCCCCGCGTTAAAGGCATTCAACACCTCAAGGGAGAAGCACGCGTCACGAAAAACTGTCCGGCGGCGCCTATGATTCATGGCGCTCTCCACCTCAGACCTGGTGGCGGCCAGTCTGTCGGCATCCTCCGTTGGAGGAGTGTCCGGCTCACGCCTTGCGCTCGCCTCCCCCTCCAGACCAGGTGTTGGAGCCTGGCTGGCGGAAGCTGGGTTGGCAACTCCTACGCCCACAGTCCGGCGGGCACTCTTTCTCCTGCAAAGGTCATGAGCATTCAAACACTTCCTAGGAACTTTGTCCTAAATAACAATCGCGAGCTATACCGTTGCGGCGACGTCTCGACACGCCGCCGCCTCCTCTTCCGCTTCTTGGGCCGGATGACCCTTGTTGGCGGTGCCGTGGCCTCGGCCTCCTGCCCTGAAGGCGCCCCCTGCGAGACACCATGGTACACGGTGGTCAGAAATGTGCAAGGACGGAATAATGGTGTCAGGACTTCGGTCACAATCACCTGGGGAGCCGGAGATAGGCCGGGGTAGTCAGCCGTAATGGCGACTAGAGCATTGTCCATGCTGAGTTGATGGAACACCCCATCGATTAGCTCCATCTTTATGTCCGGATCCTCTTCGGAGGACGGATCAAGGGATCTTTTTGGATCCTCGGGCTGTGGAGCTGGGCTATGAATGCTCCCCACAGTCCGGCGCAGATCCTGCGTCAAAACCATAAAGTAAGGTACTTAACTTTGAAAGCATGGGTCGGGTAAATGAACATCTGCTTACCCAGCTTCGAGGGTTGTTAATGGAGAACCCATTCAATGGGCTCGTCTAAAGGAAGTCCTCCTTCTCCCCCTTGGACAGGCCGGACAGGATCTTCACCAGGTCTTTGGCCGATCCCGGCCCTTGGCGGCCATGACGAGTGGCATCATTCTCTCCATTGAAATCCCACATGGGGTGGCCCCTGTATTGCAGCGGCTGCACCCCCCGCATAATGCACGTGGCCATGACTCCAATCATGGTCAGTCCGGAATGGGCCAGTAACCTTATCCGGCCCATCAAATAATGGACGCTCTTGTCTTCCTCCAGCTGGGGGCTCCGCGGACTCCAACTCAGCTGTTTCTTTAGAGGAGCATTGCTGAACTCCGGGAGGCCGATCCGAACAGGGTTCGGCAGCGGAGCGTCTTCTACGTAAAACCATTTGGAAGGCCAGTCTTTGGACGCCTTCTTAGGGGTTCCGGATGGATATCCGGTCCCGGTGATGCGCCATATTTCGGCACCGCCCACTTGATATATGGACCCCTCGTGAGAGCGGGGTACGAGGCAAAATAACCTCTTCCACAATGCAAAATGGGGCTCGATGCCCAGAAATAGCTCACAAAGAGCTACGAAGCCCGCGATATGCAGAATCGAGGTGGGCGTGAGATGATGGAGCTGGAGTCCGTAGAACTCCAGAAGGCCGCGGAGGAACGGATGTATAGGAAATCCGAGCCCCCTTATCAGATAGGGGACGAAGCATACCCGCTCCCCTTTGTTGGGACTTGGGGTAGCCTCCGCTTGCTTCCCACCTTTGTAGGTGGCCAGCCCAGCTCGAACCGGGACCATAAAGGCCGGAGGAAGATATCCCTCCGCTTGGAGCGTCACTAGCTCGTTGTGAGGGACAGAACATCTCCTCCAATCTCCTGGCAGAGGGCTAGGAGCGCGAGAGGAGGAGCCACGTCGACGGCCCATGATGGAATGGATTTTTGGTCAGAGGCGCTCCGATGAGTACTCGCGGAAGGAAGATGGTGTGATTTGGATCTGGATTCTTGCCTCTCTTATAAGCAGATTATTTGCGCAGCTAGGGGGTAAAGCATAAAAGATACCCTGGCTTTTCGCATTCGCGCGACGCGTGGAAGAAGGCCATTATTGGGCGTGGAATCCAAGGAGCACAGCATTTACAAAAGAGCCGGACACTGTTCGGCAGGTACATGGAACTTAAAGGAGAACCCGCCTTGCAACACCGAAGACTATATACGCGCTGGACTTATCGTCATTGAAGCCTGGTTCAGGGGCTACTGAGGGAGTCCTGGACTAGGGGGTGTCCGGATAGCCGGACTATCATCGTCAGCCAGACTCCAAGACTATGAAGATACAAGATTGAAGACTCTGTCCCATGTCCGGATGGGACTTTCCTTGGCGTGGAAGGCAAGCTTGGCGATACGGATATGTAGATCTCCTACCATTGTAACCGACTACTGTAACCCTAGCCCTCTCCGGTGTCTATATAAACCGGAGGGTTTTAGTCCGTAGGACAACACAACCATTACAACAATCATACCATAGGCTAGCTTCTAGGGTTTAGCCTCCTTGATCTCGTGGTAGATCCACTCTTGTACTACCCATATCATCAATATCAATCAAGCAGGAGTAGGGTTTTACCTCCATCGAGAGGGCCCGAACCTGGGTAAAAACATCGTGTCCCTTGTCTCCTGTTACCATCCGCCTAGACGCACAATTCGGGACCCCCTACCCGAGATCCGCCGGTTTTGACACCGACAATCGCAGTATGACCCCAGCTTCACCTACGGGTATCCGCCAGGCTATCCCTGGCAATAGACCAACTTAGGCCAAAAGCCTAAGCTTGGGGGAGTACGTATTTCCCACTGACATTACATTCATGTTCACACACACTCATCGCTAGATGTCAGTGCTTATACTCTTTCACTATAATATCCATGCTAGTTTATTTTCTTTTTCCTGCTTTCTTCTTGTGTGTTTAATAAACCATAAGGAAAAAACCCAAAAAAAATTATTAGTAGTAGTTTATCTCATTGATGTAGTAATTAAAAAGAAAACCTAAAAATATTTCCCATTCTTCTTTTGCTTGTTGGGAGCTTTCTTGTGTAAATAGTTTTTGTTTCTTTTCTTTCCTTTGGGGGTCAGTAGGAGAAGACCATGATTAAATTGTTGAAGTGGCTCTTATATGCATCATTGTTGATTTAACCAAGAGCCCATATTGCCTTGTCTTCTCCTCGTTTATTGAATGCTCATGATTCCGGCTTAGTCCAATGCACGTGCACTCTTATTATTATACACATCGTTCGGTCGTGCAAGTGAAAGGCAATAATGATGATATATGATGGACTTATTGGGATGAGAAAAGCTGGTATGAACTCGACCTCTCTTATTTTTGTAAATATGATGATTCATCGTTCCTGAGTCAGCTATTATGAAGTAAACATATTTGCAATGACATTTAGAGATTATAGTTGCTTGTGCCATTCTTGATTAGCTATGAGTTATAATGGTTTACCTTGCGTGCCAACATGCTTTTAGAATGATTATGATGTGGTATGATGGGATGGTATCCTCCTTTAAATGAATTGAGTGACTAGACTTCGCACATGTTCACGCATGTAGTTGAATCAAATCAACATAGCCTTCATGATATTTATGTTCATGGTATATTATATCCTACTCATGCTTGTATTCGGTGTAAATTAATTTTAATGCATGTTTACGACTGTTGTCGCTCTCTCAGTTGGTCGCTTCCCAGTCTTTTGCTAGCCTTCACCTGTACTAAGCGGGAATACTTCTTGTGCATCCAAACTCCTTAAACCCCAAAGTTGTTCCATATGAGTCCACTATATCTACCTATATGCGGTATTTACCTGCCGTTCCAAGTAAATTTGTATGTGCCAAACTCTAAACCTTCAAATGAAATTTTGTTTTGTATGCTCGAGCAGCTCATGTTTCAACTAGGGTTGCCTATATCTTCCATGCTAGGTGGGTTATTCTCAAGAGGAGTGGACTCTTCTCCTCATTCACGAGAAAGGGCCGGTAACCGGGATGTCCAGTCCCATGATCCAAAAAGATCAAAGCAAATCAAATTAATTAAATAAAACTCCCCTAGGGCTGTTGTATGTTGGAGGCACTCGTTGTTTCGAGCAAGCCATGGATTAATGCTTGTTGATGGTTGGGGGAGTATAAACCTTTACCATTCTGTTTGGGAACTCCCTATAATGCATATATTATGGAAGATACAGCCATCTCATAGTTGTCGCGTTGACAGCAAAAGTATGCCACTCAAAATGTTATTCAATCTCTATTTTCAAAATCGAGCTCTGGCACCTCTACAAATCCCTGCTTCCCTCTGCGAAGGGCCTATCTATTTACTTTTATGTTGAGTCATCACCCTTCTTATTAAAAGCACCCGCTGAAGAGCACACTGTCATTTGCATTCATTATTATTGGTTTATATTGGGTATGACTTGACTAGATCTCTTTTACCATGAATTACAATGTTTAGTCAGTCCTTGATCTTTAAAGGTGCTCTGCATTTATGTTTTGCGGTCTTAGAAAGGGCTAGCGAGATACTATTTTGTTATATCATGTTATTGATTATTTTGAGAAAGTGTTGTCATCTGAGTTTTATTATTATGGCTCGCTAGCTGATTATGCTATTGATATGAGTAATTGTGAGACCTATGTGTTATTGTTAGTATGGTTAGTTCATAATATTTGCTGAAACTTGAATGCTGGCTTTTCATGTTACAACAACAAGAGCAAACAGAGTTTGTAAAAGTTTTTCTTTTTCTCTTTCAGTTTGTCAACTGAATTGCTTGAGGACAAGCAAGGGTTTAAGCTTGGTGGAGTTGATACGTCTCCGTCGTATCAACTTTCCCAAACACTTTTGCCCTTGTTTTGGACTCTAACTTGTATGATTTGAATGGAACTAACCCGAACTGACGCTGTTTTCAGCAGAATTGCCATGATGTTGTTTTATGTGCAGAAAACAAAATTTCTCGGAATGACCTGAAACTCCGCGGAATATCTTAGAATAAATAATAAAAAATCCTCGCCAAAGATGAAGACCAGGGGGCCCACACCCTGTCCACGAGGGTTGGGGCCGCCCCCCCCCCCCCTCCTGGGCGCGGCCCCCTACCTCTGGCCCCCCTGGAGTCCCTCCGACGCCAACTCCAACTCCATATATTGGCTTTTGGGGAGAAAAAAATCAGACAGAAGAAATCATCGCGTTTTACGATACGGAGCCGCCGCCAAGCCCTAATCTCTCTCGGGAGGGCTGATCTGGAGTCCGTTCGGGGCTCCGGAGAGGGGGATTCATTGCCGTCGTCATCATCAACCATCCTCCATGACCAATTTCAGGATGCTCACCGCCGTGCGTGAGTAATTCCATCGTAGGCTTGCTGGACGGTGATGGGTTGGATGAGATTTATCATGTAATCGAGTTAGTTTTGTTAGGGTTTGATCCCTAGTATCCACTATGTTCTGAGATTGATGTTGCTACGACTTTGCTATGCTTAATGCTTGTCACTAGGGCCCGAGTGCCATGATTTCAGATCTGAACCTATTATGTTTTCATGAATATATGTGAGTTTTTGATCCTATCTTGCAAGTCTATAGTTACCTACTATGTGTTATGATCCGGCAACCCCGAAGTGACAATAATCGGGACCACTCCCGGTGATGACCATAGTTTGAGGAGTTCATGTATTCACTATGTGCTAATGCTTTGTTCCGGTTCTCTATTAAAAGGATGCCTTAATATCCCTTACTTTCCAATAGGACCCCGCTGCCACGGGAGGGTAGGACAAAAGATGTCATGCAAGTTCTTTTCCATAAGCACGTATGACTATATACGGAATACATGCCTACATTACATTGATGAATTGGAACTAGTTCTGTGTCACCCTATGTTATGACTGTTACATGACGAACCGCATCCGGCATAATTATCCATCACTAATCTGGTGACTACGAGTTTTCCATATACTGGTTCTCGCTTATTTACTTTTCCGTTGCTACTGTTACAATCACTACAAAATACCAAAAACATTACTTTTGCTGTCTTTACTTTTGTTACCGTTACCACCACTATCACATTACTTTGCTACTAAACACTTTGCTGCAGATGCTAAGTTTCTAGGTGTGGTTGAATTGACAACTCAGCTGCTAATACTTGAGAATATTCTTTGGCTCCCCTTGTGTCGAATGAATAAATTTGGGTTGAATACTCTACCCTCAAAAACTGTTGCGATCCTCTATACTTGGGTTATCACCTCGGCCCCGTCGAACTGAGAAACGATGCACTTCCTCCCTTTCGCCCGGCGGACGGGATGCGGCCGGATCAGTGACCAATGGTGAGAGAGAGAGAGGCCACCGCACTCGCTTTCCCCCGGCGGAAGGGGTGCGGCCCGATCAGTGACCAATGGTGAGAGAGAGAGGCCACCGCAGCCTTGTGTGAGATACTCTAAAGAGCGACAAACCAGGTAGGCAGGCTCCATTGTATATAGTGAGCGGACTACCTTTTCTCCATAAAAATTGTTTTATATTCTGTGTACGTGCCATTGAGCGCTATAACTTTATTTAAAAATAACGCGGCAACGCGTCAAGTCGAACTTTGTTTCGTGCACGCGTGGTACACAACCTCCCTAGGTAAACAACCGCTACAGGCGTTCAAATTAGCACGTGGGCTGACATTTCGTAAAGAAATGAGCTCCACCGTGTACCCGCACGGGTGTGGCTGGGCACGAAGCGTGAGTACGTGCTCGGTGCACCTATTCTCTTCTTGTATACGTACACCACCTACGTGGGGTTGTGTGAGAGAGATACAAACCTAGAGAGATATAGTGTGTGGGTTCTTGAGAGTTTTTGGGGAGGGGGTCAATCAAAAAATGTAACATATGCAATGTGTGTGAAATAGAGTCCTGGATATAACATATATATATAGGGGGCGATCCACGAGAAGAGAGTGGAGGTATCATTGGCTTGAGGTGTCCATAGAATCGAAGAGAGGGATGATGTGTGTGTGCGCGCGCGATCGATAAAGAGTGCCATCGAATTTGTGTGTGCCCTCGTCAAAGATATAGAGTGGCCGGCCTACTGGAACGTGAGAGGGGACATGTGCAGTTTGTCTCTGTGGCATGGATACCTACCTGCAGCGCTCGACTATCGGTGTGTGGTGGGGGAAGAGGGAGGCCCAATTAGCTATAGAGGTACAATGGCTGGTATATGTGTGGAGGAGAGAGGCCTACCTCATGTATTAAGGAGATCGATCTGCCTCATGTATTAAGGGAGATCAATCGGCATCCATGCATATGTGCAGGAGAGGTATAAGGTTGGGAGAGAGACAGAGCTAGAGTGTTGGAGGGGGTGGTAGTGGAGTTGCTTCTAACAAATGGTGGGATAGGCTTGCTAGACAAATGGAAGGCACGCCCGCAATATCAATAAGAGAGGAGATGGATGCTTGTTGTCTGTGCACGTGCGTGTGAGAGACGGGTCAGGAGGCATGCACGAATGATGAGGGGGGACGATGTGGTTGTGGTAAGCAGACGTAACTACATAGGAAGATCAATCTCCCTTTGTTAGAGAAAGGAGAGACATAACTTGTGAGGTACGTCGATCGATGGGGGGGTAGTTAAAGTTGATCTAGGTATATGTTGGGAGATCGATCGGTATACATGCATGTGTGTGTTAGAAGCAAATGAGGCACGAGGAGAAGGATAGAGAGAGAGGGATGCATGTAGGAGGTGGTACGAGAGGCATACTATATCGAGGGCGAAGGAGTGTGTGAGTACGAGAATGATGAAAAGAGTGGTGGGAGTGAGGCATGGACGGTGACAAGAGAAGAGGGGAAGCTTGTGTATGTGCTAGGCACACCTGGCTAGAGAGGCATACCGATCGATGTGTGCCGTAAAGAAGGAGCTGGGGGGCCTACACACACCGTGGGTGAATGACCTAAAGTGAAAAGACGAATTTGTGCGATGGAGCTAGAGAATGCTGAGGGAGGGTGAGAGGGATGCGGGCGTGTGCATGCACAAGAGAAAGTTAGCGCTAGCTACAAAGATAAGAGGGTTGTGTGGGTGTAAAATACGAATAAAAATCATATACACTTCATTATAAAAAGCGAATTCGAATATTTGAAGAATTTATCATAGTGTTTTAAACCGACGCATGTGTGAATATATATAATGGTGATACACATGGTGTGGTTATGAACAGGTTATACTACATTTAATATATTTTATCTCTACTCTTATAAAAACGGAGTTGTTGATGATGGTGTGCCTGCCATCCTGCATTATAGGCCGTCTCATTTATATCTGGCGGATAGCAAGGAAACTATGATGGTTGAAGTTGGCAACAATCATGATTGTAGACTCTTATTGAAATAGAGAAACGAATTCAAATTTAGTTCGAATTGCAACGGTAGTATAGACATTTGGAATGCACTAAAATGTTGGTATGAGTAGGTTACATGCATTATACAGCAATCGAAAAAATTTAATTGGACATAACATGGATTCATACTCCCTCCTTCCATCTATATAGGGTGTAATGAGTTTTTTAAGACCGCCTTTGACTATTGACAAGATTAATAGTACATGGCATGCACAATGTGAAAATTGTATCATTGAAAGAACCTTTCACAGACGAAATTAACGGTGTGTTTTGTGTAAGTTGCATGTCATATATCATTGCTCTAATATTTGGTCAAAGTTAGCATCAAAAGACGCATTAGGCCCTATATAGATGGAAGGAGGGAGTAGCTTTGAATAGCATTTGTATATTAAAACGGGGCAAGACTCTCTCTTTGTGTGGTGTGAATAGTTTTATTTTTTTTCGTTTTCTTTTTGGTTGAGGGAAGTACGAATTGATTTGGTACGTACAAGTACAATATTACTACATGTTAGGCTTGTCCCTAAAATTCAACCCGTGTCTTGTTATATCCCGAAAATTCAGATATCGTGCTCCCAAAACTGGCGCCTTCACAACCCGCGCCTTGCTATCCCGAAATTACAACGCGCGCGAAAACTCCCTCCAGCTGCCAAATCCCGACACGCAAAATCCCCCTTCTAACCCTAAGCCGAAAGGGCCGCTAGTTCAAATTGGTGGGGGTACTTTTGTAACACACCCTACATTTTGGACAAGCGCGTCCCTAAGTCATGCTTCACCCCCTCCCATCGCCCCCTTTTCGCCATTCGAAATCCCAGGCCGCCATAACCTCTCCGCTCCAGCCGCGAAACCCCATCCTCCTCCGTCCGCCACGTCACCGATGCCCAGCCGGAGCCTCTTCCCCTACGACGTCGTCTACCGCAACAGCTCGACATCCCTCGTCCACCTCCCCGGATGAGGATCCGTCGTCCATCTCGCCGTCCCGCCGGTTCAGCCGCCCCGTCCTCCACCTCCAAGGAGCTACTCCAACGATCGCCTCGTCTATCACAGCTGCTCCATCCCCATAGCGCTGCCTTAACCTGCTCCACCGGAACCGCAACATCCTCACTGACTCCTCGGACGAAGCCGAGGCCTACTCGGTGCCACCAAAGAGGTTGTACACTCATCGCGTCGCACCTTCTCCTTAACTCAACCTCCCAGCGCCGACGGTGCTCCATCCTGCACCCCCATGGAGCGGCTACCTTGAAGCCGGCGCCGCGGGCGACATCTCCACGGCGGATCTCCCCCAATGCGAGGCCCCTTAGGCGGCGGCGTCCATACCAGCCGGATCTGCTGCTACTGCTCTGGCTCTCGCTCGCTCGCTCGCGCTGCTGCTGCTGCTCCGGCTCTGGCTCAATCACTCGCTCGCCCAGTTGATGCTGATGCTCTCCCCCTCGCTCGTGCTGCTGCTCTACTCCGATTAAGCCACACTTCATTCGACTGAATCGACTTTTGGGTTAGTCGATTTTCAGGAGTTGGGGGGCTCGCCGGAGTTAAGGAAGAACCACCCGCAGCGGGGACGGGGGCTCGCCAGAGAGGTACCCCACTATCTATCTTAGGGTTCAGGGTGGCGGCGGGGGCCTAGAGGGCTGGCCGGGGCGGCGGTGGCGAGTTGTTTTGGGGCGGCGAGGTGGCGCTGGGGCTGGCGGTTCGGCCGGTGGTGGCTGGCGGCTCAGGGGGTGCAGGTTGAAGATGAACTGCAGGCCCTCCCTAAACTACATGTCAAGTGCCTCTCTGCTACCATTGCGTTTACTTTCGACAGTAGCATTATTCCACAGTAAATTTCAGTTTCGACAGTTAAGTTCAAAGTCAACAGTTTTACCTCATCTGTTGTAGTCAGGTGGTTTTTGGTGATGTTAATTTTACATCCATTTTACATCATCTTTTGGAGATGCTATTAGAATCCCACTTGAGATTGACGATGTCTGTCTTGTGCTACTTCAGCCTTGACGTCTTACGGCTCACTGGAGCTGCTCCAACAACAGAACGATCGATCACAACAGAGCAATGCCCTGGACGCCGTCTACAGATTCCTCAGATCTTCCTCCACACCTTCGACAGCCACCTCTGCCTCAACTGCTTCAGTGACCAACCTAATGATGCTGAGATCGACACGGCTACGGCAAAGAGGTTGTACACTTGTTGCATCACTTATTACTATACATTCACGTCGATCCATTAGGGCTATTTTGGTTCAACGGAAAAATGTCAATCCACTGGTTGTTACCATCACTCTAAATTTTTGCATGCTCTCCTTACATAATCTCACCATATTTTTTTCGTATGCATGTCAGATATTGTACACAGTCATGCTAAACATGTAGAGAAAAAGAGAAGAGTTTTGTGCGGCAATACAATGTCATGCAGACATCACTTGTCACATCCCTAGTTCTAGTATGACCTAGACTAGCTAGTCATGTGTGCATCATGTTTAAATTTCATTTAAATTTGAAATGAGGATTTGTGTAACCCTCAGAATCATTTTTAGAAATGACCCAGATAAAAATTGCTCCAAAAAGGTCCAAGAAAATGCTCATGTTGCTCTCTGAAAATATTGGACAGATATAAAAATCAAACCAATATTTTAGGAGCTCATAAGTATTTATTTTGGGCATTTGGACTAATCCGGTAATTATTTTGCCTTGGATATATATATGTTATATATATAATATATGTCCAAAAATTATTCCATTTGTTGAGGAGCTCTGGAATAATACCACTAGCCCCTAAAAAAATTGGCATAAGAAAATTAAATGGTTTAGTATTATTATTAAATCAAAACATATGTCAGAAAAATAGAAAAGAAACAAAAAGAGGAGAAACTTACCCGGTGCCTACATTCAGCCCACAGGCCTGGCACTGTGCAGCCCAGGAGCTGGCCCAGCTCACCACCGCTGCCAATCGCCCTCCTCCTTACGCCAGAAGGACGCCGGCGTGTCGCCTGCGCGCGCACCCGCGGCCACCTCCTGCTTCCACCACCTCCTGCCTCTCTGCCTATCTCCCCGTCGCCCTGAGGATGCCACGCACCCCCCTGGACCGCTCGCTTTCTCTCTCCCGTGCTTCTCCCCTTCTATGCTCTCTCTCTCGCGCGCGCCCGAGAACGTCGCCGTCACTCGCTGCTGCCATGGCCAGAGCCACCTCCTCGCCCTCCGCCCGAGTCCAGAAGCTCTGCCCCTCCGCCGAGCCACGCGACGCCGGAGGGCCCGCTTCGACGCCACCGTCGTCTTCTTCACCGCCGGCCGCCGTGGTTCTCCACCGCCCGCACGTCACCGGCTGGCCTCCCCCGAGCTCGCCGAAGCCTCCATCGGAACCGCAGTGAGCTCCTGCCCCGTTCCCCTCTCTCCATTTAGCCGCCCGCACGCCGTAGCCCCTTCTCCCCACCACGGCCGAAGCCTCTCGCCGCCCCCCATGTCGCCGCCGTCGCCCTGGCCACTGCAGCCTGCAACCGAGTGCGTCCCCGTACTCCTGGTGCCACGAGGGTGCCACAGAGCCCCTCGGGTAGCCTCCCCGTGCCCCGCAGCCTGCTCCCGCTCGAAGCCCGAGCTTCGGCCGCCGCCGAGCTCATCGCCGGCGCCACTCCGACCACTCCCCGGCCGCGCCACCACCATGGTTGGATGCGGACGGCGCCCACATCCGTGGCTGTGCCAGCAAGCAAAACGGTGCCTCAGAGGCGAATCCGCAGCGCCGCGCGTCTGGACTCGCCGGCAGCTAAACGCCGGCGACCGCTGACCGTTGACCGGCGTGGGTTGACCCCACTGCCCGGTTTGACTTCCCTCTCTCTCTCACTGACAAGTGGGCCCAGGCCCCTGCTAATTTTAGTTAGCTGTTAATTAAACTTAATTAGCCTGCTGATACTGACATGTGGGCCCGAGGCCGCTAACTAAACTAGATTAGTTAGGTTAGACACTAACATATGGGTCCCACTGGTCAGGTTTGACCTAGACCTGGCCGTTGACTTGCTGACATCACGCTGACGTCAGGCTGACGCAGTTATTCATTTTCTGGATTTAAAATTAATCAGGAAATTCCAGAAAATGATTCAAACTTCAAAAAATCATAGAAATTCAACCGTAAGTCAGATTGAAACAATTTATATATGAAAAATTATCAAAAAATGCAATCTATCCATTTGTACCAGTTTCATGCATGACAAACCAACTTATACCTGCTGTATAGGTGAAAACACTAAAATGGCATATATAAGAGCTTAATTTGGAGTTGCATTTGAACCCTTGATTCAAATGGACTTCATTCAATTTGAATACTAGTTGCATTAGCTCAAACAACATCACATCTACATGCCATGTTCATGCATCATATTGTTGCATATGTTTGTGTATTGATTGCCGACACTGTCCCTTCTCGATAGGTCCTGCTCCGGAGTCCGTTCCAGAGTACATGTCTGTGAAGCAATGCCTCCTCTGTTGATCTACCAGGCAAGCAAACCCCCCTTGTTCATTCCGATACAATCCTACTCTCTTGCTCCTGCTCTCAATTATTGCATTAGGACAACAACGATTCACTGCTACTTTGGGCTGCGGTAGTTGAACCCATTCCTCTGCATGACCTGTCATTGCCACAGTAAATAGTTGAAACCCACTAGTATGTGTAGGAGTTGATTGAGCCATGTTGTGTTCCTACCATGCCATGCCTACTATTGCTTAGAGTTGTGTCAGGTCTGATTCATTGGGAATGAATTGGAGAGTTATGATTTGTTCTGGTGCTGAGAGTTAAGTGTGTGAACACGATTTGGTAATGGTAGCAGTGAGAGGCCATGTAGGAGTACATGGTGGGTTGTCTCACTGGAACCGTTCTTAAGCATTGAGTTCTATGTATGTTGTCCAATGACTCGATACTACCACACATTGGGATCCTTAATTGACTCTCTCGACTTATTAACCGACTTGAACTCTGTCCAAGAGTCGCAACTAGTTTCTGGTGTTTGTAGGTAGTGTTAGTAGTCTACCAAGTGGCACCCGGCCAGGTGGGCTTGGGATAGACTAGGAACAAGTGGCACGGTGTACCAAGTGTAGATCCATCCGGCGAGGTGGGCTTGGGAACCCTGCACACATCGTTTGGGGCCGTGAGCGACACCCCGGCCGGATCTCCTTGCGGATGGAACCCGAATAGGCGATAAACCTGGACTAGAGTCTTGTGTGGTTAGTCAGGTCGTGGCCGATCCCTCGCCAGGCTTCCGCTTGAAGGTTGTCGAGATACATGACGTGTGCATGGCGGTAAGTGGCGAGAGCGTGTGTGAAGAAGTACACCCCTGCAGGGTTAACATGATCTATTCGAATAGCCGGGTCCGCGGTTATGGACTTCTTGGATGCTTACATGGTACATAGAAAACTTGAAGTGGATACTATAAAATGCTCAAGACAAGTGTGAGTGCTATGGATGGCCTTCTCGTAAGGAGGAGACGGGATGAATCCATAGTAGTGTATTGTGTGGTGATTAGTGGACTGTGCGCCATATCACCTCAAAGAAGTTCGTAGTCGTAGAACAGGATAGCCACAGAGTCAAAGTTGGTTTGCTGCAACTAAACCCCACATTACCCTCTTGATACAAGTGCATGTATGATAGGATCTGATGTAAGTCTTGCTGAGTACCCTTGTACTCATGTTGCTTTATTTATGTTTTTTCAGTGGAGACTTCGGTATTACTAGTGTTCTCGTGGACTTCGACAAGTAGCTTGTACCTCAGCTACGATCTTGATCGGATATTGTAGTTAGTCAGGCTCTTCAGCCTTTTTCATTTGTAGATGTCTGTACCCAGACATGTAATGCTTCCGCTTGTTGCTTGTATGCTCTGTATGATGGGTCCTGTGACCCCTGTTTGCAATAAATGCTATGATGGCTCTTTTGAGCCTTTATCTATATGAGTTGTTGAGTTATGCTGTGATGCCATGTTGTACATCACATACTTGCATGTTATGCGTACGTGTAATGTGTATTGCTATGTGTGGGATCTAACTATCTAGTTGTTTATCCTTAGTAGCCTCTCTTACCGGGAAATGTATCTTAGTGCTTCCACTGAGCCCTGGTAGCTTGCTACTGCTCCGGAACACTTAGGTTGGCCGGCATGTGTCCTTCTTCGTTCCTGTGTCTGTCCCTTCGGGGAAATGTCATGCGGTGTCTACCAGAGTCCTATTAGCCTGCTACAGCCCAGTTTACTGGAGTCCTGCTAGCCCAGTTGCTACAGCCCGAATTCACTCGCTGATGACTGACACGTTCGTTGCTGGGTCATGTATGCCTGTCCCTGTAAGTTAGTGCCACTCTGGGTTCACGACTAGCCATGTCAGCCCGGGTTCTTTGTCATATGGATGCTAGTGACACTATCATATACATGTGCCAAAAGGCGCAAACGGTCCCGGGCATGATAAGGCGACACCCGTGGGAATACCGTGCGTGAGGCCGCAAAGTGATATGAGGTGTTACATGCTAGAACGGTGTGGCATAGAATCGGGGTCCTGACATAACTCCATGGTGGGTTCAATGGAAAACCCTCCCCACCCCTCTCTAGATTGTAATCCAGAAGAAGATATCTATTCTGAGGTGGATTCAGACGCCGGTGACCACTCCTATTTACCCCCCAAGGTGTTTGCTCTACCTTGGCATGATGATGTTAGTCATATCATGCATATGTTGCCTTGTAGTGCCTACTTTTGACATCATATATGTCATCTGCTTAGTTTAGACATGTTCTGTAATGCCACCTGTTTAGTTTCTATATCATATATGGGAATTATGAAGTCTCATGTCTTTTAGCCAGCCATAATATATGTGAAATGTGCAATGCCATCCTGTTTAACCAGGCATCATATATTTGAATGATATCTTGCCCATCCTTTTCTTCATTACATTTCCATTTGTCGACAATGTTTGTACATTAAACTACTCTTCCTGCGAATCAACCATTTGGGTGGGAGATGGAAAAACTAGAGTGAAAACAAGGCCTTCAGAGCAGACAGTGCTACCTGTTGAAGCAGATCTCTTGTTGGGTCCCGATAGCTCCTCAGAGATGGATTCAGAGACAGATGACCAGTCCTATTCCCCCACTGAGGTGTATGCTCTAACTTGGCACAGTTATACTGCTCATATCATGCATACGGTGTCTTGCATTGCATAGTTTAGACATCATATACACAATATTCAACACCATGTTCTTAGTTCAGACATCATATCGAATGCCCTCTGTTTAGCATATAAATCACATATGTGAATTAAATGATGTGATCCTGATTACTTAGATAACATGTAGGAGAATTATCTCATGCGATCCTATTTAGTTATTCATCATATCTTTGAATTATGTTATGCTATGCTATCCAGCTTAGATAGACATCATATATGTGAAATTATGTCATGCTATCCATTTTAGTTAAACAATATACATGTCAACTATTTCATGCCCTCTTTTTTCCACACTATCTATTGCATCTGTCTCTCATACAATGTCTGTACATTCAACTATGTTTCTTGTTTATCAGCATTTGAATTGGAGCGGATGATGCCAGTATCTGGCGGACTAAAAACACGGTCTTCAAATAAAACAGTGCTACCTCTTGGTGGAGATAGCACCCCGGTTGTACATGCACAAGAACCAGCCCTACCACACATAACCCAAACTCTCGCAGATTGTACCCCTATTGCGATGGACAGAGAACCAGCTTCACCCAATCTAACCCCAACCCCAGCCGATAGTAACCCAGTTCCTGTTGACACAGCACCATCTCCATCACAGAGCTCCCAAACAAGAGCAGTTAGTAAGACAGCTCCAGTGTCCAAAGGGCCAGTACTATCACGGCGAACCCCAACTCCACCAGTTAGTATGCCTATTCCTGTGGAGGAATCACAACCAGCTAGTCGTAGTTTAGCATCTATCGCAATTGATGTTGTTAAATCGTATGTGCATATCTTCCCATCTTGGAAATATTATACTAAAGATGAAGGAAAATGCCAGTTGCAGGTGTTTGTTCAGGAGTTATGTGTAAGTAATGTTATTCATGGCAATTACTTTGCTTCAGCCCATACATCCTACCTCCATGATGGTTATAATACAGCAAATTTTCCCATTTTTCTCTATAGAGAAGGACCGATTTGGAAACTCAGGATGAGGTAACCTGTGCTAATACCTCTGCTATCTTCAAGAATGCTTGGTGGCGATGTCGAATTACTCAAGAAAACGTACTTCACCGCAAAGAAACTCATCAAATTCCCTTACGTTCTCCTGAGACACATTTACTGGACGATGACTGGGAATGCCTTGTTCTGTACTGGTCCCGAACCAAGAATGTGGTAAGGTCTATGAGCTCATTTTTATTTTTAAGTATTATATTCCTGCGTCTTACTGTACTCTGTTCATGTAGAACAAGTGCCTAAACCTGAAGAACAATTGTTCTAATTTAAGATTCCATTGCTATCATAGTTCAAAAAAGTGCTAGGCGTTAATTGTGCGTTTTGCCACCGCCTTGCGCTTTACTGACCAAAGCACATGCTTATGCGCAGTTATGCATAGATTAAGCGTAGTTATGCGCAATGCGTTTTGCCAGCGCCTAGAGCCTAGGCGCGCTTAAGCGCCGCTTAAGCGCGCCTTTTTAACTATGATTGCTTTGCTCTTGTATCATGTATTTACTCATACAAACTTATTTTTAAATTGAAGGATCCAATCGAAACTCCAATGGCACAGCAGGTATGTTCACGCATGTTTCTTTAATAGGTTTGCTCTTATCAATAGCTCTGTTGATTTCAATTTCAATCGTGTATATAGTTGACTTTCATATCATGCACATTACTAGCATCACAACAGAGCCAATAGTGTTGTTGTACATGTAGACCCGTGGTACCCATCTGAAATCTTGTTGTGCCATGTAGTTTCCCACGCTTTGTATTCTTTCACTGTTGCTTTGTCTTGAACTGATATGATTTGAACCGTGTCTCTATTTTGATTTGGCAAGACAATGCATTGACCATAGGACATAGATATATGTTTGTTTGATGCTTTTATTATGTACTAGTACTTGGCAATAGAAGACTTGGTAGTTTAATCCTGTCCACCCTACTAATGAACTGGTTCACCGAAATGAGTTTCATATACTAGTACATGCTAAACTTGTTATGTGTCTGCTTGTTTCTTCTTTTAGAATGCTGACAGAATATTGGGGAAGAGTGCCTTATTGTGGGGACCCCGACTCATAAGTCATGATCACCGAATGCACGTGTACAGTGATCCCAGAGATCAATGCTCACTGAACACACGAAGCTGAATAACAAGAGTCTTACATCCATACGCATCAGTATTACACGAGTAGGACCATTATGGTCGAGTCTTGAGTATAGCATCGCAATGAAATCTTCAACAACAACTTGGACCCATGCCATCCGCCTTAACCCTACGGGCATTCATTTGGGAGAAGTCCTAGCTCGCATGATCGCCATCAAGTATTCTTGACCATATCCTATTCTTTCATGCCGGTCAATAAAATAACCGATGGCAAGCCAATGTGTACTTTGAATGTACTGCAAGCAACCCATGATTTGGTTCAAGGTATAGTAATGCATGACATAGGTAAAGTTTTGCATAAAGCTAGTTTTGAGTGCAATGACATGTTCAACATCCTATAAAGCATGCATCAAGAGAATTTAAGTAACCATAAGAACAGGTCACGATATCAACATAAATAGAATGGGCACCAACCCATTGTCATAAACAAAATGGGCACCAACCCATTATCATACAGTGTGGGCACCAACCCATCTCAATCGTGTCAAGTCCTTGACTTGATCCAAGACATTACCATCATCTCACTCACACGGTTGAAAACCCTGGACATAGTTTAAGCAGCACCGCCCAACCGTCCTTGACCGTGGACACGGCTATTCGAATAGTTTTACACTCTGCAGAGGTTGCACACTTTACCCACTAGATCCGGGGAACTTCCGTGTCATCCACGACCCGCGGTACCTCAAGTACCCGGGGTAAGCACCCGATCACCGCCTTTCCCTAGACGACACTAACATGGAGTCCACTCGATTGGTAGTAACCCCCGTGCCAAACATTTCTCATCATAAAGTTGTGGAGCCTCGCTCCCATATTCATCACATACCACAAGCACGGGGTACCAACGGTGTGTTCGGTGCCCTGTGAAAACAGTCATGGCCGCCCTACCTGGCACGACCCCGTCCCAAGAGAGAGCACCAACTATCCCCCGTCACTAGTAATGCGGGCTCCAAGCTAGTATCGGTCTAGGTACTCAACGATGCCCTTTCCCATATAAGGGTAGAGTGGTCGCGCATGTAAGGTTGGGACAGTCATCAAATCTTAAATCTAATCCGTTTTCGAAAACAACACACACTTGCCTCGGTACACCACTTCGTCATCAAGTGGTTACCTTACTCATCACCTCCCTCGGGCATAAATGGCACCCGATGGGGTTTTCGAAAGTTGTTTGAAAATATTTTGTCTCCATCACATGCATATTCCCGTCCCTTTTTGCGTAGCAAACTACTTAGCATCCTATCTACTCCCATCGTCATAACCCTCATAAGGAGGTAGGGCCATGCACAATGCAAGTGTCAACGAGAAAAGTAACGGAGGCAACCCACCAAAGTGGTTACCCATCCTTCATGATTCCGATGCAACAATAATAAGTGCTATATGATATGCATAAAAAGGGTTTCATAGACATGGTCAAAGGGATGCTTGCCTGGTTCATCAGAGTCTTGAGATCTTCTGGTCCTTCTCCAAGTACTCCGTCTACTTCGTCAACTAACGTCGGAAACAAACACAATAAGCAACACAACAAGGCAAGAATAAATGTGCTCTAAAATGATAGTTGGACTTTTTCGGGATACCTCTGGTCATATGAGGGATGACCAAAGTGGTTCCATTAGGATTGGATAAGTGGATATCTCTGAACATTTTGATATGATGGAATCAGGGGGTTTATGGATTTGTAAGAAGTGTACAGAAATATATTTTTGAAAAATGAGCAAAGGCACCCTTTTAACAAAGGATGATTTTAGAAGCACCTAGGAATTGGTTTCACTGTATTTGGAGTTCAAATGAATTCCCTATGAATTTGCAAAGTTGACAAATATGAAGAAAGGGCTCATTATATTGTGGGGCAGAAAGTATTAATAAAATGTTCATAAACTAACTTATGAACTAAGAATCATCTAGGAATTTGAATCATGGCATTTGGATCAAGTTTGAGCTCTCTGTGATTTTCTAAAGTTTATCACAGAGATAGGAAAAATAGGATTTGCTAATTATTTGTGAAAGAAATATTTCTGTAAAAATGTGCAAGTAGCACCATGTGATAGGGAATGAATTTAGAAACTACTAGAAATTTGAATCATCAAATTTGGAGTCCATCTGAATTTACTAGAGATTTTACAAGATTTATAAAAGAAAAAAGGAGAAAGGGAGTCAACCTTATAAAGCGCACTGGGCGAAGCCCAGCTAAACAGCGCCTACTGGGCTCGGCCCAGTGGCTCAGCCGCGCGAGGGAGGAGGTGACGCTGAAGGCGTACTCAGGTAGTACGTTTACGGTGCGAGAAGACGACTTCCTGTGAAACCGTTTCCACTTAAACTTGCGGGCCCAGTCCACAGGGTCGCCGACACGCGGGTCCCACGCTCTCTCTCTCTCTCTTCCCGCCTCCTCCTTCTTCCTCCAGACGGGCAGAGAGGCGGACCCGCCTTCGCCGGTGATGGTTCCGCCGCCCCGCACACCCGTGGCTGTGGCGGTGGTCAGGAGATTGCCCGCTCCACTCCGCGCCCAAAGACGGTCGCGCTGGACGAGGGGAGCGGCAAAGTCAGGCGGAGCATCGGCCATGGCGGAGTCCGGCGACGGCGGAGATGGGCATGACGACACGGCGAGAATGGGAAGGAATGGATCCCGGGGTGGATCGGAGGTGGTTATAGTAGGGCGCTGGAGGGGCTAGGGATGAGGAAGAGGAGCCGAGGCGGCCGAATCTAGGCGGAGGCCGACGGCAGTGCTCCGTCCATGGAGGTGGACAGAGGGCACGAGGGGGAAAGAGGCTTGGTCCAGGAGGTAGCTAGGAGTGAGTGAGTGTGGATGGAGGCGAGCGAGAGGCCTGGGGAGGGGTGTATGTAGGAGGGCGACGAGGTGCACAGCGAGCCATGCGCCGGCGAGGCCGTAGCCATCGCTGGAGGCCACGGGAGCTCGTGGGCGCGTGTCTGGGGCGTTTGTGGGCGTGGACTACGCCCCGGGGGAGAAGAGAGGGAGCGGGAAACGCGGCAAAGCGGGCCCCTGCCGTGGCCAGCGGCCGGGCGGGCGGCGGCCTCTGTCGCACGCGAGGAGAGCCGGAGAGAGAGAGAGGAGGGGGACGACAGCAGTGGCGTCTTGCAGACGTCGAGGTGACCTCGGGGACACGAGGGAGGCCCTAGGTGGCCGGAGGCGGTTGGAAGGCGGCTACGGTCTTGGGGCGATCAGCATGGCGCTCTCAGCGTGAGCTCTGCGCCATGGCATAAAATATATGCCATGGGCGTGTCCACTTTTGTCTAGGAGCATTGGGGAGTGTAAACAAAGGGGAGGTGGCCTTGGATGCCCTGGTGAACCACTAGAATGAGGAGGGAGGTGAGAAAGGAGAAGGATGCTGCTGTCCAGAGAAGGAAATGAGAGTTTTCACCCCCCAATAATTGAGCCATGGATTTGCCATTGCTACTGGAGGTGAAAGGGGGCTAGGAGGAGCTGTGGTAAAAAGTTGAGCTCCCCAAGAATAGTGAAAGGGGTCAAAATAGTGATTTTTGCAAAATGCCAGAAGGTGTTTGATGTTGGTTTGGGCAAGAATATGACTCCCATTTGTCATGAGGCTCCACAGGGTGAAATGACACATATAATTAAGGCCTTCCACCAATTTGGAGCTCAATTGAAGAAAGTTGACAATGCAACTTTGGTAAACCCTAGAAATGAACAGAAATGGGTTTTCCAAGATTTAGTCATGAAAATATGTTCTCCTTGATGCACCACTTGGTGTAGTGTCATCATTTGGTCATGTGAACATGCTCACAAAAGATGGGGTCAAGGGGAGAAAGTTGGTAGTACAAACTTGATCAAATTTGTTTATGGACAGGAATGGTTTTGGAGTACTTTGATCAGGTTAACTTGTTCTCCAACTTGTGCCATTTGGTCTAGATGCATTATTAGACCATTGTAGCATGTGCACCAAGCTTGAGAACTTTTGGACATGTTTGGCAATGTAAAGTTGCTCAAACTTCAAAATGAACAGAAGTGGTTTTGAGGGGATTTGATGATGTTATCTTGTTCTCCAAGACATGAGACTTGGCAAGATCACCAAATATGTCATATGTGACATGATAGAAGTTTCTTGGAATTTTTGGAGAACATTTCCTTTGTAAATATTTCAAAAGCTTGAAATATCCAGAAAGGGTTTTTGAGGTATTTGACCAATATTTTGAACATGACCATGTGTTGAAACTCTTATATATGGACAATATATGTCCTATGAGTTTCCCTAAATTTTGTCAAATATTTTTGAAGCAATAAAATAATTTTTCCCTATTAAAGACCATTTCTGGCCTAAAAAAAAGCTTTTAAATAAAATAGGAAAATAACTTTTAAAATTATATTTTTGTGGTTTCTGGGCATCCTATATCTAATAGGAGTCAAATATATTTTAGAAAGATTTTTACTGCCCTTAATTAAGTACTTGCAAGTGCAAACCTTAATTCAGGGGTTTTGAAAAACTAATTTTGAAAATACTATTTGGCCAAATTATTTTGTAAGAAAATATTTTTATGTCCTATACACATGGCATGATCATTGGCTCAAGAGTTTGGAGCAAGGAGATGAAGTATAGGAGTTGGAGGATTTATTTGATTTTTGGAGCACTAGCAAACAACAGACAAACATTCAATCAAAGCAAAGACAAAACACTCAAAAGTTTTTGTCAAACCACATTTTAGCATGATTAAGAGCTTAAGTGATGTGCCATGAAAATCAGGGTGTGACAGACCTACCCCCCTTACAAGAATCTCGTCCCCGAGATTCCCAGACTAGGCGTGGAAAGGAGTATGGAGACTTGGATCTTGGGTAGTCTTCAAGTCCTCATGTTGCTTCTGCTTCTGTTTGGTGCTCCATTGAATCTTGAAGGGCCTGGTGTTGTAGCATCATGTATGACGCTCTTCTTGATCCAGGTTGCTAATGGGTAGCTCGCGGTAGGTTAGATTGGGCTAGGGGTCGATGGCTTGGTGGTCAATGCCCTTGTAGAGATCGGACAAGTTAGGAAGTTGGAAACACTTCCGGCGTTGTGATGCATGGAAAGCGTTGTGCACATTAGGTGGCTCAGGTGGTAACTCTAGCTGGTAGTCATATACTCTTCGTCTTGAAGTGATCTCGGAGGGGGGTTGTTGAATCTTGGAGCAAGCTTACCTTTGACATGGAAGTGCTGGGTTCCTTTGAGAGGGGTGACCCGGAGATAAACATGGTTTCCAACCCGGAAGGTCATGTCTTGACGATGTGGGTCAGCGTAGCTCTTTGGTCTTGGCTTGGCAGTCTTCAAACGCTCTCTGACAAGCTGGACTTGCTCTTCGGCTTCACGGGGGATGTCGGGCCCAAAGACAAGTCCTTCTCCGGTCTCTGACCAATTGAGGGGTGTGCGGCACTTCCGTCCGTATAACACTTCAAATGGTGCCACCTGAAGGCTTGACTTCAAGGTTAGTTAAGAATCCTGGTGCAACCAGTTCCAACCCGAAGCTTTCAAGTTCTTCATACAAGGCGGGCAGCCTGTCCTTGAGCATAGCATTCAAGGAACAAGCCTTTCTGCTTAATGCATCTGCTACCACATTAGCCTACCTAGGGTGGTATTGAACACAGAGGTCATAATCTTTGATCAAGTCTAGCCATCTTCCTTGCCTCGTGTTCAATTCCTTTTGAGTGAAAATATACTTCAGACCTTGTGATCCGTGTATATCTCACATCCCTTCCGTAAGAGGTAATGTTGCCATGTCTTCAGGACATGAACCACTGCTGCTAGCTCAAGGTCATGAGTAGCATAGTTTTCTTCATGAGGCCGTAGTTGCCTTTGGGAGGAGTGGCTTGCAGATATGCACAGTCTTCAATGCGGAAGCTCACTCCTTGACGACGGTGGTTGGTATAGTTCTTCCTCCTTGACATGGCGGTCTTCGGATGTTCCCTAACCAGCTGATCAACTCTTCTTCCGTCTTCATGTGGACATTCATGCCCTCAAGCAAGGATGATGGTCTACTTGCCCAAGTACTCTATGAAGTATTCGGGGTACGTAGAGTGGGCTGAGGCATTGGTGGTGGCCATGGTTGAGCATTGGCCAAGGTCTTATTGATCTAGAGCCATGGCCCAAGGTCATGACCCAACCGCGTTGTGGCTTGGTAGGGCATAAGGGTCTCAAGGATTCTAGTGCGCGAATGAACATTTATCATCCTACCTTTAAGCACGGTTTCTGAGATGCCAATTGTCTATCTAGTCCTTTAAACAAATCACATCATATCACTGACAGAATCATTTCGTATAGGCCAACTCCAATCATCACTCATGCTATTCATATCCTCATGACTCCCAAGAGGAGGTCTAACAACATCATATAAGTCTACGATCCCAAACTCATATGTATGTCTACCCCTAAAAATCCATGGGTAGAACATATAAGCTGCTAAGCTTGAACGTGACAATCCAAGTGCTCAGCCTATTTTCCAAGGTCCATGCTAGTGCATCTCTATCCTAAGGAAACACGTCGTATGCCACTCCAAGATCTTGTTTCCTTCCTATGAATCAACTCCAGCAACCTGTTAACCACCATCAATCACTACACGATCCAATGCCTATGCTGGTGTTCCACATGATCTCCTAAAGTCCTTATAATCCACAAATAATGGGAAAGCTACCTTACTATAGTTTGTCCATCGATTCCCATTGTCATGGTCAAGTAAACTCCAAGGTCAAGCTCATATAGAACCCTAAATAAACTCCGACAATTAATCCAATCTCCTAGTTTATTGTCCACCGAGAAACATGGTATCACGATCAAGATTATCAGTCTAAATCCAATTACCCCGAACCATGTAGACATACTCAACATCTATATTCAACTAGAATCACTTACTTAAATCCAAATCTTTTGTCCAACGAGAATTCCTACATGTTCCCCCAAGTCATTTATGTAACATCAATTGTCTCCTAACAATATCCCATGGCTAAGTTAAATCCAAATACTTCCAAGAATTCCAGCCTGCGATCATGATTGTCATATAAATCCAATTTACTCAGGGTAACGAAAGCTATGCTACTCTATAATCATGATCCCACCAAGTTCATCTACCAATCATGGTAGCCTTATAATCCACCAAATAGTCTCATATAATTCCTCAAGTCATTGATATAAACTCATCAAGTCATGTGTCCTCTATTCCTATATCCCCCAAATCGGTCGTTCCTATGGCATTGTCAGTTCTGGTGCTTCCTTAGGATGGTAATGTGCTCATTCACTGCGTCCACTAGTTCCATAATGAACCCAGTGACAAGCAAGGCTTACTGTAGCTTAACTTGTCCTCTTGTGATTCCGTAGGTTAAGCTCAGGGTTAAGATTTCGAGCTGGGGTATCTCGTGAAGTCTCGAAGGGTCTAGGAATGGGTCTCTAATCTTGAGGGGAAACCATAACTCTAAGGGGTTGCACTTGGTCGAGGAGGTTGTAGCAAAAGTCTTCAGTGCTTGTTGGTCGCCGAGGTGGAATCCTTGGTGCATATTGTCTTGCTTGTCTTTAGTTGAGGAGAGAGATGAGAGGGAAAAGTAGCATAGAGGAGGGGAATGCCAAAAGGGGGGTTCTATAGTGCAAGTGCAAACAAACAGGTGCAAAAAGGGCCAAACAGAAAAGCAAGGTAAGGAAGGTGATATAGTCGCACACTTGTCGCCTAGGGCAAAAGTGCGACCTATATCAAAACACAAACAAATAAAAACAAGCAACACACAATCATCGTTCTATTCGAACTATCATACGGCTCGACTGCGCATAGGGGGTACACGACTCATCCTACCCTAGGGGTTCTCGGACTCAGTAGTCGTGCCTTGTGCCTCATGCAGTCTTCTGAGTTTTCCTCGGGTATTGCTACGTCTCTTGTTTGATGAAACGATCTGGGTTGGGCCTGAAGAATCTTCGACAACTTCTTGCCTGTTGAAGTGATGGGGTGAAGGTGGCTCCTCGTAACTGGCATTGACTTGATCCTCTGTTGTCTTCTTAATCATGACGATCATTTTTTGTCTTCTAAGCCGTCGATGGTACCAGGTAGGTAATCCTTTATGCAATGATATTATCAAGGCGTAATAGAGGTCCATCATGTCGGTTACGTTGATGACAACCGACACCAAGAGCGGGGATGAGGAGAACCGTTTTCCTGCTCACTATGGTGAGGCGGACCAAATGGCTAGGTTCTCATCCATCGGTGGTTGCCGATACAACAACGGTAGTGACATGGTTACTCTATTAGCGATGTATACCATGATCTTGCATATTCTATGCCCCGATCATCGTGAGGCTAAGATTGCATCATCTTGGGGCGTGTCAAGGGTGTCACCATCTCCAGGTCTTGTGTCCTCATTCCTCGAGGATGTATCTTACGTTGATATCGTCTTGTTGTGATGTCGCCAATCTTGTGTTCGGAGATGTAGGTGAATGTCCGGCAAGGCATCATCCTTCAGATTACCCACAAGGATTACAAGGAACTCGTGGTCATGGCATAAGGGTTCTAGCGACCAAAGGTTTTGAAGGGAAGAGACCAATAAGGAAAGTATACCCTAGTTTTGAAAAACTCGAAAGGGAAGAGAAGTATAGATAGTTTTGAAAACTAGTAGTAGTTTGGAAATAGTTTTACCTAACTAACGACCATGCTAACTAAGGCTTCCTACGGTCGGGATGGCTCGATACCAGCTCTGTGGGGACCCCGACTCATAAGTCATGATCACCGAATGCACGTGTACAGTGATCCCAGAGATCAATGCTCACTGAACACACAGAAGCTGAATAACAAGAGTCTTACATCCATACGTACCGTATTACACAAGTAGGACCATTATGGTCGAGTCTTGAGTATAGCATCGCAGCGGAAATCTTCAACAACAACTTGGACCCATGCCATCTGCCTTAACCCTACAGGCATTCTGACTGGGAAGCGTCCTAGCTCGCATGATCGCCATCGAAGTATTCTTGACCATATCCTATTCTTTCATGCCTGGTCAATAAAATAACCAGTGGCAAGCCAATGAGTACTTTGAATGTACTCGCAAGCAACCCATGATTTGGTTCAAGGTACAGTAATGCATGACATAGGTAAAGTTTTGCATAAAGCTAGTTTTGAGTGCAATGACATGTTCAACATCCTATAAAGCATGCATCAAGAGAATTTAAGTAACCATAAGAACAGGTCACAGATATCAACATAAATAGAATGGGCACCAACCCATTGTCATAAACAAAATGGGCACCAACCCATTATCATACACAGTGTGGGCACCAACCCATCTCAATCGTGTCAAGTCCTTGACTTGATCCAAGACATTACCATCATCTCACTCACACGGTTGAAAACCACGGACATAGTTTAAGCAGACCACCCAACCGTCCTTGACCGTGGACACGGCTATTCGAATAGTTTTACACTCTGCAGAGGTTGCACACTTTACCCACTAGATCCGGGGAACTTCCGTGTCATCCACGACCCGCGGTACCTCAAGTACCCGGGGTAAGCACCCGATCACCGCCTTTCCCTAGACGACACTAACATGGAGTCCACTCGATTGGTAGTAACCCCCGTGCCAAACATTTCTCATCATAAAGTTGTGGAGCCTCGCTCCCATATTCATCACATACCACAAGCACGGGGTACCAGCGGTGTGTTCGGTGCCACTGTGAAAACAGTCATGGCCGCCCTACCTAGCACGACCCGTCCCAAGAGAGAGCACCAACTCTCCCCCGTCACTAGTAATGCGGGCTCCAAGCTAGTATCGGTCTAGGTACTCAACGATGCCCTTTCCCATATAAGGGTAGAGTGGTCGCGCATGTAAGGTTGGGACAGTCATCAAATCTTAAATCTAATCCGTTTTCGAAAACAACACACACTTGCCTCGGTACACCACTTCGTCATCAAGTGGTTACCTTACTCATCACCTCCCTCGGCATAAATGGCACCCGATGGGGTTTTGAAAGTTGTTTGAAAATATTTTGTCTCCATCACATGCATATTCCTGCCCCTTTTGCGTAGCACTACTTAGCATCCTATCTACTCCCATCGTCATAACCCTCATAAGGAGGTAGGGCCATGCACAATGCAAGTGTCAACGAGAAAAGTAACGGAGGCAACCCACCAAAGTGGTTACCCATCCTTCATGATTCCGATGCAACAATAATAAGTGCTATATGACATGCATAAAAAGGGTTTCATAGACATGGTCAAAGGGCTGCTTGCCTGGTTCATCAGAGTCTTGAGATCTTCTGGTCCTTCTCCAAGTACTCCGTCTACTTCGTCAACTAACGTCGGAAACAAACACAATAAGCAACACAACAAGGCAAGAATAAATGTGCTCTAAAAATGATAGTTGGACTTTTCTGGGATACCTCTGGTCATATGAGGGATGACCAAAGTGGTTCCATTAGGATTGGATAAGTGGATATCTCTGAACATTTTGATATGATGGAATCAGGGGGTTTATGGATTTGTAAGAAGTGTACAGAAATATATTTTTGAAAAATGAGCAAAGGCACCCTTTTAACAAAGGATGATTTTAGAAGCACCTAGGAATTGGTTTCACTGGATTTGGAGTTCAAATGAATTCCCTATGAATTTGCAAAGTTGACAAATATGAAGAAAGGGCTCATTATATTGTGGGGCACAGAAAGTATTAATAAAAATGTTCATAAACTAACTTATGAACTTAGAATCATCTAGGAATTCGAATCATGGCATTTGGATCAAGTTTGAGCTCTCTGTGATTTTCTAAAGTTTATCACAGAGATAGGAAAAATAGGATTTGCTAATTATTTGTGAAAGAAATATTTCTGTAAAAATGTGCAAGTAGCACCATGTGATAGGGAATGAATTTAGAAACTACTAGAAATTTGAATCATCAAATTTGGAGTCCATCTGAATTTACTAGAGATTTTACAGTATTTATAAAAAGAAAAAGGGAGAAAGGGAGTCAACCTTATAAAGCGCACTGGGCGAAGCCCAGCTAAACAGCGCCTACTGGGCTCGGCCCAGTGGCTCAGCCGCGCGAGGGAGGAGGTGACGCTGAAGGCGTACTCAGGTAGTACGTTTACGGTGCGAGAAGACGACTTCCTGTGAAACCGTTTCCACTTAAACTTGCGGGCCCAGTCCACAGGGTCGCCGACACGCGGGTCCCACGCCTCTCTCTCTCTCTTCCGCCTCCTCCTTCTTCCTCCAGACAGGCGGAGGCGACGCCCGCCTTCGCCGGTGATGGTTCCGCCACTCCCTCGCACCGTGGCTGTGGCGGTGGTCAGGAGATTGCCCGCTCCACTCCGCGCCCAAAGGCGGTCGCACTGGACGAGGGGAGCGGCAAAGTCAAGCGAGCATCGGCCATGGCGGAGTCCGCGACGGCGGAGATGGGCATGACGACACGGCGAGAATGGGAAGGAAGGGATCCCGGGGTGGATCGGAGGTGGTTATAGTAGGGCGCTGGAGGGGCTAGGGATGAGGAAGAGGAGCCGAGGCGGCCGAATCTAGGCGGAGGCCGACGGCAGTGCTTCGTCCATGGAGGTGGGACAGAGGGCACGAGGGGAAAGAGGCTTGGTCCAGGAGGTAGCTAGGAGTGAGTGAGTGTGGATGGAGGCGGCGAGAGGCACAGGGAGGGGTGTATGTAGGAGGCGACGAGGTGCACAATGAGCCATGCGCCGGCGAGGCCGTAGCCATCGCTGGAGGCCACGGGAGCTCGTGGGCGCGTGTCTGGGCGTTGTGGGCGTGGACTACGCCCGGGGAGAAGAGAGGGAGCGGGAACGCGGCAAGCGGGCCCTCGCCTGTGGCCGGCCGTGGCTGGCGCTGCGGCGGCGCTCTGTCCGCACGCGAGGAGAGCCGAGAGGGAGAGAGAGGAGGGGACGACAGCAGCGTCTTCTGCAGACGTCGAGGTGACCTCGGGGGACGAGGGGAGGCCCTAGGTGGCCGGAGGCGGTTGGAAGAGGCGGCTACAGTCTTGGGCGATCAGAAGGCCTCAGCCTTGACTCTGCACGCCATGGCATAAAATATATGCCATGGGCGTGTCCACTTTGTCTAGGAGCATTGGGGAGTGTAAACAAAGGGAGGTGGCCTTGGATGCCTGGTGAACCACTAGAATGAGGAGGGAGGTGAGAAAGGAGAAGGATCTGCTGTCCAGAGAAGGAAATGAGAGTTTTCACCCCCAATAATTGAGCCATGGATTTGCCATTGCTCTTTGGAGGTGAAAGGGGCTAGGAGGAGCTGTGGTAAAAGTTGAGCTCCCCAAGAATAGTGAAAGGGGTCAAAATAGTGATTTTTGCAAAATGCCGAAGGTGTTTGATGTTGGTTTGGGCAAGAATATGACTCCCATTTGTCATGAGGCTCCACAGGTGAAATGACACATATAATTAAGGCCTTCCACCAATTTGGAGCTCAATTGAAGAAAGTTGACAATGCAACTTTGGTAAACCCTAGAAATGAACAGAAATGGGTTTTCCAAGATTTAGTCATGAAAATATGTTCTCCTTGATGCACCACTTGGTGTAGTGTCATCATTTGGTCATGTGAACATGCTCACAAAAGATGGGGTCAAGGGGAGAAAGTTGGTAGTACAAACTTGATCAAATTTGTTTATGGACAGGAATGGTTTTGGAGTACTTTGATCAAGTTAACTCGTTCTCCAACTTGTGCCATTTGGTCTAGATGCATTATTAGACCATTGTAGCATGTGCACCAAGCTTGAGAACTTTTGGACATGTTTGGCAATGTAAAGTTGCTCAAACTTCAAAATGAACAGAAGTGGTTTTGAGGGGATTTGATGATGCTATCTTATTCTCCAAGACATGAGACTTGGCAAGATCACCAAATATGTCATATGTGACATGATAGAAGTTTCTTGGAATTTTTGAAGAACATTTCCTTTGTAAATATTTCAAAAGCTTGAAATATCCAGAAAGGGTTTTTGAGGTATTTGACCAATATTTTGAACATGACCATGTGTTGAAACTCTTATATATGGACAATATATGTCCTATGAGTTTCCCTAAATTTTGTCAAATATTTTTGAAGCAATAAAATAATTTTTCCCTATTAAAGACCATTTCTGGCCTAAAAAAAAGCTTTTAAATAAAATAGGAAAATAACTTTTAAAATTATATTTTTGTGGTTTCTGGGCATCCTATATCTAATAGGAGTCAAATATATTTTTAGAAAGATTTTTACTGCCCTTAATTAAGTACTTGCAGTGCAAACCTTAATTCAGGGGTTTTTGAAAAACTAATTTTTGAAAATACTATTTGGCCAAATTATTTTTGTAAGAAAATATTTTTATGTCCTATACACATGGCATGATCATTGGCTCAAGAGTTTGGAGCAAGGAGATGAAGTATAGGAGTTGGAGGATTTATTTGATTTTTGGAGCACTAGCAAACAACAGACAAACATTCAATCAAAGCAAAGACAAAACACTCAAAAGTTTTTGTCAAACCACATTTTAGCATGATTAAGAGCTTAAGTGATGTGCCATGAAAATCAGGGTGTGACACTTATTAAGCAATGGTAAATGAAGTAATGCAGATAAGGTTCAGGATAGTGACACATCCTTGTTGGTCTCCAACAAAGCTGATAAAACAGCTAAAGAAGACTACTTGAAGACGGCGAGATAACCCCAAAGTCCTGTCTTGGTTTAGTGTTCGAGTTACTGGCTACTACCGCTTGCACAAGGTATTCAAACTCACTGTCTGAATCAGTTTGGTTTCTTGAGTCTCAACTACAAGCTGAAAGACATCAATCAGCTGTGCTGCGACAAGAAGCGGAAGGACTGCGGAAGTCCCTGGAGCATTCAGATGCATACTTTCTGGTGCAACAACAAGCGTGGGAGGATTTTAGCGCCAAACAGGACAAAGCTGATCAGCTTGCTAAGCTTATTGCCAGCATGGTGGATACCCAAGATAACATTTCTCTTCTGAAGTTGTTTTAGTTATGCTCTTGTTTTGCTGCCGCGTTTATTTGCACTGGTGGCCAATTTTGATGGCCAGTGTATGTACTGTGCTGCTTTGTTCCCTATATTTGCACTGGTGGCGAACTTTGATGCCCAATGGATGTAATATGTGTAATAGCGGTAATAGGCTAGCATTAATTGCTTGCTTATTTATTTCCTTATTATCTTGTTTAGTTGTTTGCTTGTAGTCACTGCAGTTCTTTTTCTGTGTTTTCTAGTGGCCACAATAGCCTACTTTTGGTAACTAGGCCAAAATAATCATGGCAACACACGGACTATTGTAACCATGCCTCCTGCAGGCCGTATGATCCATGGGCCTTCTTCCGGCAGTAGGATCCATTGGCCTTCTATACGGGCCTTAGGGTCCATCGGCCTTCTATACGGGCCTTAGGGTCCATGGGCCTTCTACGGGCCGTAGGGTCCATGGGCCTTCTACGGGCCGTACGATCCATGGGCCTCATACGGGCCATAGGATCCATGGGCCTTCTACGGGGCGTATCATCATTTCGCCAATCATGGGCCGTACTATTCGTGGACCATAACGAGCCGTTAATAGGCCGTATTTGATAACTCTATGAAAAGAGCCCAACGGGTTTTTTTTGACATGAAAATGGCCCAACGTATTAACGGTCCGCAAACGGGCCGACTGTAACGGCGGGCTGAATTTGGCCCACAAGCAGAAAATGATAGTAACGGGTCGTATGTAACCGAATGCTGCAAATGAGCCCAAGAATCAATGGGCCCTGAGAAGGCCGAAAGATAACTTGGGCTGGAAACGGCCCAATGGAATAACGGGTCGTTAATGGGTATAAAGTGATACACTGTTCATTACGGGCCAGTTTCACCACGGGTCGTTAATGGGCCAAGAGTTACAAAGGGCCTCATATGGGCCGAAAGAAGTCATGGGCCACACATGGGCCGGAAGTTAAAACGGGCTGGAATCATATTGGAGGGCCCAGATGACGCTACTGGGCCTAATTCGGATACGACGTAATGGGCCCTGGGTTAGCGGGCTGTAAATGGGCTATATGCGAACAGGCCATTAACAGGCTTTCCGTGGGCCGGCCCGCCACCTTTTGACCAAGTCAAACGGGTCGGCCTTTTCACAGGAATGGGCCTCTGTTGGGCCGTGCCATGTGTCACCGTATGATAGGCGCCTTCAATCCAATGAGCGGATGACATCTGTCCCAACGGTGAGTCGACACGTGTTTCCTCCAGCCAATGATGATTTTACACATGGAAAATCCCCATTGGTCGGGGCTGTTAACGGGTTATAGGATCCAAAACCCGACCCGATAGCTTAACAGCGTTCCGTTATGGTGGATGCCACGTGTCGGTCACCCTTGACGAAAGCACTTCTGTGACGCGCGATTTATCGTCATGGAAGTGGACACTTCTGTGATGATAATTTTGGTAATGTCATGGAACACTTCTACGACAGCACATGTATGACTATCTTGATTCTGTCATAAAATCGTCATGGATGTACATGCATGACAAAAAACGCGACCTACTGTGACAAACACGTATCATCATGGAAGTGTATTTTTTTGTAGTGTTGAGGATATTATTACCAACTTAGGGTCTACCTTTTCATCCATGAAAAATACTCCAAATCCTCCTACTACCAAAATTGCTAAATTAATGTATGTTCCTAAAAAGGGTGAATCTTCTAGTAAGGAAAATGTGGATCTCAAATCAATAAGTGTTCACCCCAGCTTTTTCGCTATCATTAAGGAACCTTTTGCTACAAAAGAGTTTTTGATTTCTTGACTAGGAGTTTAATAATTAATAAAAATAAGGAAACCCCCTAAGGGTTATAAGTGTTCTATTGAGTAATTGAATACCAAAGATGGCAATACTTAGATCTATTCTCGCTTTTATGCCTAGCTAGGGGCGTTAAACGATAGCGCTTGTTGGGAGGCAACCCAATTTTATTTTTGTTCTTCCCTTTTTGTTCCTATTTAGTAATAAATAATTCATCTAGCCTCTAGTTAGATGTGGTTTTATGTTTTAATTACTGTTTGTGCCAAGTAAAACCTTTAGGATAACCTACGGTGATAGTTAATTTGATCTTGCTGAAAAACAGAAACTTCTGCACGCACAAGAATAATTTTCATAAATCCCAGAGATGTTCTTTTTAGTTGATTCTTTTTGCAGAAGATTCATAGACAAATTACCTAGAACTTCCAAATTTGGTAGAATTTTTGGGGTTCAATAAGTATTCGAGAGTTACAGATTGCTACAGACTGTTCTGTTTTTGACAGATTCTATTTTTCGTGTGTTGTTTGCTTATTTTGATGAATCCATGGCTAGTATCGAGGGGTATGAACCATAGAGAAGTTGGAATACATTAGGTTTAATACCAATATAAATAAATAATGAGTTAATTACAGTACCTTAAAGTGGTGGCTTGTTTTCTTGCACTAACGGAGCTCATGAGATTTTCTGTTGAGTTTTGTGTTGTGAAGTTTTCAAGTTTTGGGTAAAGATTTGATGGATTTTGGAATAAGGAGTGGCAAGAGCCTAAGCTTGGGGATGCCCAAGGCACCCCAAGGTAAAATTCAAGGACAACTAAAAGCCTAAGCTTGGGGATGCCCCGAAAGGCATCCCCTCTTTCGTCTTCGTCTATCGGTAACTTTAGTTGAGGCTATATTTTTATTCACCACATGATATGTGTTTTGCTTGGAGTGTCTTGTATGATTTGAGTCTTTGCTTTTTAGTTTATCACAATCATCCTTGCTGTACACACCTTTTGGAGAGACACACATGAATCAAAGTTTATTAGAATACTCTATGTGCTTCACTTATATCTTTTGAACTAGACAATTTTGCTCTAGTGCTTCACTTATACCTTTTTAGAGCACGGTGATGGTTTTATTTTGTAGAAATTATTGATCTCACATGCTTCACTTATATTATTTTGAGATTCTTTTAGAACAACATGGTAATTTGCTTTGGTTATAAAATTAGTCCTAATAGATGAGCATCCAAGATAGGTATAATAAAAACTTTCATATGGAGTGCATTAAACACTATGATAAATTTGATACTTGATAATTGTTTTGAGATATAAAGGTGGTAATGTTAGAGTCATGCTAGTTGGGTAATTATGAAATTGAGAAATACTTGTGTTAAAGTTGGCAAGTCCCGTAGCATGCACGTATGGTGAACGTTGTGTGACAAATTTGAAGCATGGGGTGTTCTTTGATTGCCTTCCTTATGAGTGGAGGTCGGGATCACGCGATGGTTAACTCCTACTAACCCTTCCCCTAGGATCATGCATAGTGGTACTTTGCTTCGAGGGCTAATAAACTTTTGCAATAAGTATATGAGTTCTTTATGACTAATGTGAGTCCATGGATTATACACACTCTTACCCTTCCGCAATTCGCTAGCTTCTACGGTACCGTGCATTGCCCTTTCTCACCTTGAGAGTTGGTGCAAACTTTGCTGGTGCATCCAAACCCCATGATACGATACGCTCTATCACACATAAACCTCCTTATATCTTCCTGAAAACAGCCACCATACCCACCTATTATGGCATTTCCATAGCCATTCCGAGATATATTGCCATGCAACTTTCCACCGTTCCGTTTATTATGACACGCTCCATCATTGTCATATTGATTTGCATGATCCTGTAGTTGACATTGTAATTGTGGCAAAGCCACCTTTATAATTCTTTCATGCATGTCGCTCTTGATTCATTGCATATCCCGGTACACCGCCGGAGGCATTCACATAGAGTCATATTTTGTCCTAAGTATTGAGTTGTAATTCTTGAGTTGTAAATAAATAGAAGTGTGATGATTTCCATTATTAGAGCATTGTCCCATGTGAGGAAAGGATGATGGAGACTATGATTCCCCCACAAGTCGGGATGAGACTCCGAACGAAAAAAAGGGAGAGAAAAGAAAAAAAAGAGGCCAAAGAAGCCCAAATAAAAAAATGAGAGAAAAAGAGAGAAGGGACAATGTTACTATCCTTTTTCCACACTTGTGCTTCAAAATAGCACCATGATCTTCATGATACAGAGTTTCTTATTTTGTCACTTTCATATACTAGTGGGAATTTTCCATTATAGAACTTGGCTTGTATATTCCAATGATGGGCTTCCTCAAAATGCCCTGGGTCTTCGTGAGCAGGCAAGTTGGATGCACACCCACTTAGTTTCTTTTTGATGAGCTTTCACACATTTATAGCCCTAGTGCATCCGTTGCATGGCAATCCCTACTCCTCGTATTGACATCAATTGATGGGCATCTCCATAGCCCGTTGATTAGCCATGTCAATGTGAGACTTTCTCTTTTTTTTTCTCACATAATCCCTATCATCATACTCTACTCCATCCAAAGTGCTATGTCCATGGCTTACGCTCATGTATTGCGTGAGGGTTGAAAAGGCTGAAGCGCGTTAAAAAGTATGAACCAATTGCTTGGCTGAAACCGGGGTTGTGCATGATGGGAGTATTTTGTGTGACGAAAATGAAGCATGGCCAAACTATATTATTTTGTAGGGATAAGCTTTCTTTGGCTATGCTATTTTGATAAGACATAAACTGTTTGGTTAGCATGCTTGAAGTATTACTATTTTTATGTCAATATTAAACTTTTATCTTGAATCTTTTGGATCTGAACATTCATGCCACAATAAAGAGAATTACATTGAAAATTATGTTAGATAGCATTCCACATCAAAAATTCTGTTTTTATCATTTACCTACTCGAGGACGAGCAGGAATTAAGCTTGGGGATGCTTGATACGTCTCCAACGTGTCTATAATTTTTGATTATTCCATGCTATTATATTAGCTATTTTGGATGTTTAATGGGCTTTATTATGCACTTTTATATTATTTTAGGGACTAACCTATTAACCGGAGGCCCAGTGCAAATTGCTGTTTTTTGCCTATTTCAGTGTTTCGTAGAAAAGGAATATCAAACGGAGTCCAAACGGAATGAAACCTTTGGGAGAATCATTTTTGGATCAAACACAATCCAGGAGACTTCGAGTGGAAGTCAAGGAAGCAATGAGGTGGCCACGAGGTAGGAGGGTGCACTCAGGGGGTAGGCGCGCCACCACCCTCGTGGGCCCCTCGTGGCTCCACCGACCTACTTCTTTTGCCTATATATACTCATATACCCCAAAAACAGCCAAGAGCACCACGAAACCCGATTTCCACCACCGCAACCTTCTGTACCCGTGAGATCCAATCTTGGGGCATTTTCCAGCGCTCCGCCGGAGGGGGAATCGATCATGGAGGGCTTCTACATCAACATCATAGCCTCTCCGATGAAGTGTGAGTAGTTTACCTCAGACCTTTGGGTCCATAGTTATTAGCTAGATGGCTTCTTCTCTCTCTTTGGATCTCAATACAAAGTTCTCCTCGATCTTCTTGGAGATCTATTCGATGTAATACTTTTTTGCGGTGTGTTTGTCGAGATCCGATGAATTGTGGGTTTATGATCAAGATTATCTATGAACAATATTTGAATCTCCTCTGTATTCTTTTATCTATGATTTGTTATCTTTGCAAGTCTCTTCGAATTATATGTTTGGTTTGGCCTACTAGATTGATCTTTCTTGCAATGGAAGAAGTGCTTAGCTTTGGGTTCAATCTTGCGGTGTCCTTTCCCAGTGACAGCAGGGGCAGCAAGTCACGTATTGTATTATTGCCACTGAGGATAAAAAAGATGGGGTTTATATCATATTGCTTGAGATTATCCCT
Organism: Aegilops speltoides; assembly: GCA_021437245.1. Classification (NCBI taxonomy): domain Eukaryota; kingdom Viridiplantae; phylum Streptophyta; class Magnoliopsida; order Poales; family Poaceae; genus Aegilops; species Aegilops speltoides. The sequence goes on along the minus strand of CM038146.1, from coordinate 362,690,013 downwards.
CTACATCATGTCATCTTGCCTAATGTGTTACTCTAATCTTATGAAGTTAATACTCTAGATGCATGCTGGATAGCGGTCGATGTGTGGAGTAATAGTAGTAGATGTAGAATCGTTTCGATCTACTTGTCGCGGACATGATGCCTATATACATGATCATGCCTAGATATTCTCATAACTATGCACTTTTCTATCAATTGCTCGACAGTAATTTGTTCACCCATCGTAATACTTATGCTATCTTGAGAGAAGCCACTAGTGAAACCTATGGCCCCCGTGTCTATTTTCCATCATATAAGTTTCCGATCTATTTTATCTTGCAATCTTTACTTTTCAATCTATATCATAAAAATACCAAAAATATTTATCTTATTATCTCTATCAGATCTCACTTTTGCAAGTGGCCGTGAAGGGATTGACAGCCCCTTTATCGCGTTGGTTGCAAGGTTCTTATTTGTTTGTGCAGGTACGAGGGATTTGAGTGTAGCCTCCTACTGGATTGATACCTTGGTTCTCAAATACTGAGGGAAATAATTACGCTACTTTGCTGCATCACCCTTTCCTCTTCAAGGGAAAACCAACGCATGCTCAAGAGGTAACACCCCACAAGCCGGAATGAGACTCCGGACGAAAAAAAGGGCCAAAAAAAGAAAAGGCCCAAAAAAACAAAAAAACACAAAAAAGAGAGAAAAAAGAGAAGGGGCAATGTTACTATCCTTTTCCACACTTCTGCTTCAAAGTAGCACCATGATCTTCATGATAGAGAGTCTCCTATGATATCACTTTCATATAATAGTGGGAATTTTTCATTATAGAACTTGGGTTGTATATTCCAATGATACGCTTCCTCAAATTGCCCTAGGTCTTCGTGAGCAAGCGGGTTGGATGCACACCCACTTAGTTTCTTTTTTAAGCTTTCATACACTTATAGCTCTAGTGCATCCGTTGCATGACAATCCCTACTCACTCACATTGATATCTATTGATGGGCATATCCATAGCCCGTTGATACGCCTAGTTGATGTGAGACTATCTTCCTCCTTTTTGTCTTCTCCAGAACCACCATATTCTATTCCACCTATAGTGCTATGTCCATGGCTCACGCTCATGTATTGCGTGAAAGTTGAAAAAGTTTGAGAACATCAAAAGTATGAAACAATTGCTTGGCTTGTCATCAGGGTTGTGCATGATTTGAATATTTTGTGTGATGAAGATGGAGCAAAGCCAGACTATATGATTTTGTAGGGATAGCTTGCTTTGGCCATGTTATTTTGAGAAGACATAATCGCCTTGTTAGTATGCTTGAAGTATTATCGTTTTTATGTCAATATTAAACTTTTGTTTTGAATCCTATGGATCTGAATATTCTTTCCACAATAAAGAAATATTACATGGATGAATATCTTAGGTAGCATTCCACATCAAAAATTCTGTTTGTATCATTTACCTACTCGAGGACAAGCAGGAATTAAGCTTGGGAATGCTTGATACGTCTCCAACGTATCTATAATTTTTGATTGTTCCATGCTATTATATTATCCAGCTTGGATGTTTTATATGCTATTTTATATGATTTTTGGGACTAACCTATTGACCTAGAGCTCAGTGTGAGTTTCTGTTTTTTCCTTGTTTTTGGGTTTTACAGAAAAGGAATACCAAACGGAGTCCAATTGACCTGAAAATTCACGGAGATTGTTTTTGGACCAGAAGAAGCCCACAGAGCATCGGAGATGGACCAGAAGAGTCATGAGGCCACCACTAAGGTGGAGGGTGCGCCCTACCCCCTAGGGCGTGCCCCCTACCTCGTGGCTGCCTCGTGGACCCCCTAACTTGTTCCTAACACCGACACCTCTTATATATCCCCAAACTTCCAAAACAGACCCTAGACCAGGAGTTCCCCGCTGCAAGCCTCTATAGCCAACAAAACCAAATCGGGACCCTGTTTCGGCGCCCTGCTAGAGGGGGGATCCATCACTTCATCATCCCGGCACTCTCCATGACGAGGAGGGAGTAGTTCACCCTCGGGGCTGAGGGTATGTAGCAGCAGCTATGTGTTTGATCTCTCTCTCTCTCTCTCTCTCTCTCTCTCTCTCTCTCTCTCTCTCTCTCGTGTTCTTGATTTGGCACGATCTTGATGTATCGCGAGCTTTGCTATTATAGTTGGAGCATATGATGTTTCTCCCCCTCTACCTTCTTGTAATGGATTGAGTTTTCCCTTTGAAGTTATCTTATCGGATTGAGTCTTTAAGGATTTGAAAACAGTTGATGTATGTCTTGCATGTGCTTGTCTGTGGTGACAATGGGATATTCACATGATCCACTTGATGTATGTTTTGGTGATCAACTCGCCGGTTCTGTTACCTTGTGAACTTATGCATAGGGGTTGGCACACGTTTTCGTCTTGACTCTCCGGTAGAAACTTTGGGGAAATCTTTGAAGTTCTTTGTGTTTGTTTGAATAGATGAATCTAAGATTGTGTGATGCATATCATATAATCAAACCCGCTGATACTTGAGGTGACATTGGAGTGTCTAGGTGACATTACGGTTTTGGTTGATGTGTGTGTTAAGCTGTTATTTTACTACAAACTCTAGGGTAGCAGACGTTTGGCGTAGAGTGTTGCTAGGTAGTACTCCCTCCGTTCTTAAATATTTGTCTTTTTAGGGATTTCAAATGGACTACCTAGCAACACTCTACCGATGCCGTTCGCCGTCAGCTCCGGCGCCAGCCAACCTTACTGAGCCCACTTTCGTCCCCTGCAGCTCCTTTCTGAGCAGCCCATGTCGTCCGGGCCCTCTCCCCTTGCTCTCTCCCGTGTGCGGTAGCTAGTTGTCGTAGGCGGCCGCCACTCGCCACGCCTCGATGCACCCAACCGAGCCCCATGCGCGCCCGCTCGTCCAATGGCCATCACTCGCGCCTGCATTCGCCCTCCGCCCGTGCTCGCTCCCCTCACCCGCTACGGCGTCGCCCCCCGTCAAACTCCCGAAGCGGCTCCGCCTCCACCCATCATCGGCTGCCTTTCCGCCCCCCCCCCTTTCCAGCCGTACCACCACTTCCATTAGATGTGGGGCTTCGCTCGCTATCGGAAACGCCCTCTCGCACGACAAATGGGCGTCAGGGAGGGGCAGATCTTGACCACTTCCGGCGAAGGTCCGCATCGGATTTGGTCTTCAGAGTCATTCCTGCATCGCGGCCGACGTGGCCACCCCAGGGTCACTGACCCGTGGGCCCCAGGGGCCCGGCTGGTCTGATGACCCGGTCAGCCCAGTTGACTGGACCAGCCCAGGGCCACTGACATGTGGACCCACCCTCTAACTTAATTAAGCCACTGATTTAATTAATTAAATTAACTAAGGTGACACTGACATGTGGGCCCAACTAACTAATTAACTTAATTAGTTAACTTAACCTCTGTTAAATTAACTGAGTCACCGACTAGCGGGACCCAGCTGTCAGGTTTGATCTGAGTCAGCTGGGTTGACTGCTGACATCACCCTGACATCATGCTCACGCAATATTTCTTTTTGATTTAAATTAAATCTGTTAATTCTAGAAGATCATATAAAACTTTGAAAATCATATAAAATAATTGGTAAGTCACATGGAAATAATTTATATATGAAAATTGCTCAAAAAATTCAAAAGAATCCAAATATGCAATTCGTTCACCTGTCACATGCCCCTAGCATAGCGAACATGGAACCATCCCCTCTCTTTCATTTGTCCAAAAAATGCAAACTTTGGGAAAACATTCCTGGATGTTTCCCCCCTTCATCGGTATCGTGTAGCACTGTGTTAGAACACCCCTAGCACTGCTAGTTGTCATGCCATGCGTCTGTGTTACACCAGTGTGCTTTATATTTACTGTTTCTTCCCCCTCTTCTCTCCGATAGACCCCGAGACCGCTGCTAATGTAATTGTGATTGACTACATCACCAACGACCCTTCTTCCCTTTCAATAGAGCTTCCACGCAAGCAAACCCCCCTTGATCATTCTGATATCACCCAGTTCCTTCTCTCTCATGCTTGCATTAGATTTCGCTATTGTTCTTGATTGCTCCTATTCTGATGCATAGCCTACTTTTGTAACCTGCTGTTGTACCTTACCTGCTTATCCTAAGCTGCTTAGTATAGGTTGGTTAGTGATCCACCAGTGACCCCTCATCTTGTCCCAGTTGCCCCGGCTTGATGACCGATGACTCTGTCGACATGATCGACGTCCAGAGCCCCACACATCACATCACATCCCCTTTGTTGGTCAACTCTGCAGAGCTACCATCCAGTGTCGAGGGTGATACCTCATAACGCACTCCTGATGATAACTCTGTATTATAGCTATTCAGTCATGGTCATCGAGGGTGATTCCTCCTTCTGTTGGAGATATGCCCTAGAGGCAATCATGAATGATGATATTTCCTATGTGTTTATGAATAAAGATAGTCCTTGGACATTATCAATGATGTGTATCAGCAAGTACATGACTTGTTTGTGGGACTATGCATTGTATGATGACTGTCCTAAAAGGTCCCTAGTCAAAAGGGCTGTGTGGACGTGCAGCCAAATAGACTAGCATATGACACGGTCGATGGCTTGGGCTCACTAGCCATGAAGCATTGGATGCTAATGGGATAATATGGACTCGGAAGGATATGGTCTGATTCGACATAGCCGGATCTGAGTCGAGATAAGGTCCGAGTCGGACAGATCCAAATATGAGACGCGGCGATATGTCATCTGTGAGTTTCTAGTACAACATACGTTCTATGTCCTAAGACCTGAGCTGACGCATGTACTCGGGATGGTGACAGACTTGCTTTGGGCCAACCAGACGCTACTCCGTGACTGGGTAGTTACAAAGGTAGGTTTCGGGTTTGTCCAGTCCCATGCTGCGAGACATGGTCGAGCAAGATGGGATTTGCCCCTCCGATCAGGAGAGATATACTCTAGGCCCCTCGTGTGATCCGACCAGGATAAGCATGGCCATGCGACAAGGATTATGAGATAATCCGGATAGTGGTCAGTATCACTGGAACGAGAAAGAGGTCGGGCTACCACAAGGATGACAGACTCGCCTTGAGCCCGACAACAGCTATCGTGTGGAAAAGGGAACAGAAGTATGATGTACAGGTTCGACTAACCAGCTTCATGGTCTGCTTGGTGTTTCGGCATGCCTAGCTAGGGGCCGCTACCAACATGCAGTTCGGAGGTGATCCGAACTGCGACCAAGCCGACTTGAACCTAAGGGGTCGCGCGCTTAAGGGAAGGAACCTACGAGGACGGATCCGAGGACACTGGTCAGATGTGATCCGATCTGTATTTGGATTGTGGCCGAGTAGAATTGTGGGCTTTAGGGTCTGTGCGAGGCCCAAGTGTTGAGCCCGCGACGGATGCCTATATAAAGTGGAGGTGCAGCACACTCATGCAGTTGATCGCTTCTGTGCTGTCACTAGGGTTTGCATGTGTTGCGAATAGACTCCTCCACTCGCCGCCGACTGTGTGATCGGACCTAGTAGTCCGCCGCATGGTGTGCCTCCTGCACGCGCGGATACCATTAGAGGCGGTTCACTTGTGCCGCTCCGGCAAACTTGTACATGGGATCGGACGACCGGCTGTTCGAGGGATATGGGACGAGGAGGAGACGATCCACGTGGATGCACTGCCCCAACTCTTCTTCCGCTGCACGGCACTGCGCATCTAGTGGTAACAAACTGTGATCCATCTCCCGTAGCATGTTCCTGTTGTTCTGCGTGTAGGAATTTTTTTAATTTGCAGTCAACGCACCCTATCGTAGAACCCCAACAGTGGTATCAGAGCCTCTACTATAGGATTTGGATTCAGATCATATGCATATTAGATATGCGGAGGCGGCAGATGATATATGTTGTCGTTGATAAGATCGGCTGTGTGCACGGTTGATGAGATCAACTACGCATGGGGATTGATGTGGCTATGTTTTCTGATGATCGTAGTCGATATGGTCGTGACACAACCTACCCCTACCGATCGGTATCTGCCATCAGGGTTAACAGTGAAACGTAAATCCGAATCGGACTGGCGATGATCGATAAGATCGGTCAGATGGGAAAATTCGGCGTGATCGGAGTTCAGATGTGATCTGTGATTTCCGAAAACATGTGCATAGCTCCTTGTATGTCGTACACGATCACACAAAACGGTAGAATGCGATTCTATGCATAACTTTATTTTGCAAGGTTTGATGTGAATAGTATGGCTCATGTGTATGTGACGCATGTGTGTAATTTATACGTGGCCTGCGTGTCATGTTTGTCAGCCGGCAGGAGCCAAAGTGCCATCATTATATTGTATAACGACCTGTGTGTCGACTTGTGACTCTATGTAAAATTCATTACTAGTTGTAGTAGTTGGATAATAGAGATCAGGTTGGTGGCTTGGTGTCCCGGCGTGACAAACAAGATGGAGTTCATAGATGGTCATCAGAGTCGGAGCCGAGCTGGAAGAACGTCCATGAAGGAGCCATACTATTTCACAATACGTGTTATATTTGTGATTGTTATGCTTCTTTGTTTCTATGCATGTTAGAATGGTAGAATGATCCTCATGAATATCAAGCTTAATTGCCATCCCGATGTTGCACCTTCGCATGTCAAGTACGTCTAGTAGTGGGCTCATAAAATTGGGGTGCTCTTTGGGTGTCCTTGAGCTGAAGGGTTAAGTGTCGGACACGGACATGCTTTCGCATCAAAGTTAACTTGACAAGGTTATCAAAATGGTTTTGGGCCTTGTGGCAAAGAAGGTTGGGAGCCAGGGTATGAGATACCTTCCCGACCAACAGGAGTCATACAGAGATACGATTAGCAAGGAGTTGCTTACCGGATAGGTATGTTGGCTAGCAGTGATGCTAAAGCTCACTAGTCGCATGCGCTAGTCGGATCCTGAGTCACTGAGAGTTTGTAGAGGGATGCTGACTTCAGTGGGAGTATTTATGTTTAGGCTAGAATTACTCTACATAAACACATTGCTTAGTGATCACATATTTTTTGTTGTAGATCAATGGCACCACCTGCTCAACCCAACTTTGCATTGAAATCAATTCTAGAAAAGGATAAACTGAATGGAACAAACTTTACCACCTGGTGTAGAAATCTGAGAATTGTTCTCAAGCACGATAAAGAGGAACATGTTCTAAAGGATCCACTTCCAGCGGAACCTGCCGATAATGCTAATGCCACAACTAAGAATGCCTACCAGAAACTCATTGATGAATCAACGAAGATCAGATGTCTGATGCTGGCTTGTATGGAGCCCGATTTGCAACAGCATTTCAAAAATGTTGAGGCTTATGATATGATCGAGAGTCTCAAGAGCATGTTTCAGACACAGGCTAGGACCGAAAGGTTCAACGTCTGGCGATCCTTGATGGATTGCAAGCTGAAGGAAGGTGATCCACTGAGCCCACATGTGATCAAGATGATCGGATATGTGCAAGCTTTGGATTGGTTGGGCTTCCCGCTCTTGGATGAGCTGGCTACAAATGCAGTTATGGGTTCTCTTCTGCCAGCTATGGGACGTTCATCTCGAACTATCATATGCATGGCATGGATAAGAAGCTCACTGAATTGCATGGGATGCTCAAAGTGGCAGAGCAGGATATTAAGAAAGGCACGCATCAAGTGTTGATGGTGCAGAAATCGGCTAAGTTCAAGAAGAGTTGGTCCAAGAAAAAGGCTAAGGCAAAGGGCACAGAGACGGTAACCTCCGCCGATGCGCCGAAGTCTAGACCGGACTCGAAGACCGTTTGCTATCACTGCAAGGAGACTGGTCACTGGAAGAGGAACTATAGCAAGTGGCCTGCAGAGCATGGCAAGAAGGCCGGGAATGCTGCTTCAGGCAAAGGTACACTTGTTGCATATGTTGTAGACATTTACCTTGCTGACATACCTAGTAGCTCTTGTGTATTTGATACCTGATCGGTTGTTCACATTTGCAACTCGATGCAGGGGCTGGTAAGAACTAGGCGTGTGGCACAAGGGGAGATTGACATCAGGGTCGGCAACAAAGCAAGAGTTGTTGCGTTGGAGGTCGGCACGATGCAGCTCCAGCTTCCTTCCGGATTCATTATGGAATTGAATAATTGTTATTACATTCCTGCACTTAGTTGGAACATTATTTATGCCTCATGCTTGATGAGTCAAGGCTATGAATTCAAGTTAAAGGACAATGGTTGTTCGATATTTTTGAATGGTATGTTCCACGGCTATGCACCCATTATTGATGGGCTATTTATATTGAATCTAGAAAAGGAACCGGTCTATAACGTGAATGTCAAGAGGCATAAGCCTAATGAGATAAATCCGACATACTTCTGGCATTGCCGGCTTGGACACATTAGTTTGAAATGCATGAAGAAGCTCCATGATGATGGGCTCCTAACTTCATCCGACTTTGGGTCATTCGAGACATGTGAATCATGCTTGCTAGCCAAGATGACTAATCGCAAAGAGTTGCGAGAGGGTGTCCGAGCTGTTGGAACTTATACATAGTGATGTGTGTGGTCCAATGAGCACAACTGCCAGAGGTGGCTATCAGTACTTCGTGACTTTTGTCGACGACTTGAGTACATATGGATATATCTATTTGATGAGGCACAAGTTGGAAACTTTTGAAAAGTTCAAAGAGTTTCAGAACGAGATTGAGAATCAGCTCGGCAAGACTATAAAACTTCTATGATCTGATCGTGGAGGTGAGTACATGAGCTAGGAGTTTGATGATCATCTGAAAAGTCGAGGTATAGTACCTCAGCTCACACCTCCGGGTATGCCACAAAGAAACAGCATGTCAGAATGGAGGAATAGGACCTTGTTGGACATGGTCCGGTCTATGATGAGCAAATTGGATTTACCCTTGTCATTCCGGGGATACACTCTAGAAACTACAGCTTTCACACTTAACAGGGTACCATCCAAATCCATAGACAAGACACCACATGAGATGTGGACCGGAAAGAGTCCCAGTTTGTCTTTTCTAAAGATTTGGGGTTGTGAAGCATTTGTCAAGCGACTTATGTCAGACAAGCTTACACCTTAATCGGATAAATGCATATTCGTGGGATATCCGAGGGAGACCTTAGGATATAGCTTCCACAACCGGGAAGAGAACAAAGTGTTTGTTGCTCGGAATGGGGTTTTCCTTGAGAAAGAGTTTCTCAGTCGGGAGGCCAGTGGGAGGATGGTTCGACTCGAAGAAATTTGAGGACCACTTGGGGACGGCTCGGCTGGTGATGAGATCATACCAAAGTCAGTCAGGGTACCCGTAGTGGAAGCGGCACTGGAACCACGGAGATCGGAAAGATTGCGCTGAGTGCGTGATGTATTGTTGCTAGAAAGCAATGAGCCAAACACGTATGCGGAAGCGATGGTGAGCCCAGATTCCGAGGCATGGCTGGAGGCCATGAGATCTGTGTTAAAGTCCATGGATGAGAATCAAGTCTGGGACTTGGTTGATCCGCCACCTGGCGTAACTGCCATTGGTTGCAAATGGGTCTTTAAGAAGAAAACTGATGTGGATGGAAATGTTCAGATCCACAAAGCTCGGCTTGTCGCTAAAGGTTGTGGACAAGTTCAAGGAATTGACTACGACAAGACTTACTCGCCGGTAGCGATGCTGAAATCGGTGAGGATCGTACTATCTATAGCTGCATATTTCGATTATGAGATATGGCAGATGGATGTCAAAACGGCTTTCCTTCATGGAAATTTAAATGAGGACGTGTATATGATACAGCCCGAGGGTTTTGTTGATCCGACTAGCACTAGTAAGGTATGCAAGCTCAAGAGATCCATTTATGGGTTGAGGCAAGCATCTCGGAGTTGTAACATTCGTTTTGATGAGGTCGTCACTGGTCTCAGTTTCATCAAAAGTGAAGAGGACTCTTGTTTATACAAGAAGTTAAGTGAGAGCTCGATAGTGTTTTTGATCTTGTATGTGGACGACATACTACTGACCGGAAACGATGTTTCGATGCTGAACTCGGTCAAGGAGTCATTGAATGGCAAGTTTTTGATGAAAGACCTTGGTGAGGCAGTGTACATTTTAGGAATTAAGATCTATAGAGATAGATCAAGGAGGCTTCTCAACTTAAGCCAGAGCACGTACATAGATAAACTGTTGAAGCGGTTCAACATGAGTGAGGCGAAGAAAGGGTTCTTGCCACTCTCACATGGTATAAGGCTAAGCGAGACTCAGAGTCCTTCGACATCTGATGAGCGAAGCAGGATGAGTAGGATTGCGTATGCCTCGGCAATCGGATCCATCATGTATGTCATGATATGTACAAGGCCTGATGTTGCTTTTGCAATAAGCCTAACAAGTAGATACCGAGCCAACCGGTGAGAGTCCTTTGGGCAGCGGTAAAGACTATTTTGAAGTACCTGAAAAGGACTAAAGAGATGTTCCTAGTTTATGGAGGTGAGGAAGAGCTCGTCGTAAGGGGTTACGCCAATGCTAGTTTCCAAACCGACAGAGATGATTGTCGATCACAGTCGGGATTCATGTACGTCCTGAACGGAGGGGCAGTGCACTGGATGAGTTCCAAGCAGGATATGGTGGCCGATTCTACCATAGAAGCCGAATACATTGCGGCTTGTGAAGCTGCAAAGGAAGGTGTTTGGATCCAACATTTTCTGGATGATCTTGGTATTTTCCCAGCCTCGGTGAAACCGTTGGACCTTTATTGTGATAATTCCGGTGCCATCGCACAAGCCAAGGAGCCGAGGAATCACCACAAGGTCAGACACATAGATCGGAAATATCACCTGATACGAAAGATCGTAAAGAATGGTGATGTAGAGTTATGGAAGATTCACAAGGATGCAAATGTTGCAGATCCATTGACTAAGCCGCTTCCACAACCCAAGCATGAGGGGCACATTAGAGCTATGGGCATTCGGTGTCTATTTGATTCACTCTAGTGCAAGTGGGAGACTGTTGGAGATATGCCCTAGAGGCAATCATGTATGATGATATTTCCTATGTGTTTATGAATAAAGATAGTCCTTGGACATTATCAATGATGTGTATCAGCAAGTACGTGACTTGTTTGTGGGACTATGCATTGTATGATGACTGTCCTAAAAGGTCCCTAGTTAAAAGGGTTGTGTGGACGCGCAGCCGACTAGACTAGCATATGACACGGTCGATGGCTTGGTCTCACTAGCCATGAAGCATTGGATGCTAACTGGATAATATGGACTTGGAAGGATCTGGTCGGATTCGACATAGTTGGATCCAAGTCGGACAGACCCAACTATGAGACGCAGCGATATGTCATCTGTGAGTTTCTAGTACAACATGCGTTCTATGTCCTAAGACCTGAGCTGACGCATGTACTCGGGATGGTGACAGACTTGCTTTGGGCCAACCAAATGCTACTCCGTGACTGGGTAGTTACAAACGTAGGTTTCGGGTTTGTCCAGTCCCATGCTGCGAGACATGGTTGAGCGAGATGGGATTTGCCCCTCCGATCAGGAGAGATATACTCTGGGCCCCTCGTGTGATCCGACCAGGATAAGCATGGTCATGCGACAAGGATTATGAGATAATCCGGATAGTGGTCGGTATCACTGGAACGAGAAAGAGGTCGGGCTACCACAAGGATGACAGACTCGCCTTGAGCCCGACAACATATATTGTGTGGCAAAGGGAACAGAAGTATGATGTACAGGTTTGCCTAACCAGCTTCATGGTCTGCTTGGTGTTTCGGCATGCCTTGCTAGAGGCCTCTACCAACGTGCAGTTCGGAGGTGATCCGAACTGCGACCAAGCCGACTTGAACATAAGGGGTTGCGTGCTTAAGGGAAGGAACCTACGAGGACGGATCCGAGGACACTGGTAGGATGTGATCCGATCTGTATTTGGATTGTGGCCGAGTAGACTTGTGGGATTTAGGGTCCGTGCGAGGCCCAAGTGTTGAGCCCGCGACGGATGCCTATATAAAGTGGAGGTGCGGCACACTCATGTAGTTGATCGCTTCTGTGCTGTCACTAGGTTTGCATGTGTTGCGAATAGACTCCTCCACTCGCCGCCGACTATGTGATCGGACCTAGCAGTCCACCGCACGGTGTGCCTCCTGCACGCGCGGATACCATTAGAGGCGGTGCACTTGCGCCGTTGCGGCAAATTTGTACATGGGATCGGACGACCGGCTGTTCGAGGGAGATCGGACGAGGAGGGGACGATCCACGCGGACGTGTTGCACCAACTCTTCTTCTGTTACACGGCACTGCGCGTCTAGTGGTAACGAACTGTGATCCATCTCCCGTAGCATGTTCCTGTTGTTCTGTGCGTAGGAAAAAATTTAATTTGCAGTCGACGCACCCTACCGTAGAACCCAACACCTTCAACACTCCCAATACGACTCTGTCGTGCAACACCTAAAGAGTGAACCTCAATGGTGATTCCTCCTAAGTTTACCTTGACAATTACATCAAGTGGATTCCATCGAGGGTGATTCCTCGGATTCCCCTTGATGTTATCGACAAATAGTTACCTGGAATTTACTTGAGACTATTGTTGAAGATGGGTCGTTCCGGAGGTGTACCCGCGAGATTTACTGAAGTCGGGTTGACCTGGAGGGTACCCGCATGATAATTATGAGGCATGGCCAGGCAGGTAGACTGCCCTAGTGAGAGGGTTGGCCCTGGCCCTTGTTGTATTTCCCCGAGACGGGGCGACGGGGTCACATGATTGTGAGTCTCTGCTCGTCTCCACGAGCTCCCAATACACTAAGGGTTTGGGTATTTGATCTGAGTTGGCCATTGGCCTATACACACTAACCGCCACGCAGGAACAACTATGGTCACTCATCATATGATTCTTCCGAAAGCTTTGTCAGACGTCTAGTTCAGCATTATGGTCTGGCTGGATCATGCCATCCAGGCAGAGGTGGCTCTGGTATTCCCCTGCGCACAATGACCCAGAGTGGGTGATGGACCCAAGACCCTGGAGTGCTTAGGATGTACACCGGCGGGGACCTCTCCACAGAGCCTAGGTAGGACTACGACGTGTTGATCTTTCGAGGTTGGGCATTACCCAACAAAGTGTGACCGGCCAGAGTAATCGAGCGTGTTGGGGAATGTGGTGCACCCCTGCAGGGAAGTTATCTATTCAAATAGTCGTGTCCACGGTAATGGACGCTTGGAGTTGTACCCCGATCTATTACAACTAGAAATGGATACTTGAGACATGAGATGGTTATGATGGTTCCGGGATTGCTTTCTCGCAGGGAGTCGATAAAGGATCTTTGGGAGTTATGCTACAACATGCTTTTTAATTATAATCTGCTATTCTATACGCTTCTAAATGCTGCAAGATGCTTGAAGATTATAGTCTTTGATAGGCTAGGCTTTCCCTTCTCCTCTGGGATTCTTCAGTTCAGTCCACAAATACAAATCATTCCTTTGATACAAATGCATACTTAGTATAGTTTTGATGTAATTCTTGCGAGTACTTTGGATGAGTACTCACGGTTGCTTTGCTACATCTTTTCCCCTATACCCGGTTGTTGCCATCAGATGGTGGATCCCAGGAGCCAGTTGCCACTGCCAATGGATACTACTACCCCGACGGTACCTACTGCTACATGGAGGCCGCCGACGACCAGGAGTGGTTAGGAGGTCCCAGGCAGGAGGCCTTGCCTTTTCGATCATCATATTGCTTTTGTGCTAGCCTTCTTAAGGCAAAGCTTGTTTAACTTATGTATGTACTCAGATATTGTTGCTTCCACTGACTCGTTTGTATTCGAGCTTTTGTATTTGAGCCCTCAAGGCCCTGGCTTGTAATATGAAGCTTGTATTATTTTAAATTGTGTCTAGAGTTGTGTTGTGATATCTTCCCGTGAGTCCCTGGTCTTGAACGTACACATTTGCGTGTATGATTAGTGTATGATCGAATCGAGGGCGTCACACTGAAGAAGAATCAGGCGCTATCTATGGTCCTCATCCCGCTCACCTGCCTGCCACTCAATAAAACATAGGACCTTAAGTTTAGCTCAAGATCATGTATAAAGAATATAAGTTCACCAACAATTTTCTTAAACCTAGAGATGAAAATCCAGATGCAGAGTGCTGGGGTGGAGAATAGCGATGGCTTGCGAGCAAACCACTCCAAATCAGCCTTGGACGGTTTGAACACGACGTACAAGGCATGTGATGGTGGCTGCTCACCACCCACCACCACAGTTCAAGCTTGCGAGAGGAGGGGTGGGAGGAGACATGGGGGAAGATGAGTGAACTACATGGATTCATGTTTGAGAATAACATGGACTCCACCTTCTATCCAAATCAGAGAAGTGGTGGCGCAGGAGAAGATTGGGGCGGGCAGGGAGAGGAAGGAGAACAGGGCGGTGGGTGGCCGGACAGGAAGACCGGTTGAGCAGGCGCACGTGACGGCGGCAGCGGTGTCGTACTCGTATTGAGGAGAGCCCGTCTTCCTGTGGTTTTTTTCTTTTCACAAATCTGCCAACCCGTGTGTTTTCTGCTCGGTCGTGCATCCTTCCCAATAGAAAGTAAGAAGCAAGCCTAGAAACGAAACAATTTTCTGTTGATCACTTTAAATAGGACTACGAGTTGAATGCCCCAAAACATAGAGACTTTTATGCAAAACTGCCACGACGGTGAACATGCAAAAGTGGTAGCTGCTTTATTAGTAGGTAAAGTAAAATAAAGAAAAACAATCGTAGAGATGAGCGATCAAAGAAACGAAAAACCCTATATGACGCATTCTGCGTCAAACTGTCAACCTATCGCACTAGAGCTAGCTATCGAGCCGGGCGGCCTATTCAGAATTTTTGCAATCCCGTTTTGTGAACCCTCTATGAGGATCCTAGCCGGTTATTTATGTTTTGGGAAGCTTCTAGATGATTCTTGAACTGGTGTTCCTCTTATTTTCATTTATTTTTTCATTTTTCAATTTTTATTTTTCTATCCTTTCTTATTTTTTTCTTTCATTTGTTTTTCTCATTTTCTGTTTACTTTGGAATCGAAAGTTAGAGTTATGGAGACAAACCTTGGAATTGAAAGGGTTTAGGCTTAGTAGAACTAAAATCGAGTACATGATGTGCGATTTCAGTACTACTAGGTGTGAGGAGGAGGAGGTTAGCCTTGATGGTCATGTGGTACCTCAGAAGGACACCTTTCGGTATTTGGGGTCAATGTTGTAGGAGGATGGGGGTATTGATGAAGATGTGAACCATCGAATCAAAACCGGATGGATGAAGTGGCACCAAGCTTCTGGCATTCTCTGTGACAAGAGAGTGCCACAAAAGCTAAAAGGCAAGTTCTACAGGACGGCGGTTCGACCCACAATGTTGTATGGCATTGAGTGTTGGCCGACTAAAAGGCAACATGTTCAACAGTTAGGTGTGGAGGAGATGCGTATGTTGAGATGGATGTGTGGCCACACGAGGAAGGATCGAGTCCGGAATGATGATATACGAGATAGAGTTGGGGTAGCAACAATTGAAGAGAAGCTTGTCCAACATAAATGCGAGATGGTGTGGGCATATTAGTATGAGCCTCCGAAACTCCGATTGCATAGCGGATGGCTAAAGCGTGCGGAGAATGTCAAGAGAGGATGGTGTAGACCAAATTTGACATGAGAGGAGTCCGTTAAGAGAGAACTGAAGGATTGGAGTATCACCAAAGAGCTAGCTATGGATAGCGGTGCGTGGAAGCTTGCTATGTGCGAGAGCCATGAGTTGGTTGCGAGATCTTATGGGTTTCACCTCTAGCCTACCCCAACTTGTTTGGGACTAAAGGCTTTGTTGTTGTTGTTGTTGTTGTTGTTGTTGTTGTTGTTGTTGTTAGTTTCTGTTTACTTTACTTTTATTTTTATTACTCAAGTATATTTTTCAACAAATCTTCAGAAATTTAAAGATGTTCACATTTTTTGAAATTCGTGAAAAAAATTCAAAAATTGTTTCTATTTTCATTCTTGTCCAGAAACTTCCGTAAATGTTTAGAAATTCCTAAAAACTTTAGAATTTTAAAAATAGTTCTCTTTTGTTCACAAAATTATAAAAAATTCAAAAATAGAATTTCAAAATTTTACAGAATCTTGACATAATTTCAATTTGTTCACAAATTAAAAAATGTTTACAAATTTCAACAAATGCTCCCATTTTCCAAAACAAAAATCATGTTTTCAATTTTTAAAGGAATTAAAAAAATGTTAGCTAATTTTGTAAAAATCCTGTTTCAAAAATTGGTTCATGAGTTCGAAAAATATTCATGTTTTCAAATTTGTCCACAAATTCAAAAAATTATGGGAATTTCAAAATGTAACTGTTTTGAAATTTGTTCACAAACTAAAATAATGTTTATGTTTTAAAAATATTTTACAAATTCATATTTGGAAACTTCAAGAATGTCATGTTTTCAAAAAATTGTAATTTCCAAAAAATCACAATTTTTTATTTTGTTCCTATTTTTTATAAAATGTCTGTGGTTTTGAATGTGTTCTTGTTTTTAGAAAAATGTTCACCTTTTCAAAGAAAAATCCATACATTCAAGAAATATTCGCATTTTCAATTTAGTTATTGTTTTAAAAAATGTTTGAGATTCCTAGAAATTTTTTGCCTTTAGAAAAAAAATCCAAAAAGAAAATCATGTTTGAAATTTCAGAAAAAGTTTACATCTGCCGCCCCTTACATGTCATATATGGCGGGACGCCCATTTCGACTGTAATCTTCTTTAGTACAGTGTTAACCTATATGAAGCACTATCCCTACGTGTTCGATACCAAGCCTCCACGTGTTCTTTTTTATTGGGTGGGGGGGATTGTTGCTGGCACCTGGGTCGGTCCATTCGGGGGAGGCCCCTGTGCGGCGCGCGTCTGTTGGACGCAATGCGCTTTACTTCTTTTTCTACAAGCAACACACATCACTTTTTTTTTAGAATCACAACGGTTGTCACATTTTTTTGAGAAGAAAACGACAGGCTTTTATTACACCATGATGTTTACAGTAATACATAAACTAACAGGAGGATGCAACAACCAAACTTGGCGTCCTGCCGGTAGCGACGTCGCCATTCCAGCTACTCCCCATTAAATTCCCGACGCTCATGTCTAAAGTTGGACACCCCAAATTCCCGCTATCGTGCTTCAATCTCCTTAGGCCTTGTTCGGTTGAGGTGGCTTTTGAAGGGGAATGGCAGGGTTTGAGGGGGATTAGATCCCCTACAAGCCAAAATCCTCCCCAATCCACTCCAATCCCCTTGGAAGGAGGATTAAACGAACAAGGCCTTAAACAGCAAGCAGTTGCGTCCTGTAGCAGCTCCTCTGATGATCTCTTCCACTACGCCCTTACAGTATGAAGCCACCTAGATGTGCTTGAGCATGACATCCTGCGCCAAAACCAATGCTTCCCTGCAAGCTAAAATTTCGAGAGTTGCAGGGTCAGTTATACCTTCATACTCACCACATATGCACCTTGAAAAACCCATGCTCATCCCGACAAACCACACCTACTGCTCCCTTTTGTACATGCTTTGCTGATGCCCCATCACAGTTTAATTTTGTATGCCCTGAGAGAGGAGCAATCCATTTAGGAACCTGCAATTTACCTGAACCATCTACTAGCTTCTTTTCCTTCAGCCCCCCTTGATTTCTTCCATGTAACTTGTGATGAACAAATGGGTTGACGGCGGAGATTGGAACTACTGTTCATGAATTGCCTTCCACCGCGCCCACCAAATCGCTCACAAAGTTACAAGTACTTATAACTTTGACAACGGTCGTCACATAGGAGGTACCCGAAGAAACAGCAAGGGAGCATAGGCCCTTCCTTGTTGGGCCAGGCCCAGGGCGAGCAGCGTGAGCGCCAGGATGTTCCCCACTGGACTCCTCAAAAGAAAAGAAAAAGGATGTTCCCCACTCCTGTGCGGGCGACCGACTGTTTGCCTCAATGAGCGGCGCATAGGAACTCCCCTTTCTGAACAAATTTTCAAAATGTGAACAAATTTTGGAATTACAAACATTTTTTTGAACATGCGGACAAATTTTGCAAAATGAGAACAGAAAATTGGTGAACAATTTTTGTAAGCATGAAATTTTTTTGAAACTTTGAAATTTTTTGAAAACGTGAACACATTTTGAACTCACAAACAAATTTTGGAATTACGAACATTTTTTGAACATGCAACCAAATTTTGAAAAATGAGATTTTTTTTTTGAGAACATGTGAACATTTTTGGAATTTCCGAACAAGTTTTTAAAAATGAGAAATTTTTTGAAAAACAAAAAATATTTTATTTGTTTACAAAGGTGAACATTTTTTGAAATAAAGCAAACAAATTTTGCAAGTTATGTACAAAATTTAAAAACATGAACATTTTTATTTTTTTTGTAAAACACAACATTTTTTAAAAAAGAAATCTGAGAAAGAAAAATAAAAATGAAAAGAAAAGAAAATCGGAGAAAAAAGAAATAAGTAAAGAAAATAAACAGAAAAAGAAAAAAAACAGTAAAAACGAAAAGAAAAACAGAAAAGAAAAAAATCCGATTCAGAAACCTTCTAGAAGGTTCCTAAAACTGCAAAAATCGGCTGAGAACCTCTGGAAGGTTCTCAAAACCAGGAACGCTGAAAAGCGCTTAAACAGACCGGCCCACTACGACCTATCGGATCGACCGCGCCTGTGCGAACCTGCCACTATCTTGCCAGAGAGCGGCGAATAGGAAATTCCGTGGGAAAGCCCCTCGAGGGGTACTAGTCGCTCGCATCAATTGCTGTGCAACCAAAAGTCTAAAACATGGTTTTAACCAAAACACGGTCCAATCATATCATTTCCGCTCACCTTGGGAACATAAGACTATGGAAACCAACAGACGCCATTTAAGCGAATCAACCTGTGGTTGAGTTGGTTAGGTGGACAGTGGTATCCCCAACCCACCAGGGTTCAAATCCTGGTGCTCGCATTATTCCCGGATTTATTTGAGATTTCCGCGATCGCTTTTCATGGGAGGAGACGTTCCGTCGACGACGAGGCGCTACTGGTGACTTCAGAATCTCAAGATGATATGCCGGCTCGATCTTTCGGAGGTGCTCATAGGGGTAGGGTGTGCGTGTGTGCGTTCATAGGGATGAGTGTATGCGCGTGTATATGAGCGCTTATGTCTGTACTGATGCTCAAAAAAAAAACAGACGCCATTTAAATCCCAACTAAACCAACAGATATGGTGCCATTCTCTCTCCGAAACAAGAAGATCTTATAGCATCCGACTATCCGAGGAAGAGAGAGATTCACAACGATCCGTATTCATCGTAACCGTACCAACACTGGCCGTAAAATACGCCAAACTCAGTAACTTCCCACCTTTCCAACCAAAAAGCTCGCGCCACAGCAATGGAGGAGCCCGTGGGGAAGGCGCAGCATCCCTGCGGCATCTGCATGGAGCCCATGGCGCCTTCCGAGGCCCACCGCGGCGGCAGCGGGTGCGCGCACGCCTTCTGTCGGGCGTGCCTGGCGGGCCATGTCCGCGCCAAGATCGAGGCCGGCGCGGCCGTCGTGCGGTGCCCGGGCGTGTCCTGCGCCGGCGCTCTCGACCCGGAGCTGTGCCGCGCCGCCCTCCCGGCCGACCTGTTCGTGCGGTGGTGCGGGCTGCTATGCGAGTCCATGTTCCTCGGGGCGCGGCGGACCTACTGCCCTTTCCCCGACTGCTCCGAGATGATGGTGGCCGACGACGACGGTGGCGGCGCGTCCGAGGGGTGCGTGACGCAGTCGGAGTGCCAGGTGTGCAGGCGGCTGTTCTGCGCGCATTGCGCGGTGCCATGGCACGCCGGCGTGAGCTGCGCTGAGTTCGCGCAGCTCGGCGCTGAGGAGCGCGGCCGTGAGGATCTGCTGCTCGTTGAGGCCGCCAGGGAGTGCAAATGGAAGCGCTGCCCGCGGTGCCGGTTCTACGTCGAGAAGTCCCATGGCTGTCTCCACATCACATGCAGGTACGTACTGTATAACACCTAGATGGATTTGCGACACTCCCATATGCATGCTTCTCTAATTTAGGAGCTATCGGCCGACCTCTAACTTCTGATGTGTAATGCCGTAGCAGTAATTTTCGTGTGCAGAACAACATTTAGTTTCTGCGGTGATTGACTATATTAGCTTGTCACATTTATCTGAAGTTTTAATAGCGGGAAGTAACAGTTCCGTAGTAGTGGGGGCTATAACGAGCAGCGCATTTTGGAGATCGAAGCACAACTCTAGCAGATGCCGTAATCCGTATAATCTCGGCCCGCAAAGACCATTTGCAGCTCCCGTAAACCAGATTTGCAGTAGCGTGTGACGCCGCGCGCTACTACAAATCCGTACCGCTAATCATGATTCTAGACAATATAACTTAATAAAAACAGCAATACATATCAAACTTAAATGTTTTAACATCATACAATACAATAATTCACTCAAATACAACAAATTTTCAAATCCGAATAACAAATGGTTCGGAATTAACACAATTGTTCAAATCATCACACATGAAAACAAATTGATAAATGGGAGTTTATTTCCCTTATAATTGCCACCGATGCTCAATGAGATCATTGTGGAGTTACTGGTGTGTAGTTAAGTCTCAAGAAATGCTTACTATTTGTCTTCACAAATGTTGCCCACGAAGTATAAATACCGTTGGCAAGATAACACTCCATGGTATAATCATATCCATCGACGGTGTAGTTGCAAGCCGGAGCATTCCCACTAGCTAGCTGCGCAAAACGATGTGACCTATGCAATACATTGATATTATTAAGAGACCCCGACAATGAAAAAAGCAATGTCAAATCCACAAGTCACGTGAAGCCACGGCTTCAAGCACAATAGTGGGTTTGCGTTGATGGCCGGTGTACTGCCCGGCCCTTTGGGCAGTTCTTTCAACTCCAATGCATGCGATCCACACTGCCAAGCATACCCGACCATCCTGTTGCTTAGTTCATCGCCATCAATTTCTTTTTGTCCTCATTGAGAGCTTAGAGGTACTTGGGATCAAATAACCGGATCAATGTATTTGCAAACACCCACACGCATTTGAGCATGGTATCTTCTCCAATGCAAGAATACACATCAGTGTAATCGGTCGGAATGTCGTATGCTGTCACTCGCATTGCCGCCGATATTATTTGGTATGCACTAAATCCTAGCAAACCAGCGGCATTTCTCTGGCGAGTGAAGAGACAACAATTACTCCCAAGCTTCCACAATGCAAACAAAAAGGGGCCTACACATTCGATAACGCCTACGGAAGATATGAGTCGGATAGGTTGGTACTTTGACAAAATAGTCTTTCATGAGTAATTTGTGGTCGAGATCTCGGTTGCGCGGAATGCAAAGGCGGTCGACCGTTGATCCGTGACGCTTCTTCTTCCTGTCGGCTTCAAATTTGTCGATGAGATGCAACAAGAGGAGGTGCTCGGCATCGTCATCCGAAAGCATCTCTTTTATGACGGAATCATCCGACTCCGATGATGAGGATGAACTCCAAATATCATCCATCTATGAAAATAAATTCATGAGTTCATAAAAAATCGCCAGTCGGCCAAATTGAAATTGGTAGAAAAGCTACCAAACTTAAATTTCATCGGATCAAATCCGGCCCAAGCAAAGCTGAAGTAGCCGCATCCCTTTTCCCTCACCACTGGCCAAAACCCGCAAACGTCTTATTCACCACAGCAGTCGCCACCTCCCTTACTTCCTCTTGTCTCCCTGCGGCTCGTGCGGATGGCGGTGGCTCAATTGTAGCCAGAGCAGCCGGATCCATGGCGATGGCAGCTGCAGCCCGCGCATGCCAAGAAATGCCAAGAATATGCGGGCGAGGAAGGTCGAAGCTCTCCATGGTGCGTGGTGGCCGGAGGTGAATAGAGGAAGCAAAAGTCGCCGGAGATTTGGGGCGCGGGCGATGGAGGAATGGCGGGCGGGTAGAAATTTCCGTCCCGCCAAGTTGCGCATGGGATAGAGGAAACTGTAAAGGGGGAGGGGAAAATGGGAGATTTGAGGGTTGCGGGGCAATTTCCAGAGCTCCTCGCGAAAAGATTTGCGGGGCGGCTGAATATATGGTACCTGTTCGGGATATTTTTCGTCTGGGTACCGTACATCGGTGGTTATTTTGCAGGCCGAGCGGATATAGTGAATCTGGTTGTGTTGTTCGTAGTTTTGAAATTTTCAAAATTTAAGATTTTTAGTTTCTAAAAAATCTGAAAAAATACACATATATACAAGGATGTAATGTGCGTGTGTAAAATTTCAGAATGAAATACCTTGAATTGCATGCACACACAAAAAAGCATGGACTTTGAGGATGAATAGTACATACGCTAAAAAGGACCGGATTTTTTTCGTAGTCCTCATTTTAAGGTATTTCGACCTGAAAATTTACACACATGTACATTATGTCTTTTGGTAATGTGTATTTTTTCAAAATCTTTTGAAGGTAGAAAGTTTGACTTTTGAAGTTTTCAAATTAAGGCCTCAATGAAGCTTGGTCTCTATTTGCTATTTTGGGGGCTATAACTCCCCTGTACGACTACTATAGCTTTTGAAAAAGCTATGTATATAGAGCAATTTTAACATGACCCCTCTTGCCAAGTGCATAGAATATCTTGATTTTGTGAAGTAGTAGGGCCAATTATTAACATGTGTATGTCAAGTATATATGATGCTTGATCGCTAGCAGTAGCGGAGACAGGCTCAGCCCCCCGGGACCAAACCTGGGGCTGAGGGCCCAAACTCGGTGTATACTGTAACAACTATTGTACAGAAGTTACTAAAAAAACTACAGAAAAACTAACGCTCACACGTGTGGGCGTTTGCAGATCGCCCACACGCCTCCATCACCACTCATTTTGCCACGTATGAATAGATGACATCAGCAGAAATCTTTTTGGTTTTCGTCTTAAAAATGTTTTATCTCCTAAATAAAAAAGCGAACTAAAAATCTGTTTTCACCATTAAATCCGTCTCGATGAGATCTTCAAAACTAGACCCCATGTTGATATGTTTCGACAAAAAAAAAAAATTTTGCCCAGAAGTTGTCATGATGTTTACACTATAGTTGCCACAGTACTTAAACTAAAGTTGCCATGTGGCAATTTTAGTTTGTAGATCATGTCAATTTTAGTTTTTTGATGATGGCAATTCCAGTACTTTGACCATGAAGATATTTTTTTATTGAACCATGGCAATTTTAAGTGCATGTATCATGGCAATTTTAGTTTATGGTGCATGGCAAATTTAGTTTCTTAATTCTCCGTTTTATAATATGTTAAAATTTACTTTTAAATGTAAAAGAAAATAGTTGAAACATATCATGGCAATTCATGTGCAATAGACATGGCAACTTTTAACCAAAATATTTTTTCGTCAAAATATATCGATATGAGATCTAGTTTTGAAGATCTCGTCGCGAGGGATTTAATGGTGAAACGGATCTTCAGTCGAATTTTTCATTTAAGAGATAAAACATTTTAAAAATTGAAAATCCAAAAAGATTCTCGCATGCATGCATGTGATGACGTGGCAATCTATTTGCATTAGAGACGTGTGGTGCGTCTCCTTTACTGCCACACGTGTGGTAGTTATCGACGTCCAAAAACTACTGTACAGCTTTGTTACACTGTACAAAGGCGACCCGGGGCAGCCCGCTGGGCTGGCTCTGCCCCCGCATTCCGCGAAGCCAAAAGTATACCAATTCTTGTTACTTTAATTATCGTGCTAGCTCTAATTATGCTTATGCGGACGAGTTTCGGACGTGCAATGTTGTCCGCATGCATCCCTATTTGATCGGTGCTTGATTTTTTTTTATAATATATAAAGCTTAGTAATTGAATACGATGCCTGATCAGTGCTTGATTTTTTTTATTGCTGAACATGTATATGTCAAGTTATATGTGATATATCTTATATGCCTAATTGTATGTCTTTTTTCATGATTTGTGAAAAAACACTACAATAAACTGCTACATGGCAATTGTATGTCTATTTAGAACTTTGCTTGATCCTATGGCAGGTGTGGCTTTGAGTTCTGTTATGGATGTCAAAAGCCGTGGAAACTCGAACACGACGGCTGCCCTGGAGAATGAAGTGTGTGCTCGTATTGAGTGTTCAGTGTGAGCAATGACAACCTACTGTATGCCCGTTGAAGCTGAAGCAGGCAACGCGAGGAGATTTCATGGACATGATATATCGTTCATCCACCAATGTCTCATATGGAACATCATCAATTTTACTTTTTATTTTGAGCGTGCCGAATCCATTTTAGAGGCTTAATTATTGGCTAACATTGTCATTCTCAGACTTCAAGCATGTGTTAGTTCCCTGAGTTGATTCTTCAGACCTTCAAGCATTTTTTTTGTTCCCACCAAAGTAAGTCTTTCACTTCACAGGAAAAGCACGAAGATGAATGCAGACCATGTTGTTTACAATATTTATGCAGAAACACTCGGATATAATTCATCTCTGAAGAATATTATAGTACATCAACTGAACCGAATATGACATTCATCCAAGAATAAGAAAAACTGAGTACATTTCATATCTGCAGAGCTTTACAAATAATCCAACGAAAAGAACTTTCAACTGGTTACAGGTATTGTCGCTACTACATGGAATTTGCACCCAAGATGGAATGCTTTGCTCATCACATTACGCAGCAATTTTCTGTTGATTCAAGCATCTCAGGAGATCTGCAATACAGTAAAAATCCCTAGTTAATCAGTACTTCAGTTAATAAGGGTGTGCATCAAAAAGTAAAGTACTAGCATCCTTTGGTTTACCAACAACAATTCGATGTGCATCAAAAAGTAAAGTACTACTAGCATACTCTATAATTAAACAGACAGGCTAATTAAATCACAAGACGATTTCTTTAACATTGATTTACTAATTTCGTTCCATAATCAGCTGATCACCAATTTGCCATGTGCACATGTGTTCTAGCCTACAGTATGCAGATCTCCATCTTTGACGAACGACTATCATTATGGAAAGGCCTAATAGCATGTTAGCACAATTGAAATTGAGCAAAAACATTATTTGGAAGGAAATTGGCAAATAATAACCTCCATTTTTGAGTAAACACAATAAGAAGTGGTATTTATAATCACAGATGTGCAACCAGTAGTATTAAGTTTTTTATTAGAAAATTCTCTACTTAACACTGTCACAGAATTAATGCTAATTCAGGCAGCCTATTGTCTTGCAGTTCGAATCCAGAAGCAAAAACGTTCTGTTTCCCAACAAATAGAAGATAAACGACCATCACAAAAGAACAAGATCAACAATACATCATTCCACCTGTCAGTGTTCAATAAGACTTTTTACAACTCACACCATTAAAAGATGATTACATGATCTTCAGTAATAGTTTACCACTGTTCATCACAAGATATAAGTAATAAATAAATTATTATCTAGAGATACTATATCACATAAAACAAAATAAAGATACCAGTAGCCCACAAGCATATAAACTTCAGTTCAGAGGACGTGCAAATAAAAGCAGTAATGACAGCGTTCTGGTTTAAAATGGAAATGACTGCAAGACTTACAGTTGTCCCAACTTGCTCAGATCCAGATCCGGAACAATATCTTGAACAAGATCACTCGGGGGCTGACCACATTCTTGCATGTTTTGCATGATCTCAAAAACCTTCGCCATATTCTCAGGCTCATGTTCATAGACCTCATTAAGTTTCAGCATGAGTTCAAGCTGATTGCTGTAACGCTCATATTCTTCTTTGCTTATCTTGCTTTTGTTATCCTCCAGCCATTTTGGGTATTTCTCTACAATGTCCTTCATGGGTTCGTAAAGAATCTCCTTGGAAAGAAGTTGTTTCATCATTGTTTCAACAATAGAGTCCATATCCTGCGGAAGATGAGCAAAGTAAAGCAATTGATTCACAGTTGTATGAATACAACATAGGTTAACCGCACTTTATCATCAAACATTCTGTTTTGTAACTTTCTAACGACAAACACTAAATTAACAGCTTCTTTGCATGAAATTCTCAAATTCCCATGGTTGAGCCATACAACTAGTAAATAACCAATAATATATACGACTTCTTCCCAAATAAACCAACAATATGCCAATAATGGTGCCGTAGTTTACTAGGGAGTCTGATATTTTCAAATCCCATGCCTAGAAAAGAAATATTGGTAAGATACATACTACCTCCGTCCGGGTTTATTGGGCCCCTTCGTATTTTGAGTCAGATTTTGACCATCTATAGACTACTACTCCCTCCGTTCGGAATTACTTGTCTGGAAAATGGATGTATCTAGAACTAAAATACGTCTAGATACATCCATTTTTGCGACAAGTAATTCCGAACGGAGGGAGTAAAATATAAAGTATATGCTATAAAAAATAATACTGTGGGATTTGTATTTGAAAGATCTTTCCGACAATATCATTTTTGTGACATATAGTTAACATTTTGTAAGGTAAAATTTTAGGTCAAACTTCAGCCCAAAATAAGAGGGGGCCTAATAAACCCGGACGGAGGGAGTACTCCTGTAATATGTGTTCTCTTAAAAACTTCTTAGCAGTATCCATGCATGCCCAAAATTTGCGATTCCATTACAACTGAAGACATCACATTCACATGTTCTAGGATTGGAGCGAACTTATTACACCATCCAAACTGCTATTCAATTTAAGGAGTATGCCTTCCAAAACCAGATTTACATCAATGGATTCCTTCACCCCTATGCCAATGAGTTCATTTAGCTTTCTCAGGCAAAGATTCTTAAATAAACTAACAAAAATCCGTATGCTAGTACACCATTACATCCTAATTCTGTATCCCCACGAAGTGCTGGTTCACCCAATGGTTTTATGCATGTCACATCTTTGGCCAACATATATTAAGCAGCCTATTCTGTAAAACCCTCTGATATCTCTGTATTCTAAGGCTCAGTTTGCGGGGTAAAACAAACACTAAAATAGGGAAAAGTAGAACCTAAATTGCATGAACATGCATTGTAAATGAAGCATACCTGCACTCAACATGTTTTCTCTTTAAAACATTTTAGTAATAGCCAGGCATATCCAAAATTGACAATATAGGAATTGGAGCGAACATACGACATCACCTGAGTAGCTATAAAATTAAGGGAGTATGCAGAGCAAAAATCAAATTACATCAATGGCTTCCTCATTGCAGGCAACTAAATTAGCTTTCTACTCGCAAAAAAGGAAAAACTAAATTAGCCTAAAGATTCTTAAGCTAATGAATATCCCTAATAAAATGCCAATACACCGTTGCATCCATCCCAGCACTTTGGACCGATTTTAGCATGTCACATCTTTTAACAGCGTTGATTGAGCAATCCCCGAAGTCATCCGGACTCTTTTCTAAGTTCAAATGAACATGCATCGTACACCAATCATACCTGCGCGCCAGCGAACTCCTCGAACTGCTTCACAAAGTCCTCCATCATCGCCTCGTCATCCAGGCCTGCGATCCCCCCGGTGGCCGTCTCGAGCCCCCGGACCGCCTCCCGCGTCTCGCGCGTGAGCTTCTCGAGCGCCTCCGACGCGTGCGCGCCCCTTGGCGGCGGCGGGGGTTGCCTCGCCGCGCGCCTCCTTGGCGCCCTGGGGTCAGGCAGCGACATCCCCAGGCCCCTCACCGGCCTCGCGCTCCCGGAGGACGACGATGCCGATGCCTCGCCGCTGCTGCAGAGAAGGGACGTCGTCACAGATTCAGTCAAAATCCTCGCGAAATAGTATTGACTCGGCGGGTACTCGAGGTGGACCTTTTGGGGGCGGCGGCGAGATCGAGGCTGGTGAAGTCGTCGAGGGCGCTGTCGAGGAGCTGGTCGAGGTCGGCGGCGGCGGCGGCGCCGGAGCTGGGGTTGGAGGAGGCCATGGAGGGTCGGGCCTCAGAGCTGGGGAGACGCCGCGGCGTGGATGGGGCTCCTGATTCGGGGGTTTCGGCGGAAGGCGTGCGGGAATTGGGCTTGGGATTCAGGGATGGGAAATAAAGAGGAACGCGAGGAGGAGGAGGCGGGCGAGCAGAGGCAAGGTAGTCCTAACGAGCACGGCCGGCAGTGGATCCCTTCTCCGACTAGCAAGGATAGCCTTCGTTATCTCAGCCGTCGGATTGTCATCCTTGGACGCAGGAACCGTGTAAATTTAGGCTGTATTTGGATGCAAAGTTCTTTTAAAACCACTAAATTAGAACTTGTGGGCACAAAACATGGTCTTAGATTACCAGTTGAATGCACGTGTGTACATAATAAACATGTGACTCCTTTATGTGATTCCACACCGCAATGCACTCATTATCCACTCATCATCATCGCGCGCACAACACAACCAACAAGAAAATCGGTTGTTCTAGACTACGTCGCGCCAAAGTTTACTGACAGAACATTCATTCTTTATAGTTTCCTATATAAAAAGTGATTACGCGATTGTTCTAAGAGTTGTGTTAGGCATCAACTGGCTGAATCACTATGTGACGCCCGGATAATCAAGCTACAGTAAACCTCTGCTAATGGTGCCACGTCACCTCGGTTACTGTTGATAAACTCGAGTTAGTTCGAAACCGATTCAAATTCAATTTCAAAATCAAGCAAACAATAAAAGTTTTCAAATATTAAAACTAAAATGTTCGGAGTGAACCCAATATGGCATAGGTAATTATGGAGGAGAAACCACAGCTTTATAAAATGTTTAAATACTATTAGATGAATAAAACAAGAGTAAAACAATTAATTACATACCTTTTGTAATTAATAAAATGTCAAACTAATTTATTTGAGGACTATACTTTTATGACGATGGACTAAGTTCAAATACCAATTTAGATGCTACGTGTATTTTACTAAAACTAAAAATAATAGGAAACAAAACTAAAACAGAAAAGTAAAATAATAAAAAAGCAAAACAAAACAAAAGAAAAGGAGGACCTCTAATGGGCCAACTGCCCGGTGACAACCAAAAGCAGCCCATCGCCCACCGCCGACCCACCCCACTCCTTATCCACTCCTCCTCCCAAACCCTAACCACCCTAGCCCACTACTCCCACCTCTCGCCCCCACCCCACGATCCTCTCCTCCCCGATCCAGATCTGGTCGGGCCACGATCAAGGTCCTCGACGCTAACGGCGCTTCGACTGTCGCGCTTGCCGCCACCAGATCGCGCCCATCCTCCTCCGCGACGCCACCTTATCGGCCAGACCTCCGGCCTCCTCTCTCCTTCAGGCGCCGTCGTTCTCGAACTCGCTTCGCCCATCATGGCCGCCTCAACCCGCCATCAAGGCTACCCGCCATTGCCGTCGTCCTCCCGCGTCGCCGTCATTGCCTCGCCGCTTCGAGCCCGCCGACGACGCCGCCGCCGCTTCGCTTCTCCTTCACCGGTAGTCCTCGTCTACCTCGACGGCCAGACGAGCTCGCCGCCGATCCTCGCACCGCCGTGAGCATCGCCTCTCTTCTCCTCGCTGCTCTGCCGCCGGATTCGACTGCGTCTGCCGTCCGCGCAGGCCTGGTTGCCCTCGATGGCCATCGCCTGCTGCCGCCACCGCTTCGCTATCCGCAGACACGCACGCGCCACGGCCCGCGCCTCGCGCCGTGACTAGGCCGGGCGCTTCGCCAATCTTCTGCTGTCTCGGCCAACCATTGTGCTCGCCGACCTCCACCTCCGCCGGCGCCGCCCACGGCCGGCTAGCCGTGGTCCGCGCTCCATGAGCTAACGCCACAGCCTCAAGACCCGGTCGGTGCACACCGGATGGCCACGGCTCGCCAGCAACCAAGGGGCTACGCCTCGCCCGGCGCCACACCTGCTGCCAAGACGCCTGCCAGGCCTCTAGCCATCGATCGCCGGGGCCCAAATTTCAAAGAAAACGAAAATGAATTAAAAACAACAATAGTAAAATTAATTAGTTAATTAATTAGTGGACTTATTAACTTAATTAAAACTAGTTAATTAACCTAAGCACTTAGTTTAGTTAATTAATCTGTTAGGTTAATTAACACTCAATGACAGCTGGGACCCACATTTCAGTTTGACCTACCAATCGCACGCTTTTATCGCCGACGTCAAGATGATGTCATGCTGATGTCATCATTTACTGTTCTGGATAATGTTGAATTTAAATAATTAAATAAATACTAAAAATGATTTAAAACTTTAGAAAATCATATAAAATAAACCGTAGCTCAGATGAAAATACTTTCTACATGAAAGTTGCTCAGAACGATGCCTTACCTGCAATCCTAAATGCTTAGTATAGGATGCTAGTTTATCATCATTGGCCCTACATTCTTGTCAGTCTGCCTTGCTATACTATCGGGCCGTGATCACTTGGGAGGTGATCACGGGTATATACTACATACATACATACTATACAGATGGTGACCAAAGTCGGGTCACTCGCTGAGTACCCGCAAGTGATTCTCGATGAGGGGCCGAAAGGACAGTGGCTCCATCCCGGTAGAGGTGGGCCCGGGTTCCCGACGGCCCCGATCGTTACTTTTATGGCGGAGCGACAGGCAGGTTGAGACCACCTAGGAGACAGTGGGCTGGCCTGCTCGGCGCTCGCGGATACTTAACACGCTTAACGAGATCTTGGTATTTGATCCGAGTCCGCCATTTGGTCTATACGCACTAACCATCTACGGGAGTAGTTATGGGTATCCCGACGCCGTGGTATCACCAAGCCTTCTTGACGTCGGCGACGAGCGCGCCACGCGGGTTGGACTGCGTTAACGCAACTTCCTTTGTAATGGAGGTTGCTAGGTCGCCACCGGCCACAGACGCGAACGCAGTGTGTGCTTTCAGGCGATGGGCCTGCACTGCGCGCTTAGGTTTAGACCGACGCGTCGACTCTCTGTTGTGCCTAGGTGGGGCTGCGACGTGTTGATCTTCCGAGGCGGGCATGACCCAGAAAGTGTGTCCGCCAAATGGGATCAAGCGTGTTGGGTTATGTGATGCACCCGCAGGAAGTTAATCTATTGAATAGCCGTGATCTTGGTAACAGGACGACTTGGAGTTGTACCTTGACCTTATGACAACTAGAACCGGATACTTAATAAAACACACCTTCCAAGTTCCACGACAACCCGGTGATCGCTTTTCCACGGGCGACGAGGGGAGGATCGCCGGGTAGGATTATACTACGTGATGCTACTGGAGATGCTACTTGGAGATGCAACTTAGAGATGCTACTTGGAGATGCTACTTGGAGATGCTACTTGGAGGACTTCAGTCTACTCTCTTCTACATGTGCAAGATGGAGGCGCCGAGCGTAGTCTTCGACGTGATTAGCTATCCCCTCTTATTCTCGGCATTCTGCAGCTCACCACCGATATGGCCCTTTACACATATACCCATGCATATGTAGTGTAGCTCCTTGCTTGCAGTACTTTGGATGAGTACTCACGGTTGCTTTCTTCCCCTTTCCCCTTTCCTTTCTTTCTCGGTTGTCGCGACTGATGTCGGAGTCCAGAGTTAGATGCCACCGTCGATTTATTTACCCCTACTACATCGGAGGTGCCTACTACTACGCAAGTGTGCCGACGACGACCGTGAGTAGTTTAGGAGGATCCAGGCAGAGGCCCGCGCCTCTTTCGATCTCAGATCCCAGCTTTGTGCTAGCCTTCTTAAGGCAAACTTATTTAACTTATGTCCGTATCAGATACTATTGCTTTCACGACTCGCCTATGATCGAGCACTTGTATTCGAGCCCTCGAGGCCCCGGCTTGTATTATGATGCTTGTATGACTTATTTATGTTTTTAGAGTTGTGTCGTGATATCTTCCCGTGAGTCCTCGATCTTGATCGCACACGCTTATGTGCATGATTAGTGTACGATTAAATCGGGGCGTCACAAGTTGGTATCAGAGCCGACTGCCTGTAGGAATCCCCTTTCCAACTCCTTGGCCGAAGTTGAGTCTAGTCGATGAAAACTATTTTGCTAACATGGCTGTGTGGCCCATGGGCCCACGTCGCCATTGGGTGGTAGTAGTATCTTTTATTCCTCGACCTATACTCGGGACTCGATCTCTTCTATTCGGGTTAAATGAATTTTGCTAAATCTAACATTAGGATCTCGTTATCACTTTCACCCGGAGAGCCCTCATTACTAAGGATCGCTCACGCACATGAAGACCTCAAGATACTCACCGCGTTAACCCGAGAACTTGTCTTCATCGCGTTTGCAATTCCCTTCCACCGTCAACCCTTATGGATAACTACTTGCGCTTGTTATTCTTACATTCATCCCCGCTAGTCTTGTTATTACAAGATACCTCAAATACTCGCCATTGTTTCGATAATCCTTTGAGCTTATTGCCTTGCTGTTCTTTGTCACCTGAATACCCCCACGGATAATTCTCGCACTTATCGAGTATCCGCTTATCCCCAGTTGTTCATATGTTTGTCAAATTACTTGGAAATACTACCCGATCTTCCGAGTATCCTCTTCAAACTATTGCTCGGCAAATACTTGTCTGCTTGCAATATGGATGCTTTCCATATGTGTAGCAATATTCATTATTATCCTTTGACACGATCATTTTGATCCTATCGATTCAACATGTGTGTGAAAGCACGCAATCATCAGTTGATCCTTTTAAATTATCTTTCCGGCTCAGACATCATTTTTGGACATGAGCTGGTTCTCGACCAAACTATTTGTCGTCAATTGTGCCTCTGGTCTATCCAACTTATTCATCCTTGATCGTAGCGCCCGCTTCGATCCCTTGTTTTGGAAATCATACTTCCTTTGTTATCTAAGCATCGAACTGCTCAGATGTTCTATAATATGATGCCCGTGCATTCTTCTTCCTCTAGTTGAGTATCGATGCTCACATCGATCCCTTGAGGACCATCGGTTCCTTTGTTGGATTCTATCCGATGTTGTCCTTCATATTGAATAACCTTGAGAACCTTTCCATGGGTATATAATGCCTTTGGCAAATTGTATCATCTCGCTTTTGGACTTGCTCTATTATCGAAGTTTGTGTTAATTACTCCTAAAGTTCGTGGTATATGTTTCTAAGAAGCCCTATGGGTTGAACATATGCCTTCTAAACCGTGTGAACCCGAAAGTTTTCACGAGCCATACTCTTTCGGTGTTTCGCCAGATAAAATTTCAACACTGCAACTTCATCGAACGCGAGAAGTGAATGAAAGGTTATGCATTGCAGAAGTGGGAGTCGACCTTGAACTTTGTGTTCATGCCCATGGACACGATGTAGATCCTATCATGGAAGCTTCTTGTAACTATTTCCTTGATATAATATCCTTTGGTATCGGTGAATTGATCCTTTGCAATCATGGTTCCGACCATGTTCTCCTTTAAATACCATTTCTCGTGCAAGTTTAAGCACTTGTCTTCTGTAGAGCAATACCCCAGTCCAACCTCTACTTTGATCTGACGTCGAGTATTACCCCCCTGGTATCTCGAGATTATAATGGAACTGCATAACTTCTTATGAGTTCTTCATCAAGTGCTACATTCTCACTGATTCCAATTTTTCACGGGCTCGAAAGTTATTAAACACTCAAAGACACCGATAACTAAACCGAGTCTCAGACTACGGTTCAATAACTCTAAGTAATCTTCGTTGCTTATGAGTTTATTAATCCTTCAAGTCATTCCTAGCCCGGTCGGCTATATCATTATCGTGCTAAAATTTAAGCGTGCTACCGCTCTTTATTCCCGGAGCACAATTTTCGACAATGAGCTCATTTTATGTCGACCTTACTCATCATAGCATTTTGCCTTGAATAGCAAGCTTGATTTCGAGTTGTGTCGATCCGTGGTTCCAATAACCTTTCGCTTCATCATTCCTTTGACTTGATGTCATCGCCGATCGATTACATCTTCATGGAATCTCTTGACAAATGTGTCGTGATCATCATCAAGATTCCGAGCTCTTCCAAGATATCAATCGAATTCATGATGGGAAATACCATCTTGCCCTCGATGATTTGTGTAATCATCGACAACATTCTTACCTTCCCCAACACAAACTTGTTCGTGATTTGTGTTATACCTTTCTATCCAACATTTGTTCTCCTTTATCTTGGAGTATTACCATCTTTTATAACAAGAATGTCATGAGGATTACTCCACCTCTTAAGGATTCTTGGTATAGTGACACCTCTCACCATCACCATTCTTTCTTGGTCCCTGTGTTGCTTCCAACAAGTGAACGGTGTTGTTTGGATTCTGCCCTTCTAGCAACCCTCTTGCTTTAAAGTTAATGGTCGACCGTTCATTCTTAGACTATTGATTATTGAATCACCATTCCGAGGTTGGTCGTGCAACCCAGCCCATATTCGGGTGTACCTTTCAACCAATGTTTAACTGGGTATATTTTCCTCGAGCATACCTCATTATATCATTTGATCTGACAATTGTTATCTCTTTGTTCACATGATTGTGGAAATCCATCTTTTGGAAAACTCGATGAATTGTGGTTTAGTTCATCAGCCACCTCCTCACCTCTCCTTGATTTAATGATGAACTCTTGTTTTGGAACTCGCTTCCATAGTTCAATTCCCGAGAATCTTACAATGTCATCTCGACAACTTGTGTTGCACCTTCCTTCTCCGGCATCATGAGTCTGAGGTATCATGACCCCAATCAGATCTGAATCTTGGTCAGATATGATGGTCGGAACATTTTTCCAAGAGTTATAACACCGGTCTTTTATGACCCGGTAAGGTGATGGCATGTCCAGCACACCTGGCCGGATGACCCGCTGTTATAGTTTCCTTATTAGCAAGGTTATCCATTCTTCCATGAGGAAATTGTAAGACTTACTCTACAAGTTTTCCTGATGGATCCTTCCTGTTTCCAAAGTCTGATCTTCACCTGATGACCTTGTCAATGCTATTTCGAAGCATGTCTGTGGTATTCGATTTTCAACAAGAACATTTGAAGCCCAATGCTAAGATGTTTCTTGCTCAATTATCCAAACGCCGTTGTATGGGTAATGCCTTGAAATTTCTCTCCCTTACCTAAAGGGTTTTCTAAAATTATATCCCGACATGATATCATGCTCGCTTGCCCTTGGGAAGGATATATCCTCAAATATGTGTGTATACACATTTTCCTTTCCATTGTTTTATTTAAACCCGATAACCACTTTTCCTTTCCGCTGGTTTGTTTAAACCTTCTTGTGATCTAAGCAGTAATATTCTCCTCGCTATGTAAACACCCCGTGTACAATTTGTCAAGAAGATCCTTTTATCGTTGTTGATGACATTCCGTAACCACCGATGGGTGATAACTTTGCCAATTGGTTTGCCTCGCTCAACGAGCATAAAATTGCTCCCTTCGTTCCTCGTCATTGGTATCGACATTGTCGACGCATATTTGGCAAGATATTCACCGACATGCCTCCTCGTCGCGGCTATGCAAGATGTCACCACCCTTCCTATTTTGAACCACATGGTGGGCCCATAACCCACAGCCCACAGATCGAAACCCGACTCTCCCGCACCCCTCTGTTCCCAAGGTTGCTCCTCGCGTGTGGCCTCGTATGTAATTCACGAGCCATCTTCCGAGGGATCATCAACTCTGATGCCGGACGCAATACTTGTTCCTGATTGCTTTGAGCCCTTTTACGCCCTATTTCAGGCATCGAATGGTTGCTCGCTCGCTCAAACTTCCCATGAAGCCTCATTACTTTGCTCTCGATATTTTCTTAAGTTTCAATTCGAGAGTTGCTTTCGCCACCTTCCCGATGATATCGACCAGATAGTAAACCTTGTAGAGGTTCGTTCTCCCGGAATACCCCTTATTCTTTCGTAAGTACGATGGAACCCCCGAAGAAAGGACAACAACTTCATCATGATGCATTGACGCATAGGAATGGAAACATCAATGGTATGGATCGACATCTTCGAGAAGAGCAAGCCAAGATGAGAAGACCCGCTAGATTCGTTACCAAACCTTCCCCCCTTTCACTACCTCTTAAATCTCGGGACGAGATTTCTTGTAGTGGAGGAGAATTGTGACGCCCGGATAATCAAGCTACAGTAAACCTCTGCTAATGGTGCCACGTCACCTCGGTTACTGTTGATAAACTCGAGTTAGTTCGAAACCGATTCAAATTCAATTTCAAAATCAAGCAAACAATAAAAGTTTTCAAATATTAAAACTAAAATGTTCGGAGTGAACCCAATATGGCATAGGTAATTATGGAGGAGAAACCACAGCTTTATAAAATGTTTAAATACTATTAGATGAATAAAACAGTAGTAAAACAATTAATTACATACCTTTTGTAATTAATAAAATGTCAAACTAATTTATTTGAGGACTATACTTTTTATGACGATGGACTAAGTTCAAATACCAATTTAGATGCTACGTGTATTTTACTAAAACTAAAAATAATAGGAAACAAAACTAAAACAGAAAAGTAAAATAATAATAAAAAGCAAAACAAAACAAAAGAAAAGGAGGACCTCAATGGGCCAACTGCCCGGTGACACCAAAGCAGCCCATCGCCCACCGGCCGACCCACCCCACTCCTTATCCACTCCCCTCCTCCCGAAACCCTAACCACCCTAGCCCACTACCCCACCTCTCGCCCCCCCACCCCCACGATCCCCTCTCCTCCCCGATCCAGATCTGGGTCGGGCCACGATCAACGCCCCCGACGCTAACGGCGCTCGACCGTCGCGCTTGCCGCCACCGCATCGCGCCCATCCTCCTCCGCGACGCCACCTTATCGGCGCCGCACCTCCCGCCTCCTCCCTCTCCTTCATGCGCTGGTCGTTTCCCCGAAGCTCGCCCCATCATGCCGCCCAACCTGTCACCAAGGCTACCCGCCAGCGTGCGTCCTCCCTGCGTCGCCGTCATTGCCTCGCCGCTCGAGCCGCCTCGACGCGCTCGCCGCCGCTCGCTCTCCTTCACCGGTAGTCTCGTCTCCCTCGACGGCCAGACGAGCTCGCCGCCGATCTCGCACCGCCTGTGAGCACGCCCCTCTCTTCTCCCTCTGCTCCGCCGCGGATTCGACCGTGTTCGCCGTCCCGCGCCAGGCCTCGGTTGCCCTCGATGGCCATCGCCCGCTGCTGCTGCCGCCATCAGCCGCTTCGCTATCCGCGACACGCACGCGCCACGGCCGCCGCCTCGCGCTGCGTGACTAGGCCGGCGCCCGCCAATCTCGCTGCCTCGGCCAACCATTGTGCTCGCCGACCTCCACCTCCGCTGGCGCTGCCCACGGCCGGCTAGCGTGGTTGCGTCAAGGCCCGCGAAGCTAACGCCATGCAGCCTCGCCCGGCCGGTGCACACCGGATGGCTACGGCCTCGCTTCGCAACCCAAGTGGCATGCTCGCCTCGCCCGGCGCCCACACCTGTTGCCAAGACGCCCGCTAGGCCTCTAATATCGATCGCCGGGCCCAGCCCCAAGAAAACGAAAATGAATTAAAAACAACAATAGTAAAATTAATTAGTTAATTAATTAGTGGACTTATTAACTTAATTAAAACTAGTTAATTAACCTAAGCACTTAGTTTAGTTAATTAATCTGTTAGGTTAATTAACACTCAATGACAGCTGGGACCCACATTTCAGTTTGACCCAGTCAACTGCACAGTTGACTGCTGACGTCAGCATGATGTCATGCTGATGTCATCATTTACTGTTCTGGATAATGTTGAATTTAAATAATTAAATAAATACTAAAAATGATTTAAAACTTTAGAAAATCATATAAAATAAACCGTAGCTCAGATGAAAATACTTTCTACATGAAAGTTGCTCAGAACGATGAGACGGATCTGGATACGCAGCCCGTTCGTCCGCCACACATCCCTAGCATAGCAAACACGCAACTTTTCCCCTCCGGTTCACCTGTCCGAAAACGCGAAACACCAGGAATACTTTCCCGGATGTTTTCCCCCTCCGCCGGTATCACCTACCACTACGTTAGGTCACCCCTAGCACCGCATATTGCCGCATCTTGCTTTGTGTTACATTTTGATTGCTATGTTATTTATTGTGTTCCTCCGCTACTTCTTTCGGTAGACTCGAGACCGGTGCCGATGTCCGTGTGTTCGACTACACCAAGACGAATTCTCCTTCTTGCCAGAGCAACCAGCAAGCCCCCTTGATCACCAGATATCGCCTATTCTCCTCTATACCGCTTGCATTAGAGTAGTGTAGCATGTTATCGCTTTCATTGATCCTATTTCGATACATAGCCCGACATTGTTGTTACATCTGCTGATACCTTACCGCAATCCTAAATGCTTAGTATAGGATGCTAGTTTATCATCATTGGCCCTACATTCTTGTCACCGCCTTGCTATATTATCGGGCCGTGATCACTTGGGAGGTGATCACGGTATATACTACATACATACATACTATACAGATGGTGACCAAAGTCGGGTCACTTGTTGAGTACCCGCAAGTGATTCTCGATGAATTTGAAAGGACAGTGGCTCCATCCGGTAGAGGTGGGCCTGGGTTCCCGACGGCCCCGATCGTTACTTTGTGGCGGAGCGACAGGCAGGTTGAGACCACCTAGGAGACAGTGGGCTCGGCCTGCTCGGCGCTCACGGATACTTAACACGCTTAACAAGATCTTGGTATTTGATCCGAGTCCGCCATTTGGTCTATACGCACTAACCATCTACGTGGGAGTAGTTATGGGTATCTCGACGCCGTGGTATCACCGAAGCCTTCTTGACGTCACGACGAGCGGCGCGCACGTGTTGGATCTGCGTTAACGCAACTTCCTTTGTAATGGAGGTTGCTAGGTCTCGCCACCGTCACAGACGCAGCGTGCGTGTGTGTGCTCAGGCGATGGGCCTGCACCTGCGCGCTTAGGTTTAGACCGACGGTCGACCTCTCTGTTGTGCCTAGGTGGGGCTGCGACGTGTTGATCTTCCGAGGCGGGCATGACCCAGAAAGTGTGTCCGCCAAATGGGATCAAGCGTGTTGGGTTATGTGGTGCACCCCGCAGGAAGTTAATCTATTGAATAGCCGTGATCTTTGATAACAGGACGACTTGGAGTTGTACCTTGACCTTATGACAACTAGAACCGGATACTTAATAAAACACACCCTTCCAAGTTCCACGACAACCCGTGATCGCTTCCACGGGCGCACGAGGGAGGATCGCGGGTAGGATTATACTACGTGATGCTACCGGAGATGCTACTTGGAGATGCAACTTAGAGATGCTACTTGGAGATGCTACTTGGAGATGCTACTTGAGGACTTGACCTACTCTCTTCTACATGTCAGAAGATGGAGGCTGCTGCCAAGCGTAGTCTTGACTGTGATTAGCTATCCCCTCTTATTACGGCATTCTGCATTCACCCACCGATATGGCCCTTTACACATATACCCATGCATATGTAGTGTAGTTCCTTGCTTAAGTAGTACTTTGGATGAGTACTCACGGTTGCTTTCTTCCCCTTTCCCCTTTCCTTTCTTTCGGTTGTCGCGACCAGATGTCGGAGTCCAGAGTCGACGCCACCGCCGATTTATTTAACCCCTACTACATCGGAGGTGCCTACTACTACGCAAGTGTCGATTTACGACTGTGAGTAGTTTAGAGGATCCTGTGCAGAGGCCCGCGCCTCTTCGATCTGTATCCCGCTTTGTGCTAGCCTTCTTAAGGCAAACTTGTTTAACTTATGTCTACAGATTTCAGACATCTTGTTGCTTCACGACTCGCCTATGATCGAGCACTTGTATTCGAGCCCTCGAGGCCCCGGCTTGTATTATGATGCTTGTATGACTTATTTATGTTTTTAGAGTTGTGTTGTGATATCTTCCCGTGAGTCCCTGATCTTGATCGTACACGTTTGCGTGCATGATTAGTGTACGATTAAATCGGGGGCGTCACACACTAGTAGATCGACCAGCTCGATAGCCGTTTGATTCGCCCCTCATGCGTGATGGCTCGAGATTTTACCACTTTTAGTATAGAGATTTGATACGGCCTTCATCGGAGTTTTGGTATTTCTCGCATCTTTTTAACGTTAACCCTTCGTTTTTCTTCTTTGTTATGCAGAAAATATATTTTTGAAAGGAAATCAATTAAAATCTCATCAAATGAAGCCAAATGGAGCAACTTCCACATTGGGTAGATTTGCACCAAAAGACTTGTGGTACGCTTGTACCAGGGATCATACCAGGCGCCCTTAGCTCCCCCTCATCTACAGGAACAACTTTCGTGAAGGAGCAGATAGCATCATAGGGACACAGCTGTCGCCACACCATCCACAACAAAGAAAGAAGATATCCAGAGAAGAAGAAGCCTAGGAGATCATTTTCTTCTTGTTTTTTCGACTTTATTCCCTTTCATCGCATCAATGCCATAGGGAGAGTAACTTCAAGTTGTAAGACTAGGGCTTATAACTCTATTTGTATTCATCTTGAGACTAAGACTTGTTTAATCGTTCATCTTATTGTGGATTTTTTCACGATATTATCGATATGATTTCTCTTGAATTATTCTATGAGATGTTTGGTGATTCTTGCTTACTCTCTCGTAAGAGTGGTTGGGTAACCCCCAAGTGTAAGGATGAAGTAACCTAGCAATAAGTATTTCCCTCATTTGAGAGCCAGGGTTTATCAAACCAGAAGGAGTTCTTCCAACAAACAAAGTCACGGTTACTTGCACAAAAAACACAGCACACTCTTACCCCCAACATTTTAAGAAGGTTGTCAAGCTCCTTGTCCTACTAGTTAGAAGGGTAAATTGCATGGTGTGGTAGGAATTGGTAGGTAGATAAAATAAAATAAACAATATGGCAAAGAATAATATTTTTGTAGATGTTTTCAGTAATGGAAAATAGACCCCAGGGCCATAGGTCCGCTAGTATCATTTCTCCAAGCAGATAAGTGTGGTGGGGTGACCAAATTGCAGTTGGGCGGCAACTAAATTATAATATTTCTACTTATGGCTATGATCATCCACGGTATAATCTTATATAGGCATTACGTCTGTGATATGTAAATCGTTATCCAACTTCATCTACAACTAATACTTCACCCCAAGACCGCTATCCAACATGCATCTCAAAGTATTAAGTTCATGCCCAATAGAGCATTGCGATAAGCATAATGGCATAATGTAGACTTTGAAACTATCATCTAAGTGTGCCAAAGAAACCATCATTTTATCCTTAGTGGCAACAATGCAATATGTGTCCAATCCCCTGTTGTCACTGGGATCAAATGCACCGCAGATTGAATCCACTACTATGCACCACTTCCTTTGAAGAACTGCCTAGCAATCTTGGCCAGAGACGACTAATAGATCGGAAAGCATACATAGCCACTTAATTATACATTAGAGAAACTTCTAAAGATCCAATATATTTCAATGAACAATCTAACCATAAAGTGTCAATTCATCACATCCCAATAAACACAACCACTAATTACATCATATTAATCCCAAGCATGCGAGGCAGTTCACGGGAACTTTGTATTGAATCACAAGGAAAAGAGGATACTATCTAGCTACTATATGTCCTAAGAAAACTACTCACACATGACCATGGAGTAAGCAAGGTTGATGACGATGGTTCCGATGATGGATCCACTAGGGTCCCGAAACAACTCTCCAGGTTGGATATCCTTAGTACAGAAACTTGTAGAGGCAAAAAAATCAGAGAAAAATGCTACCGAGGGTTTCTTGATTAATGGGATTTATAGGTGATAGAATGGGCGTAAGGTGGTGCATAGGGGTCCCATGTGGCCTAGCCACTCGGGTGCCCCCCTGAGTACATGGGGCCATTGGGTGGCCCCCATCAGGATCCGGCACTTCCTGGATTCCTCATGTCTTGGAAAGAAAATCATATTAAAGCCCTAGAGTTTTTTTACCTACGTAGATATGGATTTTTCGGAAAAGACAAAAAACATGCAGAAAACAACAAGTGGCTTTGGGCACTGAATTAATAGTTTAGTCCAAAAAAAATAATGGCTATAAAAAGTATCTAAAAGTGATTAATAGCATCAAACAATCAAAATTATAAATTCGTTTGAGACGTATCAGTTCTCCCCCTATGCGTGAGTAATTTCCCCTATGCGTGGGAGCTGTAGGTGATTGGTCATATTCATTTGAGTCCATTCTATATATCATCAATTGTGGTTATAGTTTTACACTTATTTAGTAAGTTGTTTATCTGTGGTGAGTGTAATGCATGTTGTCCAATTTAAGGGCTCGGGAAACATGATCCAAAGACCTACACAGGTACGATGACCCACAAGTATAGGGGATCGCAATAGTCTTTGAGGATAGTATGTATTTCACCCAAATTTATTGATTCGACACAAGGGAAGCCAATGAATATTTATAAGCCTTAGTAGTTGAGTTATCAATTCAATCACACCTGAGAAGTCACTTCCTTGCAACAATTTATTAGCAGCACAACAATATGATAGCAGTGGAAATAGTAGTAGCAGTAGTAACAGTAGCAGTTTTGTGG
Organism: Aegilops speltoides; assembly: GCA_021437245.1. Taxonomy (NCBI): domain Eukaryota; kingdom Viridiplantae; phylum Streptophyta; class Magnoliopsida; order Poales; family Poaceae; genus Aegilops; species Aegilops speltoides. Next base: position 362,647,572 of record CM038146.1, on the reverse strand, counting down.
CAACTGTAGCAGCAACAGTGATAGTAACTTGAGAAAAGATAATATTATAAAAGTGTAGGGATGGATTAACGATGGATATTTGGATGATATTCATCAAGTAACTGTCACAACCTAGAGCGATACACAATAGCTCCAATTCATCAACCATATGTAGGCATGTATTCCGTATATAGTCATAAATGCTTGCGGTAAGAACTTGTATGACATCTTTTGTCCTACCCTCCCGTGGCAGTGGGGTCCTAATGGAAACTATGGGTAAATAAGGCACTCCTTTTAATAGAGAACTGAAAGAAAGT